>CM065392.1:33845000-34445000 GCA_033060915.1 Euryodendron excelsum | reverse complement strand
ATTCCTCTAATTAGTGAGAAATTCTCTGAAACAATAAGTACATTCCAAATGAAGACTTTGTCAACATTAGGAACCATGGGCGGTAGAAAATAAAAACCTAGCAAGGAGATAGGAAATGCGATTAATTGAGTGAAAAATCATAGCCAAAGCAATTCCCTTGGTAGGCCACTTCAACAGGATACATCCCTAATCAAAAGGGTAATTCTTCTTCTTTTCATTCACAGTTATTACGATAGATGATTGGCAATTAGTTCCAACAAGTATCCTTGCCTTGATCTTCAATTAAGTACATCTTCTTCAAGAAGTAATGTGCAGAATCCCAACGCAAAAATCTCAAGTGCCAAATAGGCCAAACTGAAATCTGTCATCAGTCTCAACATTTTTGTGTAGTACGGAGGTCGCTAAGATATGGTTGAGGAGTATAGGGATTTATAATGCATTATTAACTTGTCAAAACACTGTGAATGATAAGATCAAAGTGTCAACCTGGAAATAACAATTTATTAGTATCCCACAGTCGCACAAGAATATCAAGTATACATTTGGAGGATATTAATCTCAAACTAGTGCAAGAGGTTACTTCAAGGGGAGAGAAATGTTATGAACCAACGAGATCGTTACTCAAGTACACAAATGATAGTGCAGCTACTTTGTAGCTAGGATAGATAGACTTGAAATCAACGGATTTGGGATTTTAATTTGTAAATGCATGTGAGATTTAATCGTTAGAGTTAGATTAAAGACCTAATAGTTGAGATATTTTAATAATATCCATGTACAACTAGTATCCGTCTTGTGATGAATTTTAAATAACTGTTTTCACCCTATCATTTGAAATCCACTCATAATAAGACACTCAAATCCTTGCATCTAAATGTTGATAGCTAAAATGTAAGTTATCCAATATAAATTGAAGGCATATTCCTTTGACAAACAAATCCAAATCCATTCATTTTGAATCCACCAATAAAAACGTAACATTAAGGTCTTAGACAACGGTTAGATTAACTCCCAAGGTCAAGGCATGGTTTAGGACAAGTATAGATGCTTGAGAATTGCCATGAACAGGTCTAGTTAGTTAATTTCAAACACACATCCTAAACTTGCATCATAGAAGGTACAACCTGAAAAACTTAGGATGTGTTTGTAATTAACTAACCAGAACAAATCAGAATAATAGGGTAACTGAAACCAGATCAAGAGTTGCCGAAAGGTGGAAATGTGTGCCTATAAGAACACAAGCGTGATTGCTGTCAAAAAGTGGTTCATTTTAACAGTAGACCATGTGGTGGTGTCACTGTGCCAGGTCTTTTTTATTGAAAAACTAAGCATCTTTCTTGTATACGGGCCTTTGACATACTAATTTAGGATAGTTCCAAATGAACATAAGCAAAGTAACATTTTGAATGGAGAAGCAACTCTTTTATCTTGAGTACAAATCAACTCCAACCATATGAGCAGTCATTCCACGATCCTACAAATCATGATAATCCGAACACAAACAGAGAATAAAAAATTCTTACAGACCTCGAACTGGCAGTGTTAGGGCACAAAATATCAACCATGATCATGTTAAATTATCAAATCTTATTAAAAAAAACAGAAGGTGGTGCTTTGTAAGCTGAGTTATTCTCATATGCATTACTATAAATCAACTGGAATTTTGCCATCAAAGTTCACAAGAGACAAAATAAAAACAAATATGATAACTACATACATAAGTGTGTGTTCATTTATGTAATTAATATTGAGGAATGCCTATGCATGTTGCATTCATTGCAGTGTATTATAGAAGTTGCTTGAATCGACCTCAACATAATTGACTCTCAGAGCTAATTGTCAAACAGAACATGCCTTTCAACACATTTATTTCCAATAAATAGTCACTCAATTGGCAGATATATAAAATTCACTCAAATACCCTAGATTTCCCTTCCAAATACATCAAACGTACTTCACGATCTCACCAAGTCTACTACATCAAACTCGACAAGCAACCATTTACACGCTTATGCGTGTTGAATTCGCTGCAGTGTAATACTGTAATATAGGACTTGCGGGTATCGCACTCAACACAATTGACTCTCTCGGCTAAATTTTCAAACAGACCATGCCTTTTAACACCTTTTTTTCCCAATAAATAGTCATTGAATTGGTAGATCCACTATATATACACAAATGCCCTAAATATTCCTAAATTCTCTTCCAAATACATCAAACATAATTCACGATCTCACCAATTCTATGATATCAAACTCGACCAGCCATCATTTACACAATATATATGGCTAATATACGATACATACATAAATATGTATGCTTTTTCCCGTCTACACGGAGAGAGAGAGAGAGAGAGAGAGAGAGAGAGGAAGACCTGAGAGACTAGATTTTGTCCAGGTGAAGTAGAGAAGAAGCCAACGAGCTCAGATGTGAGCTTCAACTTCGGCTTCGAATCATCAGCAGACAAATCGATATCGGGGAAGTATGTAAGCAAGATGTTCGCAATGCCGCTTGTGTCCGTCAATTGATACTTCGAGTTCGATATCCAGTTCATGCTCTCTCCGTGAGTTTCGTGGATCTCAATCTGAGCCAATTTCAAAGTCGCCAACGGCGAAGCAGCTCTGATATTCGTTTTGGCGGGAGACAATTGAACGGATAAGAGAAATAGCGAAATATGTCGCTGGGACGGAAATGAATGAGAGAACGCCGCTCGAAGCGTATCCTAGAAGGCGGACGTCGTTGTTTGCTAACATGCGCGTGAATGCGAACTTGCCACAACTGCCCTCTTGAAATTTGGAAATGCCCTCAAAAAACTATTCCAAAATCCCAATCCTTGGATAAAATTTTAATAAAATTATAAAATTAAATTCGTTTAAAAAAAGACTCAAAAAAAAAAAAAGTTTAAAGATGGTTAAATGTAAGTTTATTGATATATTAAAGTGCTCAAAGATCTATAATTTTGTAATATTCGAATTTAAAAGGTTTAACATAAACGTAAAGAATAACAATTTCTATGTGTATTCATCCTTCACTTTAAATTTTGTGGTATTAACAAAATTTTTCTCATGATTCACTTTAGATCATCTGGATTATATAGATTTTTCTTTGTTTTTACTAACTTTTTCCAATAAAATTCAATTTCTACCTTTTATGGCCTTTTAATTTATACCTTTGACAATGTTATTGATAACCAAAAAATTCAGTTAGTAAAAATTTATAAGTTACTTGAATAAATCAACATGTAAGCTACTCGAACAAATAAACTTATGATGATGAGAAACGCAATTACAAGAGATAAAATTTGGGTAGAATAAAGCCTTTATTTCTATTTAATTATCTATAATCTTAATTGCTTTTCAGGAGAATTATATATAAATCAAATATAAAATCTTTAAGACCACTTAATATACCAATGCAAGATTCATTACATCAACGATGAGCACTATTCAAAGAGACCAATAAATAGCAATCACATAATTGTTTACCTCTCTCTATTGAACAAAAACATATAAAATGAACTCAATAGCAAATATAAAGCAATATATTTGGTCAGGTAAACCAATTAAAAAACAAAGTTAAAAGAAACAAAATTATGTGATAATGATATTTTATAATTAAGAATCATAATAAAGGCCCAATCTGCACAAATTAAAGTTGGGACTGCTTTGTAGCCCAGACCAGAATAAAACTCGAGACTGCCGACTCCTATAACCCAAACCACGAAAGGCGAGCCCAAACCGCTAGCTTTTGCTCAAAATGCAGAGTTCCTTGAGAAACTTAATGAATTTCCAAAACAGTTTTAATAATGCTATACTTCAATTAAAAATTGAGTCAAAGGAGAATTCCGTTGCATAAATATTTGTAAAAATTATGTGATAATGATATTTTATAATTAAGGGCTTGAAATCATTCTTAGTGGATAAATTATTTTTAAAATTATAAGTCTCTATCCAGTCACATATTTTTATATACAAATACTGTATATATTTTTACTTTGTATATCATTTCTCATTAGGTAATTATTAATAAATTACAATGTATGAAAGAAATGACAATTGGGGCACCATAGTAGAAATGTCAATAATTGTTATATGCATACGTATTAAACGGGATAAGCTAATTATTTATTACTATATTTACAATGCTTTGAAGCCAAATAATCATTTTGAAAATGCCACATGTCCATGATAGTATGTATTTCAATTTTTTCCTTGTATAATATAGTGAGATATAGACATTATGTGTTGGCACGAATACGCAATTCAATAGGAGGGTAAATTGAGTTTCGCAAAATTAATAATAAATAATGTAATTAAAAGTTAATAAAGCAATTGAACAGTAGTTAAGCAATGAATAAACAATGCAATCAAGTAATATGATACAAGGAAGAAAAACAGAGTACAATACATACAACGAATTATCGAGGTTTAGTCACAACGTGTGACTTACGTCTTCACCCCCAATATTCCCCTGAAAGCTATTCCATTATACAAAAGTTTCTCTACACAGTAGGTGCTAGTTGTCCAAATGTCCAACTCACTTTTTACAATATTTCTTTCCGAACTCTCAAGACCTAAATGATTTTGTTAAAGTCTCACTCAAACTTATAAGTGTTTTTACAAAAAATACTCAAACTCATAGGTTTACAAACCCACCAGAGTGGAATAAATGATGTTTATAAAATGGGTATATTTCACAAATAGTAAATAAGCAAGTATAAGCTTAGCAATAACTCCAGTCACTCAGCAAAAATAATATAGCAGTTAGGACACAGGGATTTTCAACTTTAATAGTTGATTCAACACTTATACTCTTGTATTATTGTCTATAAATGATGCGGGGATCATGTATTTATAGTATAGCATTGATTGCAGCCGTTGGTGGTAGTTAAGAAAGCATTTAATGCGTTTTGGACTTGACAAAACATTAAAAAATATAGTCGTTGGACTCAATATGTCGACCCCTAAACTAAATGAGTTGACTCTTTTGTTATGGTGCCAATATCCTCAATATTCTGTCCAAATGAGTCAACACTTAAGAAACATGCGTCAACTTTTTCCAACTTTCACCAAACTTTATCAAAACTTTGTCCAAAAGTGATAACCCTGATAATGGAGGTGTCAAACATTTTTGAACATTTTTCAAGACTTTGCATTATGGACCAATGTGTCAACCCCTAGAAAGATGAGTTGACTTTTTTTTACTCTCTTCAAACTCTGGTTCAATGCCGCTGTTTCAATATATCAACCCCTTTGAATGGATGGATTAACCATTTTACCCAAATACTTAAACTTTTGCTAGTATTCTTCAATATTCTTTTAAGTCTTCAAGCCCTCAAAGAATCATCCAAATAAGGCTTCCAAGCTTGAATTGACTTCACCAAATCATGTTAATCTTCTATAACACCTTCAATCTCTTCAGGATGGACTTTATCCATTTTAGTCACTTGTAGAGTTCTTCAATCAACATAACTCTCATTATTCAAGACATCTTAAAAATCTTCAAGTAGAGCTTCTGTATCTTGGGTAGATATTCAGTGGATCTTCATCATTTTTAACACCTTTAATCTATTGAGATAATATTATATAATCTTATTTTAAGGTTTTTCATTAATCGACCATCATCGCTTAACAACCTTCAACATGTTTAATAAGTTATTAGTGCAGAAGATCTTTAATATCTTCAATGTATCAAGTTTTAAGTCATAATCATAATGAAATTAAGCCATTAAGAGAATCTACACACTGAATAGATTCATGAGATTACTAATACAATATTTTGTTATCATAAAAATCAACGCATAGAATATGTTACTTGAAACATACGGAGCCAGAGTCGTCGTCTCCACCTTGATTGGTCCATGATTGTTTGCCAATCTTGATAAATTTGTCAAGTTATGCTAATCAACCAGTGTAGATGTTAACCATAAATGCAAATCATGCAAGAGGGTAAAAAATTGAAGTTTATGGAGCTCGAGGTGAAGGCATATCTTTCGTATTTTTATTCTCTATTTGTAATCCTATGTTTTTCTTTTTAATTTTTGAGTGTTCCATGTGTTTCTCATGGTCTTGCATGATTAGCATTTCTCTAAGTTGATAGCTTTTAGGTAGTAAATTAGGGTTTTCTACATTAAAGGTTATATAAATACTTTTTCCTTAGTTATGTCGTTACAAATTAGATACGTATTTTTAAGTATGAATTTTTGTTTTTATGTTATCTCTAGTCAATATATCTATCTTCTAATCATTCTCATGTGATGATTGAAATGAAGCTCCTCTATTTGTGGGGGAAAAAAGGAATAATATCACAAATTATGGTATCACAAAAAATGTATAGAATGGAAGTACTATTTCTTTCAAAGACTCATGGGATAATATTGCTATATGTTATAGAGTAACTAGACACGGCGTCGTTTTTAATGGCAATACGAGTTTCCTTTGGCAAATTGCCATCGGACCGTTGACGTCTGACAATCGCGAAAGCGGTGGACATGTGGAAACCTCCAAACCCTTCGATCAACACGGCCCACATATTTTTTGTGAGAATAATAAACCATTTACCGATCAAACAGCGTGATTACGACACGTGTCTGTCGGATCATTTGCTTGCTCATTCAAGAGCAAAGCCAGCAACCCCCTCTGCTCTGGCACGAAAACGAGAAGTCGAGAGCCCACTTTCACCCTCTCTCTCTCAAGCAGGAACTCCAAAAAAGATTTCACGCATTCAAACCAGGTATGTTCTCTCTCTCTTTCTCTCTTACTGTGTTTTGATATTGAATGCTTTGTATAGCCCATTAGTATAGATATCTCTACTATATATGCGCATACATATATAGGCACCTGTATAGCTCTATATATGTTCTGGGTATAGAAATAACATACATGTATATATGGTATTTGTTAGGGTTTCTTAATGTCCGTGAGATTTGACGACATAGACCTGAACTCCGACGTCGTTCCGGTTGAACGGAACGACGAGGGCCATGGGATTAACATATCGGAATCAACGGTTATAGACAGCGTTTCCACAGCTGAAACCCTAACGGAGCGTCCGTTGGTTGTGGATCGGGTCGATGAGGGTTTGGGCTGTGTAGATGGAGGGGATGGTGCGGAATCAGAAAGGGAACATGTAGATAGAGATAACGATGCAGAAGTGGCTGATATATCGGCCGGAGGTGAAATTGCGGCAGACGATGGTACTGTTGTTTTGGGTTTGGAGGGTAATGTTTCGAATACTGATGCATTTCATGGAGATTCAGCATGCTTTGACAAAAATGAAGGTGCGAATAAGAGTTTCAGTACATTTTCGGAGGAAGCAGTTGTGAATAGAAGCGGAGATGGTATTTCTACTGGAGATGAGGTAGAAGGGGCAGTTACAGCTGTAATGCATCGTGGTGAGGAACGAGGCTATCAGAGTACTGATTTGCAGCCTGTCGAGGAGAAACTGAACGTGGGACCCGGTGTTGCGGTGAATTTGGACCTAGTTTCTGGCAATACAATCCCAATTCCAACTGCATTTGCTTCTGGGTTGTTGCACAGTGGGGCTAAACCTGATTCTTCTAGGGGTTTAGAATGGGCTGATCAACGACCGGATGGAAGTTCCCAATTGATAACAGTAAATGGGGACTGGAAGTCTGGTAGTGGGATAGACAATGAAGGAACTGAGGTTAAAGTTGACATGGGTCTATTCGTTCATTTAGCAGGTAATACAGCTCCTCATGTCAATGGATGTGGTTCAAATGGAAACCAAGGTGTAGTAATTGAAGCACAAATGAAGGATATTCATCAGCCGCAAGACATTGAGAAAAAAAATGTTAAACAGGCTGCTTTGAAAACGGAGTCTCAAGTGAAAGGGTGTTGGACTGAAAAAGAAGGTAAATTTTGTGCGTCTGATCTGGTATGGGGTAAAGTAAAGAGCCATCCATGGTGGCCTGGGCAGATATTTGATCATTCTGATTCATCAGAAAAGGCAAGGAGATACTGCAAAAAGGGTAGTTTTTTGATAGCATATTTTGGCGACCAGACATTTGCTTGGAATGAAGCATCACGGATAGAACCATTTCATACGCATTTCTCTCGAATGGTGAAGCAGAGCAATTTGGAAGCTTTTTGTCATGCTGTGGATTGTGCTTTGGAAGAGGTTTCCAGACGGGTGGAGTTTGGTCTTGCTTGTTCATGCTTGTCAGAGGAGGCATATGATAAGATCAAGACCCAGATTATTGTTAATGCTGGTATCAGTGAAGAATCAAGTAGAAGAGATGGCGGGGATGAATATTCAAGTGTGGCTTCCTTTATGCCTGGGAACCTTGTCCAATATTTGAAAGCTTTAGCACAATCCTCATATGGGGGAACTGATAGATTGGAATTTGTCATAGCTCGAGCCCAGTTGTTGGCCTTCAACCGCTGGAAGGGGTTTTATCAGCTGCCTGAGTTCAAAATGCATGGTGGGTTGTTGGAGGATGGTGCAGACATCCCAGTAACAGAGAAGAGAAAGTATTCTGAGGGAGTCACTGAGGATGCGATTCATGATCCTATGGGCAATGAGCTTGTTCCATTGAGAAAAGGTAAGTTGGTTATTCAAGGTAGTTCTTCTCAGAAGCGTAAGGAAATTGCTGGCGATGCTGTGTCCCCAAGCAAGAAAGAGAGACGGCTCTCCGACTTGATGTCTAGGAGCCACTCAAAATTTTCAAATGGCGAGAGTGAACCTGAGGGGAAAGCTGGTAGGAAGTTGACTACTTCATCTTCTGTTAAGAAACGTAATGGAGGTGATTCTGTACCTGATGACTCAAGGGTAAAAAATAAGAAAACTTCTTTGTCGCCAGTGACAATGAAGCAGTTTTCAAGAGTTGGAGAAAGCATACTTAGGGTTGCAAGCCAACTAGCTGTGTCAACTCCAATTCTCAAGGATGGTTCTAAACAAACTATAGGTGAAAATGGAAACAACAAAAGAACTTACAGGACTAGTTCTGAGAAATCCAAAAGAAGAAAGGTCATTCCAGCGGAGTACCCTCCTCTAGATGAGATGCTCTCACAACTCTATGTGGCTGTCAGAGATCCTATGAAAGGGTACAACTTCTTGATTTCTAGTGTTAGTTTTTTCTCCAATTTCAGGAACTCATTTTGCCTGGAGAATTCCAATTCGCAAGGACACAGAAAATCAACTGGGAATGTGTCTGGCAATCAGACTGGGAAAAAGTTATCTAACTCTAGAACTACAGAAACATCTGAGTTGGAGGGTATGGAAGACTCTTACTGGACTGACAGGATTGTTCAAAGCAACATTGAAGAGCAAGTATTATTTGAACCTGAGACCCCAATTGAAAAGCATACCTCTGCTGTTGAACCAGAAGCAGCTCTTGAGTCGGAATCAAAATTGGATTCTAAACAGGAAACTGCTTTTGTGAACTGTGAATTGGAGGGAAAGCTAGGAGGTTACATGGATGAGAAATGCGAGGAAGAATACACTCCAACTGCACTAATTCTGAACTTTACGGACTTGGAGTCTGTTCCTTCGGAATCAAATCTCAATAAGATATTTAGCCGCTATGGACCTTTGAATGAATTGGACACTGAGGTGCTGAAGAAGAGCAAACGTGCTAAAGTGGTCTTCAAGAAGCGTTCTGATGCTGAAAGTGCTTTCAGCAGTACTGGAAAATTCAGTGTGTTTGGTCCTTCACTTGTCAGTTACCGCCTTCACTACTCACCTTCTACACCGCGCAAAACTCCTACTTCTGCAACAAAGCAAAGCAGACAGGATGCAACCTCTGTGGAAGGCAGTGATGCTTGATAATTGATGCTGATCATTTTAGGTATTCAGATTACACATCGGTACTTCCCTTTATTTCAGTGTTAGTCTTTTTTGGAAATCCCATGTCCCCTTGGGTAAATTTATTGGTGGAACAATTGCATGCAAATAGGTAGGATTGAACATTCAACTTAGTTATCCACGTAGGGTATCTTTAGAACACTGACTTATCAATATTTCTAACCATGTTAGTCTTTCTATTTGACTGTAAGAAAGAGTTTGAGATTTCCAGTTGTTTATGTGCATTTTGTAAATCTTTTTCTGCCTTGTGGATTTTATAAACCATTAGGTGAGCACTTCAGAAGCTTGGATTACTTTTGTTCTGAATGGTTTCCTGTGATGAGATGTTTAGATAGTCCGGTACATAGAAGTTAGGCTGGAGATGGATATCTTTTGAATTTGGTAACTACCATGTAGTTGCATGGTGAATGCGATGCATAACAAGGAAACAAGGCCATCAGGATAATTTGGTTGCCTGTTTAATATTTGATTTATGACCAGACTACTTGATGACAGTGGATTCAGCAGCCTTGATAATGTCCTTAATGGCTTACCTGAAATATTGGCAGAATTTTTATGTTACAGTTTCGACCTTCTATGGTAAATAAATTACCAAAGACATTGTATATTTGTATGTCTTGTGTGGTGGGGAATTATATTGAACTACTTCATATATACAGTTCACACTCGTCCACACAAGATGGCTGAATTAGAACCTCTCGATTCCTGTTTTGCAGTGTGAGTTTGCTTATCCAGATTTGCCATTGTCAGTGCCCGAAGTTTGTCGTACCTGTAGGGTCTTATTATTTTTATTTACTATTCATTTATTTATTTACTTCGTTATATCACAAGCTGAGTAGCAGCTTATACATGGCAAAATTTTGGTAATGCTTCTTTTGCAGTTGCAGTGATTTTGTGTCCTGGGACTTCTTGAGGTGTCACTGATTTTATTTGCTTGGAAAATGAAGCAAATCCCGACAATTATTCCTTGTGTTCGTCTTTTTGTTTCTTATTTTGTTCTTGTTTTTGTGGTTGGAAGATTGCATGAGGAGTAGTTGAGGGCTATATCACTTATCATTAGCTTAGCTCAAGCTGAATTGTTTTTTGAGCAAGTTATTTGAGTGGTGTCCTGATGGTCTGGATATGCTGCACATTAATTTGAGTCAGGTTATACTTCACAGTATTCATAACTTATTTGGCTTCTACTGCTGGTTATATGCTTTATTTGGAGTAGTGTTATAAATAACTCTAATGCTGTGTTTGGAATTTGGATTTATCAAGGGAAAAGAAGAGGAAAAGGAAAAAGAAACGAGAATAAAATGAGAGCTTTCAAATCCTTACCTTTATATGTTATTTTACCCTCAACTTTCTCTAATAATCAAACATACGATGTGATTTCATATATTCTCCTCTTTCTTTTTCCTTAACTTAATTTTTGATCTAAACACAGCATAAAGGTTCCTGGGGCCACCCAATACAATCTTATGTTCTTGCATTAAACAGCTGTATTTTGCCCTGGCAATAGCAACAGAATACATTTTTGTTTCTCCTACTTTCCTAAAAGATATGACTCTTTGCTGTTGGTCCCTGTTAATAGAATGAGATAAAGAAAGGTGGACTGGGTATAGACATAAATAATGCATTGCATGGACAAAGTGGATATTTTATAGATCTGAACTTATTTTTTCCACTCAAGGAACTTGAACTTTTATCATTGTCTGAATTAATGCCTCTCTTATTATTAAAGACAGTCTGAAATGACTTTGTTGTGTTGGGAGCTATTTCTCAGAGGTATGGGTCTAACTCATGTGAGAGGAAATAAGGTTGCACTCTGCAGATTTGTTCTTTCTTCTGAGCAGCCACTAGCCAGCAGCAGCAGTGGCTTTTACCACAACAAAGAATAGTTGTTTGATGTGCTGTGTAGCTTTTGTTCTGACAATAGCATCAGCCTTTCAACATTTACTATGCTTTTAACATAAGGATGGACTAACAATTTGTAACCCATTCAAAATAGAGAGCAATAGTTACAAATTGGTAACTATTTTCTCACTTTTTTAATTTATTTTATATTTGGCAACCAAATAATTACTTTGACAAAGGATTGTTGTTTCGACAAATAGTCTTAATAGTTGGGAACACATTTTGGGTACATGGAAGCAAGCAAACTCCAGGCTACAAGTGTTTTAACCACCGAGACTCACTCTCTTTTTTTGAGTATTACAAAGAAATATATCTATAACTATTTTAGGGGAAGGGGAAATGAGAATACCGGGTCAAGCTTAGAGAATGGGGACAAATGAAGAGAATAGGATTCGAACCTGTGATCATGAGCGGGAAAATTAAAGTCTCTACTAACTGAGACAACTCCTTTGTTCAAGACTCACTCTCTAATTAATATTGCGACAACTGTTTAAATAAATTCTTCTAATCATATATTTAAATTTATGAAATTAAATAAACAATATTTAGTACTCTCCAACGCCAATGGGCTCCTTGGTCACTTTCTCTGACACGTTAAAGAAAGTAAGACAAACAAAAAAGAAATTGGCCCCACCAAATTGTGAAATTCATTGGAAAAAAATATAGAGTAGATAAGTAGTATTTAGTATTTATGTTTTAACGTATTATTTTTTGTTATGATCTTTTATCTTCATGTAATAAATTTTTTTATTTATTTTTTGAAATGAAAACTTCATGTAGAAGGTTGTACACTATAATGTTTATATATTAATGATAATAGTTTTTTTTTGTAAATTAATTATAATAGTTAGTACTATTTTATTATTAATTATTTGTCCCATTCACTTGTATGTCGGTGGGATCACACCTGACCGCGGGTGTACGGACAAATGAATAAGCAGGCCCATAATATATGCACATCAGACAGTCCAACTTCACAGGAACTTGAGGGGGAGAGAGTAGGGAAGAAAATTTAAAAAAAAATTTCACCTTCCTGTTTGATTCTAACTAAGAGAAAAAGGAAAGTGAAAAGAAGAGAGAGGGTGGGAAAAAAGAAAAGGAAAAAATATACACCTACACTCTCTTTTTTTTTTTATTATTTTTTTTTTTTTTTTTTCATTTTTTTTTCAAAAATCAAACGGAAAAGCAAATGTATTTTTATTTTTTTATTTTTCTCATTCCATTACTTTCCTTTTCATTTCCCACGTTTGAAAGTTCTCAATATATATACATATAAATGATAAACAGAATGTATTAACTTCTAATTATTATTATATTCAATTCGAAACCGCCTCTGCTCAATTTCAAAAAATTCCCACCCCCCCCCCCCCCCTCTCTCTCTCTCTCTCTCTCTCTCTCTCTCTCTCTCTCTCTCTCTCTCCGATTTTCAGTTCTTTCTCTTACCTGTGCGGTTCTTCTCTGGTTCGATTACCATTGAAGACTTGAAATCAATTCGAGCCTCTCTGCGATCGATTTCGGCTTTCGATCAGTGCAATGGACGAGAGCGAGAGAGCTGATCTCGAACTCAGATGGCTCAGTCATGTCGATGTTTCTTCCGAGAACGACGCTCCCATTGTGGCGTCGTCTGCATCCACCAGTACCTTCTGTGACCGTCAATCTACAGGTTATCTTCTTTACATCTGTTATTGTTTTTGTGGATTTTCGTCATCGGATTGAACACAAGAGTTGCTAGATCAACGTCTATGGAGCCCTATTCTCGTGAAATGAAATTCTTATAGTTACTTCTGTTGTTGTCCAACTATTAATGCTAATCCGTGTTCTCTCTTTTCTTTTTCTTTTTGAGCCATATGAAGCTGAATTTTCAGAAAATTTTCCCCTTTATCATTTCCTTTGGCATTGGAGTTGTGAATCAATCGCTATCCATTCATTTCAATTTATTTATTTATGTTTTCCTCACTAAGATTTAATAGTTGATCACTTCTTGCGTTGTACATCCAGAAATCTAAAATAAAATATGAAAAAAAGGCAATTTTGAAATTTTGTGCTGAAGTAAAGGAACATTTCCATTAGCAGAATGACGAATAGCTAATGCCCCTTTTTGGGCTGACTTCAATATAGTCGGCTGGGGTTTTCGTTTGAACAACTGGGGGATTTAATAGTAAACTAAAATTTTTTTAGCTTACTGTTTATATTCTCTTTACCTTGTTTTATGGACCATCCTAACCTCCTTTGGAGCTGACGTCAGTCTTACAGATATATGGAAGGCCTTTGGCGCATCACATGTATAAAAAATTCAAAAAAATGAATCCAGGGTAGAAGCAGAACCCGGAATATTTGGGTTACTTCCAGACCTTTCGTACCAAATGAGTTACACCTGAGCTGCCATTGCCTTCTTACTTTTTGGTGGCTGGGCATGTTTTGGTGTAACATATTGCATCAATTTTCAAATTAGACCAGCAGGAAAATAGCTTAAATAAATGACACTACCTTATAAGGAGAATACCCCACAAGGTGTTATGGCACTTACCACATTCCACTTTCTTGAATTCAAACTCTTGGTGCTTGTTATCCATAGTTGAGAGCCCCTTATCTTTGGCCCAGATGGTGGATCTTTCTATAACAACTTGGGCACCAGTCTTAGCCATGGTCCTTCCTCAAGTTCCTGCTCATTTGATGTTGGATGAGCTGTGACAACTCTACTGCAAACCAAAGTATGCTGATGATGTCACACTCCATGACTAGTTTTTAGTTGGTCTATTCCTGCACTTTGAACTCAAATTTGTACTCCATCACCAGCTTTCTGCTGTCTTCCCACATGTTATTCATCTTTGGATGATTCAGGAGGTGGGAATAGGCTGCATTGGCCTCTGTGATGAATTTCAAACAATATTATGACACAGCATGCAGTGGGTTACAATAGATTCGAGCACTTACAATTCTAGGTTCAAACATTCTCTTCATTTAGCAAATTTCCGTACATTGTTATAGTAAATATAGTTTGTGTTTCAAGTTACAAAAGCATTTTCTTCATCTTTTTTGTTTTTTAAAATATATATATTTATGACTGCCATGTCATATTCCAAGTTGGTCTTAGTTTAATGTGTTCTTCAGAAAACCAGAATAACGACATAAGTTCTGAGTTGCTGGAGGCTGCCAATGCTGAAAAAGCAGTGGACAAAGCTTCTGTCAGTTCGCAGATGGAACAGTTGCCTCAACCTTCTGAGCCATTGGTTCCGGAAAGGACAAGAAAAATTGGCAAGTGTAATTTGCGCAAAAGTTTAGCTTGGGACAATGCCTTCTTTACAAGTGCAGGTATGCTTAGAGTTTGAAACACCATCTCTATGCTTGAGTATAATACTTCATTTCTTATGTTATATGCAAATTTAAGCTCATAGTAACAAAAATATTTTTGACATACCAGGTGTTCTAGACCCTGATGAGTTGTCTAGCATGATCAAAGTAGTTCACAAAGGTGGAAAACATTTTTTACCTGGAATTGAAGAGGACATGCGCAGATCTACTGATTCAATCTCTACATTAGTAAGTGAGAGTTTGACACTGGAAAGTCTTGAAGCTGATTTGTTTGAAGACATCAGAGCTTCAATTCAGAAATCCAGTAAAGCATCAAATATGGCCAGTTCTAGTAAAGCTGCCTCAGGAGAGACTGAAACCCAAGTTGTCTCCTGTAAGTACACTTGCAGTTGTATAACTTGTATATGGCTGAAAGAAATAGTGGTTTCTTTCTGTTTTGTCAGTTGGTAGCTGTCTCCATGTCTGCTTGTATGTTACCCACGAATCCTCTGCTACCACCAAAACTGGCACAGTACCATCACCACTTCCCCAGTGCTACATGTTCTCAACTGCCGTTGTCTAGAATGCTAGCTCACTGTCACCTCATCCCACCACACCTGTGCTTGTATCACTACCTTAACGTGCAGTTACATTACTTCTGTTGACTGAACCTCCTTATATGCATTCCTAGAATCAGCTTTCCCAGATTCTTTAACACTGCCAGTTTTTCAACCTTGGCCTGCTTCATCATGGAGTCACCAACACATCATCCATTTTACAGAACTATGTTGATACAACAACGGAGTTCTTGTTCTCGTTATGTAGACCAGTGTGTGCACATACAATAGAATTTAGTTTCAAGGTTGATATCCATTCTATTTACTTAGTCATGTTCTCTATACGTATTGGGTTCCAACAAGGTGGTCAGGGTGCAAATTGAGCATGCATGGTTAATAATAGATGGTGGTTTGTTTGCTTTGAAGTTGGCTAATATCTAGATATTTATAACTAGTTAGACTGCATCTATTCAATCATGAATAATATTGCGCTGACTTGTTGCCATATATATATATACATATATATTGCCGTGACATGAGATCAGATAGTGTTTTGTCACTAGTTACTGTTATCTTTTCTTTGAAAATTTCCTGTAGGTTATCCCTTTACCTTCCATCTGTGTGGTTTGAGCTGGCACAACAGGCTTCCTTTTTTGTTTGTGCAGTCCAAGATTAGCTGAATGATTGTATTTGTTATTTAACATAATTGCTTTCCAAATTACCAATAATTACTGCCCACACTTTTCTTGGCAATTATTTTAAAATAATGGTACATTTGCTTTGCAGCTTTGAAGAAAGTGGACTGTCCTTCTAAGAATATGGTAAGTTCTCTGAATAGATAGTGGCTGTTAGATGTGGTTGCTTTTGTAAATTTTTACTGAAGTCTGAAATTATGTAATTCCAAAATTTTAGGTGAAGCCAAAACCTGCTTCCAAGAAACAAAACATTGGCATGCAAGGACCAGGGAAATCCATAAAGCAGAGTTCTGTTTGTTCACAATTCACAGAGGCAAGTACTTGTCTAGTACACTAATTGTCTACTACACTACAAATGCTTTGCCTCTACTTTCTCCTGCTACATTATGCTAATGATTAGCTGTGTGAATTATTGAGGCATTCAGATTGGAAAGGATATTATCCAATTATTGGGGAAACAGTCACACTATTT
Organism: Euryodendron excelsum; assembly: GCA_033060915.1. Taxonomy (NCBI): domain Eukaryota; kingdom Viridiplantae; phylum Streptophyta; class Magnoliopsida; order Ericales; family Pentaphylacaceae; genus Euryodendron; species Euryodendron excelsum. The sequence goes on along the minus strand of CM065392.1, from coordinate 34,428,261 downwards.
TTCTACTGATTATTTATCAGACCAAAAAGAGGGATCCATGGTTTATTTGACTAATTATTAATTCCATTCTTTTTATCATTGGAATCCTTGCATTTAGGAGATCTGTTGGCTTTCTAATTTTCGTTTAAGGCGATAATGCAGAGAGGGGTTTCTTTTTTTAGTAAGAAGTATCATATATAAGTGTTTGCCAAGCATCCAAAAAGAAAAAAAAAAAAAAGAAGAAGGAAGGAAAAAAATGAAGAAACAAAGAAAAAACCAATACATAAGCTTCGTGTTCAACAGTTTAATCTCATATGAACAAATTCTAGTTTGTAGTATGGTTTAACTAACACATTTGTACATCTGATAAAGCCTGTTGCTAGAAATGGAGGCCCGAATTCATCTCTTCAGAAGACACCAAAGGTAATTGGCAGGCCTAATCCCATCTCGTCAGCACCACTGAAAAGGGCTTCTTTGAGTGCCAACCAAGTCAAAACGGAAAATGATAAAGCAAAAAGTGCCTCTGGTAAATTGAACTCCAGTAAGTTAAAGTTGTTTTTTGCTCTAGTTCTGAACTTATAGTATCTTTGAATGATTGTGACAGTTGCTGGTAAAGTGGCTCCGGCATCAAAGATATCTGGTTTGGGTGCCATCAGGACTCTGCCTAAGCCTGCACTATCTTTGAAATCCTCCTCTTCAAGTTCTTCAACAGCAACAAAGAAAGAGCTACCAAAATCTTCTTCCTCGTCTGATATTTCTTGCAGTGCTTCATCTGCCAATGTTGGTATATCTCCTATGAAATCTACTAGAAGAAAGATTCATTCCAGAACTGTTAATCCAACTTCCTCCAGTTCAATCCTCAAAACTCCATTCAAGGTAGTATTGAAGAATAAAGGACAGTCTGGTCTCTCTGCTTGTTTAATGTCATCCAAGCTCTCTTCTAATATATCCCCTGCTAGTTCTATTAGTGAATGGTCCTCAGAATCATCTTCATTAGCTTCTGCCAATCAGAGGTCTAATACTTCGAGGGCTAGCATTGATACCAGTTCTCCTTGTAGATCCCTAGATAATGATGCCCCTCCTGCCTTGGATCATCATAAACAATGTGATGATCAAATCACAGATAGACATGAAAATAAGGCAACTCGACTACCATGTGAAAATGTAAAGACAGCTTCAATGCAGATTGGTGCACTTTCTCGACCAGCTACAGTAAAACCCTCAGGTCTGCGAAAGCCATCACCAAAGATTGGGTTTTTTGATGGGGTTAGTTCTACTTTTGCTATTACACATGCATGTTCTTATTTTGAAATCATTTTAGGGAGTTGGTTTTGCCAAGGTGATCCTGGGGCAATAAAACACATGCTTGTTCTTATTTTGAAATCATTATTGGGAGTTGGTTTTGCCATGCCTCTTGTCAGTGGACAAAATTACCATGGCAAAAGCAACTCATGTAATGTTGCAGAATATTTGGAATTTCCTTTGTTAGGGAAGTATTATCGGTTGAATTTCTATCTCATGCAGGTGAAACCTGGAGTCTGTACCCCTAATGGAAGTGTGCAATCTTATTCTGGTATAACAGCTGTTCCCAAAATTGGGCCTGGTATCAATAGCCCAAGTGGAGGCTCAAGCAAGGCAAAGCTTCAACCTGCAAGAGTAGTGACTACAATTGGCAACATGAAGCTTGACACTAAGAAACCTGCTTCACCTGTATCATCTCGAAAACTATCCATTGCTTCCACAAAGGTCTTTGGTGCATCAGGGGGTGTAAAGAACTGTCTTAGCGTAAAACCTCAAGTCCAGTATGAAACAGATGAAGAAAGTTGCTTGAAAGCTGAGGAAGTAGGACCTAAAGGACCCATTAAAGCTAACGACGTTCCAGATCCAGGTGTCTTGAAGAGTGAAATGGACTTAGGGAATACCAACTTAAAGGATGTCAAGACTGTGACTATTGAAGGAGATACCCGTGCTAAAAGGTCTCATTGTAATGCTCCCAAGAATAATTTGCATTCACTTTATAAAAGCAACGAGGAGATCGCCCATTTTGAAGACCAAGTTGATGGTGTGAGCATGCATGTGGGAGCCGGGGACCCAAAACAGGAGCTGCAGAAAGACCTCATTGGCAATTCTATTTCTCAAATTCGTTTGAGTTACCCAGATTCTGGCCAAAAGGAGGAATCACCAAGCAATTTGTTAGAGCCCACTCCGATATCTCTTTCTCCAGTGACCGTTGAAATTATGGCCAGGACTCCTTTTGCTGTTAAGAATACTTTCTGCAATGGTGAAGGAGGGTTAGACCTTTCAGCCGGATTGAACATTGGGGTGGTAGAGAAGACAACATACTTCCCTTCTTTAGAGAGCACTCGGTCAGAACAGTTAAAATAGTTATGGTGCAGCACATTTTACTTGAAGGTACATCCATACGGACTAGAATTAGAAGTGATAGAATCAGGTCTTATTTTGAAGCATGATTTAATATATTTGAAACATGGCCCACTTATTTATTTTCAATTTTCTTTGAATGAGATTTCAATTGATTCCCTTTGAACTCGTAGAAGTTTTTGCCATCAAGATTGTTCATAAAAATTGCTGTATAATGTTGGTGCAGCAAACTTGAAATTTCCGCAGGAAGATGGAACTCTTTGGAGAGAAGCTTCCTTGCTCGATGAAAAATGTCAGTACATTTGCAGACGGTTGAAACAGAGAGCGGAATGAATTTTGAGGGTTTTGGTAGGATTTTGAGGATTTTGGTAGAATTTTGGTAAGATTTTGGTTTGGCTAATGTAGTCCCAATCTCACAGTGGCAAGAGGCAAGAGTCTCGCGCAAAGCTATTCCTGTCCTGCAAAGCCTGGTGGTTTGCATTCCCATAGCATTACTGATTTTCAAACCACATTGAATCACATCAATTGTTTCTGCTATAAGATTGCGTGTTGATAATGTGGTCCAAAATCCAGATGCCATGTTAATGCCAATAGGTTCCCTCCAAATAGCGTTACGGTACCTGGTTTAGTGACACAACACTGAACCACAAATCTCAAAAGCCTAAAAGATCAGGAATGGCGCAATCGAGCCTGGAGATCTAACAAGGATAAAACTCAGCAATAATGCTAGCAAACTTTACCACGAAATTTCAGTGCCTTGCAATCAAACCCTATTGATAATATAAGAAAATCATTGCATAATCTGGCAGGTAATGACCACACCCTAAACCTCTTTTACTAATTGTCATCTCAAGTATCCACTACACTTCCATGTAAAGATGACCAGATAATACATATATACCATTTAAGAGAGAAAGGTAGACTAACCCAGAGGCGTTTCTAGGAGCGATAATTTGATGTAATAAAATGTAGCTTCAATGCCAATAGAATAACTGGGAAATTGATAATAAGTTGTAAACAAAATCCTGCTCAAACTGTCTTCAATAACATTCCAAAACTTCCAAACAAAACTATCAAACGACAGAAGAAGATAATCTCCTTGCACAAAACTAAGACCTTGGCTTCTCTTTTTTCTCTTTGAAGAGAGCCAGAAGAGAGACACCAGAGACCTTAACGACCTTGAATCTGACACCAGGAATATCTCCGACAGCATGTCCCTTACGTCCGAATCCAGCAATCAAAACCTCATCCTACATCAACCAGATATCGAAGGGTTAACTCATCAACGACAACTGCCCAATGACCAGGCCAAGCTTTTAAAGAGTACTTACATTCTCTTCTATGTAGTTCAAGCAACCATCATTCGGGACAAATGCAGCAATCTTCTTCCCATTTTTAATCAGTTGAACCCTAGCACATTTTCGGATAGCAGAGTTTGGCTGCTTAGCCTCAATGCCTCTGTACATGTCAGTTTGGCCATTTGTAAGATTTGGTACTAAATGCAATAAGCACATAGGAATTTTTAATGAATGCAAGTAAACGAAATAACATGAAAAAAGCCTTACATCTTCTCAAGGACAATGCCTTTGGCATGGGAGGATCCCGCAAACGGCTTCTTCCATTCATTGCCAAGGTGGGACTTCTTATATGACTTGTCAGCCCACCTTTGCCTTCTACGGTGGGACTTCAGTTTGCGACCAGCTCCCATACCACGTGTCTTCCTGTGATCCACAAAATTTTCAGATTATAAAGCCATTCAACTGGAAAGAGGCTTATAATTGCACATCAGAGAAATATCTATGCTACGTTTGGTTGCTCAAAAGTTGCTTAATAGAATAATACTTTGAGACTTGCAACCATCCACTCAAATGCAATTCACTGTGTAATTTCATAAATTGCTCTCTCTCTCTCTCTCTCTCTCTCTCAAACGTCATAGCAATGACGGAACACCAAGTTGATATGATAATAAAGACAACAAAACAAACTCAAATTCAATAAAAAAAAGAAAAGAAAATATGTACAAAACTTCAGTTCAATTTTCATTTCAAATTAATGCTTTTCATTGATTTATTTGTACTAGGTCCAAGAGATATTATCACACATGGTTCAAAGAAGGTCATTCACTACCTTCCGAAAGCTAATGAATATAGAGTGTTATCACTTAGATTTTAGGAACTTCCGATAGCAAAAACCATTCTTGCAACCTCAAATTTTCTATATGTAATTTTCCATACTGTTCTGTCGCCGAGAAAATGTAAGAATGAAACACTATAACTCTCGATTTTACCTTTACCGAACCTAAATCAAATGTTTGGTTTGGTTGAGGTGAACTATTCATTTTCCTCGCACGAAAAGAATCAATGAACACAATATTCAAGGTCTTAATTTTCCTTTCTGTTTTCCAAAGATTTCTCAGGAACCAACAAATATGGAGCAAGGAAACAAAATCTAGAACCAGTGATCTGGACGTGAATAAGTCGCATCTAAGCTTGCCATATGCTCTAATCTCAAAGGTCCCAGATGCATACACACAAACACACACACACACACACACACATATATATATGTACACGGAGGGACATATATGCAAAGATACAGTAGATAACGAAACCAAGGCTATAATACAGTAAGTGATCATACCCCATGGCTGCTGAGAGTGAAGTTCTTCGACGGAGACTAGGTGTTGAGAGGTTGCAGGAAGAGGACCACGAAGAAGATGAGAAGCCGCCGAGAGCAAAACCCTAATCTCAGAAATGAAGTAAGGACTGAGGAGTGCATATAGAGACAGATTAGGTTTTATGGTTAGAGCACCCTGTATCGTGCAGATTGGGCCCCATTCTTGCCATTGATTAAGTGAGGACATAGATTGAGGCCCAAATCTCAAACCTAAAAGAAGCTTGAGGCCCAAATGAACATAACGATCCAGTCCACCGCTTGATTTTCGATTTTACAAGCATTTGGGAAATGCATGCTGTAGCCTTTAAACTATTCGAATTCCGCTAGTGTGTTGGTTCAAAATTTGAACACATTAAATTATTAAAAATTTACCAATCATATTATTAGCGGAAAAGGGAAAAAGAAAAATATTTAAAAATTCTTTCCTTTTTCCAAGGTTTAATTCAAGTAAAAAAGAGAAATATAGTAATTTCAAAGGGAAAAAAAGAGCTCTCTAGGCATACAAAAGCTAAAATGAAGTATTTTTAGAGAGAATTCTTGATACCACTTGAAACCGATGGTTTGGTAGAGTATGTAGGGTAAAGATTGTTGAATTGTTGATCACTAACTCATCTAAAAGTTTAAGTTGTCAAAGAGAGGGGTAACTTAATTATTTATTTCTTAACATACCCTCTTACGTGTGGCCTAGCTCTTCATTATAAGCGAGCTAAACCCGTGAAAATATTCAATGGGTAAGTTATGAGATTTGAATTCAAAACTTTTCATGATCTAATACCATTTTGAATTGTTAATCACCAACTTATCTAAAAGTTTGAGTTGTTAATGGATGGGGTAATTTAATTATTAATTTATTGACAAAGGCCCCAATACCACGAGTGACTTATTCAATGTTTTTTGAGCACCATGTCATTTTTATTTCTGTCACAATGTAGTGGGTCATCTCCTTGCTAGGTGAGTCTGAGACCACGTAATTATGAGAACATATTGCATTGTGAGAGAATGAGCAAAAGTGACAACTCTCTAAAAGCATTGAATATTTTTTTCAATTCCACTTGAAAGTTTGAAACTTGGTGTATGGGAGGGAAGGGAAGAAAAGTAAAAGGAAAGAGAAAATGAAAGAAAATTATTTTTTTTTCTATTTAGTTTTGTAAAGAAAATAAGAAAAAATAGTAGAAAAGAAGATAGAGAAAGAGAGAGAGAGAGTGTTTTTTCTCGCTTTTCTCTCCTAGTAGCATCAAACAAAGGGAGAAATTTTTTTAAAAAATTTCCATTTCCCTACCCTGCCCTCCCCCAAGTTCCAAATAGATTGTTAGTCAACACTAAAGAAAAGAGAAAGAGAAAGAAAGAGAGAGAGCACGTGCATTTTTTTTTCTTATTTTTTCTTCTCTTTCCCTCCCCTTTCTCTTCTAGATAGCATCGTACAAGGGGAGAATTTTTTAAAATTTTCATTTCCCTTCCCTCCCCTACCCTACCCTAAGTTCCAAACAGGCTGTTAGTCTATTTCGCTAAATAAAGAGAAAAGAAAGAATAGCAACATGGTAGATGCCCATTTAATTCTTCTATGTAACCAAACTTCTGAAATTTTTACAGCACTCTCATCTGCGCTCTTCTCTTTTTTTCTCCTCTTTTACCTCATAAAGAACCAAACAGCCATGCATTTTACTTGATTTGGGCATTCACCCTGATTTAAACAAGTTTCATAGCTAAACTGCGTTATTTAAATCCATATATTTGATCTACAAAACTCAGGTAGAACATTACGCTTCAAATAACAACACAGCAGTTTCTGTTCTCCGATCACTTTAACTCCATCAGAAAATTTTCTCCATAATGAGCAACCAGACCAACTACACTACCATAAACAGAAAGTTACCACGAAAAAAGATTACAATACTTGCTGTGTCCATCAAAACCTACCACATATGGCAGGTGAAACAAAATAGAAACAATAGTTCATCCATCTCTCTCCAGAAAGCTACTATACAAACTCTGCAAAAGGGTGTTTCCAAGCAAATATCCTTAGAACTTGAGTCCAGCAGCCACCAACATCCCTGTTAAGAAAGAGTTTTCGCATGAATATCACATGAACAAGACATGAAAGAAGGCAATGACACAATCGGTGAAAAATAATTTGCAACCTGCAAAATAATTCATCTACTTCTGGCCCTTCTTCCACAGGATACCGATTTTCTTCAACATGTTACTGTTTTTCTTCTTGGGTGATTCATCATCCATGTCTTCCGAGAAAGGTGAACCTAGCTTTCCACCAAGGGTATGGTAGTTGCTGTCAAGAGAACCCGTTCTCTCCACGAATTTACCATTATTCCCTGTTGAAAGCATAGCAGCAGCTGCCTCAGCTGCCTTTCTCCACTGGTCTGACTGTACCTTTAATCTCCTCAAGTCAGCTTCCATCTCTGAATTTGCGGCCTGTGCTGCATCCAGCTGTTCAGTAATGTGAGTAGCTTTTCTGCTACTTTTATCTGCTTCCTCTGTTAAATAGCCTAGCTTCATCAAAGCTTCTCGCTCTGCAGATCTAGCTGTTTCTGCTAAGGCAAGGGCCTCATCATTCACTTTACTACTCTCCATCTCCCTCTTCTTGATATCCAACTTCAGCTTCTCATTTTCCTCGGTCATACTTTGTAGTTCATTTTCTTTATCCAACAAACTTGCCTTTAAATTTGCTGAATCCACCTCAAACTTCTTCAGCTCCATTTCCAATTTAGATTCTCTTTCGCTCAACTGATTTTTCTCAATCTTTTGATTCAGTCCTTCGTTCTCCTCAGAAATGCTCTGCAATTTAGTTTCCTTAGCCAATAGGTTAGCCTTCAAATCTTCAATCTCAGCTTTCGCCTTCTTCAACTTTGACTCCAATTCAACCTCTCTTATGGATAACTCTGATTTTGTGTGCTCCACTAGTTCGCGAGCACTTCTAATCTCGAATGTGCTTTGCATATTTTCCTCCTGGTACCTTCTCTCAGCCGCATCCAATGCAGATCGTAATTGACCTACTTCCATCTTCACTTGATTCAGTTCTGCTTTGACCTGGTCTGAATCCTCAAGTTCTCCACTGTCCAGAGCACCTTCAACATTGCATGAAGGTTCTGCTGAACTCTTGCCGCTATTGTTACCTAAATCAGCCTGGAGTTTGCTAACATGTTCCTCCAATAAATTTACTCGGGCTTTTGACTGCTCTAACTCCACAGCCAAGGATTTGTAAGCTTCCATGGCTTTAAGACCTTCGGATCTGAGCATCTCTTCAGTTGCCTTTCCCATTTCCAATTGCATTTGAGTTTTACTGACAGCTTCTAAGGACTGAGCTTCAGATTCTTTGGAATCACTGAGCTGGGTTTTCAATTTCTCAACCAGGGAGAGAGTTTCTTTGAGTTCCACTCTTAAGTTCTGTATCTCAGCATGTGCTGATTCTGCATGCCTAGCCTGAGCAGCTTCAGATTCGGCCACCCTTTCCAGCTGGATCTTGAGCTTCTGAATCTCATTCATAGCAGAAGGCAAGGCAGCAGAATCCATTGAGTACTGCTTCTGGACAGCCTCAAATTCAGACTGCCATGCTCGATCACGATCCTGGGAGATCTTATGGAGCTCTTGGACCCGTGCTTCCTCAGAAGCAGAGAGCTCCATCAGCTGCTGTTGGGACTCCTCAAGCTTTGCTGATACAGCTGCCAACTGCTTCTTGGCCTCTTCAGCCTCTTGTAGGGCCTGCTTCTTCCACGACTCAGATGAGCTCAGCTCGTCCTTTGCCTTCTTCAGTTCCTCCTGGAGCTGAGCAAGCTGAGATTCCAATTCAGACACTTTGCTTGGGCGCTTCTTCTGAAGCTCACAAAACCAGTAGAATATTAAATGAGTTAACAGCAATTTAATAAAGGACCACAACAATAACATCGAATATGATGTCTAGATCATGACTAAAAGTCGTGGCAACAATAGCAAAACTTAAAGAAACAAAGAATAGGGAAAATATATGTATGTATGTATGTATAAAAAGAGAATCAAAGTGCAATATGATTCGATAATCCAAAAGACAGACATATACACAAATTAGAGTAACATACATACAATAGATCTCATACTGCCTTAATCCAACAGGTTGAGTTAGCAAATGAGACTGACCAACAAGCTGCACTGAGCTTTTGACATTGACGCACTACTTTGATCTGACGGAAAGTTCAAAGATCACATTAACTCTAATATCTTCTTTGAACTTTCATTTCTGATTCAAAAACCATTAAAATGACCACAAAGTCTAGCTGCATTGGGTGACACAAAAAAGCCCACAAACAAATGAGGAGATTTTACTATACTTAGGCACATGTATTTCTGACATGATCGTCCCGAGAAGAATCAACTACTCTCGCACAAATTGGCTTGAAATCTCATGTTGCTGGCAACAGATTAAAATCACTATCTCCTAGCAAATAACTTATGTACTTTCCAGGCATTTTAATGCAGCTATGAGATAAGTGCCCTCAATGCTTATTGTTAATGTTGCTAAACTGTGTGGAAAGGATTTGATCCTAGAAGCTCTGTATAGCTCCTTAATGATAAGCAGCATCAATGAGATTGTCAACAGCTGGACAAGGATCTGTATGACATCATCACTACCGTGAAAATGAAGCAGCTCTCGTGGTAAGTTATAGTAGAATACCTCAGACACAGGACTTCGGGGTGATCTGCGCTCAACAACTTTAGGGCTTCTGTCTTTAGGTGTTGTCCTGCTTGTGGGATTTGGAGAGGGGACTGAGTCAGAACCTGATTCTGGCACCTTCAACTGTCGGGCAGTTCGAGCTGTCGTGGGAGATGCCCTTTGAGGCACCTCCAAAGATCCAGTTCTGCTCTCAAAAAGTAAGGAATGACAATCAGCATAAGAAAACATGCATAACAAAAAATGGAATCTAGGTAAAGCAACTAAATGGAACTTATCATGGCTTTAAAAAATGACATTAAAGACAAATTTAGCAACCTGGTTTTGGCAATGGTGGATTGCCTCCATAAGGGAGGATGCTGAAATTCCCCCCATTAAAGAAATGGTAAACAACAACATATTTATTGTTTTAAGCTGATGAGGCCAGTATTTGTGGCAAAGACCAAATAATACAATACCAAAAGGGAAAATAGACTAACAACCACCATGTGCAGTTTCAGCAGTATTCTCCGCCAAAAAGAACCTCATGCATCACAAACAATTTTACATATCCGCTGTTTGGATATACATCAAGGGATAGACTAATAACCGTGTCCAGTTTCAGATTCTCCACCAAATAGAACCTCATGCATCACCAACATTTTGAACTATCTTCCATATTCCTGAGAGAACACTAATCTCTCTCTCTCTCTCTCTCTCTCTCTCTCTCTAATATTACACTGTTTGGTAATTCAGGCTTTGACCATCACATATTCACATCATCTTGATGTATATTGGTCCAGAAAATGTCCAATCAATATTCAAGTTGTTATTTATATCATGTAACTTCAATATCAACTATTACTAAACTAAAAATATTTGAACACAATACAATTCATGTGACTTTATCGAGTAATTAAATAATGTTAAAAAAGGAAAGCTTCTAACCCTAAAGTGAGGGTATTATAATATTCACTTGTATTTTTTGAAACTTCTTCACCAGTATTGACTAATATCCACACCCAGGAAGTTCCCATTTCTGTTGTCCTAATTGTCTTTCTTCATAATTTTCAACATTTTCTGCCTTTTTTTTTTTTTGTGCATATTATAACAGCAATTGTTGAGCTGTATCACCCATAACAAATAAGAATCAGGACAACCAATGAAGTAAACAAAACTGACATTTATAACCACCAAAGGATAATGCCCAAAAAATGCTAATAAACTAGAAATACCCAAAGAAGCATGAACTAGGTGGATTATTTGAACATGGCCCTCCTACTAATTTCTGAAAATAAAAAGTTAAAAAAATGGGTGAGGATATAAACCTACCATTAAATCTTGATAAATAGGGTTTATACAGCATTTACTGTTAGGCCAGTTGATTCTCACCCATTTTCTTGAGGAAATAAAGCACGTAAAATTCAATTAGACAGAAATTGCTTTGCAAGAATCTTTGTTAATTAAAGAACATAATGCCACAAATTCATGCAAGGAAACGACAAATATACCTTGTTTTTGGTGTTTGCATATTTAATTTCCTCTTGACTCCGAGTAAAAATGGGCAGACTAAATGCACTCTATTCCAGAGCCCCACCTGACCCACACCACCTGCAGTAGTTCAGAGGAATACTTGGCTGAGAAACAACCATCTGATATACATGTAGAACCAACAAATAATTTGGTTTATTCATTTTTGAAGCCAAACCAAACAAAAGAAACATACAATAAAATCCCTTAAAAGAAACTCAGAGAAACTATCAGCACTTCCACCAACCAAACCCACATGGCCACAACAGAGAACAACACTAGGAAGAAAGTAGTAATAAAAGGAAACATGTACACATCATAATCCAAGCCATCCTTACACTTTCTTCTTTTGTTTCCCTTTTACTCCAGTACTTGGACTGTGTTTCAGAAACATTATTAAGACAACAGCATAAACAAATGAGTAACAATAATTGCCCACATCACAGTATACTTTTTAAAATTTCCCCATTTACTAAACATTAAAAAAGATATCCCGGATGAAAACAGGGTCAATTAGTCCCTAAACTGTGACTCAAATTTACTCATGATTAAATTCAACGTCATCACCCAAACTTCTTTCTTCAAAATTTCAAGATAAAAAATACCCAAAAAAAATCTCACTGAAACGACAGTAGATGTTCATAAATAATCTAAAAAAACCTTGACGACCCTCTCTCTCTCTCTCTCTAACACTTCAACAGTGTTTTTTAATCTTCACTGGAAGCTAATAGACTCAAAAGGTAGCCATATCTGAAAAATCACCTAATATGCAAAAAAATGCGTTCAATGGGTAGTTCTGCCCTCCAAAATGCGTTCAATCTTCATATTTCCTAAACATTTAGCTCTACAGAGAACAGACACCGTGAACTTGAGGATAGATTTAAAACAAACTAGCATTTAACACACACATATCAATGTATCCGTGAATGAAAAACTGACGATAAATCGATCCCACATTGTAAAAACCAAGCCAGCTCTTTCCTAGAAAATTAGTTTTCATCATAAACAAACAAAGAAGAGGAATCACCAGCAGGGAAAAAGCGACTCAAACCAGAAATCGATGAACTCTCTAGTCACTTCGCCTGCAAGTAGGAAAACCCAAAACAAGCTGAAGTATTTTAAAACTCACAAGAAGTAAAGTGAAGAGGACAAGTGTGAAGGACTGTTTGATGATTCTGAGATGAGAATCTGAAATGCCCGTTCTTACCTGAAGATCTGCGGCGTGAATGACTACACACTGATTTCTTTTTTGGCTGAAGAACTGTTTCGAGTTTCAACTTTCAAGAAAATAAAAACCCTAGCCTTGGGGATGAAGAAGAAGACTGGGCATTGGTAGTGGGGCCGGGAGTAGCTTCAGCGAGCTGCTGCTGGTACTCTGGTTGTGCGCGCAGTTTCCAAGACTCTCTGTCTCTCTCTCTCTCTCTCTCCTCTGTAGTTTGTGACTTGTGCGAGATAGAGACAGAGAGATTATATTTGTTACGTGGGGTACTATGCCCACGCTCTTACTCCACACGCTCCTGTACGATCCACTAATAGACTCACACGTGGTGGCCGAATTTGAAATCTTTTAAGAGACGACAAAAAAAAAAAAGGCAATTCAGATTTTAACTATTGGAATTTTCTCATGTCTCAAACATTTTGATTTGCATACTTCCTCTATTAAGTTCTGCTTCAAATTTGGATGTTTAGTGGAAAAAAAATATGAAAAAAAATAAAAAGTATTTTTATTTATTTTTTCACATTTATTTTGTCTTTTTCATAAAAATTGGAGTTCAAACGAAATTAAATATTTTTTTTGAGTAATATTATACAATTAAAAAATTTATACAAAATTTTCATATAGCATTTTACAAACATATTGTTGCTGTTGTAGGCGTACCAAATTATATAATATATTATATATATTCCATATCTTCACTTGAATGATAATGGATTATTCAGTTATTATTTTAGACTAAGGAGATGTTTGCACGTATCTTATTTAGAGCTTATGATTTATGTTTATAACTTTTTTAAAATATGTTTGAGTGAGTGATTTAAAAAAATAGCTATGTCTAAGTATATTTTTTTAAAAAAATTATTTTTAAAAATAATTTATTAAAAATAGCTCATAACTTATGACTTATGATTTATAAATAGGGTATCCAAACACCCGCCTAATTAAATGTACGTGTGGTTTTGAACTCCATGTGGCAGCAGAAGTAAAAATAAATTTATATATATATCTATGTGTATGTATGTTTGTGAAAATTTTCTAGATTGCTTTTACTTTTTTCATCGCATAATAAAATTTTAATACACAGATAAATATTCAGTGATATAATAATATCAATTTTTATTTACTCATATTTAAATTTTACAATTTGAGACATATTAAATATAGAAAAGAAAAAATCACAACCAACATAGTACCTAAAATTATGAGTACTGAATTTTTTTCACTAAATCACATTTTACATTCATATTTTTATTAATTCAAGCTCTACTTTGATCAGCACTACATCTAATTAAATATTCTTCTGAATGGTTTGTTATTAATATTCTAATATTTTAATTTGCATTTTTTTCCAAAAAACATACTGAGTAGCTCCTTTCCCTGTCAAAGTAATTAAACGGCAACAAAACAAAACAATACACTTTCAGAGGCTGAGCAAGTTGAGCCTGTTATCATTATTTATTGGACATGGGCCATGTACTTTCTGCAGTGGATCCCCTAAATTGCACAGGTGGATCCAAAAAAAATTGAATGAGGCATATAAGTACTATCACAAGCATTAAATGCATCAAACAGAAAATGGGACACGATAAAATCTTGTCTAAGGTTGTTCTGGTGACATTAAATGATCCAAAAATTAAAAAACATAAAGATGTGTGGGACCCGCACTATGTTGGCACCCACCAGGTAAGGTCACGTTGTGATTAGGACCACTCAATAATTTTTCTTAACTAAGCAAAACAAACCTTTAATACTGAATTTAATGGCATTCAAATATCTCTTTTTTTAATTTTTTTAATATGCAATAGAAAATATTTCAGTTAATTTAGGTGTAACTTAATTAATTAAATATTTTATTTAGTATATTTACAGTTCGGGCCAAATATGTTTTGAAATGATGCTAGAGTTAACCCAATGGTGATGGGCCTCCCCTCGTCTTCCTTTAAGATTTTGACCATTTAATATATCAAAAAAAATAAAAGATAAAGGCCCTGTTTAGAATCGGTTCCGGTTCCGGTTCCGTTTTCGTTTTTCGTGTTCTCGGAACCAAAAAATTTAAGAACAACTCGTTTTTTTGTTCTCGAAAACAAAAAAATGAGACCATCGAAAACACTATCGTTTTCATATCGTTCTTATTTTCGTATAAAAATAGTTTCGGAAACTCAGAAAACATCTTTTTAATGGTTCCTGAAATTGGGCTGTTTTCTGAAAAAATTTCCGAAAACAAGTTCCGAAACCAATTTACCAAACGCGGTTTTGACGGAAACAGTTTTTGGAACCAATCTGCCAAACACGGTTTCGTCGAATTTCAGAAAACAAAAACAGAAAACTGAAACTGAAACCACAACCAAATAGGCCCAAAACTTCTCTAACTCTTGTCTCCTGATTTAGAAGTGGTATCTTTAGTGCAATAATGTTTTACTTATTTTGCTTTGGACAAAAGCAAAAAATTTTAGCAAAACAAACCAATTTAGTTTCTGTGTTGAGAAAATGTTGTGAAGTTGGATTCAACCTTGTATGCCTTTAAATAAGGAAGGCCTACGTGAGAAAGAGAAAAAAAAAGATGTCTCAAACAATAACGAAGCCCTTTGCTTTGCTTACAAATTTACAATGAAAGCAACCGGTGACAATGTCAATAGCTTTTAGTTTTGATTACTCTCATTAAGCACAATAGCACACAATTCATTGATGGAAATGCATGCAAATGATAACAGTTTAGTGGGTTAATTATTCACTGAAATTGGTCTATATAATACTCCTGTGCGGATAAACGAATCATCGATCATAGCCATCTAATTTTAGACACAAGATACATGATCGACAGTGAAGTATTGGTGTCATCTGATAACTATATGCCGTTAATGCTCTATTTGGATATTGAATTTATTTATAAAAATAATGAAAGAATTATTTAAACATATGCTTTTATGGGCAATCATACAAAAAATTTAATTTTTTGCCAAATACCTATTCATTTTGTTTTTCATATTCTCATAATGTGAGATTGGGACGGCTGCATGTGGACGAGAACAAGATCTTGTCAGGCTACAGTAGCTGTAGGCTAGCTCAAAAGTTATGTACTGCGATCCCACATCACCTGGGGAAAGAGAGAGAAAGTACTATATATTTAAACACTTATATCTCCTTGATACAATACGTTTTAAAGTCTTGCGGGCCAAGACTCAAAGCGAACAATATTGTACTATGTGAATCCAAAATCGTGACAGAATTGTATCAGAACCAATCCCAATCAGAAGTGTGCGGATTTAGCCTAATGCGAGGACACGTTGCCCTTTAAGGAGGCTGGAGAGTGATATCCGTCTTTTAAAGTTGTGTGGGCCAAGCCCAAAAATGCACAGTATTGTACCATGTAAATCCTGAATCGTGACACATAACCCCACCAAATAAAAAAAAATCATTTTCTTTTTCATTTCCTTCATTTTTTTCACTCTACACATCGACAACCCAAAGACAGTATAAAGGTGCAAGACTTCTAGGATTTGGGCTACTGAATGTCTTTGATGCTAATTAATTAACACTTAGAAGCTTAGGCTTTAAGTGATGGAACAGATAAAAAGGGGAAGAAATAAAGGAATGTTACAAAACCACGTTTACAAAAGATGAAGCGTAACCTACAGTAAATGTGTGTTATCAATTGTAGCTCATTAGTTAGAATATTTTATTCTCCTTCCTTTCTTTTTCCTATTGCCACGCACAATGCACAGCAACAACAGAAAATTTTAAAATACAACCTAATATGTAACTAAGAATGCTTATTGAGATGATATTTACTAGCTTTAAGATTGAATATCCTTTCAAAACAAATTAATCATCATAATGACTTTAAATTACAAAAATGTCATTATTACATTATTTTGGTAGAATTTTTATGTACAATTTTTTTAAAAGAATAGAATTTTTCATCGATTAATTGTTTTCAAATGGACATATTTGAAAAAGAAAAAAGAAAATTGAAAAAAATCCTTTGAGACTCTTCAAGTCATAAATTGAAAAGATTAAAAGGAAAAATCTAAAAAACAATGAAAACTAAGGATTATAACAAGGGTTTGTTTGGTTGTTTTTGGGGTCTTTTTTATTAACTAGTAAAAAGAGGTCCGCTAGGAAAGAAATTATTTAGTAGGTTCGGAATACCATGTCAATATGATGATGTGGTGTGATCAACCAATTAAAAATAAATATATCATGTATTTTTTTTCAACTCAATTATACGGATAATAAATATGAATATATTAAAAAAATTATTATTTTTATTATTCTAATAATTATACTAATCAATTTAAAAGTTAAGTCAATCAATCTAAAATAGAAATACATATTTATTTTTAATTAATTGAGTATATCAGATTATCATAGTGACCTTATATTCTGAATCTACTGAATAGGTTGAGTGATGGAGACCAGCTAATGCACAGCGTGAAGAAATCACCGATGAAAGTCCATCAAAGTTTTAGGCCGTGTTTGGATGGGTAGAAAACCAAAAGCATGCCCAATCTAGAAGATCGGATCTTTTGTGATCTCCCAATACAGAACATGACATCTTTAGGGCTCTGAGCCATCAGCTTCTCTGAATGTGATCGGTCTTTGATTGATGTATTAATAGCTGTGAGTAACGGGCTAAAAGAGATTCCAGGGCGAGATTCCAGGGCCAGGCCCACTCATTAAAGTGTCCTAAATTTGCACAAATTATTGAAAACACACACACAAAATCTGAACTGGGGATCTTGGTTCTCCTCTAACCTTTATTCCAATTAGGGTTGTTCATGGTTCAGGATCGAATTAGGTAATTAGCCACCAACTGATAGCCATCAACTGAATCAACTGAATTGTTAAAGTCGGGCTCACAAACATTGAAACTGATCTCGAACCATCAAAATCGGGTTTACAAACTTGAAACTAATTTTAGCTCGGTTTATGATCGGATTGGGTCGTTCGGGTTGACGAGTTAGATGAATTTTTGAATAGTCCTAGAACTGATATAAGAAATACTGAATTGAAATCGTATATTGGTGATATGATAGGTATTAGGTAATAGCTTAGTAGGTACAATGATAAGAATTAATAATAGAGTCTCACGGAAAAAGATAAGGCTTATAAAGCTTATACAGATGAGAGTGAAATTACACCACATATAATGTAACATGCCTTATCTATTAAATGTCGGTCGGTTTTAGTGGGTGAGAGTAATAATGAGTCAGACACTCTAATCGAAAAAATTTAACATGTAGAAATCTCACCCATTATCCGCCCAAATTAATCCATGAAACCGACCAAATGCAGCAGGTGGGATTGGGTTCGGGTTGGCATATTGGATGGACTTGAACAGCTCTAATTCCAATCTAAGGCCCATTATGCTTGTGATATTCTACAAAGATATGATTCAGGTATCTGCACTGTCCAATCTAATGTTAAGCTATATCCCACGAGTTAGTTCTTTAACAACATACCTCACCTATAACCATTGGCAAGGAACAAATTTTCAAACGGCTGAAATGTTTTCATTTTTCACACGAGATGTAAAAAAATGCACCAAAACATAGCACTACATACCGAAACAAGAAGTTATGTCAAAACAATTTAAAACTTTTCATAAATGTTAGACAATTTTTATTAAGAAAAATACAAAAGATTATATTTTACAATACTCATACTTGTCACTTCTGAACTCTTTCCGAAATATTTTTGAAACGTCTGCAACATGTTCCCGTTTCTGTGCTAACCAAAACGTCACACCGACCATTGCCTCATCCTGCATGATGTCATGTTGTTCCCATTGACAGTACACTTTTTAATTTCAATTACAGGTTAAATATGCAGAAGCTAATAGTGGTGCAGAAAGACAGTTTTCTTACTGTTTTCTGCTGGAGCACCAGTCCATTGTGCCAAAATTTCAACATGAACTATTGAATTTCAAAGCAGAGTTTGTATCCTGCACATTGCCAAGAATCAATATTAGTAAGTTGGGTTATTTTAGATGCCATGTATACTCTGATCTTCTAAGTATGAAAATGAAGGGGGGGAACAGATAATATATTACTAGAAATATTTGTATAAGAACTTGTTAAACACCCCATATGGAGTTGCTATATAATCTTGTTAAATAGTTCAAATTTCCACTCAAAAGCCAGCTAAAACTATTGCCTGTGCTTTTTGGTTTTCACATCAGGCCACAGCAGAACACAAAAAGACCGATCAAATGGTCCGTTCAGATATGGTTTCAAAGATGCCATGATTTAAAAGCAAAGCCAGTATAGAAACATGAGGTCATCTAGCGAGAAATAAAGCCACAATCCCCCTTCTATATTGAATAGAATGTAACATTAAATCTGTAAAACAATTTAATGCAACAGCAAAACACTGCGTTTTTCTTGCAAGTCATGAGGCGACAAATTTGAGGAAAGAATATTTCAGTTCCCAGATTTCCAAAATTTATTGGTGAAGGAACTTTAGCAGCCCATACCTTACACTCATCAATATCAGCTCAGGCCATAGACTTGGTTGTCTTCTTGAGTGTCTAATCAAGAGTATTCCCAGTGCATATCTGCTGAGCCTGAGCAATACTTGCCTCACCAAACATCAACCCTCCATGTAAGAGAAATCCTTGCTTTGTAATGAATAAGAAATCTTGATTGCATCCAAAGGAAACAAAAGCCTATTGATGCGTCAAATACTTGTCCCATGTCCCGGACCCAACAAAAAAATTCACTGGCAACAGATTAAACCTCAACAAAATACTTCATGTGTTAGTTTCTCATTTTTGCACAACTCCTCAACTGACTGGCCAAGATGGCTGACTGTGGATTTCAAAACTCTAACCCATCCTGCAACTTTTATTACAAATGGTCACCTTCAATTAGAGATCTCTATTTGTTCTTTATGATTGTAGTGCTAGCATAATGAATAAGTAACACAATGCATTACCTGAGAAGAAAAGACATAGGCAGCCATTTTGCATAAAGCAATTTACAAAAATTTGAAAAAAGAGAAAGGAAAAAAAGAGTAAATGAAAACAAAGCAGCTTCTCACCATGGCCAAGGATTCCAAAATTTGGGATGAATATGTGCTGCAAACATGTCTCCAGAGGGAGTTTTCTAGAATCATATTCTAGATGTCATTTCCCCTACTATAAATCAGATCCCAAGAGTTCATCTTCTTTTCTGTGAATGCTGTTACTAGTGTCCATCATCATTAGAATCACTACAAGGATTCACTTCTCTCCTCCAAGTCAAATGAAGCCATAGTCCTTCCATGTTATGGATAACAATATTGGATCATTTCCACCAATAGCCCTATAATGGATCGAATTATATAGTGCCACCCAGGTTTGGAACCCACCAAGTGAATGTGAGGATAACCAATTTAGTTCTTCATCACTAATGCTTCAGATACTCGCCCTGCAGATTAAGTTTTCTCATTTCTGTACGCACTTATTCTATTGCACTACAACACCAGTGCTAAAAGTTTCATTACATTGTAAAAGACACTATATACCAAAGGAAACTGGCATTTGCCTTAACAAACTGAAAGTTATCTATGTCGTCTACATATTACATGCTATACGGCTGTTTACAACTACATACGTCAGAAGGAGCAAAAATGTTCTCTCTCTCTCTCTCTCTCTCTCAAACACAATTGCACGCATGCACACAACTTCTAATAACAACCCAGGGAACATAAAAAGCTTACCCAGGATGCAACTATCAACATCAAAGTCACAATGTAAGTTTTGTTGGTCCAAGTAGGCAACTCAAGAGGGGGAGTGAATTGGATTTTACAAAATTAATAGCAAACAATCCAATTAAAAACTTATCAAGTAATGTAGCAGTGGGTAATCAAACTAAAAACCAAGCAAGCAAATAATAGGATGCAATGCACACAAGTGTTATGAGAAAGGAAGAAAAATAAAGCAAGAAATGAAAAATGAAGACACAAGAATTTTACAGAGGTTCGGCCAACCCTTGCCTACGTCCTCTCTTCCTCGATCCTCTCGAAGTTATTCCAATATGTAAAGTCCCTTACACAGTTGTTGGTTTTGTTTCAAGTGCCCAGCTCACTTCTTACAAGAGCTCTTTCCCAAACTCTCAAAACCTAAGAGATTTTGTCCAAAATTCTCTCAAACTTACAAGAGATTTTGTCCAAGTTTCTCTCAAACTTACAAATTTACAAACACACCCAATAATAGATGAAAGTTGTACAATGAATAACTCTCTCTCAAAGAGTAGATAAGCAAATTTGTAGCTCACTCAAGAACCCCCCAAATGAATAAAAACAGAGTATAAGATATAGGAGATTAAATCTCACTTTTTAGCATTTGATTTTGTGTTCTTTTTTTTTGTATATATGTTAGGGATCTTCTATATATAGCCTTGAGTTGGTTATGGTCGTTGGTCATAGATGAGAGACCATTTGATGCAAGATTGCATTATTATAACGGTAAAAAATATAGCCGTTGGAGTCCAGATGTCGACACATCAAGTCTGCATTTTTCAGATTTTGTTCACTGCCTTCATGTGTCGACACTTGACTTCATGTGTCGATGCATGACCACTGCCTCTATGTGTCGACACATGACCATCTATTCTTCAGATTTGGACCACTGTCTTCATGTGTCGATACCTGACTTCATGTGTCGACACATTAGCCCAGAAAACTTGATTTTTGTAGATTTTACCTAATTTTCTCCATTATTTTCAAGTTCTTCAAGGGTCATCCAAATAAGTTTTTTAAGGCTTGAAAACACTTCTTCAAGGTATGTTGACTTCAAGAACTCCTTCAATCTCTTCAAGATGAATTCACTCCATTTTGATTACTTGTAGAGTTCTTCAATCAACATTACTTCTTCTATTTATCCAAGTCTTCTTCAAAATCTTCAACAGAGCTTCCAAGACTTGAGATCCCTTTTATTCAAATGATCTTCTATTTTCTTTGAATATCTTTAATATTTTTACTTGATTTTCATCAACTTGATTTCTTCTAGGATTCTTCAATCAATATAATAAACCTCTTCAAGCTTTTCAAGAATCATTAATTTGAAACTTCTAAAGCTTGAAAAATCTTCTTCAAAACATGTGGATCTTTAAGAATACTTTCAATCATTCATTCTTCCACGTCTTTATCAAATCTTCAATGGAACTTGTGATCTTTAACTTTACTTGAATCTTGACTCCTTTCAATTTCTTCATACTTTCAAGTTTATATTCAAACTTTCAAGACTTGTAATGCATGAGCTTGTTGAATGTGTCAATCCATCATACTCATTATCCTTTCATCTTTCTTGATTCTTCAATATCTTCCATTGTGGCAAGCATAAACTTATTGAATAAAAAATTTGCTCCCCCTTTCTTTTGTGCTTTATGCCTTAATGCATACAAACTTTTGCTCCCCCTTTCTTATGCAATTGATGCTTCAGTGGATTGATATGGCCATGAGGATCAAGGGTCTTCATAGTGAATAAGTTATTGAATTATCATAAGATCTTTAGTCACTTTGAAATAGAATTAATCCAATACGTTCCTCTATCAATCTTCACATTCTTCTATCAATCTTCATGTTTTCAAAACATATCACCATGATAGAATTTCAGAACTTGCATTATTCTTTTCAATACTTGTTGAACTTATTGAGCATCTTCAATATCTTCGAGAATAAGATTACCTAAGTAATCTTCTTGTTGGATACTCAACCGATCAGCTCCATTATTTTCCTGTTACCAAAAGATTATAATATAACATGCACACTCAATTGAAATCATTAGATAACAACTACATAATTTTATTATCATCAAAATCAACACGAGGATCAACCTTGAGTCAACAAATTTGTTTCTATGCAACGTGATTTTCCAGCAATCAGCTTGGAACATAAAAACAGATTGCTTTTTGGGCACAACTGTAGAAGTAGTGAAAAAATTAGATACATGACTCACAAAAATAATAAAAGAAAAAGTTCATCCGCATAAACACACCATATAAAATATTAACTTTTGTAAGCTACAGAATACCAACGTACTTATACATATGTAGTAACTATTCCAAACTACAATATCATCATCATATGCTTTGCACCAGGCCTTAAATACGTATGTAGTACAATAAATTTTCTGCGCTTTCACAAATAGCTTACCTTGAAATTTATTATCCTGTGTAATTATTCCAAATGTTTCTACTGTTTCACGAATCATGACACCACTCACTCCAGTGAATACAGATATCTTACGGTGAACAACTGCCCAAAAATAGACAAAATATCAACACTCAAATAAGAACATACATTAAAAATGAACAGAAGTCCAAAGAATGTAAGTTCTGCTATAGAAGAGAATTGATGCTTTTCTATGATTTACTCAAGATCCACACCAAATCGATCAGTATGTCCATGGTTCAATTGAAATTTCAAAGGGCAATGGCTAATGATCAAACAGACAAGTTAACTAGACCAATCATCAATGAGCAGAAAAATAACCTAGGAGATACAATAGGTTCAATGTATGTGTGCCCTACAGGCTGACCAATAGTTGAATACTAAGATTCCCCATTTGGGGTGATTTCTGAATTAGTGTCCCACTGCTATTTCTCTTTAAGTAAGAACTAAATACAGGTCCCTAGTGAGTGAATCAATGATATTCATACAAATAGGCTATTAGAAGTGCCTGCCACAGTACTACTAATGAAGTTTTAGTTCTACAAATACAATCATGCACAGACACTGCTTCAATTTCTCACTATATAATATACATGTATTGAGTTTCTGAAGACCCCATGCGCGTATGAACAATCTTCACGCTTGCTGCAGAAAAGAGCGGTCTTTCGGTCTAACCTAAAATGATTGCACCATGTAGGTCGGCAGTGAGAAGACAATGCGCCAACTGATGTTTCCTGCAAGATAAAATGCAGGTGTGTTTTCATACTAATAACCCTGACCTAACAATATAGGATAAGACATAAGAAACTGAATGTCTGCAATATCGAGAAGAAAAAATATCTCACCCAACATTTTTAAGAAGTTGCATCATGTAGCCTTTCCACATTTCATGCATTGGCTTGAAAATATTAAAGCTGTAACAAAAACCAAACCAACAATTTTCAGAAAAAACTGACCAAAGAGGGACGGAAAATAAAGACCAAAAAAATGTAAAAAAGAATCAAAATAACTTGTGATTTGTGAAAGGATGTTTCTCAAATTTAACTATACAGATACTATAGCGATTTTAGAATTCTCCCCCTCTCCAGTCTCACACCTCCCAGCACCCTCAATTGATGAGGACCATCATTGGGTGATGTCCTTTAAAGATCAAGAAAATTTTTACTATTCCATTGTCACTCAAATTCATGGAAAGCACCCTATCAGGCATGACATGCAAACTCAACATGGATAGATAAACCACAGCCTAATCTGCATGTATTGACAGATACAAGGAAGGTCAAGATTTGATTGGATGTGGAAAACAAAAAGGTCCATATATATGCAGAACCCAACTACATCCTAGTGTTTGTAACCTTTAAACCACAGTCCAATCCATCCAAACCCTCAGGACGAGATGACTCACTACTACTCCACCATGCCTCTACAAGGCAGAACTCCAAATTAGTTTGATCCAGGTATTGAATAATTCACTAGAGGAACCAAGTCAAGGAGCAGCTTTAAGCTCTCACTCTGGTCCTGGTAATTAAACATTGCTCACCATGTTTGACCAATTTTACAGGCTAAAAAAGTAGTCAACCAATTTAACCAACCCTCCACTCTAGGTTCTGAGCGTCCTATTGTCTAGATCACCAACGCTGGCTGAAACTAAGCAGAGTTCAAATTAAATGCCTGTTTGGGCCTAAGAGTACCTGTCCAGCCTGTTTTTCAGAACATTGCTCCATATAATAGAGTTTTTTTTTTCCTTCTTCAAGCAACCGAAATTTATCAATGTTGATTTGTAGACGTTTTTAAGTCATGGCCATTTCATGGTTTGTCCTAACAACTGGTGGATTAATTGACGAGTCGTATTATGTACAGAACTAAAATCACAAATTTACAAGAATTGCAAGATTAGAAGATGAAGGACCACTGTGCAACAGTGCAAGAGCAATTAGAAGAAAAAGATAACAAGTAGCAATTCTTGGTAAAGAAGCATAAAGCTCACTTGTGGAGCCCTTGAGGCAAATCAAATGATCCACATGTTTTATGTTGCTTCGTAGACGTGCTTTTTAGACCTCTTTGAGTGACTATTTAAGGCCCTAACGCGATCACCAAGATATGCAACATGACCTTGTACAAGATTATCAAGAAGGATCCAATTGTCAATTTTCATGCTTCTGTATCCCTGCATGTATTTCTGAGCTGAATCACCACTTTGGAGACCTCATGCAAGATCTGATTGACTATGCTTCTTCTTCTATCAGAAATCTGCATGATGCCAAGGATATGCTGAAAAAGGAAGCCCACTACTGATAAGATGCCTAGGTGTAAACTAACCAGTAAAAGCAATGTCTAGAATCCAAAATAAGTTAAGACAGCAGTAGAGAACTACCTTAAAACTTGTGGTCAGCAGATTCTCATGTACCGGATGAGAGAGTGGAAAATATGTTGGATCATTTGTTTCCACATCTGCATTTTACAAATGACACTTCTCATCTCTCTTAGGATATATATTTATAGAAACACACAAACATACATGCCAACAATAATATAGGTACCACATGTATACATATGTATGCATTAACCCAAGTGTATGCACTGAGAAAAAAAAATCCTACCTTGTGTTGCAGTATGACCTGCGTAGGCAAAATTCTCGACAAATACACCAGAACAGAAACATTAAGTACAGCGAGCAATTAAAGAGGATAGCATATTTTAGATACATATAGATGATAGATAATTGATGCATAACATGAACTTTTATCTCAAAATTGGGTCACAAGATTCTACCCAGTAAATACTGCAAGCCTCAACAGACAAGAAGCAATCGAGAGAAACCAAACCACGAAGAAGAAGCAACAAACACACCAACTTTTCTTTTCGCAAAATATGGTAAATTGAAAACAACAATGGGATGGCCCATTTTAAGACGACAAATTTTCAAAATGACCTTGAAAGATGTAACAGTGATAACAAATGACTAACTATATAATTTTTATGTGCCTTTGGCAACAGAACAACAAAATGTCGACCACACAGCACATAGAAAAGCACGGGCACAAAATCCCAACCCTGTAACAAGATTCTCAAGTTCTAACCACTGCCCCTTATTCCCTTGTCAGCATAATACAGAACATTTTCTTTGAAGTTATCTCTTTAATAAGAAGGAAATAAAAAATTGTTTCTTTGTTAAAAACGAGCCGAGTAGCTTGTCATGATTGACTTGATTGAGAAAGACTAGCAAATGCCAAAATAAACAGATAGCAGGATTAGATTAGGCTTGAGTAACATGGTTGCTAGAAGTATTCACCGGATGAACACTGAGCAAGTAGTAAGGAGACATTGCCCCAAATTCAAAAGACCAAAAGTAAGTAAGACAGTAGTGAAAAGGGATAAGCTGCAGTAACCTGAAAATACAAGTGAAAACAATCACATCATTGTTTCAATCGTCATTTCTTGGATGATGAGATCATCTCCTTTAAGGAAGGTTGCTTGAAGGAAAAGTTTCTGGCTGTCGCTGCACCTCCACATCCATTATCCCTACCACTGTGTTTGGGATAGCCTTTACCAAGAGGAAAAGGAAAGGAAAGGAAAGGGAAGGGAAGGATAAGTGTAACCCATCTGCTTGTTTGGGTGGCAAAGGAGTGTAAGGGAAGTAACTATTCTACACCCCCCCCAACCCCCTTCTTTGGCAGTTTAATTTGGAAGTAAAGAAAAGCAAAGGGGTGGTTGGATTTCATTTGTAAGAAGGAAAAATGGGAAATCACTTGTCCTGAAAAATTGGGGCTAAATAGATAATCACTAACTCAGTTATCCTTTCCTTATATTTTCTCCACTTACAGAAGGAAAACAAAATGGGCTGAAATATGGATCAGGAGGAAGAACATATACCTCCCTGCTTTCCTGCGAAGGTCGCCTAACTCTTATTAAACATTTTCTAGTATTTCAATACTTTTGTTAAAAGTTTGGACCTTAATTACCCGGCCTACACTTCGGCTGCTAATAAGGGATCCTTTGCTTCCATTTAAAACTCCCAAATGAAGGGTAAGAGAAAGGTTAGTAGATCTCATTTCCTTTCCCCCCAAACCCTCCAGCCAAACAAACCGTAAGTCATCACTTAAGCAGTCTAGCCAGTAAACTTTCCCTCCCAGCAATGGAGCTTCGGTGATTTTAGTGAATAAACTTGATACAACTCTTGCCCTAAGGAACAACTAGGAAAATTTTCTGACATCTTCCCTCAAAATCAGGCTCACAGATTGCCTTTCTTCCTTTCTTTCAACAAAATGCCACGTCCCAAATTCCACCTGACAAAATAAGAAACACACCACCTGTTTACTCTTGAATATTCTCTTTCATGTTTTAAGGGAAAAGATTATATATTTTCACGTATTTTTTTAAATAAATCCAGTTTTACAAATATCTTATATATGCATATATAATTCTTTTTCTTCTATATAAGTTCAGATACATATTACACACAACATCAATGTTGCTTTAAATTTCAAGCCTAAAAACTAACACACAAAGTCAGGATTGCAAAAGAAATCAAGAGAACTTTGATTTTTATAAATTGCTAAAGCAAAGATATAGTACATAAGTTTTAAAAAGAACCTTCTTTGGAAGAGGCATTTGAAGAGGGTGTGAGAAATGCATTAGTCACATCTGCAGAAGAAGAATTCACATTATGGGTTACTCTCTTATTTTCTTCATGAGGTCTCCGTTTGTTCTTCTGCTTTTGCAGATGGAGCTCAGCTTCAGCAAGGGCAAACTTCGCTCTAATGCATCCAATGTGTGTTTCTTTTGGTCTTGAAGAATTGTGTAAGTCGTCATTGCAACGTGAATATTAGCCTTCACCTTGCAATAGGAAGCAGACCTCAAGCCTGTGCAAAAATGGGGAAATCAAGAGCTGTTGGAGACTCAGAGGTTAAGCAACATCCCATTACAAAAGGTCCTGAAATAATTGGTTTAAAGCTTCAGCAGTCCTAATCAACTTTTACAACCAAATGACAAGAAGAAAAATAAGATAAACTACGCATTTAGTGGACAACCACCACAATAGATATAATATCCGATTGCTTTTGAAACTCGGGTCCTGAGGCAAGGAGCAAGCAATGCCTTGAGGTACGATATTCTTCATAGCTCAACATGTGAGGTGTTCATGAGGCACATGCTTCAAACCAACATGCCTTCCATGTACCTTTAATGTGGGCCTCAGAAACAAACCTTTTTACTATGACTATAATTGGATAAACCATCACAACATAATGGACCTATCCCATAATTTAAGGTTGTAACAGATATTCTCCTAATGACATCTTCCATTACTAAAGAATGGTGCAGTTGCATCCCTAAGAAGCTAAACTGAGCCAGCAAATTTTTTATTAATGCAACATATCCACAGAAAGACTACCATAGAGTGCCAACCACACTGAACAAGATAGGCTAACCTTGTATTAACAACAGCAAAATAATCATACTACAGCCCAAAAATATGAGTGATTTGCTCAGAATTACCCTCCACAGAATCAATTGAATAATATAAACTTTAAATTTGGTGTAATATATGACATAAGACAATCAAACAAAAGTTTGATAATAAGTAATTCATTTTCGGTTCAAGGATGACGGCAGGTGATACCCTTTTCATCTGATGCATATTTGACTACTATTCACAAACTTCGATATGCAATTGAATGTGTGGATTTTAATCACAAAAAGAAAGAGTTTTGCTTTGTGAAAACATAACTTGACATAAGCATGTGCAGGTGCAAGAAACTAATTAAAATATTATGCGACAAACCTTTGGAATTCAAAATTTTAACTGACATGAAGAAAACAAAATGCAAAAACTCAAGTTTTATGTGAATCCTTTTGGACTTTTATCAAACAGTTAGCGAACTCTAATGCTAATGTTAGAAGTAATAGATAGTTGTTAACGATTAAAAACAATATTTATGCTCTTCTTTAAGTTTCTTTTCTGCGAACAGAGAATATGAAAATGTTCCTGTCATATAAAGCAGTGGCTCCGATTTCCTTTTTTCCCTTCCCTTCTCGTTTTCTTGCAGTCTGAGACGGGAAGACGGATTTGGAATGAATTTAAGTTAAATTGGGCTTAAGCAAAACAAATTCTCTCAGAATTTCTTTGTAGAGAAATAAAAGGGAGAATAAAACCCAAACCCGAGAAAGAAGAGAATGTAAAAACCTTATCTCTGGAGGGAATTCATGCGCAGGACTTTCTGGGATTCGTTTTGGATGTTCTCAGGACAACAGAGAAAGAGTTGTAGATACAAGTAAAAACAGAGACGAGCCCCGCATCGGCGCGAGTGTGTATCGTATATCGTTATTTAACTTTTAATTTTAATAAAAGGTTAATGCCTCCTTTGGTAACGTTTTTTATTTTTTTTTAAAAAAAATAAAAAACATAATTTGTTTAAATTTTTTTTTTATTTTTTACAAAATTCAAAAAAAGAAAACTAAAAACAATAAAATGGGTGTATTTTCTCTCACAAAAATATTGGTCTAGTATTATTGGCACAACGATAACCTATAAACACTCATCATCAAACTACAAAAAACACACAATAAAAACACAAAACAAAGACACACAGCAAAAATTAAAAATTTGCAGCGTTACCAAACGAACCCTAAGTGTTTGGTTCTGTTAAAAAAATGTCTTAAGAGTAATGTAATGCGAAGAGAGTGACAGACAGAGAGACTACCCAAAATAGAATTAAATTACATTTTAGCATTTGAGCAAAAATTAAATAACTATGACAGATCTGATGAATTGACAAAAATAGCATTTGCGAATGATAATATTTATTTTGATGTAAAATGACAAAATTATCAATTTGATTTACCATTAATTTTAATGTTTTCATCCATTTTGCGTCTAAATTATAAAAAAATTAAGTGTTCACTTTTAAATCATATGAACTTTGCTCAAATCACATAGAGGTAAAAAGATATTGAGATTGAACTACTTGTAATTATATGAATGACTCAATAGTCGGCTCGCTCTCACTCTAAGCATGACGTTTCAAATATAATTCCCCCATTCTCATGTAGTTAGGCATCATTCATATATTTTGATTCACGTGAGCGTAGCCCTACATAAGTTTAAGGGAGAAGTCACTCGAAGACCTGACATCTTATAGCAAAATAAAATAAAAAGATTGGACTATTTTTTTCTTGCCCCCCTCCCCACTGCTCTCATGCTCGGTATTTAATTTGGCCACGCAAAATGAATTATGCCCAAATTGGATTGTCTATTTTTATTTTTTTTATTAATCGGGTGTTCCGGCCAACTTACGTGCATTTCAATTAATCTCAGACATGTGCAGTCTTTTCGTCTCATACAAATTGAGTAATTACAAGGTCAAAGACACTGAGAGTAGTTCCAAAAAGTTGATAGCACTTAAGATATTTCAAACCTGACACCTTAGAAGGAGCAGACCTCTAAGTCCAGAGACTTGACCACCAGATCAACCCCTTGGAGTTTAAATTGGATTGTCTAATCACTAGGACAAAAAAGTTCAATAGTTAGGTTGTACGAGGTTTTTCATAATTATTCTTATCAGATTTTGTCATTCTGTACTTGTTTCTTAAAAGTCTTTCAATTTTATCGTAAATTCAAGTTGCTAATGTGATGTAACACATGTCATAATTTAATAGGAACAATAATACTACTTAATCACAAGGCTTTTTCTATATCAGTAGAATTGTGAGTGATGAGGAGGAAGGAACCAGTTAGCATAGTTCGCAAATTTTGTTAGCCTGGTATTAGAAATTTGATGTCAATATCAAATCCATATTCTTCGAGTTGGACAATTTGTATACCAGTCAATCAAGACTCAAGATAGAGCATGTGTGGATACCATGGTGAATTTACTTTGCATGTCCTTCGAGATCCTAATTATGTCCAAGGAATATAGGTGTTTCCGTGTAAATTACTAGCCCCCGCTTTTGGAACTGCCATAAATAGCAGTGGATTGATAAGAACTCATGGACTGGTGAATAGAACAAAATCTTGTTTTAAGTTTGGTTTCTCAAGATTCGTTAACAATTCTTCTTCTTCTTCTTCTCCTCTCTCCTCCTCCTCCTCCTCCTCCTCCTCCTCCTCTCTCTCTCTCTCTCTCTCTCTCTCTCTCTCAAGTCTCTATATTTTCTAATTGCAAATCTGATATCAAGAAAGGGCTACATTATTCGAACGTTTGCATGTGTAACTTGTAGTTACAGTGTCGAGTCACTTTGTCTAAAAAAATTATATGTAATTTTTACGTTTGTGAAATACCAAATTATTCACTTTGTATAAAAGTCATATTTGTTCTATCTCTCACAAATTCAGTGCATTTGGCTCCAAACACAACCGCTGGTCCACCAAATTAAAACCAGAACTCACCTGTCAGGAAAAAAGTCTAATAATTAAGTAATAATTAGTACTCGATGATAATTCCTATCAAATGATGATACATAACGTGTAAATATATCAGTAATTTAAGTTAGTAGAATAGTGAAAAGAGTTTTAAAAAAATATACCACATGACAAACTGATAAGTTGTTTTCTTAAAAGTCTCTTTACTACTTTATAAAAATTTCGCTATCCTTAGATTGTGCGGCAACATGAGCCAACGTTAGTAAAAAGGAGGAGTAGACGGAAGGTTGTATTCCGAATCTATGACAGAATTGGCTAGTGCAACGATAATTATTGATCTATTCCATAAACTCAGATTATTAATATATTTACACATCACGTGTTATAATTAGGTAAGAATTATCACTGAATACTCAGTATTAATTGACTGAACTATAAAAATCTCATTAAATTTATAAAAAGTGGAAGAAGGTTGACATGACGTTCTTAGGATATTAAATAATTTTTGCTGTAAAACATTACATTTTTTTATTAGTCTTGCCATTTACTTGTTGTCTCAGTTCACAAATTGAAAATTTAATAATTTATCCCTTAATTATTTACTCTTACCTTGATTATTCATTAAAGCAACCCGCCTACTGGGCCCACCAGATGAAAAGTCCAAAAGGTAAAGTCATTGATTTTGCGAAAATCATACAACTACCCTATCCCAACACCCCAACCATCATCAACCCCACAGGCCACATGATCTTTCGCTGTTCAAAATGTGCAAAAATAAAAATAATAATAAAGGAGATGACCAATGCTAAAGTCTAGTCCACGACAACCATTACTCGGTTTCCTTGCCGTTGATTATCAGGAAACTTCTTTCCTTTGTGGGGCCTGACGGCCTTTGACGGTCCAGATTGAAGGCAAAGTAACACTTCAGAAAGAAGTTGTCGAAGCTCGTTAAAAATAGGCAAAGAATAAAAAGCCATAGGAAAAAAAACATTCCTAGTCACAAGCTCACATGCACCGACCGCACGTCACTCTCTCTGTCGTTTGAGCCCCGTGGGCTGCAACCGGCAATAGCAGGTGAACATCCCTTAGCCATGAGTTGCATAGGACTAGTGTCCGGAAGGGATGGCAACCGCGGGGTTTGGTATGGATTAGTTAAATTTTATTTACGCCTAATAAAAAAAATGCTATCCTGCACTCGTTTAAAACTTGTTATGGGCTGAACTTTCTCGCCTTCTCCTATCTCACTTAAACTATTGGATTCGAATTGGAATAAGTTTGACTTATAAAAAATTTTAAAATAAAAGTAAATCTCAAAAAATAAAAAATTAATGCAATTATACAAATAGTAATACAATATAAAATTGAATAAGAAAAAGTTTAAAATTCAAGAATAAAAAGTGAAATTAAAATTGTAATATTTATTTATATATTAAGGATATAAATTACCGCATTTCAAACCTACATCAGGTCCAATTGTCAGCTTATCTCTGAGCATAGTTATCAAAATTAAATTGTACATTAAATTGAAAAGAACAGTGCTTCACGATTCAACAATTTAACTGGTTTAACATTGTTATAAATTTAAATATATTTTATCCATATAAACTTGATTGGCTTATATATTATTTATAGTAAAAATATATAATGAAATAATACAGAGTGGTGGTGACGTTTCTTCGATCTTCTGATCGGGCTCCGACAGAGATGATCCCTTTATATTCTCTCCCGACCAGACCAAGACTCTTTTAGAACGTCCAATTGGGCACCGACATAGCTGAACCCCTTGGCTCCTAAATAGACCAGGAACTTGAGCATGCTTCCCGTGTTGTCTCTTCTTCCTGTCACATTGGTGGAGGTTATAACTGACATTGGACATAGTAGCATACTCTCTATACAAGGACGTAGAGTGCATGAGAGACAACCACTCTTACTGCTGACACCATTTTGACACATATTACACACAGAGTAGGACAACAATTCTCTCAAGTACCCTGTCATGAATCTGACCCCCCAGTGAAGCACCGCCATGTGGAAAAACCATCTTTCCCATTACCAACCGACAGATAGCCACCCCCATACATGTATATAAAAGAAAAACGAAGACCTTCTTCATCAGATACATCAAAGAAAAGCTCTAACAAAATTTACTTTGAATAACCGCATTTTCTGGAATCTAATTTCACCATTGAAGATTACTTGGCGGGTACTACACCGATGTGTTAAAGCAGAAGATCACACTCATACGGAAAAGAGTTCATTAAAGACTTGCAGACAAGATTCACGAGTTTGCTGCACCATCATAGAGTGACGATGGAGTGCCACTAATTTTACTTCCAAGTGATTGAGAGCCCTCTAATACTATTTCAAGCGCCAGAGTTTGAACTTCTTTAGAAACAAATGGTTTTCAAAAACCGATTCGGCCATGTGTTGATAACATTTACCATGTAAACTTGATTCCCCTTTTATTTTTATGGGTCATGTTTTCATAAATATTTTAACAATATGATTATAGCCAATTTAGTATCCAATGTCGGATTGAAAAAAATATATAATTTTTTTTGGAATTTGGTTATTTTTAACTTATTTTTCAACAAATAATTTTTTAGAACAATTCAAATGAAAACCGTGGATCAACACACCATAAAAAGATGTCATATCCATTATCAAAATTTTTAAACATGAGACATAATTTTTCAGACAAAATCAAACACTGAACATGCATTTTATTGAATTACAAATTTGCAATATTATGGCTCCCCTCTTTCTTTTCACAACAATAAATTGTCATTCCATTGCCAAAAATTGTTGAGCTATTGTGATATAAGTGGACTCTAATTTCCTAAAAGGATTTGTTATTTTTTATTCATTATAATATTATCATTTAAAACAGCAGCACCAAATTATTAGGGTCATCAGGTCAAGAACCCGAATAATTTGATTTTATGGCCATCCCTAGTTATGCTATGATCATTTTAATTCGTGTATTTCAAATTGTTTACAACAATCTAAGAATTAAAGAAGTTAAGATCAAATCACTATGAAAGAAAATTTTGGTCCGTTTAATAATACTGTCAGTTTTTATTTTTTGTTATATACTTTTGTAGTGTGTTTTTACCCTGTGTTTTTTAAGGTTTGGTGATTAACATTTATAGGTTATTATTGTGCCAACAATACCATATGAAAATTTAAGAAAAGATAACACACATATTTTAATATTTTTTATTTTTTTAAATTTTATAAATAATTAAAAATAAAAAACGGAAAACAAATACTTTTTAAAAAAAACCAAAAATATTTACCAAACGGATGCTGTTGTTGCAGCTTAGTTAGTATTACCGATTACTATTACGTCACAACAGCGCCACCTGTGACCTGCCGAACCGGTTGCTGTCACGGCATCAAAATTTGCTGACGTGGAAAGATTCAAACCTTTGATTCGACTCAGAGATGACCTTTGTCCATTAATGGTCGATTCGTAAAAAGCGTGAGAGTTCGACATACGAAGTTAATTAATTGCGAATTGGACCACTGAAACAACGGTTTCAGCGTTATATATTAGCCTATTTATATGTATATATATGTAATGTATGTATGTAATTGTATACTAGTCGTTGTCGGGAAGCAAAAGCTTTAGCAGAATGACGGTACAGAAAGAGAGAGAGAGAGAGAGAGATGCTTTTGCCTTTTTCGTAATTTACAACTTTTTGGGGAAGATATGATTCTTCGCCTGAACTGAAGTCTCGGCAATGGTCGGTTAGGGTTTCATTTCTTTTTTTCTTTTTGGGATTCAAATGGTACAGGATTGAAGATCACGCTTAGAAAGTTACAGTTTCGGTTCTGTTTTTAATATTGTTCCATTGAAGCTACCGTCGAAGGACTCAAGCTTCTGGTTAAAGCAAGCTCTGTAACCCCCCTTCTCTCTCTATATATACATATATGTGTATGTATTAGATTCTGGTTTTGGGGATTTGACATTCCTAGTCTCTCTCTCTCTCTCTCTAGGCATAAATATATGGATCACAAGCTCTCTGCTCTAGTGATTTTTTAATTCAATGAAGAAATTGGCGTTACTGTGAATTTCTGATTCATTCAAGTCTGCCTCTCTCTCTCTCTCTCTCTCTCTCTCTCTCCGTATGCTCACACATACATGCATATTATATATATATATATACATGTATTATATTACAGTGGATCTTCTGATTTAAGCAAAGGTTCAGAGTTCAGATTCTCTCTCTACAGAAAACGTTCCCGGAGCTTCATTTCTTTGAATTCTTTCTCTCAGTGAATTTTGAAATTGATTTCTAAGTTACTAACGGCCAAATTGTGTTGATAACTTGATTCTTCTCACTCTACGGAACCTATTGTTGACTTCGATGGAGCTTTGAGTTCGTTTCCGGCTGTTGATATATCCAGAAATGTCGGAAGTTACAGCATTGAAAACGTGGCGAGAGGAGCTCATGAGCCTGGTAGACGATACAGGGATAAGATACACTGGCGATGCAATCGGGATTTCGGCCCCTGCTTTTGAAACCAAAAGGTCTGAATTCATTGCCGGTGAGCCAGAGGGGGAATCAGCTGAATCGGAGAGCTTGAAGGATCAGGTGAAAGGGTTCGCGAAAGCTTGGGGAGAAATTGTTCTGGAATTGGGGAAAGGTTGCAAGGACATAGTGCAACAGAACTTTTTGACTGAGGATTCATATATCGTGCAAAAACTGAGGGGACCGGTGACAAAGGTTTATGGTCGATTGAGTTTTTTGAACGAGTGCCTGCCTGAAGATCGTGATCCGTTTCATGCATGGTCGGTGATATTTTTCGTCTTCCTCCTTGCAGTTGCAGGTATATTCGTGTTTCTTGTATCACTTGCATATTCACATTTCGAGGACTTTATTCTATAACCATATTTTGATGTAGCAAATGAAGCATTGGTTCTGGTTCGTCTGGAACAAACCTATTGAAACCTATAGCATCTCTGTTGGACCTCCTGTGATAATTGCTTCTGAATTTTATTTGCAAATTTGCACTCATCATCAAATTTGTTATATCTTATGATGAGGCAACTAATTATACTTGCCTCAAATCGAATAAACCAATGCAAGCTACCAAAAAAATAAATGATGTATAAATCGATGCTATTACTCTCATTCAAAATCTACATTGAGGGAAACTTATGCTAGCTATTTTTGACCTTATTAGGTTTGCAATTGGGATTTATGCTCTTATTTTATTTAATTGTTTTGTTATATTCTAGAGGGTTCTCTATGTGCTTGCTGTTTCACATATACCCATTTTCAAATT
This sequence comes from Euryodendron excelsum, assembly GCA_033060915.1. NCBI lineage: Eukaryota > Viridiplantae > Streptophyta > Magnoliopsida > Ericales > Pentaphylacaceae > Euryodendron > Euryodendron excelsum. The sequence continues at coordinate 34,392,033 of CM065392.1, read as the reverse complement.
AGTGGGGTATTGTTTGAAGTTCTTCACAATATCCACATGCTATGTTTCAGTTAAGTTGCTGACTTGATGTCAATGAGGGAACTCTTTCTATGTCTTCAAAAGGTCTCGCACCCATTATGCTAGTGACGGGTACTATGTTTTATATGTCATGGAAAAACTTATCCACCATCTGGACACATTTCATGGATAAACACTGCAGCCAGTTACACTTACGATAGCAGCAGTGTGTTTCATCTGTAGTCACTGTTGGTCCAGGTACAAGACTATTGAGCCGTTTGCTAACTTATTCATATGTGTTTATGCATATGTTGCTGTGTTAGTTAGTTAGCTGATGGAGGTTCAGAAATTGACAATGCTAATCTCCTTCTTGTGGGTCAATTGTGAATGCTTACAGCAGAATACTAGCATTGCTTGCATTAACTGACCTTAGGTTGGGCCTGTTCTAGTTGCTGCTGCTTTACATGGATGACCAGGTGGTAGCTGGCTCTAGGTTCAAGAGGCATTTTACACATCACACTAGTCCTCTTCCTGTCCAAGATGCACACAGTACTTAAATTCCAACAGATATATATTCTAAAGTTTGTGAACAAAATGCAATGGATAATTGATTAGAATGCTGGAGCTTGTGAAAGCTTGCAGTGGGAGCTGTTGCTTATACAGTTGCCATACCATGTTAAGCATCAAAGTTTACAATGGATTTCAGCTCAAACTTAGACAAGCTCTACCTTAAATAACCTATGGTTAATACTGCTGAAGTTGCAGACTTGCAAGATATTTCACCTTTCTATAGTTCTGTGTTGAAATTGTATCTATATTTGTGCCCTGGGAATTTTTTAGCTTTGATCTCCAATGTAATTTATCTTTGTTCTTGTTGGTTTATGTCTTGCTATTTCTTAGAAATTTTAGTACCTAAGGAAGAATATCATTGCTTAGTTTTACTCACAGTCTTTTACCCTTTGCTACTTCATCTTTCTTCTTACTTAAATTATTTAATTAGATAATTTTATTTGTGCAGCAATGAATGTAAATAATAAACATGAAAGCTCAGTCCCAAGGGTGAAGAAAGTGTACATACATCCTCCTAGCGCTACACACATACTACTTCCAGATGGTAGACACATGGCATATCGTGAGCAAGGTGTTCCAAGTGACAGAGCTAGATATTCCTTGATTGTGCCACATGGTTTTCTATCCTCCAGACTTGCAGGTAGATAGCTCGTAAAAATATTGAATACATTTAGGAAATGAGAGTCTAATCTTGTGTGTGTTCTTTGCAAAATTTGGTGGAGAACTGACTTGGTAATACATTTTGTTTTCTATGAAAGGTATACCAGGAGTTAAGGAGTCACTTCTCGAAGAGTTTGGCATTCGTTTGGTTACTTATGATCTTCCTGGTTTTGGGGAGAGTGACCCTCATCCGAAGAGGAACCTCAACTCATCGGCTCTGGATATGGTACACTTAGCTCATGCTGTTAGAGTAAATGACAAATTTTGGGTGTTGGGGTTTTCAAGTGGAGCCATGCATGCTTGGGCTGCTCTCAAATACATTCCTGATCGGATTGCAGGTATGCCAACCTTTTCTTCATCAAATCTATTAAAAACATGGCATAACCATATTGCTTGTTGCCCGTTTCGGTAGTTCCCAGTGATTCTTATCTTTTATAGGCTACAAGGTACATGGACCTTTGGATTACATCTGAAATTGAAAATTCGTTAATGTTCTCTTGATAATGAGACTTGAAGTGGGATAATAATGGACCATGGGATTAATTCTATGCTTGGATCTTGGATTTGTGGAGGGAAAAGATATAGAAAGCGAGAAAAGGTATGAAAAGAAAATGAGTAGAAGAAACTATAAATAGAAACTACATATATATTCGTTATTTAATAGGCTAAGGTACATGGACCTTAGGATTACATTTGAAATTAAAAATTCGTTAACTTTCTCTAATGAAAAAGTGTGAAATGTGACCAAATCATGTGTTGAGTGGACAAATTGTGTTTCTGATCTAAAATTGGACCAGACTCGAGCCAAATTAAAGCCTTGGAGCTAATGAGGATGCTCTCTCTCTGAACTGCATGATGAAACTTGAAGAGGGATAACAATGGAGTCAGAAATCGAAGATCGTAAAACCATGCCAATGCATGGTTAAGGATGAGGAACTTATAATAATAAATGAGATGAAACCATGATGTTTTCTTATACCAACAGATGAAACAAGAAGGAAAGAAAAAAGCAAAAAAGAAAAGAGCATTATAGTCGGGGAATATAGGCTTGTTTTGTGCCTTTTGTGGCTAATCTAGTTTAAGAATGTCGGTAATCTGGTTCACTAATATCCTCATATTGGGTCGAAGTCTATGATTTGGTGATTTGGTGAAAATTTAGCGTGGCATTTGAAGTAGTTGGGATTTAGGACTTTCTTGAGTTGAGTGTGATGGTTATTATGATTTTAAAGTAGTAATTGACACAAACACGCACCCCCCACCCCACCCCAACCCAAAAAATAAATAAATACATAAAATCTCTCACATTTGGTTGTCACTCCCTCACTTCTACTGCTATTTTATATTCTTCTCCTCACAAAAAATTGGTACGGGTCCTTGTCTGTATCTGGATTTATCAAGATCCTTAAGAACTCTAATAACATATGGGCTGGTATGAATTTTTTTTTTTTCTTTTTTGTGATGTATCCATGGCTGTTTTGCAGGTGCAGCCATGTTTGCTCCAATGGTTAATCCATATGAATCAAGCATGACTAAGGAAGAGATGTCTAGAACTTGGGAGAAGTGGGTACGGAGGAGGAAACTGATGTACTATTTAGCTCGAAGATTTCCTAAATTTCTCAGTTACTTCTACCGCCGAAGTGTCCTATCTGGAAAGCATGGTCAGATTGATAAGTGGTTGTCTCTGTCACTGGGAAAGAGGGTGAGTTCATTTCCATCCTTAATCTCTACAAGAGTATACAAGATATGTACCGACCATCTTTTATATTTTCTTGGTTCTAAATTATAGCTATGTCCAGTGAGTAGCATCAAAGTCAGCTGTAAGATTGAGATTTAAAGACGATTGGTTAGATAATTGATTTTATTAGAGAATAAGGTTAATTTCTGTTCTAGCTTCATCAGAATAATTACATTGTAAATACACCTAGTTTGAGAAAACCCCACTTTTATCATTGATCTTCATTCAATATATTGGCAAAGTAACTAGAATCTAAATATTTCGTTCATGGTAAGCTTGTTATCATGTTTCTTATCGGTGAACAGAAAACTGATTTATATAATGGGTAAAGATTTATTATACGCTTACTTGAAGTTCCATATTGATGGGAAGCATACAGATTGTACCTGATTAATAAACCAATGCATCTGAAGCAACTGTTGCCACAGTTTTGAGTGCAAAGGTATACTTTTGTTCTTTTGTGAGTTAACGACACCTTTGGAGCAAGGTGGGATTGTCTATGATGAATTATTTTCTAGTGTTTAGTTGAGCCTATTGATATATATCGCATGGTAAGCTATGATTGAAAAATAGTTTTCTGTCTTTCAGATAAATTGTATAATTCTATCTTGATTTATTCAGGATAAAGCTCTCATTGAAGGACCAAAATTTGAAGAATTTTGGCACAGGGATGTCGAGGAGTCGATCCGTCAGTTTAACGTGAAACCATTCACAGAGGAAGCCATTCTGCAGGTGTCAGATTGGAGTTTTAAATTGGCAGATCTTCAAGTGCAGAAGAAGTGCCCGGGAAAAGGCATTCTCCCTTGGCTCAAGTTCATGTATAGTCAGGCGGAATGTGTATTGACTGGATTTCTTGGCCCAGTTCACATATGGCAGGTTTGCAAGCCTTTTTTTTTTTGTTTTCTGTTTCTGTTTTGTTATTATAATCGGTTTGATAATTTGATCTTCTTGACCTTTAAAGAACTGGCTTTCTAGGACCAAATGGTACCACCTATTACTTTAAAATGTCACAGCATCTAGTTTGGGAGATTTGTTGGTCTTATATTTTGATTTCCTGAATTTTGTCTCTGCTAAACAGGGACTGGATGACCAGGTAGTCCCTCCATCAATGACTGACTATGTGGCTCGGGTTTTACCAAGTGCAGTTGTGCATAAACTCCCAGATGAGGGCCACTTCTCCTATTTCTTTTTCTGTGATAAATGCCAGAGACAAATATTCTCTACTCTGTTCGGAAGCCCACAAGGTCCACTTGCGGGCAGAGACCAACTTGAAAGTTGATGTAGCACAATTGTGGCTCCATACTAATTCTCCCAGGGAAGCAGACATTTAATCTTATGCTGCAGTTTCTTGAATCGTGCTGTAAATAACACAGGTTTGCTCCTTTTCTCGGTGGAGCATGTAAGGCAAGATACCAAATTGTTGTTTTCTTCGGGATTTTGTCGAACTATTTATAACTCTAAAATGGTGATACTTAACCGCAAGTGTACGGTCGCAATGTAGTAATAATTTTTTGCAAGTACGAGGTCATGGTTTACGTAAATAAGAAAAATTACTGTGAATCAAAAATCTTAGAAAAAATACTCCAATAAATAAAATTTGATTTTAGGTTGAGAAAATATTTATTATCTAATTTAAATTAAGAAATAAAGAAAAAATCCTAGTGTCAATCAATCCAATTAATTGTTTCTTAAAATTTTAAAAGAAATAATTTAATAACTTAAATTTTTTGATCTCGGATTCGGAATATGTAGCGACAAAAACAAATGTTCTTCAAAATTTAAATATCTAGAATAAATCGGGTTGTTAAAATCAAGAACGTGCATCATCGGTTCGTACAGCGCATATATAGAACTCAACTTACGCATAAACGTTACAAGGTAGCGTATATACTAAGTGTGGTATTCATGCATAAATGTTACCGAACATAATAGGACGCTCAAGTTTGCGAAAGTTTCTAGAATGAAGAAGAAGAATAAAGAAAATTAGAAAATTTAACTTTAAAATCAAGAGCATACCTCTGTCGTTTATCCAAGATCTTCAATTGATCTTCACAATTGATCCCAAAATGAAATCTAGTTACTCATCATAATCATAGATATGCAAAGTTGTTTGTAAATTTATTGAAAGATTGAGTAATCTGATTACAAGAATTAAAAACTGAATGAAAATTATGAATAAACTACTTTAATCTACTCTAATTTACTCCTAAAATCCTAGAAAAACGTTAACCTTAGCAATCTCTTCAAAAACATAAAACTCCTAAATCTATTCTATTACCTACCAATTTATTTTCAATTAAAAAGTGAATTAATCTATAAATTCCGTCGTCAGTCGTACGGACTGTTCCCATTGAGTTCTCAGATGGGTTGGGTCACTTCATGAAAGTTATAGGTCTCGAAAAGTTATATGAAGTCGACATTTTATGGGCCTAAATAGCCTTTCTGGTTCGAGAGATATGCGCTTTCAAAGTTTCAGCTCTGCATGCTTCAGCAGCTTGTACCACAGTTTCAGCAGCTTGTACCTTAATAACAACCTCTTGAAACTTATGATTAAATTACATTCGAAATCATTCCATTTAATTTCAAAACCTACATAAAGCATTATAAACTTAATTAATACCAAAACATAACTAAAAAGACATATATAATCATAAACTAATACTAACAAAGTACTAATTAAGACCTTATAATTGCCCTTTTAAAGCGCAATCACACCCCCCAACTAAATTTTTACTAGTCCCTAGCAAAATACTAAAACCAAAAACATAATATTCACTTTCATAGAAGTCACGAATGCATTTAGTCTATGCATCAAGCTTTTAAACCCCTAGGTTACCCCTAGTGGATGAGTGGTGTTTCGTGAGGGCTTACAGTGATGAATACCCACAAACATTTATCCATGTAATGTCAATATGATATCAAAGAACATGAAACATGCATTAACCTCATTCAAGTCAAGTCTCAATCCACCTAGATCGTGAATCAGTGCAAGGTAAAGGCATAAAGCATTAGAGAAATAAACTACATTGAAGTGTACTACCAATGGCATATAACTCTAATATCTCATAACTCATACAATTATGTCCTTTATGCTTTGATGCAAGTCTCACAAGGCATACACTCAACTTTGAACATGAACATACAGGGTCTCTCAATGGAAAACACAATAAGAGTAAATATATAAGACATGCAAGTAAAGCAATTCCGAATCAAAAACTGATAAATTGTGAGCGTATCGATTTGGCATAACTTCATGAACAAACATTTACTGTTTAAGCACAATTAGAGAATTGACATTGATGACTTATACACAATTGAATTAAAGATTCATGTAATTTCGGATATTCTATAGCTATGTGAAAGAAGAGCCATGTAAGAGAATAAAAAGCGGTAATAGATTTCAACATATGCATGCGCACTACACATGATGGTCAATAAACACACATTTTCTGATTCCCAATTTTACAATAATCTTAGACTTTTCAACTTCCTTCACTTCTTTTTTATTTGAAATTTTTTTTCTTTTTTCTTTTCAACTCTTTTTCATCCCTTTCTGTTCTGTTCTTTACTTTTCAACTCCATACACTTTCAACTTCACAAATATAGAAGCAATGCACCAACTCCGGAATTTAGCATTGACAAATTTTTAAGCTCATGTGTATACGAATATCGAGAAAGAAATATAAACATGAATGACTCAATAGAATGAAATGGCCTCTATTTTTATAATCCGAAAATCACATCAAATCAAAACTTCAAGAGTGTATAAGATGTCAATAACTCCAATTAATACTTAACATGTAAACCAAAATCAAACATAATGAAGCTATTCAATGAATGAAAATCAATAACTTAACCTTGAGTAAATGCATATCACTCTCAAAAGGCGAAAAATAGGCTTTAAAGCTCACAATGCATAAAATCTCCACCTTATAAGGACATGCATGCACAAGAGAGAAACATAAAAATATCATATAACATACTAGTGTACAACAATGTAAACTCTCTCTTATAATGATTTTATGACAAAAACTTGAAATTCATCACAATATCTAAGGTGAATCAATTATCAACTCAAATTTAGTCCAATGCACGACTCAAAGTATCATCGACATCATAAGTGCATTGACATGAATATAAATATGGTTCCTCAACATAGTTCCCAACACTTCAAATCATAATAATAAATATAAAGAGTATATGGAAAAGTGTGAGAAATACAAACCAAAGTACCGAACCATATGATATATCAAACCTTTACCGAAGACTTCCAAGTGTTTAAACAATAGATCAATCATGCACTAATACTTGAAAATTATTCAATAAAGCATAACAAGGTTTGAGAGAATAAAACTATTTTTGAATTTTGTTTTTTTTTTGGTTTTTATTTTTTATTTTTGGATTTTTATATAAATAAAAAGAAACAAAACAAAATAAACAAAAAGAACAAAACAAAACAAAAAAACTAGTAGGCTGGCCGGAGACACGGCAACACAGAAAGAGGAGGCCCGATGTCACCTCGACCCCAGCGCCCAAAAAGCAAAAAGGCAAAGGCGGTGTGGACGAGGTCGGCGAGACTGTGACCATCACTCCGGACATTTTGGGCCGTCCTATGACGACAACAGATTCTATGATCGATCAGCCCGAGGTTGCTTTTGGTGTCATGAAGAGTGTCCTTCAGAAAAAGGACGTGGCGAAGCTGGGCGAGGCAAGCGACTCAGCCGTTTTTATGGGCGCTTTCCATGACTCCATACTGGTAAGGCGGCTCCGACTTTTTTGGATGACCATAGTCTTTTTAGACACTTGCCCTAACTACGACCTTCTCCGATTTGTGTAGGGCTGTCTAAATTCCTTGGAGGCGATGACGCGCTTCCAAAAACTTGCCGAGGTTCACCAGCAACTCATTGAAGAGCACGGCCGTTTGAAGCTTGAGTGGATTGAAGCAAATAAGGAGCGGATTACCTTCAGGAAACAAGCCGAGCAGGCTTCCGCTAAGCTTTTGCTGATGAGGGCCGACTTTGAAAAAAGGGACAGGGATCTTGCCGACCTCGAGAAAAAGTTTGATGTGCAGTCCGTGGATCTGTACAATGCCAATGAGGAGGTGGAGACCCTTAAGGCTGAAGTGGCCAAGCTGAAGGTGGAAGAGGAGGCCATATTGAAGCGGGGTGAAGAGAGGGGAGCCAAGAATTTGGCTCAAGAGATGATGGACCTCAGTCGCACCATATTCCGACAGAGTTGGAATGGTGCCCTTGTCGTTGCAGACCTAGACAAGGCCTCCGACGTGTAGGGTCTTTGCCCGGACTACTTTGATACTACCGAGGACGGCGTCGTCTGTCCGAAGAAAGTGCTGGCAAATGCCCTATACAGTCGGGAGCTTAAGTTGAAGGACGCGGCTGAAGAGGCTGCTGCTGAGAAGGAGAGGCTTAAAAATTTGGAGGCCGCAGCTGAACCCTCTGAGGTTGTGGAAGTGACTTCGCTAGGGGTAACTGTAGAGCCGGGGGAGAAGTCGGCATAACTTTTCTTTCTTTTTTCAAATTTTGTAACCGTCGATGCTTTTTAATGAGAAGGACTCTTTTTGTTACTTATTACCAAATCTGCCTTGTCTAATTTTTGCTGTGAGTCTTGTCTCATCTGATTTTGTCGTTCGACTTCTTTCTTGGCCAATTTTGGCCGACCTGCCCAACTATTTCAGGACCAAGCTCTTTAGACTTGGTTTTTACTTTGGCCTTCTTTGGCCGACCTGCCCAACTTGGACAGGACCAAGTTTTTACACTTGGTTTTTACTTTGGCCTTCTTTGGCCAACCTGCCCAACTTGGACAGGACCAAGTTTTTACACTTGGTTTTTATTTTGGCCTTCTTTGGCCGACCTGCCCAACTTGGACAGGACCAAGTTTTTAAACTTGGTTTTTACTTTGGCCTTCTTTGGCCGACCTGCCCAACTTGGACAGGACCAAGTTTTTACACTTGGTTTTTACTTTGGCCTTCTTTGGCCAACCTGCCCAACTTGGACAGGACCAAGTTTTTACACTTGGTTTTTATTTTGGCCTTCTTTGGCCGACCTGCCCAACTTGGACAGGACCAAGTTTTTAAACTTGGTTTTTACTTTGGCCTTCTTTGGCCGACCTGCCCAACTTGGACAAGACCAAGTTTTTACACTTGGTTTTTACTTTGGCCTTCTTTGGCCGACCTGCCCAACTTGGACAGGACCAAGTTTTTACACTTGGTTTTTATTTTGGCCTTCTTTGGCCGACCTGCCCAACTTGGACAGGACCAAGTTTTTACACTTGGTTTTTATTTTCACAGAGTGCTCAGAGTAGATTCATTCGAATAGCTTCGTTTTCATTGATTCTTCAGCTGGGCTTTACACATTTCATGGACTGTTACAGTGCATGGAGCTTTGCCTTACTGGTAGAACTTCCTCAAGTTGGTTGCATTCCATGGTCGTGGCAATGGTCGCCCTTCTTCGACGGTCTCCAGTCTGTATGCCCCGATGCCGACCTGGGCTGTGACTCTGTAGGGACCTTCCTAGTTTGGGCCGAGCTTTCCATCTGCCGCAATTTTTAGTTGCCCCCAGGACTTTTCGCAAAACTAGATCTCCTAGAGCAAAGTTTCTCGGGCGGACCCGCTTGTTGTAAGAGCGTTTTAGCTGTCGCTGATACTCTATGAGCCTGATCAAGTCGGTTTCCCTTCTTTCTTCGACGAGGTCCAGGTCTCTTGCAACCGTCCGGTCGTTGACACCTGCGTCGAAAGCTGCCGATCTGATTGTTGGTAGTCCGATTTCCAAGGGGATGACTGCTTCCATCCCATATGCCAAGGAGAACGGCGTTTCCCCGGTGGATTTCGTAGGAGTTGTTCTGTAGGACCACAAAACATTTGGCAGTTCCTCTGTCCACTTCCCTTTGGCTTTTTCCAGTCGCTTCTTGACTCCGTTAAGCATTGTTTTGTTCGAAATCTCGGCTTGCCCGTTGCATTGGGGGTAAGCCGGTGTTGAGTAATAGTTTCTGATCCCCAATCCTTCGCAGAATGATCTAAAGATGTTGCCATCGAACTGGGTGTCGTTATCTGATATAATGGCACGGGGCAACCCGAATCTGGTGACAATGCTTTTCCATACGAACCTTTTGGCATCAATTTCCCTGATGTTTGATAAAGGTTCCGCTTCCACCCATTTGGTAAAGTAGTCGGTGGCCATAATGAGAAACCTTTTGTTGCCCGGGGCTCGAGGTAGTGGTCCGACAATGTCTAGTCCCCACTAGGCGAAAGGCCACGGACTGGTGATGGAGGCAAGGTCCTCGGCTGGCTGGCGGATGATGGGGGAAAACCTCTGACATTTGTCACATTTCAGGACGTACTGGGCTGCATCCTTCTGCATGTAAGGCCACCAGTATCCCTGTGAGATGGCTCGGTGTGCTATCGATCTTCCGCCGATATGACTTCCACATATCCCTTCATAGATTTCGAACAAAATGCTCTGTACTTGGTCCGGATGGACGCAGTGCAAATATGGACCTATAAAGGAACGCCTGTAAAGTTCCTTACTTGGTGATAGCCAATACCTGAGGGATGCATGCCTGATTCGCCGAGCTTCGGCCTTATCGTCTGGCAGCTTGTCCGTGTCAAGGTAAGAGATGATTGGGTCTATCCATGATGGTCCCAACCTTTCTGCTGTTAAGGCTTCCTCCTCCTCCCGAAAGATGCTGGGCTTGGTAAGGGTTTCTACGTTGATCGTCCTTTTTGAACCAGATTTCAGAGCCGTGGCCAGAGTTGCCAAGGCGTCCGCATGTGAGTTGTTGTCTCGGCTAATCTGTCGAAACTCGTAGCTTTTGAATTGCCCGAGTAGTTCCTTGGCTTTTGCTAGGTACTGCGCCATTCTGTCGCTTTTTGCTACGTATTCCCCTGTGATCTGGTTTACGACAAGTAAGGAGTCCGAATATATGACGATTTTCGGAATTCGAAGCTCAATAGCTCGACGTATTCTGGCGAGCAAGGCCTCGTATTCTGATTCATTATTGGAGGCAGGGAACTCCAGTTTGATGGCTTGCTCGATGGTTAACCCTTCTGGTGTGATGAGTACTATGCCTGAGCCTGCCCCCCGGTCATTGGAAGCGCCGTCCACGTAGAGTTTCCAATGATTTGATTGTTCCCAAAGGTCGAGGGGGGGTTCATGTTGCGGTTAGCTAGTTGCTGGGGTCTGTTCTACTTCTGGTGCTATCTCGACAGAGAACTCGGCAACAAAGTCTGCAAGAACCTGCCCTTTTACCGCCGATCGAGGTTGGTATTTGATGTCAAACTCGCCCAACTCCACAGCCCATTTTGCAATTCTTCCTGAGAAGTCGGCTTTTCTTAGAAGGGGTTTGAGCTGGTGGTTTGTGAGGACGTTGATGGTGTGAGATCTGAAGTAATGCACCAACTTGCGGGATGCTACTATCAGTGCGAGTGTCAACTTTTCTAGGGGTAGGTACCTGCTCTCGGCTCCAAGAAGGGTTTTGCTGACGTAATAAACCGGGAATTGTTGCCAGTTCTCCTGCCTGAGTAGGACCGCGCTGACTGCATGGTCTGATACTGCAAGGTAAAGGAAGAGTTCCTCGTGCTGGACAGGAGTGGAGAGCAGGGGTGGTTCGGTGAGGTAGGCTTTTAGATCGGCAAGGGCAGAGTCACACTCTGAGGTCCACTCGAACTGCTCCTGTTTCTTTAGGAGCTGGAAGAAGGGTCGGCACCTGTCTGATGAACGGCTGATGAATCTGTTGAGTGCAGCGGCCATTCCTGTCAATCTCTGAACTTCCTTGGCATTCCTTGGAGCTTGAATACTCTGAATCGCGCTGATCTGCCTTGGGTCCACTTCAATGCCCCGATGTGTGACCAGGAATCCCAAAAACTTGCCTGAGCCGACCCCGAAGACACATTTTGAAGCGTTCAACCGCATTTTGTAGTCCTTCAGGATACAGAGTACCTCCTTTAGGTTTGCCAAGTGGGTGTTGCTCAATTTGCTTTTCACTACCATGTCGTCGATGTAGACCTCGACAGTTTTGCCGAGCTGCGTCTTGAACATCTTTGTGACCAGTTGCTGATACGTAGCTCCGGCGTTCTTCAGTCCAAAGGGCAAAACTCTATAGCAGTAGATTCCCCTTGGAGTGATGAAGGCCGTCTTCTCTTAGTCGTCGGGGTGGAGTGGGATCTGGTGGTACCCTCGGTAAGCGTCCAGAAAACTCATCCGTCCGAAGCCGGCGGTTGCATCCACAAGCTGGTCAATTTTGGGCAGAGGGAATGGATCTTTGGGGCATGCCCTATTGAGATCAGTGAAGTCAACACAGACTCTCCACTTTCCGTCCTTCTTTTTTACAACCACCGTATTCGATAACCAGCTCGGGTAGTTGACTTCCCGAATGGCCCCAGCTTCCAAAAGTTTCTCTGTTTCCTCCAAGACAGCGTCCACATGCTGGGTAGCTGCCCTTCTCCCCTTTTGGATGACAGGTCAGCAGTTTGGATTAACATTCAGACGATAACAAGCAACGTCAGCACCGATTCCAGGCATGTCATAAGGGGTCCAAGCGAACACTTCCAGGAAGTTCGTCAGCAACTCGAGCAGGGACTTCTCCTCTTGTTTGGAGAGAGAGGTGCCGATGACGAAGTATTTGTCTCCTCGCCGATCAATGTATATCTTCTTCAGGTCCTCCACAGCTTTATTCTCAGGTGTCTGCCCCACGTCATCAATTGTGGGGGTGTCTTCATGCAGCTCCATCATCTCCACTTTCTCAGGTTTTGTCTTTGTCGCACATGCCGTTAGGAAACATGTTTGGCGGCCACTTGGTCTCCCTTGATTTCTCCAACACCTGCCGGCGTCGGAAACCGAAGCAACTGATGGTACGATGACGGAACGGCCCTCATGAGGTGTAACCAAGTTCGTCCCATGATGGCATTATAGGGGGAGGGCACGTTCACTACTAGGAATTCGGTAGGCAACGTGATCCCGCAGGCTGTCACAGGAATAATCACCTTTCCCATTGGCCAGACTGGGCTCGAGTTGAACCCGACCAATGGGCTAAGCGACGGTTGGAGGTCGGACTCATTCAGCCCTAGTTGCTTGAAAAGACTATAGTACATAACTTCGGATGAACTCCCCTGGTCAATGAGCAGCCTTTTGACGTCGCAATCCGCTATTCTTAGGGTAACCACCAAAGCGTCATTATGAGGGATCTGTACTCCCACAAGATCCTCGTCGTTGAAAGAAATTGGCATGTGGCCGCTGCCGACCTTTACTTTCTTGCTGGGTTGTTGTGCCTGCATTATTTCCCGCAAGTGTGCTGCTTTCTGGATCTCGGCTCGGTATCTGTGCGGGTCGATGGTCCCTAATTCAGCCGATCCGTGCAACACATTGATTATCCGTACCGGTCGTGATTCTGGTTCCTTCCGCGCTGCATCCTCTACCCGCGGTTGCTCGACTTCATTATTTGTCTTCTCCCGATCGATAAACTGGTCGAGGTGGCCTGCTTTGGCCAAGTCTTCCAGGTGAGTTTTCAGATGCCGACATTGCTCTGTCTTATGTCCCTTCTCATGGTGGTATGAATAGAATCTCTTCTGGTCTCGGGTTGCTGGGTCTCCTCCCAATTTCGGCGGCCATTTAAAGAAGGGTTTATCACGGATCTAGGGCAATATTTTATAGATGGGGTCCTTAAAGACTGTATAGACCCCCTCAGTTGCCCTTTTTCCTCGGCCGATATCTTCTGTCCGAGGCTTCTTAGCATCCTTCTTACTTGTCTTTTCGGCTGCAACCGCGGCCTTGGTTGATGTTATCTGAGGTACGTCTTCGTCCAACCGTGCATAGCGCTCAATTCTAAGCATTAGTTCCTGTATCGTGAGTGCTGGTTTCTTCATTAGGGACTGTCGCAAGCGATGCTCCCTGGGAAGGCCAATCTTGAACTGAGTTACAGCCAACTGCTTGCTGCACTCGTCAATTTCGTTGTAAGCCTCCCAGTAGCGTCGGGCGTATGCTCGCAACCCTTCTCCTTCCTCCTTTCACAACGTCAGTAAGAAGTCAACCTCTTTTGGCTGTAAGCTGTTTGCAATGAAACGAGCTGTAAAGAGCTCGGCCAGTTGCCTCCAGCTTGAAACGGACTTACGTGGCAATTTGTCGAACCACCGTAAAGCCACGCTCCCCAGACTGGAGGGAAAGATTCGACACATTAGCATCTGGTCACTGCACCACACTACCATGAGCTGTTTGTAATGCCGAACATGGGTGATTGGGTCGGACTTCCCGTCATAGAGGGCGAACTTAGGTGGGGTGAATTTTCGAGGAATTGGATGGGATTCAATATCCTTGGTGAATGGCGTGGACGCAATTTGATCGAGGGTCTTTCTCATCAGGTCATGAGCTGTGCGCTCCTTAGTCTGCTGCCTTCTATCCTCCTGCTTTTCGTTGTACCATTTCTCCCAGTCTTCTTTCCGCCGATCTCCTTCAGTTGGACTGTCATTCGGCGGAGTTTTGCTCCTTTCCCTCCGCCGACCCATGCGTCTGTGCATGCAACGCCCGGTACTAGGGGTGTAACTTTCCCTTACCGGCGGTGTTGGTTCGTCCCTGCTGCCGACAACCTGCTCCCGAGCTGGGGACCCTTCTTCCCCATGATCATTCCTGCCAGAGAATGCCTCCCTCATGGCCCGCACCTAGGAGGTGAGGTAGGCTATCTTTTCTCCGCGTCGCCGAATTTCTCTCTCAGCTGCACGGAGCGTATCCTCGCTCGGAACCCGCCCACTGGAGGGCGACGGGGCCAGATTCCGAGGAGGGTTTCTGCGGAAATTTCTACCCCTGACGTAGCCCGTATCCCTTCGCATCTCCTCTGGTGCCTCCTGGTGGCTCTCAGCGGGCGTGCGTATCTCCAACCTTAGTGTTCTCCTCCTTTGCCGATCTACTGGTGTAGGTTGGTAATGCGCCGAGTTGGTCGGGTCTCTACCGGAGGAGTCTCCGAGGCCTCTCCCGCCGTGGTCTTCTCCCCTATGTCTCCGGTTGTCTAGACTCATGGTTTTTCTAAGCCTTCCCACAGATGGCGCCAATTGTAGGTGAGATTTTTTTGGAAGGCTAGGTCAAACTCTCAGGCCCAAAAATGGATGAGTCCAGGTATCTCCTGCAAGACAAAAAAGTTAGAATGGGTCGACCCGTAAAGGGCCGATCACACTCCGAAGATTAAGTCAGCAAGCTTAATCGATGAAGACGAATGAGAGTGATCAATATTGGGGGTTAACTGTCCATACCTGACTCTCGGTGCCTTGGGTATTTATAGGACTTTCGAGGGAGTGTGTTCTGCCTTAGCCTACCAGCAGGCTCTCATGGCCTGCTGGGTAGGCGTCATCATTGACGCCGCCTGATTATCCACAGGGTCTGGCGCACCGTCGTGAAGGATTCCGGCTGACCGGATGTGCACGTTCACGTCGCGTGGGCAGCCGCATGCGTATTAAATGCGGGTCAACTCTGCATTTAATGCCCAGAGACCGCTAGCGGTTTGGGCCCGCCTTTCGTGGTTTGGGCTGCGTTGTGAGGGAGGTCGACAGTCTAGCCTTCCCGCTAATTCTGATCTGGGCCACCAAAGTGGGCCCAACTTTAACTTGCGCAGATTGGGCCTCATCCATTGGGCTGGGCCGGGGGTTGCTCCCCCATATGAATCATAAGCATATGCTAGAGACGAAGGTAGTGCATGGTAGTACAGTTGTTGTGGTGGTTGTTTATAAGAAGCATATGGCGAAGCTTGAGAGCTCCACGCCGAATAGTTTGGAGGTGGACAATAGTTTTATGGTTGTGCCGTGTATGAATCAAGACTTGTGGCAAGAAAATTCCAAGGATAATCTATGAATAAGATGTATGCAAGATCAACCAACAAGTATATGAAAACAACCTATCCTCCCAATCCCACAACAATGATGCACAAACCCAATGTAACTAAAATAAAAATAAAAATAAGTGTTCAAAAATAAAAGATGGAACGAAGTTACCCAAAAGAGCTATTGAGTTCCCTCATGTTTGTAGAATAATGGTGAAGTGCTTCCTCCAAAACAGAATCTCCAAGGCTCGTCCACCAACGTAGAATGCTGCGTACTCGGCAACGGCGTCAAAAACTTGATCGCTCCCTAAAAAAGTGATACTTAACTACAAGTGCACGACCGCGATGTAGTAATAATTTCTTGTAAATACAAGGTCGATCCCACAGGGAAGATGGTTTACTTAAATAGGAAAACTTACCGTAAATCAAAAATCTTAGAAAAAACACTCCAATAAATAAAAATATGATTTTAGGTTGAGAAAAGATTTGTTATCTAATTTAAACTAAGAAATAAAGAAAAAGTCCTGGAGTCAATCAATCCAATCAATTACGTCTCTTGAAATTCCGAAGGAGATAATTTAATAACTCAAATCCTTCGACTATGTCGCGAGTCTCGGATTCTAAAAATTTAGCGATAAAAATAAATGTTCTTTAAAACTTCAACATTTAGAATAAATCGGGTTGTTAGAATCAAGGACGTACATCATCGGTTCGTGCAGCGCATATACAGAACCTAACTCATGCATAAACGTTACAAGGCAGCGTATATACTAAGTGTGGTATTCACGCATAAGCGTTACCGAACATAATAGGACGCTTAGGCTTTTAAAGGTTTCTAGAACGAAGAACGAAGAAGAAGAAGAAGAAGAAGAAAGAAAATCAGAAAATTTAACTTTAAAACCAAGAATATATCTCTTTCGTTCATCCAAGATCTTCAATTAATCTTCACAATTGATCCCAAGATGAAATCTAGCTACTCATCATAATCATAGCTATGCAAAGTTGTCTGTCACCAGAGTTGTAGGTCTTGAAAAGTTATATAAAATCGACATATTATGAGTCTAAATAGCCTTTTTGATTCGAGAGATATGGCTTTCAAAGTTTCAACTTTGCGTGCTTCAATAGTTTGTACTACAGTTTTAGCAGCTTGTACCTTGACAGCAACCTCTTGAAATCTAAGATTAAATTACATTCGAAATCATTTCATTTAAGCTCAAAACCTACATAAAGTGTTATAAACTTAATTAATACCAAAACATAACTAAAAAAATATATAATCATAAATTAATACTAACAAAGTACTAATTAAGGCCTTATAATTACTCTTTTAAAGCGCAATCAACTACACAGGTTTTACCAGACAAGTTGAGAAGCAGGAAGGCAGCATTCTTAATGTTTTTTCTCTTCCTCTTTTCTTGTAATGTGGGATTGTCATCCTCATTAATCATTACACTTAATGAAATTTTCTTTATTTAGTTTGGATCTTTCCATCATACTGTTTGCTTTTTGTAATTATACTGCCTTCCAATGCCAAGGCCGAAGGGGTAGATGAATACCTTTGGGCAGAATAAGATGGAGATTGAGTGCTTTGATACACGGCAACAAAAAAAAAAGCTTCTGCGTGAATCCAGATTCTTCACCGTTGTCACCAGGAGGGAAACTTGTCTTGGAATTGAGCCAAAACTCTCATGAAATTATAAGGAAAACAATGCTTTCTTGGAAAATCCTTTTCCTTTTATTTCCCTCAACAAATCTAAGATCCAAACAGTGAACTTTATACAATTACATTTGAGTGATTGAGTATTCATTTAGTGCTGATTTGGCATGACAGGTAAAGGGAGGAAAATTTGTCTTCCATGTAATTCTATCGAAACAAAGTAATAATGAAAGGATTCAGTAGTCAGCAGTGTTTAGTGAATGGACTTGTGCAGCAGCTATATTGTAATGCAATTATAAATATGAAGAAAATTGAGTCTCAGTTGAGCTCAACATGACCTCAAGTGCTTATTGGAAGCAGCTTTCTTGGAACTCTTCACATCACTACCAGACTCAAAACCATGCTAATCGACTCAATATCTACTTTGACATTTGTACATAACCAAGAGGAACCATTGATAAATGCATATAGTACTTAAAAATGGCAGGCACATTTTCCAGTGCAATAATAATCTTAATCATTAGAAATTCCAGCATAATGGTTAAAAAAGAACAGAAGAGCCAATAAATCGGGTCTTGGTTAGTGATGTGATTTGGTTAATCCGTGAATACGTACAAGTCGAATAAACAAAAGTTTCTCTCACATTCAATGAACCCGGATGGATATAGATATCGTGATTTCTGAGTAGTATACAACTGTTGGGTCTTCAAAAATTAATGGAACAACAGACCCATAAGTTTTCGACATTTCATTATTTGAAAGATTTGGCAAGAATATTTCCAGACAATGAGAGCTATCTAGGAGAGAAGGTGATATCTGTTTAATTACGGCAGAATTGCACTCTCGAAACTCATCTTCCAAAACTTTTAACCAATGCAGCTTTAGTGTCAGAATGCAGAGCCACCCTTGGTCTTTCCAAGCATCACATCTTTTGCCTCATTGATTTTAGAAGCAAGGTAGTGGCTACCACCTGCGTCTGGATGGTTTGCCACCATCACCCTTCTATGTGCTTCCCTAACCTTATCTGCTGCAGTACTTTCCCTGCAGAAATAACCGCTGAAAACTATCAGGCGAAGAGAGAATGAAAAGAACTAGAGCTAATATATAACATAGGAGATGTGCAAATGCCTCCCAACTCCAGATTCACTTCAAAATTTTTCTTTTTATTCCGAATCACGTGACTTTTGGTAAGACTCAGAGCAGAAGAGAAACGTAATAATAATCAAATCGCACCATCTCTGTAATAGGTCAATGCCTCTTTACTCCTGAAGTTGTCGGAATTATTCGTAATGAGATATTGTCTACAATTGAAAGTAAAATTTCCACTAATCTGCAATCTACGTATATGAGCTAATATATCATATGCAAATGCTTCCACAATACCATAATCAACACCCACCCCACCCCCAAAAAAAAAAAATAAAGCATAACTGGAGACCAATACTTCTGGTGGTTTCATGGCTAAAGCCATGATGCTGGTCTAGTTTCCACAACCAATAGTAGTTCGGCCCTTAACAAATACTGCTTAAGTGGGAATCAGGTTGGTCAGGTAGCAGAACCAACCAACCTAGCAAATTCAAGGTTAGTGAACCCACAAAATACCACCATCACAATATAAAAAGGACTATTCATAGCACTAGCTCTTTCCAAATATAAATTAGCTTTAAAATCACTACTTGGATTTTGGATAGACAAGGTCACCTAAAGATCCATACTTGGGGCCAATTAAGTGAAGCTTTACCTGGCTTTGTCAGGTTCAGACTCATGATGCACCAAAGCTCTGAGCTCAGGCTACCTCAGAGTTGTTCTTTAGGTGAATGTTCACATGAATTTACTGGGGCACAGACTCACAGGGACAAAAATGACATGATGGAACTCAACAAAAAATATGATGATACAAGTACCATATGCCACCTGAAAGCTAAGCTAGTACAAAATCATTCCAAGAGTTCACCACCTTAAATGTATGTATTTGTACAGTCCTGAAGTCCTATTTAACAAGATATGAATTTGTGTAACATGGACTTAACATATTAGCTGAAGGGCACAACAGGGCCTGGGTATGGGACATGCCTTGACTTGGCTGCTGTACCCTTATGTCTAGTAGATTGAAGAAGAAGAGGACGGTGAGAAGAGAAGGAGGAAAAATACAAGCCTTTTTAGATCTAATGTCGCAGAGCCTAGATCTGTTGCTGTAGAGCCCCAAAATCATGCTAGAGTGGCTCACCAAGTGAAAGGCAGGTTGCCGGAGGAGAAAAATGCTAGGGTCTGATATGGCTCAATGACTGTAGGAAGATCGAACCTATTTATACATATTTACCAAAGTTTGCAAATAAAGCTTTGCACTTTATTGATATTACTAGTTAAAATTAAACTTTTGCCCCTCATTTTGTTATAATTTAAACGATGACCTATGTACTTAACCTGGTTTTGCAAGTTCATCCTTCTTCTCAAATTACTTCTCTCTCGTTACTACTCGCACACATTTAATACACTGCAACACTTTTAGCAATGTCCTAGTATCCTAAATTTTGGAGGCTTCAAGGATCAAACACTTAATGGTGTAGAACCCTGAGGGAAAGAAGAAGAAGAAGAAACCGAGAGAGAGATAGGTATGCAACAAAGACACCGTTCTCTCTTTTTCTCTTTTGCGCTTGGATCCCTCTTGCCCCAACGACCAGGGGGCCTTCACGGGGTGGGAATGGAGGGATTATGGTGATTGCCACCAGATTTCAATGCATATGATGAGAGAAACTAATCATGAACATCCCACTTCAGGCAGATAACAGAGACAATAAATATCCAAAATCTAGAGTAGGTATGAAGGGAGAAGTAAATGTCATAACTAAAGTGAAAGGTAACAAGGGTACCTGACTCCAAGAATAAGAGCTGCTTCTCTTTTTGTCATAGTAGGCTGGAATCCCCCTTGGTAAAATTGGCGCATTCTCGGTGGTCTTGCTTTGAATGCTTGCCAAGCCTGGATGCCATATCTGCCAGCATAAGCAGCAGCTGCAACAGCAAGTCCTGCTAGCAATGGTGTAGTCTGGGGCAAATTTCAGGTATAAACATCATTAGTTTAAGGAATGGGTTATCACCTCTAATAAGTAGTCATCAAGAAAATAAGTGGACTACCAGCTCTATTTCATCATCACCAAGCAACCTATACTTCCAATAAAGATAATAATGATAAATTGGACAAAAATGCAGAGTGACATTAGTTGTTCTCTAAGCAACCTTCTTCTTTCCTTTATAAATGCAATTGTCTTACACGTGTGCCTATAGTAGCTATCTGTGTTCTCGTAATTGCAATGATTTTATCCAAAGGTTTCTTCAATTACAAATGGGTTAAGAATGGGCCCTTAAGGAGAAGAGGCTAAAACTACCGGCTATGTTACTTGGACTTTTCTAAATTTGTAAAATATCCATATCAAACCCTCAACACTCGGACAAGAGAATGGAAAATGTGTCCGATATGGCTAATTAGACATGTAGCTAACAAGTATGTATAAATAATTGAGTTTGATATAGAAATAAGCACAGGACTTCTATTTTATCCATGAAATGCAATATTGTAATTTGTAAAAACCATTTTACCTTCAAAAAGCAAAAGAAGTATTTAAGAAATATAAAATCTAGTTGTGTCCGAGAGTTCTTGAATATAAGAATTAGATAAATCCAACACTTGGACACAAAGCCGCACCCATACCCGAGTCTAGGTCACAGACTTCCAGAGTGACAAAGTGAAACTAGAAGCCAGTCACATGCTTGATTACATGCTTTGCTAAATCATCAGTGTTGAAACAAACTAATTTATAGTTATTTGTTGCATAACTACGAAAAGCATCAAACACATCTTAAAGGTCCATAACCACAGGAGACAAAAGCACAATAAAAATATTCCCTCTAGCTAGGTAATGAATTTCAATCGAGCAAGAGTACTGTATCTCCAAAGCATGATAACTATTTCTAATCTGTGATCGCTACACACACCAACAGAACCATAATTCTGCAACAGAAATCCCTCATACAGACATTCTATCTCAAGGTTTTCTCAAAATACCCATCGTCACACCAGAACAGAAAACCCCAGAACAAATAGCGGACAGATACATAAAATTCATATATATATATATATATGTATATATCAATACAAATCTAAGCCATACGATACATTAAAACCTAAAGTTTTGCAATCTTCATCTAAGACAACCAGAGAACCCTAAACAGGGAATCAAGCCCAATAACACTAGAAGGAAACAGGGAAACAAAAGCCCTAACAAACTTTCCAATTCAAGGAGCCAAAAACATAAAATTCAACGAACAAAATGCATGAATAGTGAACTCACCATATCTGCGATGAATGGAAGACGGAAGAGAGGATGGACATTCGCGGGCTTTCTTTTCGTAAAGTTTCGATCTTTATGCGCCGACTTGCTAGGGCTTCGCCGCCCCAAAATTAAAACAAAACGACGGGCTCAGGGCGCAAATTTTGTACAAAAGACATAGCCCGACTACGGCCTGTCACGTGATATCACGTGATATAATGTGTATATATATATATATATATGTATCCGTATCTAAAGATGGATTTAAGTTTTAAAAAATCTGAAATACAAAATAGTTAGAACAACTCAAGGCGTACTACTAATGTTATTGACGGGGATTGTTTGGGTGAAGTGTTTATAAGTTATAAAGTATAAATTATTTTAAAAAAATTATATTTAAAAATAATTTTTTTTAAATAATGTTAGAAAAATATTATTCTTTTAAAATTTTTGTACAGAATTTTGAATAAAAATGATGTGACAGTGGTAATTTTGTAATTAAAATGTATCTTGGTGGGTTCTTTGTTTTAAAGTGATAGACCCACAACTCAGCCACATCATTCTGGTTATATTTTCTGGTTATATATTCTGGTTGTATAGCATTACTCATAACGTTATTAGATATAAATTACTTTTTTAAACCACTCACTCAAAAACATTTTAAAAAAGTCATAAGTATAAACCATAAACTACTAAATAAGTTATGTCCAAACATCCTATAGTGTCACAAGTATTGGTTATCTTTAGTATATATTTATTATAATGCGAGGTAAAAATAAATAAAAGAGGGAAATAAAATTACTATATTTTGTTATTTTTTTGTGTAACAAAAATCAAACAGAATATAATTCTTTTGAGAAATGCCTTTTGATTTTACACTCAAAGTTCACATCAAAATTTTAATCGAATAAGGTGGAATGGAGTAGTTAGAGACCAATGTTACCCTTCTCATTGATCCAATGAGTTCCTATTCGATTTGAGCCATTGGATTGGCAGGTGTTTGTCCATTTCTTGGTCTTTTTTGCTGATTTTTTGTTTTTGGGTCCTGACAAAACGGGGTATTAGCAAGAGGAAGACGATGAAATGGCACTTGTAAAATGTAACTTTGCTTAAATTCTCTAAACTTCTTATTTCATTGCGTCACGTGTTTGATCATTTAAATATAACGAATCATATTATCTTATTTAAACTCACAATTTTACTTAACGATTAAAAAAATTAACAAAATAAGAACGTAATTTAAATCGAATATCAGCATTATTCGTTAAATTTCATTAAACAATACTAGTTGTAAAATAAGAAATCTAAAGAATTCTAAATATTAAAGTTTAGAGAAAAGCCGATCCCAGTGGAACCCATCCTGCCTACATGGTCTAATTGACAAAGCAACTAGGGCATTCTATATATGCAATATATATTTTAAAGGATTAGCAAAGGATCCCTGGTACTCATTCCCCCAAGAAATCCTTCAATAAAATGCCAGATTTTGATAACTTATAAAAAGTTTATGGTAGTGGTAATATAACTTGAGATCAAATCCCATCTTTGTATCAGTTGATAGTTCCCAATCCATAGTTCAATGGTTGCCATCTTGATTAGGATCTAACAGCCAGAAGCTACTAGAGGGATACCAGTATTGTGTAGCCCATGGTCAAGCTTGAACCATGTCTCCCTCTCAATTGGGGTTAGTCTTCTGTAGGAAACCATAGCAGAGAAAAATAGAGCATCTCAAATCTCAGTGTAAATTGAATGGCAGTAAGAAAATTTTGAGAAAAATGAAGGAACGACGAGTGGATTTACTGCATCGAAGGCATCAAGTGTGAACAGCATCACATTCAATCTCTAGAAGAAAATAATCAAAGCTCGAAGCTGGTTTTTTTCTACAATCATTCACAATCTTAACAATGAGAGAGGAAATAGAGAGGACATAAGAAGCAATCCCATAGCAAGGCTCGGCCAAGAGACTGATTTCACCCCCAAACCAACAATCTCAAATCAATAAATAAAATAAAAATAAAAGTAAATTCACAGAACAAATTACCTATCTTTTAGTCTTAGTTCTTCCCTTCAAGTCCAGGTAGCTTATTTTGATCTATGCTCCTTGATCAGAAACAATTAACTGGCCTCACCATTCCTCACATTGTGCTCTGCAATGGAGCTGACATCCACCTTTGGCGGACCTGAATGCCGCCTTGGCCTAGCTGGTGAAGCCGGGAATGATAGCTGTTTCTTTGCAGACCCTGCTGATTCCTTACCTGGTGTCCCATTCTCCAAACCCAATGGGCTTTGCATCCGTGACTTAGCTTTAGCTGATTGAGTGGCTGCCATGTAGCTAGGAACTGCTGGAGAGCTCGCCAGGCTCTCATCATCCCTCACTGATGAGCCAGCAATGCTGTGCCTCCTATTCCTCTCCAACTGCACACTAAAATTGCTTTTTGCATCGTCATCTGGGCTGAACACAAACTCCTTCGAGCTTGCTGGCTTCAACTTCCTGGCTACAATTGAAGATGCAGGTGATGGGGACTGGTGGCTAGAAGGATGAGTTGGCCTTTGGCTGGAAGTTGGGGAAGGTTTGTCCAAATTGAGTTGATGACGAGCATAAGCCTTGGTGATTTCTCCTCCAGCTAGGCTGAGGCTAGCACTCTTCATGGATGACTGCTCGTTGTTGAGTTCTTTCTCAGTCGTACTTTGGGACTCCCATGGACGGTCTGCCATCCATCGCTCTAACCAACTCCAACCCCAGTGAGGATTGGTCGGGTCCATGAACATTAGAGTTGCAGATCTTGTTGACTTCTTCCAGGTTTTCTGCTTATTTCAAAATTTGGAGACTAATAAATCAAAGGCTGATTTATTTATTTATGTTTTATTGAAGGCTGAAAATCTTTAAAACTGGTTAATAGCTGAATATTCATTTACAGTATAAAATGATGCGTGGAAGAATGATTCTGCTCTAAAATACAAATTAAAATATGGCTAAGAAGCATGGAGATACCACACTGCAATTTTCAAAAAATACAAAACACAAAACTGCAGGGACACGGCAAAATATGTGTATTTATATATTTTTATATGTCCTATACATATAATCAAAGATAAAATTACAAAATAACACTAACGAAAATGAAAACATGGATTCTATAGCTTAAACATCAAACTAGGTATAAATTCACATTATTTTTGTTTTGCAATTGAATCCCAAGTTATTTTCTTCAAACTTGCAACGTTACCAATGGTCACGAGTGTCAAAATGTGTCCAGTGCTAAAACAAATAAAAATAATAGGAGTGTCCGAATGTTTAGAATCCGACGCAGGGAAATGTCCAAAGAGTGTTGTGTTAGACAAAGTTGACACGTATGTGGCACCATGATTCTTAGAAATATGCAAATTTTTGTTATAAGTCAGTCCCAGATTAACTAGATCTGTCGTTGAGTCCAGCTGGTCAATAGTTTAGAGAAATGGTAACTTGAGAATTTTTGTTAGTTGGCTATGCATCTATGAGAAGCTTTATTCACTCGGACACAATGCTTCTTTTACATTCGTCAAGCTTCTTATATGACAGTTTCTACTTTTCTTCAAAATAAAGCTATTAAGTTGGGAAATGAAATAGCAAATAATTTTCCTTTTTTTTTTTTTGGTTTTTTGGGGGGGGGGGGCGGGGCGGTGGGGGGGGGGGGGGGGGGGGGGGGGGGGGGGGGGGGGCGGCGCGGCAGCGTAGTGGTAACAGCCATAAGCTAGAAAAGGGGGAGTTGTCCACTTCCTACCAACAACACCCCACCTATGAAATAGCAAGCAAATTTGGAATAGCCAGAACAGCAATTAATCTCCTAGATCATTAATATTGGCAACTTTTCAAGGTTCATATATGTTTGTGTTGCAATGTCATAAATTCGTGCATATGAGAGTTCTACTTCAAATACGCTTGTCATATTTCTCACACAATATTTCTTTATTTTTGCGTAATATTCTGAATACTAAGTGACTATATATGTCTCTTGTGAGCTTGAGGATTTCAAATTCACCAAAAGTCTGTTACAAGCAACACCCAACTGCTTGTGGCCAATGGCCTTATTTTTCAACCAGCTTACGTGTACAATTGATCATGGATATATCTAAGGCATTTAGTGTAATTAATCTTAGAGGAGATGGAGGCTGCCTACAGTCATAATCTCTGGACTTTCAGAGATGGATTTTAGTAATTTTACCACAAAGAGGGGGAAAAGAAGAAGTGTAATACTACTAATTGTCAAAAATTTTGTTGAGCACAACCTTCATGCTTTTGTGCAACCACTGACCTTATATCATTTGCTTCATCAACTTAAAATACAATAGAAGACATGGACTTCCAACTTTAGCTTTCTCTAATACAATGAATTATACAACACAACTTTCAATTTTTTTGGGTCAATAGAACGTTTGTTTTGACTATCTAACATAAACACCCTCTATATGAATTATGGAAAGTGCAAAAAGACATAATCATAGTATTACTTTTACTCATCCAGTTAATTATATCTGTAGTATTAAAGTCACACAAAGAATCTGAATGCTACTATCTATCACAAGAATGGCATGTGCCATTAACTTGTGGGTGTGCATGCTGTATGCATACATCAAGATGTTGAACCATCTAGGTCATGCCTTCCGTGAATATTAAGATGCTCAAAATATTAAGGAATAACTTAAATCCAAAAAAAAAAATTTAGATAATACAGGGTATGCAAAAGGTAAGGCAAAGGAAAAGGATTTAAGGAGTGTTTGATACTCATGGAAGGGAAATGGAAAGGAAGGGAGGGAAAATTGGGTTCCCTCCTTGTTTGATTTAAAAAAAAAAAATTAGTAAAAAAATGGAGGGAAACTAACTTTTCACACTACAAATCAAACATGGGAAGGGAATACTCCTTTCCTTTTCTCTTCTCTCCTCAAGTATTAAACACACCCTTAAAGTTTGGGAAGAGGTTTTGAGTGATCAAAAAGAAGAATCTACTTCAACAGATTTTAGCTTACACCAAAAGTCCAGGAAACCTGAAATCAAGCCCACTTACCACAATTGGCTTTTCTTATATCTCTTAAGGGCAGCAGTTGCACAAAAATTAGAAGTCCAACCAAGATTGTTTTTTATTCCTCATTTTTATTTCCTTATAATCTTTTTTCTCACGAAGGAGCGTGAATGTGTTAAAAAAAATGGAGATGGATGAAGGGGTTACCTGATGAGAGAAAGAATAAGCCAATGCTCTCTCTCTTCTCATGGCTGCCTCATACTTGCTCAGCAAGTTCGCTTCAATCTGTTCTTTTGACTGGTGACTGTCATCCCATTCCTCCCCATTCTGTTACAACATAAAAACCAACTGTGTTCAGTCGAAAGACACAAAGTGAGCTAACAAAAGAGCAATTTGTTTCTGAATAAACCACAGAATGAATAATAGAAAAGCACTTAAGGTTTTTTTTTTCCTAATAGGAAAAGTCTTTTCTCCACAAAAGCTCAAATAAGAACCTGTTTAGAAACCGGAACTTCTAGTATGAAGGCCTGTCAAACATTCAGTTGAAAGATATCTGAATCAGCATTGCAACAAACACATGTCCTGGGGAACTTCATGGCTGGCCGTGGCAGGACTGCCATAAACAGCCCCAGAGACATTTGTATGTTGGCCTCATATTGCACAGCCCACTAAAATTTATGTCTAGAATACCAATTACATCTTATAAGATGCCTGATAACAAATTTAATGCCATATCACATACTGGGTGAGCAGAGCAATTTGGCAGAAAAGAATGGAGTTATGGAAGAAAGCTAACCTGCATTGCAAGTTCCTTTGCACGTTTCTGTAGGAGCTGTTTCTGGAGTGCCTGATTCTCCTCTGACACCCTGATTCTTCTAGACTGGATCTGAGATTGCACACGGGCTAGGGTCTGCATGCATCTTAAAGCATTCGAAGTTTGGCGTTTGACAGGGGACCCTTGTACCAATGATTTCAGCCTGACAAGACCTCTCAAAGCCCTCAATGCCCTTCTTGCCTGAAGAAAATGAAATCACCAATAGCAAATCAGTTGATTAGTTCCTTCTTTTCTCATGTAATGTAATGCTAAAGTTACAGGGAAGAAAATTGAGAAATAAAAAAGAAATACTGAAACACATACAGAAAAATGTATATATAAGTCAATAAATCAGTGGAATCATCAGATTAATTTCTTAGATTTTCAAGAAACATAAACTTCTTGAAAATGCCCCTAACTGGTCATTGGCAAATCTATCCTCTAAGCAAATGATAAAAATAACAATGACTACAACGACAAAAACAAGAACAGCAAAAATAATGCATAGACATTTTTAAGTCTTAGCTGCCTAACATTCAGCCATATTACAATATGTGATCAAACCTTTTGCCTTTGGGTTTGACTTTTCTGAAACTTCCTCTGTTCTGAAACTCATGTTCAAACTTTTTCCAAAAACTGATAACTAATAAGTTGTTAAAGCAGACAAATCTTCAGCATTCCACCTCCCAAAAAGGGAAGCTCAGTGCACGAGGCTCTAGGGAGGGTCAAATGTATATAGCCTTACCCTCCGTATAGAGAGACCATTCTAGATAAATACATAAATTTTAAAATAAGCTAATTTAAAAAAATAAAGTAAATAAATTGTTTCAACCCAAATCTCTTTTAATTTTATTTAGGCATTGTTACGGAAAAATTCAACTAGTCAAACATGTCATAGTAATGTTTAAAACATGGGATTAAAGAGAGAGAGAGCCTAGTACTCTAGTGTATAGATAAATAAATGTTTTGCTTTGCAATCAAGATTTCTGGATATTTGTCACAATTTGATTAATACCAGAGGACAAACACTTCATTCCATGAAACTATCTCTACTTGTGCATAGCCTCATAGAGTCTAAAATACATAGTAGTCTATCTGTCAGAACAAGCTCAAAGATGCAGTAAATATAGATAAATCAAACAGAAAATGCTCATAACCTCTTTAGACTACAGAATAACTTCTCAATCTTTCTAACCATAAAAGAGAACTCTGCCAACTGAATATTAGCTATTGAAATCAGAGGAGGACACTAAGATGAATTACTTCTCAAATGCAATAGATATATTTCAAACATTCTCATTAGGCTTGCAATGGAAATCTTCTTTCCTAGGAGAATATGATGTGATTCAAATGCAGTTTTAAAGCAAGAACTACAGTTATAGACCTGCTTGCACAACATGATTAAATTGGTGGAAACAACTTCTACATGATTTTTGAGGGCATTTTTCATGAAAATAATATGGCAACTTTTTTGTCAGAAAATGGCATCAAACAAAACAAATATAGAGGTAATGCAAAAAAAAAAAAAAAAATGAAAAAACATCAAATGTGTTTTTTATTTTATGTACATACAAAGAGAAATATACCAGATATCCACGGAATGCTGTTTGAATTTTTATTGCTGCTACTTTCTCCTTTAGTTTGCCAGTGAACTGAGTCACGGTCGTGAGTTGAACCTCCTCTGCAGCAGCTTGAGCAGCTGCAATGGCAGCCTCATCTGCCACAGCAGTGCCAGCTGCAGCGGAATAAGCATGTTTAGTTTGTTCATTCTCCACTTCAGTCAATTTCACCTCTTCTGCTGGAGGAAGAGGATGAGGAGCTGTGACAGTTTCTGAAGGTGAGGAATCAGGAACGGCAGATTTTTCCTTCCCAAGCAATTTGTTCTTTGATTTCTGAAAAGTAGTTACTAAATGTATCATAAACCCTTTTAAAGTCAAGATGCTTACTGCAGAACCAACAGAAAATTTCCCAAACCTGGCCTTTCTTTTCCTTGGACTCTGGGCTGAAAGCTTTCCTTACTGATGAAAACCAGTTCCCTTTCCTCCCCATCTTTGTATCATTCCTCAATTTGTCCTGTTCCGGCAACAAAACAACATAGAAAAATATCAAAAGATTTCAGCTTTTTCTTTAATTACAAGCATGACAAATCTATATACGTATTTATACACATTTGTATGGAGAAATCACAGTAGAGAGAGAGGGGGGGTCTTTCAAACCCTCTATTATGTTAATAAGAAAACTGAAGGGAAACGAAAATGAAACTTTTGACTATAATGTTCGTGAGTTCTGGACCTCACGATTGATGCAAAAAACACCTGCCATTAATAATAGAATATGTTATATGTAATCCCATTTTGCAATCTCTTTTCTCACTCTAGATACACTGCTGTGGGATCTATGGGGACGCATTCTAGGAGTTTAGAATGAGAAAGAGGGGTGAGAAATGGGATTACATATAGCAATTTCCTTGATTGTAAGATTAATTGCCTGGCCCAAATTATGTACAATCTAAGATTTAGTTGCAAGTGCTTTCCTTATCCATCATTTTCTCAGCAACAAACAGATAACGAAAAGACCAGAAACCCAGCTTTTATAGAGTCAAACCAACAAATGGCTATACCCAGATATTGAATTTGCAGAAACTTCAAGAAAAATCAACAAATCACTTTCAAAGACAACTGTGAATGTAAGTTTCCAACAAC
Source organism: Euryodendron excelsum (assembly GCA_033060915.1). Lineage (NCBI taxonomy): Eukaryota > Viridiplantae > Streptophyta > Magnoliopsida > Ericales > Pentaphylacaceae > Euryodendron > Euryodendron excelsum. The sequence goes on along the minus strand of CM065392.1, from coordinate 34,361,766 downwards.
AGAAGCTACTATTATGTTTGGTGTGCAAGAAAATAAATAACAAAAGTACCTCTTAAGTGAAGTTGCCAGATCTCTCGGAGCTTCTTCTTCTTCTTCTTCTTATGACAGTTTCTTGCTATATATCTATGCACAAACAAAGAGATGAGAAGTTGAACCCCCTCTTTGGGATTACAGTGAGAGAAAAACCAGATCTTGCCGAGAAGGTTTCAACAATCAGACTGTGAGGACTAACAGCTGGTTCTGCCTGAGAAACCCCACTTCTGGGGTTGGGCATGTGGGTCCTACTTAATTATCAGACCACCCGCCGTAGACTGTAGGCTATTATTTTTGTGGAAATGATTGGATGCTCCAGTTGTTTTCTTCATTTTGTTGCAACAACTGGGGATGACAGTGACCGGACTGAGACCATAATTGGCATCTTCATTTCTCCATTCATCTAAAAAATTTACCTCCATTTCCGTCTCCACATCAATATGAGTATTTTGTTAAACGTCTATTTTTGTCCTGAGAGTAAAAATCTTAGTCCACACCTTTGCCTCTGCACTCACCTTGCCCTGCCTCACCCCGCACCTACTAAGCCCAACAACACTAAAAAAAAAAAAAATCTCAAACAAATACAAAAATAAATAAAAGAGCAAAAAAATACGATTGTTAAAATTTAAAGTTTATTATTTACAGGTGAGCCCTTATTTTTTGTTTTAAAATTTATAGTTAAACATTTTTTTTAGTCTTAATATTTATAATTGAGTTATAAGTAATTAATAATTACACTAATACTTAATGGGTATATCGAGATAGAGTAGGGGAGAACCTAAGTTCATATCTACCTCCATACCCATACGGGTTTAATTTAATATTTTTATTTTCATTTTAAATTCTTCATACCTCCTATATACAGGACAAGTTCAGCCAGTTATCCACCTTTTCTAGTCCACTGGCACCCTAGCAACAACTACCCTCTCTCCCTCTTCAAACGTGATCATACCCAAAAGGGAAAATTAGTCCATGTGAAGTTTGGTGACCAGTTATGATTTTTGTATTTATAGTGAGTCATTCATAAATTTATAAATATGCAAATCCTAATGCATTAGATTGGCAGTCACATGTTATAAATTTTCACCCCAAAGACATAAGAAAAGTAGATAAGAAAAACATTTGCTTTTTTTTTTTTTGGAAAAAAAAAATTTCTAGGCAACTAATGGACATTCCTAAGTGGTTGTAATTAGCACAAGAAAAAAAATATTTAGTAACCATTATTTAAGGGAAAAATCTAGTGAAAAGTTAGAATTCTTTTTTCTTTTTCTTTTTGTATTTGTTATTTTCATATAATTTTTACTTTTATATGTTTGATGCATCCTTCGTTGTACGCATTAAATATGAGTGTTAGTACTTAGTAAAGCCATACTATTGATATTTGTCGACTATGTGATAGATTACGCTTTAGTAAGTTAAATTAGGGCTGTTCAAAAATCCATCAAATTTGCCAACTCGACCAACCTGACCTGATCCGCTAACTATTTGGTCGGTTTCACTTATTAATTTGGATAGATAACGGGTGAGATTTTTAGAATTTAATTTTTTTCAGTTCGGGTATTGGGACTTTATTACTCTCACCAACCCGGCTTAACCCAAATCGAACTAAGATTTTTATTTTTTTTAGCTATAAGAGATGAAATTTTCATCCAACTCGATTACCCAACGAGTCGAAATCGGTTTCAAAGATTGTGAACTCGACTTTGGTGATTCAGTTGGGGTCACTACCTAACCCGAACCAACTTGACCCGTGAACATCTCTAACTTGAATGTTCTACAAAGTCAAAAAAAAAATAATAATAAAATAGAATCTTAAAGTGTTAATACTTTAATGTGAAAATTAAATTACAATTTCACTTTTCATAGGGCACTTAGTGTTACATTTTTATAATAAATAGCATATTTGCATGTTTCGAGCTAAATGATAGGGTTGCTAGTAGAGCTAAGAATTTATAAATTAAAAAATTAACATAATAAATAAGTAATTGTTAACAATCACAACTACCTACAGATAAAAAAAAACTTTATAGATGCCAACCATGTGAGAGCCTAGGAAAACGATTAGAAAAGCAAGTTTTTTTTTTCTTGTCAAAATTATAAGCTAGGAAAATTATGTAATAGGTCAAAAGGCCATGTGTCCAACCTATGAAGAAACAGATCTATTAGACAAGTGCAGGGATGTACTTGTTTAATATGTAAACTTTCTATAGATCGAACGCGTCTTCTGGACACATAGGATAAGTGTTGAATAAGAAATTTTCCTATTAAATTGCTTGTACCATATTCATTATTCCACTTGGAAACTAACAGATGGCAATATGAGGTGTACCCCTAGGAAATTTCCAATGTCAATATTGGAAAAAGAGGTGTACCCCTAGGAAATTTCCATTGTCAATATTGAAAAAAAAAAAATTCAGTAATTATGTAGTACTAGATTTTTTAGTATTTATACATATCAACTTTTGTCATGTGTTACTTACAATATTAAAAGTCTCTTCACTAATCATAACTTTATGTTATCGATGACTTATATAATAAAACATCTCATGTACTATTAAAGTACTACTTACACTTAACTTCTTTTCAATACTAGTTGTTGAAAGTTGAAAGGTGAAAATCTATCATCTATATGGTACTATACAGCCCGACTAGAAAATAAAGTTCATTTAAGCATGACCAAATTAGAGAGAGGCACAATTAGTAATTAAACAGCACAATCATGGTGGGTGGGTGACTTAACTGAATTATTGGTATGGGAGCAGCCCCACATTTGGTACTCTATGGCTAGCTTATAGTTGTATATAGCCAAACAATTTGGCTCAAGTAGGGCCTTATTTGTTTAGATTCTATAAAACAAAGGCATGTGATTGGGAGATTTGCTTCCCAGGGTTTAAAGAGGCATCTTATGTTAATTCATAAACAAATAACTACTTTTTAATTTCCTTCTCAATCTTAGGGTATTGTTGATGATTCGTATGGAAAAATTCTTCCCAACATAATTAATCACCTATAAATTCTGTAATATCGCCTATTGACTCACCTTCTAGTTGTAATGTTGATTAACAGCTATGCATATAATATGGCTAGTCTTGTCAATGGATCGGGTTTGATTCGAACCTAATTTGACAGATCCAGATCTAATAAACTGGGCTGAATCCAATAATCCGATAAACCTGAAGGACTAAGGCTAGGGCTAAGTCCAAATAGGCTAGAAGAAGGGAAAATATTGTTTGCTATCATTTACTTATTTGGTTTTACAAAGAAAATGAAAGGAATATAGAGGGAAAGAAGAGAGAGAAAGATATAGATTGATTTCAAATTTTTCCTCATTTTTTCCTTCTCTTTTCATTCATTTTCTCTTTCCTCTTCCGTCCCTTTCCTCCCTCAAGTTCCAAACAGGCTATAAGATGGTTCATGGCTTGAGCGGGCCTCGGGTTTTGCAAATTTTTTTTTACTAGTTTCTATATTTCTCTTAAAAAAATTTCAAAAAAATTCAGGCTTTTGGGTCGAGCTTTGGGAGGGCCATGGGGCTGGACCGGGCTCACAAACCTACAGCCCAGACCCACCTATGGGGGATTTGTGCTTGGCCTGGGTTGGGCTTATAACAGGCAAGGACCGGGTTCAGACTAGATTTGGGCTGCACCCATAAGCCTTGGGCCAATTTTTCGTCCCTTCATACAGTAAGTCGGTAAGATCCTAGAGTATTCTTTTAGAGTAATTTGTGAAGTAATATTTCAGGCATTGAGAGCCACGAAGAGATTACCCTTCTTGGGAGAGCATTACGACAAGGAGATAGTATTCCTTTATATTTTTTTTTTGGATACTTTACAAGGTGATAGTATTTAATTCCATATAAGTTTTCACTTAGGCTCCTAAAATATTTTTCTGAAAAATAATTTACTCATTTTTAATTGTTTGATTGATCAAAAAGTAAGAAAAAATGTTTTTAAAAAAAAAAATAAAAATATTTTCTATCAAAAGATCAAAAATAACTTACAATCTAAAAATCCATAAGTCATTTTTTGTTTTAAGCCATTTGAGCCTTTGATACTATTTTCCTATTATTACCTTCACTAACCACTACCACTTACCACCTCCCACCACCGTGGTCTGCTACCGATACCCACTATCACCTACTACCACCAGCGCCCACCACAACCATCCACCTCCAACCACCATAGTCCGCTACGACGTCCACCACTTTTCAAGGCCGCCACCGCCTACCCACCACCACCACTTTCATCCACTACTGCCCACCGCTGCCAACGCCAACTGTCCACAACACCGTCGCTAACATGAGCCACCTCCATAACTGCAACCTCTCCAATTCCCTTAGAATTTCTCACATGCTTTCCCATCTCTCCATGCCATCTTGAATTCTTTAACCGAGACTCCGAGAAATTTTCCTCTGTGATCTCTCTACAAGTACGTTAATTCTTGTTTGGAAGTACTGAGAATTCGTTGTTATTTTGCATTTTTTTTTCGTCGTTGTTATTTTGTATTTTTTTTCTGTTTTTGTTAGTTTTACAAAGAGAAGACGTAGAGAGAGAAATGCAGATGATGGTGATGCTGATGACTCGGATGGCAGGCATTCTATTGAACGGTTCATATTGAAAGCACTGAGAATTCTTCAACCGTTGAACGACATGCACCACGTGTTTTTTTGCAGTTGCTTATTAGTTTGATGGTTCTAGAAAATAATTTTTAAATGTCAATCAAATACTAGAAAATAAAAAATAAAAATTTTTTTACATGAAATAATATTTTTCAGTGTAAAATATTTTTTATCAAATCAAATGGAGTCTTAATTTACTAAATCAAAACGGAGTCTTCATTGGTGTCTTTGAAGCTTGGTTAGCAACAGTTATTAACCTGACAGTTATTTTAATAACTGCTGCTGTCGTTATTTATAAGTTTCAAACTATCTATTTTATGCAATTACGAATATTGAAAAACTTCCTTCCGATAATTCAATCAATTCAATCAATTACGACAACGATCATCTTTGGTGATTTTTACACTACTACTTTATTAAGTAATAATCGAAGATTGCACACGAATCGCGTGTGTCTATCCTCCAGTATTTTACTATGACTCTAGGCTGCAGTTATGGTGGCTTATGAGTCTTATAACACTTTTGGATTCTCTACCATTGTTTTGTGAAATCAATGTGAGAAAAACTGTTCAATTCCTTTATTTTACATCATGTTTCGAAAAGTTTCTTATTGCATTACAATGACTTATATCATACCAAATTGTTCAAAAAACAACTTCCAAAAAAACTCAAATTTTGCAAGATCTTTGTGTTTTCAGCCATACAAAGTTAATTAGTTGTCCATCAATTGATGAGCAATGAAATGGGACTTCCCTGGCAGAGAATTTAGATGATATATACTACTACATTGAACTGATTGATTTCATATAATACAGTGGAATGGTGATAATGTGTACAAGACTTTAAAAATCCCAAAATGATTCTGTGGATTTCTGGTTATTTTCTCCTAGATTCAAGTCCCAGCACAAGATATTCCTATCAACAAAATCACTATCAAAATTTGAAGAAAAAAAAGAAAAAAGAAAAAGGAAAGAGAATATATATATTCTTGTGATATAACAAGAGAAGAACAAAAAATTTGATCTCCTGATCATATGAACATCTTATCTCCACCAATTCATCATCTTCTCTATCCCAGTTTCCATTGCGTTCCTGTTGACTACCTTATCTCTGACTGCTATCTGGCAGAGTTACTGGGAGATGATTGTTTGCTGTTGGAACATGGAGATTCCAGAGCATGATTTTGGAGCAACCCTCTGCTGGGATTCCTATCAATTTGGTCTCCTCTTCAAGAACCTCTTTCTTCACGAATTTAATCGTGTTCTGTATAATATAAAAGATTAGAAAAGAGTATTAATATTCATCACTGTAAATATTTTTCATGATTTTTGAAATTTTTAGCAGGTAGGACACTAATGGCAGAGGATTTCATAAGACTTGGTTTAGGTATCATTAGAAAACTTGTAAAAAAAATCAGAAAAGCAGCTTGTTCAGAACTCAAATAAGCAATTTTCATAAAATGTCCTTAGAAAGTAATTTCTTGGGAGTATATTTTAAAATTTTCTTCACTCTTGGTCAATCCACTTGGTTGATATATAATAGGGTTGGTTTCAACTTTGTTGCATGGTTTTTGGTTTATTTTATTTTTATTTGTTGTGATTACTTGAGAGCAGATATCTCCAATCATCCCCTTAACTAGTGTCCAAAATTTTTAAATTAAAAAATGGTTGGAGGTTGGCCAAACGTGTACTAATTTCAAATAATCAAATTGAAAGCATATTTGATAGCTAAATTAATGGAATTCCAGCTGCATTAGTTAAGGCATGATTAGGCATCTTATATATAATATGTGACATGTTTGGTTCGAGGCAAAGTAAAAAAAAAAAAAAGCATCTTACAATGCTTGCATGGATGCATAATTGCTATGTAAACAGGATTTCTGACTTTTTTTTTGCAGATTAGAGATGTTCGAAAATACATATATATATATATATATATATATAGATATAGAAGCTCTCCCTGTAACACTACAATTGACAATGCATTATGGTACAGACTCTCCCTATACTTTGTTCTAACATGGTATCATAGTTACTCTTATATGGTAATCTCAGGGATGTTGAAAATATATATATTTTAATTTTTTGTTTTATATTTCTTGTTCAACACTCTAATTGTGTGTGTATATATATAAAAGTATGATCTATCTCAATGTAAGACTACAGTTTACAATGCACTATCCTATAGAGACTATGTTCTATCTTTGGGAGTACTTCTCTCTAGATCTATGCTTTATTCTAATATGGTATCATAGCTATTCTAATAAAATAAAATAAAAAGACAGATTAAAATAAAAAGTGAAAATGGTAGGTCAGAGTGAAGAACAGTTCTTCCAATTAACTGCCCATTGAAACCTTAAGACTAAAACTTCAAAGTTGGTGAAATGGTATTATCACCAACTTGACTCAAGTTTGCTTTTTCTATCTTTCTTAAGTTTTTGCGCTAACTCAGTTAAATCTCCAAGCTTGGAACTAAAACTACTGCTAGTGCAAATTGTGCAATTCTTAGGCTGATTAATTGGCATTATTACCTGGGTGGTGTCTTGGACAGATGATATTCTACCCCATCTTTCAGGGTCCCAAAGGATTGAACTGTTGAATGCAAAGCTGGAAATATGAACTGGAGATCTTGTGTCTGTTAGATTGTTCATCTTCCTCAGATGCCATCCTACAACCTCTGATGAATCGCATACTGGTCCTTCGATTATCACTCTCTTCCTGTTTGCAGCTAGCAATGCCATTGGCCAGGTTCCAAACACCCTGCAAATTTTTCCCAAAGTCAATAACTACTAAATTAATTTCTTACAACCTTTAAACTATATATATATGTATGTATAGATTGCTTTTTGAAAATTGACATTTATATATAGATATATATTTCTCATCTTATCTCAAGTTTAGAAGCAAGGTTGGTAGCTTTAGGTGCATGAGATTGACTCATACCAGACCAAGTCCTGCTATGCAAACCTTGGGTTCTTAAAAGTTGTGAAAGGATTCTATGATTCTTTACCAGTTTTTTCAACTAATCAATGACATTAATGCTAACAAAGTCAGATGATGTATAGATACAGTTTTTTTATTCCCAAGAGGAGAGATGCCCAAATAAATTATTGCAATTAAGAAAAAGGACAGATCTCTTTTGCAGAGAATATATACAGAAATGATTCCACACCTAATTAAAGGAACTTTGTCATAACCTAAATAATTTCATGGTAAAGTTTCATTTTATTGTTTGCTTTTAGGTGTAATTTATTGGCTAGCAGACATAATTTTTTTTCTTTCATAAATTCTTAAAGTGGGAGTAGATTCTGCAAAAAAAGTATGCATACGATACTATACAGACACGACTATTTTTAAAAAGTGCAAACTCCTATTAGGCGAAGACATGACAAAAATTATTCGACACGGGCACGACACCTTTTTAGAAGTGTCCGTTCTACTTAGGATTCTCCTAAGTTCTTCAATATAAAAAAAAACAACCACAGAGCACTTTTGTAGCCCACAATAGTTGTCTACACAAAAGAAAAACTCACTGCAATGTCCAATTGAGATGACATACAAAACAGAACTGAAAACCTAAACCAATTGATCAATTCTCATTTTTCAGCAGTTAAACAAGACTAGTGGGCAAGCTAGAAAACAAATGGCTTAGTATCAAAAGGACGTAATGAGCTTCTGAGGAAGAATCTATACAAACATAGGCCAGCCTAATCCAGATTTGGTAACTAGAAATTTCATGTTTGGTAGACTTGTGGGACTCAAACTATTAGCTGTCAATTACTCAGTTATGTTGAAAACTATCCAAACATTAGTGGATGGAACTTTGAAATTACCTCCCACCAGCCTGCACTATATCATCATCTGAACAAGAACCTCTTGGAATTTCTCTCTCTCTCTCTCTCTCTCTCTCTCTCTCTCTCTCTCTCTCTCTCTAATTTACCATAAGAATTATCATAGTGAGAGAGGTAAAGATTGAGTACTTACTCAATTGCTCGAATCTCATCGAAGAAGCTAAGGTCATAAACATTGGAAAGACCAGCAAAATGAACAATCCCACTTAGCCGATGGTGCTCAATGTGATTAAGCGCGAGGTTTCTCTGATGATCCCTTTCGACTTCTGGATCTGTAAAATTCTCCTTGAAGACCAAGTGCCTGTACATAATACCAGTTTTCCTAAGCATTTCTGATAATTCAGAGGAATCAGATTGCTGCTCAACCACCACCCACAACAATGGTGGAGTAACCAAGCTCAATGTGTTTGATAGCCTCCTCAAATGCACCCCTCTCAGCTGATCCTTCATACTAGTTGGTGTTACAACAATTATAAGTCTTCTAGGAATCAACTCTTCTTCTTTTTCTTCTTCCAAGGTTCTTGCAACCTCTGAATCATCAGATTTTGTTGGAATTGCCTCAGGAGTCTCATTCAACAATGTTCTATTCAAGCTCATGAACATTTCCATGGGTTGGGGTGAAAATTCTGACCGATTTGATGCAGCAACATGGCTAGAAAAGATAGAAGACTTACCCGTTGGAGCGAAGCCAGTGAAGAATCCCATGACAAAACATAACAAGAAATGGACTATAGTTTTCTTGTATAATTGGACCTTTTTCTTTGATCTTTCCACCGAACCCATCTCAATACCAAGAACCACCACCGGAATCTGACTTTTCCGGTGGATATTCCGGTTGCCGGGGTTGAACAAATTTAGGAAGGAAACCAGAGAGGTAGAGCACACAAAAGTGTCAAGTGGGATTTTATATTTCAGTGTTTGGGAAGATTTTGGAAGTAATTTTTAATTTTATTATTTTAAAATATGGCGGGAGCCAACTGACAGATGATTGGTATTTGGTGAGATTGGGGGACTTCATTCCGAAGGCATTGCTTCAGAAAGTCATCACTTGAAGCTAAAGAAAAGTGGTAAGTGATATAAAAGAATCAATTAAATGAGGACCTGAGTTGCTATCTCCACCAAATAGTTGTTGAGATGCAAACACATCAACTACATATTACATGACTTCAATATTGAACGGTTGGGATGGTTTGGAGTTGACCCTGATGAAAAAATTGTGATAAATGACTGGAATTCTGCAAGATTAACTCCATGCTAAACTAGTTCAAACCCAGGGGGCTCTTAAAGCACCATCCACCTTTGTTCTTTTTTTTTCGTTCTCGCTTTTTAGAAATTTCGCCAAAACCATGTTTAGCAAATTGGTTTCGAAACCTATTTTTCATTACCGTGTTTGGTCAACGGTCCCGGAATTTGTTTTCGAAATTTTTTTCCAAAAAATACCCTAGTTTTAGAAAATAAGAAAATATGTTTTCTGAATTTCTAAAACCGTTTTTACTCAAAAATGAAAATGATATAAAAACGATGGTATTTTTTATGGTCTAGGTTTTTTGTTCAAGAACATGAGAAAAACGAGAAATTCTCAATTTTTTTTTTTGTTTATGAAAACACAAAAAATAAAAATGAAAATAGAAACAAAACTGAAACCATAACAAAACTGGTTAGCTCTTCAAATGGAAAACTTGGCACAATGATCACTATGACCTGTTGGGAGTTATCCTCTCATTATGTGCGCTTCATGTACCATTACTGTTTTCATGAAAAGATGGGATTATAAGGTTCATTATTTCTTTGCTGATTCTTCCTTTTCATTTTTTTTCCTTTCGTGGGAAAGGGAGGGTTTGCCAAAAGGAAAATCCGTGACATATATCTCAAATTACTAGCAGGAATTTACTTCCACCATTGTATATATGGTGGCCATGCTTGGTGGTGATTGGTAAATGATATGTGAGTCATTGTTGACGGGCACAAGAAGTGACCCCACTTGATATCCAAAGGTAAAACCTCCAAGTCGTGGAATTTTTTGTAATGGAAGTGTGAATCATGAGTTTCATATATATTTCATAGGTTGAGCCCAACATCACAACAACTGAAAGGGAGAGAAGATGAGATAAACTTAGAGATCAAGAATTGAAAAACATCCTTAACTACTTTAACGATTGATGATATCTGATGTTTAATGTGTGATATACGGATTTTTCAATTCATATGCCTTCATAGATCAGTTGTTTGTATTAAATAAAAACCCCCTTAGGTGTATCTATTGCCATGGTACGTCTCTAATGTTCAATTTTCACAACTTCCCAATACGATATGAGACAGTTTAGAAAGAGACATTCATTCAAACTATAGTAGTGAAGAGACCTTCATTCTCCCATTATTGTATTTTTCCCATGAGTTTTCAATTCTGAATTCAATTTGATAAAGCATTAGGCAGAAAATAACATGAAAAATGAGTCATCTGAATGACATGCAAGAGCATGAATAACAATACCCTAGGATCTCTTACAAAGGTTACACTTGATAACCTGTACCCAAACCCTAACTCCAAAGTAGGACCAAAGCTCCACCAGAAGTGTTGGTTCATACCAACTACAAGAAGAAAACCCAAGAGGTGATCTCCCATTACACATGAAAATATGATCACATATTGGGATTAGCCAGCACAATTCGGGGCAAGATGGTGTAAAGAGGACGATATGAAAGCAACCATGCTAGCTAGTTGGAAATAAATTCATCTGCAGAACAAGGGGCAGAGTTTAAAAAAGGCACCCTAATGTAACAGTTCAAATATTTAAATTGAAACTCAAAGAGACTGCAAGTTCACATCCGATCCAAATTTCTTCACTCAGCTTAAAAAAACTAGATACTTGAAAAACAGAAAAACAGAAAAACAATAAAAAGCCTCACCGTTTGTCAAGAACCAGGTTAGCACCTGAATGCTTAACAAAACCACCATCCCCAAGAATGGGGCTAGTGAGCAGCAGCAAGGTCTGACCGAAACCATCAAGACAAAATTTAACCAGACTAAAGCACAAAATGACTCTACTTGGTATGAAAACCCTAAAATGAACCATTCTCATTTCTTCTTCTGCGCAGCCTTGGTGACCTTGGCACCTGTTGGATCCTTCTTCTCCACGCTCTTGATGACACCAACAGCCACAGTTTGACGCATGTCTCTCACAGCAAAACGACCAAGTGGAGGGTACTCAGAGAAAGTCTCCACCACCATGGGCTTTGTGGGAATCATCTTCACCATCCCAGCATCGCCATTCTTCAAGAACTTGGGCTCCTTCTCAAGCTCCTTGCCAGACCTCCTGTCAATCTTGGTCAAAATCTCAGCAAACTTAACTGCAATGTGGGAGGTGTGGCAGTCGAGCACTGGGGCATAGCCATTTCCAATTTGGCCAGGATGGTTCATGATAATGACCTGGGATGTGAAGTTGGCAGCTTCCTTTGCAGGGTCATCCTTTGAGTTTGAGGCAACAAACCCACGCTTAAGATCCTTGACAGCAACATTTTTCACGTTAAATCCAACATTGTCACCAGGTAAGGCCTCCTGGAGAGCCTCGTGGTGCATTTCTACAGACTTAACTTCAGTGGTGAGACCAGTTGGGCCAAAAGTAACCACCAAACCAGGTTTGATAATACCAGTCTCAACACGGCCAACAGGGACAGTGCCAATGCCACCTATCTTGTAGACATCCTGAAGTGGGAGGCGGAGAGGCTTGTCCGAGGGCCTCTTGGGTTCAGAAATCATGTCAAGGGCCTCAAGCAGCGTTGGGCCCTTGTACCAGTCAAGGTTGGTTGACCTTTCAATCATGTTGTCACCCTCAAACCCGGAGATTGGGACAAACGGGATCTTGTCTGGGTTATAGCCCACTTTCTTCAGATAGGAAGATACTTCCTTAATAATTTCGTCATACCTAGCCTTGGAATACTTTGGGGTTGTTGCATCCATCTACAATGGAAAGAACACAGAAAATTAACAAAAACAACAATAAACACACATGGGTAAACGTAGAAAACTCTGCTCCTGACAGAGCATTTAGTTGTTCAAAGTAATTCCTATAACTCCACGAATCACTGAATGGACACTTGTTGGCTAAATGATGCCAAACATCATGCCACCTGCCCATGCCATCAATTCAACAGGAGCAGACTTGGTCCCATCTTAAATCCATAAAGCATAACACCAACAAGAGGGAGCATGGTGAAGGTTCACTCATTACCTTGTTGCAACAGCAGATCATTTGCTTGACACCCAGGGTGAAGGCAAGCAAAGCATGCTCACGTGTCTGACCATCCTTGGAAATACCAGCTTCAAACCCACCAGTGGTGGAGTCAATGATAAGGACTGCACAGTCAGCCTGTGAGGTACCAGTGATCATGTTCTTGATAAAGTCACGATGGCCAGGAGCATCAATGACAGTACAGTAGTATTTAGTGGTCTCAAACTTCCACAAAGCAATATCAATGGTGATACCACGCTCACGTTCAGCCTTAAGCTTGTCCAAGACCCAGGCATACTTGAATGAACGTTTGTTCATCTCAGCAGCTTCCTTCTCAAATCTTTCAATGACACGCTTGTCAATACCTCCAAGCTTGTAGATCAAATGACCAGTGGTGGTCGACTTCCCAGAGTCCACATGGCCAATGACCACAATGTTAATGTGAACTTTCTCCTTACCCATTATAAAACCTGATTGAAAGCGGAAATTCAAATGAAACAAGTCAAAATCTCACCAGAATACAAAACAGGGAAAAGAGAGTTTGAAGTAAAGTTCAACAAGTATTTAAAAGAAGCAAAAGGGGTGAACCAAATGATCATTACACCAACCATAACATTAGGCCTTTAAAAACAGGCTGTGAAATTGACTTTACTCAGTGTCTTCTAAAAAATAAGCCATCATCATGATAGGTGTAAACATGCACAGGAAACATATGATGCCTAAGAGCATCTCCAAGGGGCTCTCTAAAGTGGCTCTCTTAGTTATTTTGGAAAGCCAAACCTCAAAAATAGTGCTCCAACCGGCTCTCTACATGGCTCTCTATTTTAGAGTCTCATTTTGGCTATGCAAATGCAGAGAGCCAAAAGCAACTTTATAAATTTTAATTTACAAATCTCTCTCTCTCTCTTCTCTCCTCTATTATTTTCCTCTTTTCTTGGGTCAATGTTAAAAAAGAAATAATTAATGAGGTGGCTAATTAAAATAGAGAGTATTGTTGAAGCATTTTTGAAAAAATGGCTAGCTAAAATAAAGAATGAAGCTTTAGATATATTTTGACTAGCTATTTTAGAGAGTAGGCTTGGAGATGCCCTAACAACCTAGAATAAAATGCCAGTCCCATGGCCATGCCCTACTTACAACTTTGTTTGATGCATCTGCATCAGCTTCAATTGCAGTTAACACACTGATGCAATACTCTTTCAAACAGAAACAACCCTGACACACTACTCACTTAATTTCCAATACAATACAAAAAAGCAAATGAACAACAAAGTAAAGGAATGAACTGCTTTCCAATTCAGAATCAATGGCTGCATGCATTATTCTCACAGAAAAACTACTTTCCAATTCCATAACACAGAAAGAACATGAGAACCACCAAAAAGCAAACATTTTTACAAACTACAAAGTGTTGCTTCTCGTTTTCCATGATCAAAAGCAATTTGGAAACAATTAAACAATGACACAACACAACTATGTTCTCCAAATAATCTCCACTATCGTTTCAAATATCTAAAAATGTATTTTTGGAGTATAAAACACCCAAAAACAATTGTCCTGAATTTTTTCACCAAAAAACCAACAATACAAAACACTCTCTGTTAGACATATAAAGAAGCCATGCAGAACCATTCATATTGAATACAAATGAATAAATCGATAAGCACATGAACTCAAACTTCAGAATTCAGCTCTCTAAAAAACAGAAACATACAATCATAACAACTGCAAACTCCTCCATAGAAACCATACGAAATACGTAAACATGTACATCCACAGTCTATATCAGTAACTTATTAGTTCATGAAACCAATCAATCAGAAGAACTAGATCTTCGTGCACCTCAAACATCAAAACAAAGAAATAGAAACAAATCACAAATAAATCCAGATGATATACATAATATCCCAATCTATACTGAAATTGTAAAAAAAAAAACCACAATTCTTCAGATCGACATACCAAAGCAGATCAACTTTGCAAACAATTAAACCAACAGATGCATATGCATTCATTCATATATGTATAAACTGCGAATCAAATCGAAAAAACACAGAAGAATTAAACAGATCGAACCTTTAAGCTAAAAAGAACTACTGAAGAGAGAGATCTGAGATCGATCCGCTTGAAGCTCTCTCGCAGAAGAGGCAGCGTAGAGAGCAGGTACACTCAGAGACGGAAATGGAAAGCCTCTTTAGCTGCTTAAGTAGTGCAACAACTCGCCAACCCTTGGCCACAACTAGGGCTTTTTACTAGCCGTTGGATTATTTTTGATCCGACGGTGGACAAAGGTCTCATTCCATGGCCGCCACGCTAAAGTAAATCCCGTAACGCCGGCTAACCTAAGTGCTTTCTCTTCCTGTAAAATCTCCAAACTAACCTTCATCATTATCGGAATGACAAGGGACTCCTAGTTTAGCTTACATTAACGATTCGGCCACTCCATTTTCCAATGCCCGTTTTACCCCCTGAAAAACCTTGATATTGTTCGCACACGATGTTCAGTACCGCAGTTCTTCCATTACCTGCAATAAGCGAGTTTTGAATTGTGGTATTTCTTAAAAACCCAGAAGATTCAGAGCTCACTGAGGGCTAAACAATCACCACTTCGACTTCTTTAGGTAAATTTGCTGGTTTCTATTACAAATGCATGTAGGAAGGTATATATATATACACATTCTTTTTTCTCGAATTCCTGTTTATGACAATAACTCTGCATTACGTCTGCTCGAATTGACAATGTTATTGCTTATTCACAAGTTCATTTTTAATTATTTTATTATGGTGTATATTCTGCTTTTGCTTGTACTGTGAACAAAGCTTGGCTTTTGCATACTTACTGCTTGACAAATTGCTCAGAAAGGCTGGTACTGATGAATTTTATCTTAAACTTGGCGTTTGAAAACGTACAGGTAAGAGATAATCATAGACATTCTCAATGGCTGTGTTCTTTGCATGCTGCTTGATTGATTCCCAAGAATGAAATTTAGAATGGGTGTTTATGTCTTTGCATTTCATTGTTTTGAATTTCTAACTGCATCTGTGCAATTTTTTCACAAATCGTAGACAGTTTGGAATATTATTAGTCGATAGTACAATTACTTACATAGTGGCAGCAAACATGACCTTTTATCTGTTTTTGTGGCAATTGATCAATTTACATCAACCCTGACATCCATGCACCCACCCTGATTTCTGATTTCTACTCAGGATTAAGATGGCACACATGCACACACATATGAATACACATCCACAAACTAGCTGTTACACTGATAAAGGCCCTGCTTTGGTTGCTCAATATATAACTTCTGCAGCTACCTCAGGCCTATTTTGAATTTACTCTTGTAATTTGTCTTTGCCATTCAAGTTCATCACCCCATGCCTCTGTACTTCCATGTTTCTTGCTTCAATAACAACACAGATTCTCATGCAGATACACCTTCATGCATACATCTGTAGATACACATATATAGAGACACATTGGCATACATGCACATACATGCACCCATGCACACATCACACATGCACACCATTGCAGGGGCAGAGCCACATAGGGCCCAAAGAGGGCAGCTGCCCCCCTCAAATTTTCAGAAATTCTTTTTTTTGCCTGCAACTTCAGAAATATTTTTAAAGGGTAATTACACTTGTACCTCCCTAGGGTTTAAGCGAAAATCAAATGACCAGCCTATAGTTTAAAAGTGAACACATAACCGCCTCGCTGTTTGGACTAATGTGCAAAATGGACTGATGTGATGTTTTCTATGAAAAGACAAAAATACCCCCATAGCACTGCAAAATGAATAGGCTGGCACGCCCCATCCCTTTCTTCTCTCTTCTCACTTCTCAACCGCAATGCATCACTACCCACGACAGTGGAAGCAAACCTCTTAGTCGAACCTTTCTCTCTCTTAAACTCTTCACCTTCAACCCATTAATCAATTTTCTCTCATCTCTATTATTAATATTGCTTTGCCTATGCATATTTATAGATACATAAATATGCATGTCAATTGGGACCAAACCCACCTTCAATTGCTGTAGCCATCACCATAGACAAATCCCACACTTTTCCTATCCATGAACATTGTTGTGATGGGATTTGTCCATATATCCACCAGGATCACCACCACCATATATCTACTCGTAAATCCCACAATTTTCAGATCAATTGACACTAAACCCACCACCATATATACACATTTACACACACATATATATACACAGGTATATATATTTAGTTATTGTTCAGTACATGTCCACTGCATCTCCCTAACTGAGCTAGAAGAGAATTGAGTGTAACTTTTTGTTTCTTCCATGAGCACCACATTGTTGATCTGCAGATTGCGAAGTTCAATGAGGGCATCAATTTTTTGGTGCTGGATTATCTTTTTTAGGCAATGTGCTATTTATTTTGGGGGGGGGGGGGGGGGGGGGTGGTGATGTGAGGCAACGGGGTGGTGTGCAGCGTGAGAGGGTGGTGTGTGACTGGTGTGAGGCAGTTGTGTGGGAGGGGTGGACAATGGGTATTTCAGAAAGAAAGTGATGATAGGAAGAAAGAGAGTGAAGAGAGGTTTTATCCATGGCCTGTACGGTAAAGGTGGAAGAAAAAAAAAGGTGAAAAATATTTATAAGGGAAAAAATGTCATTTTGGGAGAAATACACTCCAACACAATCTAGTGAGCTCGCGAGGTACACATATAATTTATTTTAATAGTTTCCATCCATTTTGCACACTAGTCCAAACCGCGAGGGGGTTATGTGTTCATTTTTAAACCACATGGTGGTTATTTAATTTTCACTCAAACTACATTGAGGTAAAGTGTAATTACTCTTATTTTTACCTTTGAAAATTTATAAATGCCCCTATGTTTATCAAAACTCTACCCTAACCTACACTTTTAGAAATTTTCTTAATTTGCCCCCTCAAATTTATCAATATGCCCCGTAAACGGTTAATTTTCTTCAAAGACCCCTCTACATATTGTATATATAGCTTATATGTACAGTATATAGCTAAATGGAAATCAAGTGCCCTATTGTTGATTATTAAAAAAAAAAAAGAAAAATTTTATTTACAAATTTTTTTATTATAGAAAACTCCATAAAAAATGATGTGGCAAGGGCAATTTCAAAAAATTGAGCCATGAGGGTAGGTGTTGTTGTCTGAAATAAAATGACCACAAATAACCACATTATTCTATAAAAACTTTGTATAAAAATTCTGTTTGTATAAAATTTGGGTTGTGATTAATTATTGCCCCCTCTGGATGCTGAATTTTCTTGCTCGGCCACTGACACCAAGGCTTGCTTAACACAATCAAAGTCAGGCCTGAATGGCCAAATTTTCAGTAGGGTCAGTGGCATTCTGTCGAAATTTCTTTGAGTATGTCCTGGAATGCTGGCATTTGTTCGAAATCTCAGCAAAACTCAGATCGTACAAGTTTGGTTTTTGCATCCCCTTTACTGGGTGGGCATAACTATTTATTTAAACATAAATACAAGTAAAAAGGTGTTTGCGTGTATCCAAGTGTTGTGTTTTTTACTTCATAACATAAAAATTTGTTAAGGTAAAAACCGTAAAATTTATTTTAAGTATGGCCTAAATCTGGCATTTCTGGATAATTTGAGCATGTAATTATAGGACACAGAGTAAAATCACCATAGCTTTTTACACAGTTTGTTGAATGCTTCTCTTACCTGAGGCTTACAAATTGAAATTTATTTGCATGTTGTTATATCTTTATTTTTGGGTCTTAGTATCCCACTTTATCTGCCTATCTGTAGAATTTTTGATTGCATAACATTCTCATGCTGGTATTTATTCATTCCTATTTTTCCAACCATTCAATCGGATTTATCTGCTTATGTACATTTAGCTTGATAGTTGTTTCATTCATGGAACATACTACACTCACAGCTGGTTGGAATCATGAGGCAGCTTATGGACAATGTGTAGAGGTGAAGTGACATGAAGAAATGAAGTGCAATAAATTTCATTATGTGAGGGTTATCTATCTGGGTGGTAGTGTTTCTCTTTCAAGAAACATTTTGAGGATTAGCTACTTTACTGAGGTGTGAGAAACATTGGAGTAAGAAAATATGTTGGTGATGCTTTCTTCAATATTATGTGCCTACATACAGTTCAAAGTAGCAACTTTGCCTTTGGTTTTTTACATCCTTACTTTTTTCTGCTACTGCATTGCAGGCTTTGCAGCAGAAGCAAGAGAGCTACAGTTTGACATCTGCTTTCTGTAGTGTTTTAAAATGCATAATCAGATTGGGCCCCTCTCTGTCTGTCTTATCCTTTCTATATTTTATGATCCCTTATAATCCCATGTCTCAATAATGAAGAAACTTGTTCCTAGTTTATTTGGCTTCCTAGAATCATAGACAATGATAAATAACTTGAGACCCCAGTTGCAATTTACCATTAACAATGTTAAACCTCGCGTGCAACCAACTTTTCTCCCAAATTACTTCAAGACTGAGCAGTCAAGCAATGATTATATAAGCTCCTTGTGCAGACAAAACCTTTTCAATCAAGCTCTTGAGGCATTTGACTTGTTGCAAAGACATACAAACTTTCATGTAAAGCCCAGCACCTATGCCCATCTGATATCTGCCTGCTCTTCCTTGAGATCTGTAGCCCATGGAAGAAAAATCCATAACCATATCCTGACTCACAGCTGTCAGCCAGAGATGATTCTTCAGAATCATCTCCTTAATATGTATGGGAAATGTGGGGCCTTGAAGGATGCTCAAAGGGTTTTTGATGGAATGCCACAAAGAAATGTGGTTTCTTGGACTTCTGTAATTGCTGGGTACTCAAACCATGGAAAAGAAGTTGATGCAATAAAGCTGTATTTTCAAATGCGACAATCCAGCCTTATGCCAGATCATTTTACCTTTGGAAGCGTAATAAAAGCTTGCTCAACTTTGAGTGCCATTGAACTGGGGAAGCAGTTGCATGCCCATGTCATTAAATCAGAATTTGGTTCCCATCTTATTCCACAAAATGCTTTGATTGCAATGTACACAAAATTTGGTCAAATTGCTGATGCATTGGATGTGTTTTCTGGTATTACAACAAAGGATTTAATTTCATGGAGTTCAATGATTGCGGGGTTTTCGCAACTTGGTTATGAGTTAGAAGCATTGGGCCATTTTAAAGAAATGCTCTCTCAAGGTGTTTACCAGCCAAATGAATTTGTTTTTGGTAGCGCTTTCAGTGCTTGCAGCAGTCTCCTGCAACCAGAATATGGGAGGCAGATACATGGAATGAGTATAAAATTTGGGCTAGGGAGTGACACTTATGCAGTTTGCTCCCTCAGTGATATGTATGCAAAATGTGGTCTCTTGGATTCTGCAGAAACAGCTTTCTATCAGATAGAGAAGCCTGATTTAGTATCCTGGAATGCAATAATTGCAGGTTTTGCATATGGTGGTGACACCAACGAAGCCATGTTGTTTTTTTCTCAGATGAGGCATTGGGCATTGAGCCCAGATGATATCACAGTTCGCTCATTGCTTTCTGCTTGCACAAGCCTGGTTACCCTAAATCAAGGTATGCTGATACACTCCTACATTATTAAAGAGGGTTTTGAAAATATAGCAGTGCAGAACACTTTACTTTCAATGTATGCAAAGTGTTCAGATCTTTATGTTACATTTAAGATGTTCAATGAGGTGAGAAGCAATGCAGATTTAGTTTCTTGGAATACTATTCTTACTGCATGTATGCAGCACAACCAGGCTGGGGAGGTTTTCTCATTATTAAAAATGATGCTTCCATCTCAAAATAGGCCTGATCATATTACTTTAGCTAGTGTACTGGGAGCTTGTGGAGAAATAGCCTCTCTAGAAATGGGGGATCTAGTGCATTGCTATGCCTTGAAAACTGGGCTCAGGCTCGACAACTGTGTCTCGAATGGACTGATTGACATGTATATGAAGTGTGGCTCCTTTGCAAGTTCTCAAAAGCTCTTTGATTCCATTGAAAGTCCTGATGTTGTCTCCTGGAGTAGTTTGATTGTGGGTTATGCTCAGTTTGGATATGGAGAAGAAGCTCTCAAACTCTTTGGGAGAATGAGAAGTTTAGGTGTCAATCCAAATCAAGTAACATTTGTTGGTGTTCTGACTGCTTGCAGTCATGTTGGACTGGTAGAAGAAGGCTTGCAGTTGTACAGTAGCATGAAAACAGATCACGGTATTGTACCTACAAGGGAACACTGTTCATGTGTGGTTGACATGCTTGCTCGTGCTGGACGCATAAATGAAGCAGATGCTTTTATCAATCAAATGGCATTTGATCCTGATATAGTGATGTGGAAGACTCTGCTAGCTGCCTGTAAGAACCATAACAATGTTGAGGTTGGAAAACGATCTGCTGAAAATATTCTGAAAATTGATCCCTTCAATTCTGCTGCTCATGTATTACTTTGCAACATATATGCTTCTGGCAGCAGTTGGAAAGATGTTGCTAGAGTACGGAGTTTGATGAAACAAAGGAATGTCAAGAAAGTTCCAGGTCAAAGTTGGATTGAAGTTAAAGACTGCATCCATGTTTTCTTGGCTGAAGATAGTTTACATCCAGAGAGGGACAAAATATTCTCAATGCTAGAGGAATTGTGGTCGCAGATGCTGGATGCTGGTTATGTTCCATTCAAAGATGAGCTTCATGAGTGAACTATCGTGGGGTTAATTTATCGATGACGCGATCTTCAGCTTCAACATCATGCCCAAGTCTCTACAAAGTTCTAATTTGATCTTGGATTTGCTCAAGTCATCATGTCAGAAGACTGTGGAGGTATCACCTCATTATTTGTTTTTATCATTTAATTTGTTTTAAAAATTACCTTTCTAGATATCCAGAGGAATTGAGCCCCCAACATTTAGGTTAAGTCTGACTAGATACCTCCTGGATTTTAGCACCTACAACGTAGGAGATTTATTTCAGATGAAGCAGTTAGTACTAGTCAAGCGTAAGTTACTATTTTTCAAGCACTAAAGACCCGTTTGGTTGTCCCAAAAATGTGAATTGGACAGTTTTGGATTAGTTTATTTAAATGTGCTTGGCTGTGTAACAACCAACAATGAAACAGCTCAAAAATGTGTTCAAAGATTACTTTCTTTATGAGAATTTAAATTTGGTCATCTCTTTTAAAACATAGAATTACTCATTTGTTTCAGTTGCTGCCAGTATGTTTTCTGCATGGACTCTGCACTTTCTTGACCTTGCTGGAAACAGTTTTGGTATTGCAGCTCTTGTTGCTGCTTATCCTGTTGTTCTCCTTGATTTCTAGCTTCAGTGAGCCCGTTGAAACCTATCGCATCTTGAGTGATGCTTCCTGCCCTGATGCAGTCTGTAGACTGTTGTTGGCTTAAAAATCCATGGCCGGTGCTTTGGCTCGCATATCTTGCACTGCTCTTTGTTGATTGGATCACAGCAATTGCGTCTGGAAGGAAGCTAAAATAAACTGGAGATCCAGCGTTCCCTGATTTCATTGGCTTCTCATTTTGCTAGCTGAATTCCTTCCCATTCTTGCCAAGAATCTGTAGAGAGAAGATGGTTTTAGGAAGAGAAGCTCTCAGCTTTCCCTTCTGGCCTTAGTTAATCTAATTATTAACACCCCTTGAGAATGAGAAATATCTTGCCACGTGTTGGCAATAGAAGGCTGTTTACAGCACGTGTCTATTTGACAAATTGGCTAGATTGAGCTATTGAGCCAATATATTATCATTTGCCGACAAATTGAGGAACCAAGACCTCCCGTATCCGTATGGCCCTCAACGCTGACTGGTCAAGATCCCCTAGGATCATGGTGAGATTTATAGCACTGCACTGACAATAGCTACTTGTTAATTTACCCATAACTATGACAGTTCAACCATGCAATGCTTTTTGCTTGTTTTCCTTGTTGCATGTATGCCTGGAAATTATAATGGTTTCCTATTCTTTCACATGTATTAAATCTCATTATAGGGTTGTCTATTTCTTACTGTAATCAAATTATGGTCAAAATCAGGGATGAGGAGCTGGCAACAGATGTAGCATGGGTGGTTGTGTGTCTTTAGGCCCTTTCAAATGTTGCTCCGGCATGTTGGTGAGCAGTGATCTCTTTCAGATACTCGTGGAAAGACTGACAACATCCAATAGTTCGCAATTGCTCATTCTGGTAACAAGCAAAATAAATAAAATTAAACTGGCCTTTTGATGGTGTCTTTGTGAGTAATTCTATTAATGTTGTGAAAATCTGCATACTATGAGGTGCAGGTTAAGACATGCCATTCTGATGTGCCTTCGTATATTTTTCTCTAAAGTCTTCGTTAAGTCTAGATTTTAGTTTAATAACAGTTCTATATCAAGTTCATTGCTATTGTGAAGTTTGAAGTGAGTGCTATTGGTGCCAATGATTTGTCTTCTTTTCCTCCACTTTTCATCCTAGTCTCCACTTTTACTTACAGTTTATTAATCGTCCATGCATTGACTAAGCTTATGTCATAGCAAGGTACAACATCCTGCGGTTACTATCAAATAAAGGACACATTGTAGACGATGGATATGTAACTCAGTTTGTTGCTTGACATGTATATCAATATGGGTGTAGATCAAATGGTAAATGGAAAATTGGTTTATAAATTTTTGGTGGAATTATTGCAGGGTCTGAATCTTTTTTGACATTTTGCTCCAGGTACTGCACAGTGTAGATAATCTTGTGGCTGGTGATGCTCACACAACTAATGTTCTTGTTGCTGGACATGGAGTCACAGGCTAGTGTGTTACTTTTTTCTCTGGTAAAGAGGTGAAAATATTATTTTCATCAGTTCCTGTTATGTTAAATGCGGACATTTTATTATTTTTTCAGATGATGTCATAGCAGCCTTAATTAAATATCTGAAAAGTAAGCACGGGTCCTTAAGAAGGTATGTTTGTAGGCGTTTATTGTTATGTGACATTAAAATTGATCAAACATTTTCACTCGACGCTCGTTCATTTGTGTAGGAAGCATCTTGGGTGCTATCTAACATGGGAGCTGTTTCTGTTGAACACAAGCAGCTAATTTATTCAAGGGAAGTCATGCCATTGTTATTGCGATTACTTTCTACAGCACAATTTGATATAAGAAAGGACGTGGCATATGTTCTAGAGAGCCTGTGTTACTCCATCTGAAGGTGCTGGAAGGCCAAATTTGATTCTGAAGCACTTGGTCTCCCTTGTTCATAAAGGATGCCTTCCAGGTTTTATCGATTTAATCAGGTCTGCTGAGACTGAGGGAGCAAGACTAGGACTCCAATTCATTGAGCTGGTAAGCAAATCATCTATTCATTTTTTAGTTCATCGACCATACAATTAGCAAGATGATATTTATTTCTCGTCTCTTCCCTGGCTTCTTGATGTGTTGATTTGATTGTTTAGACATTCAAATCATGTCATATAGGAGAAAAATTAGTTTCTCTTTCATTTGGTAGTTTCTTAATATGTTTGTGAGCCCATATAGCATGCTGGCACATTGGCAGTTGTTGAGTCATAAATGAATGGACCTGAATTTATCTGTCCCACATTGGATTTTGTAGCTGTTACATGTGGATCCAATTGGAGAAACCTTCATCACAAAGTGATAAGATGTCTTATTTCTAGATTCCATATGTTATACTTATTTTGTTCAAGAGGCTTATCAAACTAGGTCAAAGGGAAGAAAATCCTAAGTATGAAGGATTGAGCTTTGCTATATAAATTGAATTCTTCTACTACATTTGCAACTGACATGGGGAAGGAGTATACTGCATTTTATACTTTCAAAATGGAAAAGGTGATGAAATTGTTCCATTTCGATGGGTAATTCAATGGGATCTAATTATTACATTAGAGATATTAAAGTTATTTAGTCAGCTTCTCAATCTAACTTTTGGTTTTCATATGGTAAATTGCATGATCCAAATCACATGACAAGGAACAGGTGAGTATCCTATGTTTTGTTCGATTACTTTTTTAAACTAGTTTGGGGTTTGCCAATCACTTTTAGTAGCTTATTCTAAACTTGATTGTAAGAGATCTAGTATACCGATTGTTGCTGGCATGCTGCAGACCATGGGAATATTAGTCACTAAGAAATTATTTTGGTTCCTCTGTACAAGCAATTATTTTCGTTCCTCCATACACCTCCTGTAAAACTCTCTAAATCTGATGTCTACATGAATTAGAAGATACAACTCCCAAGAAATTTTATGATCTTGACAGCTCGAGAGGCTTGTACATGAGAAACAATTACCAAGTTTGCTATTGTACCAAACCATCATTTCTCTTTGTTACATCAGTAGATCATGATACTTTCTGGGTGATTTATTATGACTGAAGTTCAACTTTATAAAATTTATATGGGCAGTAATACCTTGATAAGGAGATTGGAATGTATTGTATCTCACTCATGGTGAGAATTGGAAAAAGGATTACATTTAGCAAGTTCCCTTACAGTTAACACTAAAGTGTTGGAATTTTGTTTTATGCACAGGTCTTAAAGGGGTATGCCAAACATTGAGGGGCCAAAGCTTGTAGAGAGAGACGATGGGATTTATGCCTTGGAAATATTTCAATTTCATGAAAATGAAGACCACAGAAACATAGCAAATGAACTCGTTGATAAGCATTTTGGGGAGGACTATAGGCTACGGGCTTGATGAGTAAAAGGAGAATCATGAACCAAGCAATGCATGGATTTGTAATGACTGCCTGATCCCATCTCCTGCCATTTATGGAGATGACACTTTGAGCTGGCCCCATTTTTGGTGCAATTTAAATCAATTTTTGAGCTTGCTAATTGTGGGATTCATAGTTGACACTGAAGAGAGAAGCTGTCTTGTGGAATTGGGTGTAAGCATATCAATTAAACTGTGTTAGTTATTACACTCTGTCGAGCAATATTGTAATACAAGAAACTTTGTTAGCATTGATCTTATCTCATCTCGTTTGGAATTGTATTTCTGGCCAGAAATTAGAAAATCGAAAACAAGCTTATAGCTGAAGTTGTTCATCATCTTGATGTTTTAATGAGAAAATATGAACAATAACAGTTGGAAGTGGCTATCCTCTTGCTTTCTCACTACACCATCCATGCAATTTAGGCACAGCACAAGTTATATGAAATACGCTGTCTAGCAGTTTATATGAAATACCCAATACCATCACCAACAGTGTTGTCTGTGTGGATCCATACCGGGCTGCTCCTAAAACAAAAACCCAGTCTGGGCCCATCAGGTTGGGGGCCCAACCCAACCAAAAATTGGTTAGAGCCCATGAGAGCAGTTGCTTTTGCTTTGATTTTTTGCGGTTACAGGTATTGAAAACTCTGAAACGTCATGGAGTCACGCGTTGTTCACTCCATGGACAATGAGCTCTTTGTCCCTAGACTTTAAACCCTAACCAAATTCATCTCTCTCTCTCTCTCTCTCTCTCTCTCTCTATATATATATATATATAGAGCCTAATGGCAAACCCTCCGCTCAAGGCAGTGACTCTGACCCACGTTCGGTACCATAAGGGAGATCAATTAGGGCATTTCTTGGCATGGGTTTCTTTGGTCCCTGTGTTCATCAGTCTTGGAGGCTTCGTCTCTCACTTCATATTTCGCCGAGAGCTCCAAGGAATTTTCTTCGCTCTCGGCCTACTCATTTCTCAAGCTATCAACGAATTCGTCAAGAAATCAGTCGAACAAGCCCGCCCTGAGACCTGCGCGCTTCTCGAAATGTGCGATTCGCACGGCTGGCCTTCGAGCCACTCTCAATACATGTTCTTCTTCGCCGCATACTTCACCCTCTTGACCTATTACAGGATTGGTTTATTGGGTAGAAATCAATTGTGGGTTGCAGGTTTTGTAGTTTGGCCTCTGGCATTGCTCACCATGTACTCTCGGGTTTATTTAGGGTACCACACGCTTGCACAGGTCTTTGCTGGTGCTGCTCTTGGGCTTGTTATTGGGGCGGGGTGGTTCTGGGTGGTGAATTCTTTGCTTAGAAGTTTCTTTCCGGCAATTGAAGAGAGTGCCTTTGGGAGGTTGCTTTATGTTAAGGACACATCACACATACCCAACGTGTTGAAGTTTGAGTATGAGAATGCAAGAGCTGCTCGGAAACATGTGTCTTACAAGAGATCTGATTGATCAAAGTTCAACTGGGTAAGTGGGTTTCAATATTTTCCCTGTGTGAATTGTCAATATTTTCTGCAGTAAATTTGGCAATATATTGTGTTAAGATGTCGTTTGGTGCTCCTTTTGGTTCAAATTTTGTTAAGTTATATGATGTACATTTACATTTTTTTTTTTTTTTTTTTGGGTAAGCAAGCATTTTTTACCCAAAAATAGGATATTATAAAGTAGTGTAGGACCTAAGGCATACAAACTCTTAAAGAGAGGGCACACCAAAACACTAATTCTAACCTAGCCTAAAACGATCGACTTGCATCCCAAGTGGCTATCCAGAGATGAAATATAAAGGAAATAACAACTCAAGCCTAAAGGAAAAATATCAGCCAAAAGGCTATCAAGAGAAAACAAAAGCTTATATAATCATACTAAGATTCTGTCACAACTTGGGAGACTAAGTCAGAAAAGGAAAAAGTTCTCACACCTCGAGTGGTTAGGTAAACATATTTGGCGGTTTCCTTAAACGTGTACCCCTCATTGGCATATTGGCATGCTAGCTAGATTACTTTCCATTTCTCTACCTCGTGAGATTTTTGGTTTTCTTTTCCTAATTTTTTCTTGTTTACATCCCTAGATGGAGGAGTATTAATGCCCCCACTAGGGAGGGCTTGCACATCCGCCATTTTGCTTGGAGATGTAGTTACATGTGATATAGTATCTCAGGCCAAACTTTGACTTAGCACTTTCCACCAACTCACTATACCTTCTTGCAATGCTTGACTCGATGCCTTTCTTCTCGAAGTTGGAGAGGCTTTCCTCCATAGGTTTGCATGACTGAAGAACTGCAAATATATTAGAGCTTTGAGGTAGATGGCTTAGGAACAATTTCCTCCTCATTTTGAGGCACTTGTGCACCTCCTTTTCCTTTTCTCCATTTCACTTCCTCCCACTCATTTGAATAATCTTCTCTTTCCTTAACCCTCCATTCTTGCTTTGGATGCTAAGGAGCTTGAGGCTCGGGCTTTAAATGGCTTCATTAAGCTGAATGATCAAAGATATTGCAATCATCACGTCTTCATATTTACATCTTTAATGAAGAATTCTTGTTTCCAATTTTGGTGGTGCTGGTCAAATATTTAAATGATGAATGGCCGGCGCTTCACCTTTGGGGATGCTTGTGCAATTTCACTTTCACTTTGCTGAAGTCGAACACTTATAATAAATTCAAATTTTTATGTAGTCCATTTTCCTTGGAAAAGACTTGGGTGTCTTCATATGTATAGGTCTAAGGAGTTTTTGGATTTTATTGATGACATCAATCTTATGGACCTTCCTTTGACTGGTGGGATTTTCAGTTAGTCAAATAGTCAGGATGTTCCGTCTATGTCCATAATTGATAGATTCCTGGTTTCTTCAGAATGGGAGGATCTTTTTTTGGATGTGGAGCAAAGTTTATTACCATGAACGTTGTTGGATTATGGTCCTATTATGCTTGATTGTGGATGCATGAGGAGAGGGGGGAATTCCTTTAGATTTGATAACGTGTGGCTTCAAGTTGATGGATTTTAGGAGAAAGTGAGAGAATCTGACTGGGTTTAGTATTGACAAAAGAAAAGTGAAGCTTTTGAAGGAGGACTTAAAAGACGGAATAGGGAAGATCTTTCTTTCCTTTTTCTTGTGTCACATCTGTAGTTTTGGATATCCTACGTGAAGAAAAAGACTGTTAGCTCTCTTACCCGAAAAGAGAAGAAGAGAAAGATGGTTGATGTTGGTAGGGTAGTATATCTGTTGGAAAGGCATTTCTTCCTGTGACTGGCTTTCCTACTGCCAAGCCCACCCAGCAAATCCGGGTTTTTCCTAATCTAGACATGAGGGGATTTTGCACGATCTTTAGGGGAGTTTCCTGATCTAGACTGGATACATATCTAATCTTTGGCATAATATGCGCAAATGGCTGCTCTTACACTCGAAGCCAGTTTCTCATGCTTGACGCTTGGCATTTGTTGCTACACCAATCAATGGTCCATATTAACTAGGATATAGCATTTAAGTAAAATGGTAGTGTTGCATAATGAAATGTTGAAATTGGATTTGGGGCAGAATATGGCATAGTAGTACTCTAACATGAATACATGATACGTTGTTGTTGGTAGAGTGCATATAAAGGGCAGGACATTGCTCTTTGGACTAAGTAGACTAATGAATAACCCAATAATGAAGAGTAATTTTCTTTGAGCAGCAAAAGAGCGAAGAAAAATGTAGGCTGGCGTCGTGCTAATTGAGGGATCTAATAGAATATATGAATTTAGATAGAGCGAAAAGGTGACCTCATATTGGTTTTTCCAGCTCTGAGTAGTTGACATAAGTGGCGAGGACTCCAAAATTTTTAAAACTTAGAACATGGACTTTTACCCTCAAATTCTCTGCTTAAATGCACAACACATAGCCATTTTTCATTTAACTCTGGTACTCCTAAGATATCTCCTAAGATATCTAACTTTGACTGTTGGGTGAAAACACGGGTACCCCTCCCCCTCAAAAAAAAAAAAAATCATTATTAAATTGAGTCTGAAGGAGCTCTTTGGTATTTCTTATTTTATTGCCTTCTATACCTCTTAGGAATTTGAAGTCCTTCAAACTTTTGAGATTGTATGTAGAAAGGCAGCATTATGTTAATATAGGCATTGTTTTGGAACCCATACATCACTCTCTCTCCTCCCCTGAGATGTGCGCGTGCGTGCGCAGCAAATTTAGTCAGATATTTGTTTATTTTCTACACGTTTGTCTGGAGCATCTCCTTGGTGTTTCATATTTATTCTTAAATTATGGCGATCTCCTTGTTTCTTTGGCCAGGTGAATTGGTTGAAATCTTGTGATCTTGAGGATTTGATTTCTGCCTGGACAAGATGATCAATCAAATAAATTACAACTCTCATTTGGATCTCCTTGTTTGAGAAAAAATTATTTGTGAGACCATTAGGCGTTAAAGAGTATGTGCTGCTTAATTACTTTCAGAAGGATCTCATCAGGATACTTGCAGTTATTCTGCAATATTGGAAAAGCAGTTTCAGCCAGAGCTAAAAATATAACTGCAATATTGGAAAAGCAGTTTCAGCAAGAGCTAAAAATCACTGGTTACATGCTTCTTTTTTTTTTTTTCCTCTCTTTCCTGGAGCATTCTACATGTTAGCAAAACTTTTAATTATGGTGAGAGATAGCATTATTAATATTGCTTCTCAGTACAAGCCTGCTAAAAATGACAGTCTCGTCTAGTGCATTCAACTCTGAAAATAGGAATATTTTATAATTTTGTTCAGTGCGTTCTTCTAAAAAAATTGTTATTAAATATATTGATTAAAACAGACTAGTTTTGTCGAAATTAAAAAATGCTTTCAAAGAAATTGATGATTCTTCTATTTTTTTTATGTTGTTGTTCTCGCCAGAAAATATTACAACAAGTGAGAAAAAAAGTGTTCTCAAAGTTTTCAGTATGGTTAGAAATAGGTCATGGGAAACTGATCTTTTGAAGATTGCCTTGGGTGAATCCTTTGGCTCTGTTTGGAAATTGTGCAAGGGAAAGGGAAAAGAGGGAAAGAAAGTGAGAGAAAATGTAGAAAAATTGATTTTTTTTTCTATAGTTTAGCAAAGAAAATGAAAGAAAAATAAAAGGGAAATATTGAAATTCAAAGGAACGAGGAATGAAAATAATAGGATAACTATTTAGAAAGAAATAGAGAAGAAAATGAAATAAAAGTTAAAAAAATAACTTTATTTTCTCTTTCTTCGCCCTTTTTTTCATTTTTTCTCCTAAATTAGAATAATAAAAATAAGAAAATAAAGTAAAATTATTATTTGACGGGTTGTTTGGTGTAGGAGTGATCACGGGTTGAGTTGGGTAGTTACGCGCCACTTGAATCGAAAAGATAGGGTGGAAAGTTTTGGAAGCACTTTTGACCCAATGGGTGATCGGTTGACTCAGGTTGGATTGGGTGAAAAAATCAATTTTTTGTGTGAAAAATATTGGGTTGGGTTCGGTTGGATTAGAGAAATAAAAGCCCGACACTCGAACCGAATATAGTTGGGTTGATCGAAATTTACCCATTATTCACCATAGGTGATTGGTTTGGTGTCGGGTCAGGTAGGTTGGCCAGGTTGGGTGGAGTTTTTAAAAAGCCCTAACTTGATGTCGTAGACTCTTTATTTCTGTCTATTTATAGTTTACTTTGTGTGTGTGTTTTTGCCTATTTTTTCAAAAACCAAAAAAAAAGTAAAATTATTGTTTTTCCTTCCTCTCCTCAAGTTTAAAAAAGACTGCTAATTTTTTATGGTGGAGTACAGGGTAACCTATTGAGGGTTATAATTCCAAAAAATTATTCAGTGCCCTTGATTCTTCACGTGGCTTGGCTAACTAATTAATTTTATCATCCTATTATTATCAGAGTAATAACAGCTTTTATTGCTAACTAATCAATAACTGTTTAATGCATTAATAAGTAATTGTACTTTAGTCTGACCAAAGTTACACTTTGTCCGTAAATACAATTCGACAGAAAATATTTGGACAAAAAAAAAAAAAGCGAAATTTAAAAAGAAAGAATGTCCAATTGAAAATTTTATAAAAGCGGGAAGCACGTGAGCAAACAAAATGCTGAGGCGAGACGTCCAGAGATGGCCATCTTACTCACGCGCCTTCACAACACGTGTAACAAAAAGCCTCACAGTCGGAAAAACCCACCTACACCTACTTCCACTGTGACTCCGTTCTCTCTCTCTCTCTCTCTCTCTCTCTCTCGCGTTGCTGCAAATCAACCACAATGTGGCAGGTTCTGTTAGCTGCAGCAGTAGCAGGATCTGGGTTCTTCGCAAAACGCTTCCTCAACGCCAATGCCGATCCCAGCATTGTCTCCCAAGAAACTGAGACTAAATGTGATCAGTCCGAAGAGCAACAACATTTCTCTACTCCAACGAAACCCCTAGTTTCAATCCCTCCTACATTTCAGTCATGCGATGGCTACAACTCCGAGTCCGAGACGCAGAGTTCAACCACAGTTGGTGATGGTCATGGGTCGATCTTTAGGTTCTCGAGTTCTGGGTCTCGGGGCGGAAGTGGGCCTCGATTCGGGCCGAAGAAGAAATCGGGAAACGGCAATGGAGGAAATAGGGGAAATGTGGTGGGGTTTAAGAATATTGGGTTTGGGAAAGTAGAGAAAAATTGTGGGATTTTAGATCCGAGTAAGAGTGGAAGGAAATTCGCCGTTTGCGTGAAGAAGAGGCGAACTAGCAAGAATGCCCCTGGAAAATGCGAATCGCGTTCTTCCAAAGGTTAGATTCCTGTTATTTCCAAGAAATAGCTCTTGTTTTGCTCTGATCTTGTTGGCTATTTTCAATGTTTCCTGTGTCAATTATGAACGGCTTCTGCAAATGCAACTACTATATATGAATGTTGATGACACTTAGTTGTCAATTGAAATTAATGTTTTGCTAGAGTTGTGTGTATAATTGTGATAATGTAAACCCTTAGGCTACATTTGTTTGCCCTTGGAAAGTATTTGAATCGCATCCAAGCACACCCTTGTAAGATCAGTGTCATCTTTCTGATATTGGGTTCAATATTCCTGGTGTGATCGGTTCTTTGAACCTGTTGTCGTTTGCATTTCAACAGTCTGTTGCGTGCTACCAAGAGAGTCAGAACTGAAGTTTTTTTAGGCACTACTCGCGACTAGTGAGACATTAAAGATATGCATTATAAATACTTGTGCTTCAAGGGGTTGCTTTTCTTCTACATGACACTCTTATTTTATTGAAACATTTTATAGTCTTAATTACTCACTTTTTTATCTGTAAAACAGAACTGGCAAGTGAGATCTTGGGCAGGATGTACATTGTGTGATCCATGTCAATATTAATGGCCAATAACAATATCCCTGAAGAGAATATGTCTGCAATTTTCTATGACATTTTGGTGTTGTTTGATGATTCTTTGGGGAAGCTAGTAACTGCATGCTATCACGTTTCTAATTTTAGTGCACATCATGGTGTTACTTGAGATTCAAGTCCAACTATAGGAGACTTGTGTCAGCTTGTCACCCCTTTTATTAGAATGAATGATATTGTCAATTCCATCTGTGCTAACGGTGTTATACATGGGATAATGTATGGTTCTTTTTCTATAATTGTACCAATCCTCCAAAGATTTATTACATAGGTATCACTTGCAGCTTACTGAAAGTTCAGAGCGCAACATCTAGCCAAATAGTCTCTTTGATTTGTTGCTCTATGAGCTGGCATTTATATTCAATCGAATCCAGCGATCAGATAGGGTAGCAAAAACCTACAGATTTGTTGAAATCACTATGTCGTATATTTCTTCAATTTATTGAGAAAAATATTTGTCTTCAGATGGTTCAGAGTCTCACAGAAAATAAATTGTAAATTCTTTTCTGCATGCTTGTACCCATTTTGGTTGGTTAGTTTGTGATGGTTAGTCTTTCTCGAGTAGTTTTTGCTAGAAAAGGGTACAACATTTTAAACTGTTTTTGAGCTTTACATGTCTAATTCATGTTATTCCTTTTAGACAACTCATCTTTCAGTTGGGGCCTTGGCGTTGGAATCATGTATATGATGTCTACTGGGAAGGCTGAAATCAGTAGGCTGAACAAGGCAATGGATGAGACTGCAAAAGTTGTTCAAGAATTAAAAACTGAACTATGTAAAAGAAAAACATCGCATAATCTGCAATTTGCGAGTTCTAAAACTAAAATTGATACCAAGCCAGACAAAATTAGAGGCAAAAGTACTCAATCAGTACCTCAGTCAAGCACTGAGCACAGAGATGATGTCCAAGATTCTGGTCTCCTTGTAACGGAAGAAGGTGAATGTGCAAGTAGTGTTCTTACAGAAGACCCACAGCAAGAGGTGCTGGAAATGGACCGTCTGGAAGCAGAGCTTGAGTCTGAACTGCAAAAGCTTCCTTGGTGCTCCACAGAAGTTTCTGGTCTTGAAGGAAGAATATCGGATATTAGTGAGGTGAGCTTTGTCCTCTGGGTTTTTCCTTACTAGCATTGACTCATCCCTTTAGATTGGCTTTTCACTAGTGCATTAACGACTTCTTATCCTTGAGATAAGGGGTCTATGCTGTAATCTTCTCTGATGTTAGGCAGCGAGTCATGTTCTTGCAGTTAAACACATTTCAGCTGGTAAAACTTGAGATTTCTACCTATTCGGAGAGTAAGATTATTCATTCTCTGGTAAAGCATATGTGGTCAGTTTTTGACATGTGAGGGTGAAAATTAAAATAGAATTGGTTTTTGTCAAAATATGTCTGGACTCTGGAAATGTAAAATCCCTTTTTTCAGCGAAAGGAAAAGGCTGTGGCGGGTGTGATTAGTATGTTTTAGCTTTTATGGCAGCAGTCATGCCTTCAACCTAGAAGGGTTTGTGAGACCAGACATGGCAATAACAATCAATCGACCCTTAAAGTTTGTCGCTGCTGTCTTGCTTTGACTATGTCTTGTGAAACCATTTTTTAAATCTGTCATTATCTCTATTAAATGAAAAAACATGTTTTTGATGTTTTCCAGAACCTTTGCTTGCATTAATATTTCTTCTATCAGTATGTGTTTCCAGGAAAAGGAGTTGGGGGGCAGGTGAAGTTGACACAAAACGCAACAAAGTGAAACCCAATGAGTTTAAGAAAACACATTGCACTTAGTGTGATCCTATGCTACATGAACTTCTCCAAATAAAAATGTACATGTGTCGGAACACTCAACACTTGGGTAAGAGTATGAGATATGTGTCTCACATGACTGGTTGGAAATGCAACCCTCAAGCATATCCTGTTGATTGCGTTTACTATATAGTTGTACACAAAACATCCTTATCATGTTCCTTTATTGAATTATTGCTTCAAAAATGAGTGGTGCCCATGCTGAATCCCATATGTTGCATGAAGACACAGTTTTACTCTACAAAATAAAAGAACCTTAAATAATGAATACCAACCATGTCTTCATGCTTTGGATAGTGGGACTACATAAATCTGATGCAAAGACACATTCTTGTTCCTGAGTCCATGTACACGCCGAGTTTTAGCAGTCAAAAAAATTCAAAGAAGGATTGGACTATGAGATATAATTCTTTCGTTTCTAGGGCTCGAAGATTATTTGCAAGCCAGGAGTTGGCAGGCAAACTAAGTGGCACTAGGAAAGTACTAGTTATGAATGAAGTTGCTCCAAGACTACAGTGCTAATCCCTAAGGCACAGTTATCTCAATTTTATATAGACATAATTTCTGTTGTGCAGGATGATGCTTCAGCTGAAGGATTTTACAAACCAGATGGCCCGAATTCCAATTCTTATCAATTCAGTGGTGTATTGCCATCTGAACTGGATGAGAAACTCTGCCATTTGCTCATTGAGCAGCAAGAAAGCCAGATTGTGGAGCTAGAGTCTGAACTGCATCAGGCCCAATCTAAACTCAATGACAAAGAAGCTGAACTCCAAACATTGAAGGATTGTGTTAGGCGCCTTACTGAATTTTCCCTAGCAACTGTCTCAGGCAGGATTTTCTTTCATTACTTATTTAAATCAGTCTTTTTTTTCTT
This sequence comes from Euryodendron excelsum, assembly GCA_033060915.1. Lineage (NCBI taxonomy): Eukaryota > Viridiplantae > Streptophyta > Magnoliopsida > Ericales > Pentaphylacaceae > Euryodendron > Euryodendron excelsum. The sequence goes on along the minus strand of CM065392.1, from coordinate 34,326,298 downwards.
GTCTTGCTTCCTGTCCCATCTTCCCCCCCCCACCCCCCCGAAAAAAAAAAAAAAAAAAAATCTGCTGCCACACTAGTTTGGATTAATGCTTTGGGGAGAAGAGTTGAAGATTCTTTCATTGCTACAGAGTGCTAAAGTCTTTTCATGGATGCCAAACTGACTTTTTTTTTTGCTCTCTACTCTTATAGTTTTAGCTTTCTTTTGTTTGACATTGCAGCCAATGTTTGCAATTAAGCCTTTGTTTTTCAGATGATGAAACTGAAGCCCAGCTGGAAGAAGAGAAAACTGATGATGGTGATTCTGGCAACAAGATGGGACCTGAGTCAAAGAGATCAGTGGTTGGGATGAAAAGAGCAATGGACTTTGAATCCTACAGTTGTCACATAAATTGATACTTTTATCTACAAGCAAGTGGGAAGGTTAGTAAACGGGCTATCATAGGATGCCTTGAGATTCTGGGGTATACCCACATGTGCGGGCCACATCTTTTATTATATCAATCTCATGCAAATTTCCTGTATCTGACTGCAATAATCTTGTGTCCCCCTTAACTTCAGTAGTATGAACATATGCAGTCTCTTCCATTGTGTATATGGTTAGTAATTTTTTTTTTATTTATGATAACATCTTCATTTTATTTACTTTTTCTTTTCCTAGTGTCTTGAGCTCTTAACTTTCCTCACTCAGTGATTCCTGATTGACTTAATTAGCTTAGCTTGCATACCTTTCTGGTCAAGCTTTGCTTTTTTTGTGCCTGAAACCTTAAGTTGACCTTCTGTTTTCTTGTTGGGCGAGAATAATATTAAACAGTCCACATACGTGTACGCACACTATGAAATTACTAAATTGTGTATCCCATGTCAGAAGTTGATTTGAAGGCTCTAGGGGTTATTCTGGAAAGTAGTTCATCTATAAAATCTGTGGTGCTGGTGGTTGCTATTGCAGAGAGACAGATAAAGGTCGAGGTGGAGCCATGGTGGGTTTTAGAATTTCTCCCTTTTTCGTCCTATGAAGATGTGGAAAGACCCTAGCTAGTAGGTGTTTTTCACCAGAAAGAAAATTTTTGTAACATGTAAAAGGTTCTTTCTTTATCATCTGTTTGTGGTGATGAATGTGAAAGGATATTAGGCTGGCTGGGGACACCCTTCTCTTTGTAAAGGGTAAAATTGCCCTTATGTTGAAAGTGAAGTACAATCAGTTTAGTTTCTTTAATTATTGTTTAACTTAGTAGACTGAATAATCAAACCCTTGTGTCTCTCAGTTTATGAATCTAATATTTCAACCAAGGCCATATATTGATGTTTACAATAGAGATGTGATTCAAAAATATGAAAAACTTGCTCATACTATTGCGGTTACGGTATGAGGAGGGTCAAATAGAGACAACTTTATCCTTAAATGAAAGAGGCCGTTTTCGTGAGACCATACAACTTCAGGCCGTTTTTACACAAATGTACATTTTACTGTGTCTGATTGTGGTGAGACCATTGTGGATATGATTCTTAAACAATTACCAAATACATATTGTTTTAATTTTATTTATCAAATCTAAGTTGTTTAAGAAGTTGTGACTTGAAGACACAACTTTAAAATACATGATTTTAGGTTTAAAGTTATATTTTCAAGACAACTTTTATAGGAACCTGTGACAACTTTAAATAATAAAAGTTATGTTTTCAAAATATAATTTCAAGTTTAAAGTTGTGATTTCATACTTGAAATTATGTTTTTAAGAATTAGTTTTTTAAACAATTTGAGTTTAGTAAATAAGTTAAAAAATACGTTAATTTGGTACTTAAGTTAAAAAACAAACCTCATTTTGTCATAAACTCTACAGGAGTAAGATCTAAAAACCAACTGGTTGGTGGTGAACTGGTCCACCTCCATCAGTATAGTTGGGGAAGGGTCCTCTTCTGAAGTCTTCAGAAATATTGGTTGGATCATAGATAGAGAATTATAAATCATGAGAAACAGAGAGGTTTGGTTGGGTATTGATGTCTCACTTAAAAAGGAGACCCACCCACCCAATCATCCTTTGTTGAGTGACTGAGTGGCCAAACCCACCCAAACTCCCATTATCCTATATGGTTGCTGTCCAATCTATTCAACATAACACACCATCCAAATCCAACGGCTATCATTGCATCACATTTAATGCCTGTTATACTGGACCCCTATACTGCTATACAATATACACACACCAATATACACACAGCTATGTGTGTGTAATGCGATATTTTTATAATATTAGGACACAAAGTTCCAAGAAAATATTGTTAAAACTGTAAAGCCAAACACAACCCTACGACCTCGAAATAGAAATGTCTATTCAATCTGATTCAACCGTACGTGCGATGATAAAAAAAAAAAAAAAAGGCAAACCGCAAGAAGGGCTAGTACGCAGTAGACAATATCTTCCCAACTCACACCAAAGAAATATAGAGAGAGAAAGTATAAGAGAGATAAGAGGAAGAAAGGGTGGTTAGTGGTTTCTTTCTTCTCAATCTCTGGGAACTGACTCAGAGAGAGTATATAGATATAGACAGAGATATATAGAGAGAGAGTGGCAGAGGGAGGAAGAGAGATGAAGATTTCAACAAAACCCTTGTCGAGTCCGAGCAGGACAGAGAAGTTTCCACCGCCATTGATGAGGTTTCTGAAGAGTAACGTTGGAAGCAGAAGCAGAGGAAGGTCACGTTCGAGCCCAATGTTCATTCGCAAGAAGAATGCAGTGATTGAGACCCAAGAACCAACTTCCCCAAAAGTGACCTGTATCGGCCAAGTCCGAGTCCGGCGGACCTCAAAGCAATCGGGCTCGAAGTCCGGCGGCCGGCCCAGAGCTCCGTCCAGAGGCCCCTGTTCCTGTTGGTGGGTGCGAAAGACTCTGTTTTCCCACCATTTTGCAAAAAGACTCAGACCCAGATCGTTTCGTGCCGTTTGGCACAAATGCGTCTGGTTTTTCCGATTTGGATATTGCAGAGGAGCCGAAATTAGAGACGATTCGTTGAAAATGGAATCGAATCGAAAAGGTAAGTACAAAGTCAATGACACAGAAGATGAAGACGAAGACGAAGATGACGAGGAGGAAGACAAAGCTCAAGCGAAAGTAGTATCAACAGAACCTTTCAATTCTTCTTCACCACCCAAGAACGCGTTGCTCTTGACCAGATGTAGCTCTGCTCCATACAGATCTTCATCACTAGCGAACAGATTTTGGGGCTCGCCATTGACAATGTCAGAAGCAGAGAAAGATAACGGTAGAAACGAGGCACTGCAACACAAACAGCTACAAGACAGAGAACTGCAGAGACCCACGTCGGAGAGCGAACCCACTTGCAGAGATTCGACCTCGGAATCGATAATGGATCAAGAAAGCGAAGGAAACTTGGGATTTTCCAGAGAATTAGAAGCTTCGATCAATAGAAGAACCAAAGAAATTAGCCTTCAAGAACCAGAAACAGGGGAAGGAGGAGGCACTGCTCGTCCTCTGTTGCTCACAAGGTGTAAATCAGAGCCGGCGAGAACCGGGGAGAGGCTCAATCCGGAGGCCAGTATCTGGAGAGACAGAACACCACATGTTTGTGATTAATCAATTAAAATTCAACTTTTTATCATTTTATTTTATAGAAGTATATGTTTAGTTTTGTTTATTTTTGGTGGCTTTTTTTTTTTATTTTTGACTTTTGAATTTATTTTTTGTTCACATCTGGGGATGTACGAGGGAATCTCTGGGGGTCTATGCCAAATGATAATATATCAATTCTGTATTTACAATTGAAGTAATGGGAGTTAAAGAGGTTGGGGGTGCTGCACCGAAAAGATGGAAAAACAATGAAATTGTTTTGAAGTGTATTTATTTCATGCACTCTGCCAATCTCTTCATGTCATGGGCTTCTGTATTTGTTATTATTGCCCTATTGGTGTTTGCTGTTTAAGTATTAGAATTCAACCATTGCCTGAATTGTTTTTAGTGTTTTTGGTTTCTTGCTTTTGCTTTTTTAACTTCTGTGCAGGGCTGTAAATTAGTGATGTAGTGGATTGTTGGATTTTGGTTTAAAATCTTAACTTACTTCAAAATGGGTTTAAACTTAGACTTGGTTATCTTTTAAAGGTTAAACCCAACTTACTTCAAAATGAGTTTAAACTTAGACTTGGTTATCTTGCAAGCTGATTTGAACGAGTTTTAAAGAGCCACGTATGTTATTGTCCAACTTTTTTAAGCAGGGAATCAATTACAGTTTAAAAAAATTATAAACTTAAGTCATAAGCTACTAAAAAAGCTGTATCTATCTAAATACCCTCTATAATATAATTTTGAGGTGGCCAATTCTTATGCTCATGAGGTGACCCCACTTCCCTTGGTATTGTTGAATCTGGACAAAGTCTTTTTCTTGAGAATGTTGAATGGCATCTTGAATATGTGAATTTTTGTAACAAAACAAAACTATGAATTAAATCTCAGGGACTTTTCTTCTTCTGTGTAGCTTTCAGACAAGACTTGCCATTCTGAACCCCCAGTGAAAGGGAAAAAAAAAAAAAAAAAGAAGGAAAAATGCCCAGTTTTTCATTTATGTTTTGAAGAAGTTGCTATCAAAACAAAACAAATTGTTGCCACTTACAACTGTAGTGTTTTTAAGATCAAAGTGAAGTTCAATGATCCAATCATTAAACATGTTATAAGAGATATAGGTTGATAGTTTTCTCTTAATTTGTATGGTCACTAGAATATCCAGCTTCAATCCTTCAGGATCATTTAGAAAAATGGAGTTTGAGGGTATTTTTACAGGACACTTGAGTTGAAACTAAATTTGGATATGGCTAATAACTCTGTTTACTGATTGATTAACTTAATGGCAAACTTAAAACCTTCTGAGCCTAATTTGATCCAACCTTTTGATTGATCTTTACCTTCTCCACATGTTTCATTCAAATTTTCATCCCAGACTTGTTTCTTGCATGCCTTCTTTTCTTATAGAGAGGTCATGTTACAGTAACTTTCCCTTAAAACTATTACTATCATCCAACTGTCTATTGTAACTTATCCAAAAAAAAAAAAAAAAAAAAAACTATGAATTCTTTAGTCTACTTCATCATTTTCTTCACTTTGTTCCCTAATTTCAACATGCCACTGTCTGATGACTCTAATCCCTGTCTAATTTTAGCCTTCAAAATCCAGAAACTCTTCACTATCAAAGGGCCTACAGAGCTCAAAATCATACCTTTGATCTAGTTCTTCCCATGCATGGTGATGAATGATGATGCCTTGCTTCTCAATATTGAATCTCCCAATCATCATTCTTGTGTTTACGTAGGAAGACAAAAACCCTGCACTGTACTCTTACCCAGCAAGTTATCTGAATGTACATTGTCACTGCCATCAATTTGATTACCAATTTTCATCTTTGCTCTCCTCAAACCAAGAAACAAAAATCTCTTTAGTGTTTGTTCCTCTTTTCCTTTCGCAAGCCACTAATTTCGGCCTATTGTTTGACTCTTTATGTCAGCTCACAAGAAGTGAAATAAAAAGATGTAAGATATGTAAGTGACAAGCATAGTCCAAACCATATTGTTACCGCATGCTCACTTTAGCACCCATTGAATGCCACAAATTAGCACCACAAGTCTAGGAGGTTCTAGGCAATTCCAGGGCTTCTAAATAAGATAGCTTAATTGCAATACCCTGAGCCATTACATTTTAATTCATAATTTATTAAGTTATATTATGTGCATTTAATTGAGAATGATACGAGTTTTTATGTATTTCCATACTTGTGGTGATTGAGGTAATTTGGTCGTGTGCATACACTAATTAGAGAATTTTCAAATTGTCTAAAATTGAATTTTATATGTCTTGTTGATGTATAAGTAATTAATTGAGGAGTTTAATCAACTCCATTTAATGTCAATTTTATTTTAGACTACATTTGTTAATCTCTTGCTACGATTAATTGCATTAATTGTTATTAATTAAGCTAAGTATGTTTGACCTAGATTAGAATGATTAATGGACTGTAACTATGCTTAATCATATGATTAGAGAGTGAAGATGAGTCATGGTCTTGTTGCATGAGTAGTTGACACCTCACCATCCCATTAGCTATGTAGTAAGACATGTGTTCCACTATCTCTTATATCTATCTATTTCCATGACATGTATTCGGCATACCATACACTTTGTGTTTATCTATTCGGTCAATTACATTTTGCACCCTTATAGTTTACATCGTGTCCCACTTTACCCCTTATATTTCGAATTGTGCCAGTCAACACCTCAACCTTTTGGTCAAGCACCAATGTGACCCTTCATGGGGACGCCATCCGAAATATAGACGGAAAAGAACCACGTGATCTTCACGTGCGTTGCTGGGATGGGCTTCATAGGGATTTTGCACCCCATTCCCGCCCAAATGCTAGGGCATTCACTTGGTTACGAATTGGGGCAAATTTTATGCCCTAAATACACCGTATTTGAGTTAGTTGGTTGAAGATGACGGTGCTAAAAATAGGCAAATCCCATAAGCAGCTACTGAAGATGGAGAGGAATCGACTGAGTTTAGGGCGGATAAAGAGTACAAGAGAGATGACTAGTGTTGGTGGTGGCAATGAGAAGCACTCATATGGTATTTCTCCAGATAGGTTTTGTCTTGAATGTTTAGTATTTCAATGTGCAGAGCTTTTGTTGAGTTTCACATATATTTTAGCTTTGCTACGAAAAGTAGTTTGTGTTTAGCTTTTATTGGTTCTACGTGAATGGGGTGTTGGCTGTCTTGACTGTGTTAGCTTTCTTCATTGTTACAACGTGGTCCCATAGAAGACCTGTTATGTTGTTGGTTTTCCATGTGGTCCCTCAAAGGACCTTTTGTAATGCATATTTTACAAGTGTGGGTCACAAGTATATGCTTGTTTAATGCATAGTTGAATTGATTAGTACTTTACCATTGAGCTTGCAAGGACTAATGATTATTTTACCATTGAGACCCACCACAATGGTCAATTTATTCACACACCAAGTAAAGTGTACATGGGGCGAACAATTTCATACGTGGACAATTGTCACCCTGATAAGTTTTGTATGATGGATTTTAATGAATATGTGAAGGATATTGGACATGAAGGGTTTGTAAATTATTATTATAGAATACTAGGGAGGGAATTAGAGGATGGTTTACGAGTACTAGCAACGGAGGGTGATCTTATTACAATATTTGGCCACATTCCTCCCAATAGAGTGATAGAAGTGTACTTAGAAGATGTAAGTGTGATGGATTTTTTGCAGAGTCAAATGGGGTCCAGTGACTTCCTCAGTTGTAGTCAATCCAAAGTTATTATAAAAGAGATAGAATAAACAAATGAAGGTGATGGTCATACTGAGGCAGTGGGTTATGATAATAAAGGTGAAGAAGATGGTGAAGATTGTGAATATAGGGAAGGTGAAGAAGACAATGATGATATTGATTTTTATGATAGTGATTATGGAATGACAGATAATGATGATGATATGTTTGATTGTCATGTGGACAGGGGTGTTGAGTGGACTGGAGTTGGGAGTGGTGGCAATGATAACCATGATACTGCATATACTAATGAGGTGGACATAGATAATACATTAATAGAATCTGATTGTGCATCAAGTGATGAGCTCTATAGTATTTATGACTCTAGTGATGAGGAAAATAGAGGTCCAAGATATCCAGAGTTCAATCCTGATACAGACATGGGCACTTTGAAATTCAAAGTTAGAATGTTATTTCGTTTAGCCATTGAATTCAGGGCAGCAGTGAGGGAGTATGCAATAAAGAATGGTAAGAACATAAAATTTGTGAAGAATGAGGCCAGAAGGGTGAGGGCTGCTTGCAAGGAGGGTTGTGATTGAGTGATCTTTGCTTCCATGATGCAAAATCAGCAAAGTTTACAAGTTAAGACATATAGAAATATACACAATTGTGGCGGAGCTTTCTGAAATAGAAATGTTAACTCTACATGGCTGTTAAAGAAGTACATTGATAGCATTAGATCCAATCCAACTTGGCCAATAGAAACATTCAAAGAGACTATTCAAAAGGACTTTGTAGTTGGAACTTCTAGGAGTCAGTTATATATAGGAAAGCAATGGACAAGATTAGAGGTACAATTTTGGAACAATACAATAGACTTTGGGATTATTGTGAGGAGATAAGGAAGATCAATCCTGGTACATAGTCATCATGAAATTGATACCAGGAATTGAAAATCAACCTGCGTTTCAGAGACTATATATGTGCCTTGGGGGTTGCAAGAGGGGTTTTAAGGCAGGGTGTAAGCCTTTGATTGGTGTAGATGCTTGTCACTTAAAAGGTGCAAACAATAGGCAGCTTCTGGTAGCTGTTGGGATTAATGCCAACAACCAAAGTTATCCACTAACTTATGCGGTAGTGGAGATTGAAAACAAAGAATCATGGATCTGGTTCTTACAATTAGTAATAGAAGACATTGACTTGTAAAATGCACATGGGTGGCCTTTCATCACTGACAAACAGAAGGTATAACTTATAAACACTTGCAATTTTCACTTGTTAATGGTTATTAGTAACTCATATTAGTATTAACACTTGTTAATGAGTTCATGGTAGGGGCTTATAGAAGCACTTCAGCAGCTTTTACCAAATGCTGAGCACAAGAATTGTGTTTGGCATATGTATACAAATTTTTGAAGAAGATTAAAGGTAAGGCTTTGAAAGATAATTTGTGGAAGGCTACAAAAGCATCAATTGTTCAAAAATTTGAACAAGTGGTGACTTCACTTAAGAATTTGGATGCAAAAGCTTTCAAGTGGTTTGAAGACAAACCACCTAGATATTGGTCTAGATCACACTTCAGTATTTTTTGAAAATGTGATATTCTCCTTAATAATATATGTGAGTCTTTCAATGGGATGCTTGTTGAGGCTAGGGACAAACCCCTCATAACAATGTTTGAGAGAATTAGGACTTTGGTGATGAAAATGATTCAAATCAGCAGGGAATTAATGATAAATCATAAGGGCAAACTATGCTCTAACATTCAGAAGAAGTTAAAAAAGTTGAAGTTGGAGTCAGGGGGTTATAATCCTATATGGTCAGGTGGGCCTTGATTCTAAGTACATTGCTCAGTTGAGGATCAATGGGTTGTGGACTTAGATGAGTATACTTGCTTATGTAGGAAATGGGATTTGAAAGGCATACCATGTGAGCATGGTGTGGCTGCCATTTTCTATAAAAGTGAGATGCTAAAGGATTATGTAAATGATTGCTATTTGACAGTCATAAATATGAAGATTTATGAGAACATCATTAACCCTTTTAATGGTCCTTCCATGTGGGCTAAAACTGGATTGCAACCACCATAGCCTCTTATCTTCCACAAGCAGGCAAGTAGGCCTAAGAAGCTTAGGAGAAGACAAGCAGAGGAATCTCCCAATCCTAACAAGTTAAGAAGGCAAAACACCTCACTCAGGTGTGGTAAGTGTGGAAGTTGGGGGCATAATGCCAGAAGCTACCAGAATCCTGCCAATATAGAATATTAAAAAAAAACACCCACCAAGGTGGAAGAACAAGAGCAAGGGACAAGCTAGTCAGGGCACAAACAGAAAAAATAATGTAAGTTTGGAGTACTATTTAACATTACAATGTTATTGTATTTTAACATAATATCATGTCATAACAGGCTAATCCTTATATATTTTATTATTATATCATGCAGGCTAATTAGGGAAATGCAAGTGGATCAGCAAATGCAACTGGGGCAGTAGGAAGCACGAGACCAAGAGCAAGATCACAAAGTTCATGTCACAACTCTAGAGCAGCTACTAGGCCAGTAGCTGGAGTAGTACCAATCACAAGACCAAAAGCAGGATTTTAAAGGCCATGTCAAAGTTCTAGAGCAGCAGCACCATTTGGAGCAGCAATTGGGGTAGCAATTGTAGTTGGAGCAGCAATAGTTGGAGCAATAACTAGGGCAGCAGCTGGAGCAACACCAAGCACAACACCAAGAGCTGCTCTAGCTCCATTTTTATGGAGAAGGAAACGAGTAGTGACATTGTCATCCTTACAACAAGTAGCTACTTTTAAGGATAAAGGAACCAAGAATTAGACTTTAAAGGATGGTTTGGATGTTTTTTGTGGGTTATAACATTGACAATCAATACTTGTTGCCTTTTGTTTACATATTATGTTTGGCAACTCTTCAAAGTTAGAATGTTTTGGATATTTAGCACATTGTGAAAATGTGGGTGATAGACATGTTATGTTTATAATGGATATTGTTATTTATTTTGCTTAATCTGCTTTGACACAAGCCTTTGTTCATTTAGCACAAGCCTAATTTGCTTTTGTACAAGCAATGACAGGTGGATTTTCATTAGATAGCAAAATATTTTTTATTGAGAATATGAATCTTAATATAACAGGTGGACTTTCACATTACAAAAACAACCCCATAAATTTCATACCACAACCCAGCTCTTATACCATCCCATTACAGTAAACACAATTGTTCAGTCTCAGGTATGAGAATCCATTTTTCTTTTATAAAGCAACACCCTATCACCACAACTAACTCCCAAGACAACACTAGGCATGCCCACATCACATTTTCTCTCTTTTTCTTTTTCTGCAGATCACTCTCTAGTTTAGTTATCTTCCTCAACAATCCTGAAAGACTTACTTTGAGTAGTTGCACATTGGAGGGTCATACCAGACAAAGAATCCACATCCTCCTTCTTGTTGTGAAATAACGTAAATATACATTACAAAATTGAAGGTATGAAAGAAATTTATTCATATAGTCATTTATACAAACACATTATGTGCTTATCCCATATTTTTTACATCTTGCAAATCTCCTGCCTGGGTTCGCCGAAGTCCATGAGGTCCTCGTGCTTGTTAGTTTTCCACAGGTACAAATCCTTCCTTTCATTGTTTTCTTGTCTTCTTTGTCTTCCTTTGTTTTTCTTTTTCTTCTATGCTTTGCTCTTACATAGAAACCAAGTGAGCCAGGGCTGGAATATGGTGCATTTGGGTGAGAATGGGGTGCAAAATCTCTATAAAGCCCATCCCAGCAATGCACGTGAAGATCACGTGGTACTTTTCTATCTATATTTTGGACAGTGTCCCCATGAGGGGTCATATTGGTGCTTAACCGAAAGGTTGACGTGTTGACGGGCGCAATTCGAAGTATAGGGGGCAAAGTGGGACACGGTGTAAACTGTAGGGATGCAAAATGTAATTGACCTTTATCTATTTGCATGAGTGGGTAGAGAGAGAAAGACTAACTTGCATGCATTTGAAGAGAGAGAATGAGTGGAGTATGTAGAGCCACTCCACTAACTCCCACATACACATACTTGCATGATTTTCTCATTGCTAGACTTGCATGCACTTGTAGATAGAGAGTGAGGGGAATTTGTAGAGAAGGTTTGTCTTTGGCTAGAAAGAAAGAGAAGGAAAATAGGGAGAAAGTGGAAGAAAACCCAAAGAGATTCATAGAGGATTTTGTCTTGACTTGAACCAAGGTGTGAGAATCATTTATATGTTCATATTCTTGCACCTAATCATTTAGAAAAACTCCGAAAGCATTTCAATGATAATTATTTGTGAACTTGAGTTTTTGAGTAAAAACATGTTTTCATAAATATTGGCAAATCCATTTTTAAGAGCTTACTTTGATGAGTGCATGAGGTGTTTGGATAAGTCATCATCATCACTTGACTAGACTATGACCTTGAGCATGTATTGGAGGCTGTGAGTCCTCCATTTGAAGATTTGAAGATACCTTGTTTAGATGAAATCATGCTTAAATGTGTTTTGTATAAGTTTGATACATTATTTCTTAAGACCAATTCATGACCTTAGAATGCAATTTGAGACTTTAGAATCATGATAGAGATCTTACGAGACCATAGGAATATGTTGTGAAATGTTAGACTAATTAATTTCATATTTGGAGACCAAGTCTCCAGAGGTGTCAACTCCATATAGGAGTCGACACCTCTAACCCCATAATTGAGTTTTGGGCATTATGTGTAAAAGAGTCAACATCTTGTATTTTTAGGGGTTGACACTTTTACTTAGGGGTTGATACTTCTGACCAGGGGTTGACACTTTTACCCAGAAGTCTATATTTATGACATAACTTTAGAAATTTCTTCGGCTTGGCCTTAGATACTTGTGCATTGTTTTAAGTCACATTAATAAGAACCTAAAGTAGTTTCTTAAAGGCTTATATATTTATATGCTCTTTGTGTTTACCTTAATTGTATCTCAAGGTGAGTGACTTGACTTTCGGAATTATATTTCTATATTGATTCTTATAGCAAGCATATTTTATGAAATGATCGTTTTAGAATGACTATTGATAATTATATTTCATATGTTAAATCTATCCAAAAGCATGCTATGAGTACCATAGATATTGAAAAACTTTGTTATGATTTGTCTTAAAGTAAAATGAGTATTTAATGACATATGCATATCTTAGAGTCCCGTGCGAGTATGACTATAATCTAAACTCGTTATGTATATCTACATGAGAGAAGTCTTCCTGTTACTAAAGGGTGACATTTTCATACCATGAAAGTGGTGTGTTTATTTCATATTTGGGTCGACGTGGATATGTATGTGGTTGTTTTTTGTTCCATTTGAGATGACATGTGAAATATGATATATGTTATGCTTATGAAAATGCAGTACTTGAAAAGCATGTTTTATCTATCTTATTTGGAATACTAATTACTTCAAATGTACTTTGGAAAAGTAAGTGATCTTTATGATGTTCTTACTTCCTTGAAATGGTATCCATGGTAAAACATCACCGGTTGTCAAGTTATTCACTAGGCTTTGAGTTCAAGAAATCCTTTAACATCCTTTCAGGTTATTCAGTGCAAATGGAGGCTTGAGGAACTATAATGTCATAGAAGCCCTTGACTTGCATTGCAAATAGAGGACTTTTGTAATTGTGATTGTAATTGTGATGCTTGGAACTTGGATGCATGGACTATCATTTGATATTTTGGTGTAATATTTTATTACATAAAGTATATGATCGATGTATTGGGTTATGCTTGTATGTAATTGGCTTTTATTGTCCTAAGGTCATAAGATGGTATTACATGTATTACTTTGGCTACTGTACTTCTTATTATGTTTAATTATTTTGTAAGTGGGATTTGAATTGAGATAGACTTAGACACAGTTCTGTTATCCAATGGCCTCACAAATTCCAACTCATGAGAATTATGTATGCTTCCGCTGTAATATTCAACCAGATGAATGCAATAATCCAACTACACTTTTGTCCATTTTGAATTTGAGGTCTTTGACAGCTTTTAAAATGTTAGCTATCGATCGGTCGCGGCAACAAATCCGCATAGGGTGAGTTTGGGAACGTGACATTAATTATAAATAACTATAAAATATTTTAAAAACTCCTACACAAGTGTACATTTTGGAATGGGGTGGAGTGATCTAAAATCAAGGAGGCCTCGTTTGGTAACATTTACTGTTTTTGTTTTTTGTTTAAATTTTTTTTTAGCTTTTTACAAAATTCGAAAAAAAAAAAACTAAAACACTAAAATGGGTGTGTTCTCTCTTATCAAAACATTGGTCTAGTATTATTGGCACAATAATAGCCTATAAATGTTCATCACTAGACCATAAAAAACACACAATAAAAATACACAACAAAAACATACAACAAAAAATGAAAACTGACAGCATTACCAAACGAGCTCTTCTAGAAGTTTTCACACAAGTGTACATATAGTAAACTATTCTATAATGGTGGAAGAAGCTTATCAAGGAAGCTTTGTACTTATAAATATCTAGATACTTATATAGAAAATTCTAGACTCACTATGGATTAAATTAATATCAACCATCCATTGAGAAGGTGGATGACTATAAATAGGTGAGGAGAACTCATTTGTAACCATCAAGCAATTCAATCACTTGAGTGAAACTTTAAGTTCAACGCCTTCTTGTGTTTTTGCTCACTTTGCCTTTCTCACTAATAAGAGTTTAGGCTTACTTAGTACTTCAAGCATAGGTAATCGAAGCCATTGACAATCTGGAAAGGAATTTATGTATGAACACATTAGTAAAGGTTTGTGGAAGTGTAATCCAAATCATGATTTAAATATGGTGCTGGTTCACAATGTTAAGTGGAAGGGTAATCCACCAATACTTCATATAAACACAAAATACCAAAAAACTGATCAGTTTGTTTATTACAGAGAAATGTAGTTCAACATTATTAGTCCCACCCCCGTGCACAAATGAGTAGGAGATTGAAATGATTTTTGAAAACTTGTTCTGTAATTTTTTTTGGCATTATATAGAAATTTGAGTTTAAATCCTCAATGCACTTAGAGTTTGGGTGAGTTAAAATTATTTTAATTCACTGATTAATTGCTAACTTGCTATAGGTTTTTTGAGTTAAAAATTCACTTTTTATTGTAATCTTACACTCGAGACTCTGTTTCTTGAGGTAATTTTGTTAGATATCTTGAACACTACTAAAAAAATGAGTTTTTGCGATGGGAGAATGCCGTCGCAAAAAAGCTTTTGCGATGGCTTTGCGATAGCAAATGGGGTGTCATTTTAAATGGCGCCGCAAAAGACTTTTGCGACGGTCTGTACGACGGGAGATTGCCTTTTGCGACGGCATCATCACGGTCGCAAATACTCCGTGGCAGACCAAATTTTTTGCGACGGGCGAGTGCTGTCGCAATTATCCATCGCAAATAGCCTTATTTGCGACGGCATCAACCATCACAAATGAGTGACGTAGGATTCCATTATATTAGCGACGAAATTTTGCCATTGCAAATAAAAATAATGCCATCGTAAAAGCATGTTATTAGTGACACATATGAATAGTCATAACAAATATGTGTCACTAATACTCAAACATTTGCTACAACCTTTGCCGTCGCAAAAAATACCCTGCCGTCGCAAAAAGTAGAGAAAAAAATTAAAAAATTATATTAAATTTAATATTTTTTTAATTCCCTAAGAATTCTGTGTACACATGAAATAATATAACTGAATTAATTAAAGAAAAATACTCATTCACCAAATTCCTTGAAATTTCTGTTTACACATAAAATAATATAATTAATTCATTCACCAAAAAAAACATTCATTCACCAAATTTGATAATCCATGTCCACAAAAAATATTACAAATATTAGAATTATAGTTTTTCTACAACATAATAATTGAAGTTCTAATACATGCAACAAAGTTTTTCGAAAATGTGAAACACCAACATCCAAGTGTACCCAAACATCTAGTAATTCAAAATACAAAACGAAACAAAACATTAACAGCCCCTTCAACCTCGATCATCATGGCAGACCTAATTCTTTTCAATAACATGAAAAAACAAAAATAAAACAATTACTAACATGATTGATATAGACAACATATATGCAATATCATATCATTAATGAAACCATAAAAAAGATATATAAAAAAAGTTGTAATTTACATCAACAGATTTCCATGCAACGTATTGGTCAATCGATTCTCCCACAGTTTCAATGCCATGGCGCAGTCTTTCTAAAAGAGCGTTAGGTTTTCTTGCAGTTTGAACAAACACCTAGTGAAAGTTTGGACCCAAAGGTTCTCCATCCAATTCTGTGAAAGGGTCTACACTTACAAGCAGTCCCTCTGCCACCTTGAGTTTTGGAAGCCCCACACTAAGCAAACTTACTTTTATACTACCCTATAATCATAAGTACAATATTTGGATAAGTTGTGTAAAATAAATCAAACTTTAAATATTAAAGTGTCCAAAGTGTTATTATATTAGAAAAAATGCTATAATTCCCAAATCGAGAATCCGGCGACCGTGCCGTTTGTCCCCACACGTCATCATTGCCTAAACCGTGCTACGTGCCAAGTTTAATGTCGTTCCTAGACCGTTCCTAAATTTTGGGCCCCAAAACAACAAAATTAAACTTTAAAACTTAAAGTATTATTATATTAGAAAAAATGCAATAATTCCCAAACCAGGAATCCGGCAAACATGTCGTTTGTCCTCACATGTCATCATTGCCTAAGCCATGCTACGTGCCAAGTTTTACGCCGTTCCTAGATCGTTCGTGGATTTTGGGCCCAAAAACGATGAAATTAAAGTTAAAAACTTAAAAGTGTTATTATATTAGAAAAAATGCTATAATTCCCAAACCGGGAATCCGGCGACCGTGCCGTTTGTCCCCACACGTCATCATTGCCTAAACCGTGCTACGTGCCAAGTTTCACGCCATTCCTAGACCGTTCGTGGATTTTGGACTCCAAAACGATAAAACTTGAACTTTATAACTTAAAGTATTCTAATTTAAGAAAAAATGCTATAATTCCCAAACCGAAAATATGGGGACCGTGCCGTTTTTCCCCACATGACATCATTGGCTAAACCGTGCAACGTGCCAAGTTTCATGCCATTCCTAGACCACTCGTGGATTTTGGACTCCAAAATGACAAAACTTGAACTTTATAACTTAAAGTGTTCTAATTTAAGAAAAAATGCTACAATTCCCAAACCAGAAATCCGGCGACCGTGCCTTCTTTCCCCACACGTCATCATTGCCTAAACCGTGCTACGTGCCAAGTTTCACGCTGTTCCTAGACCGTTCGTGGATTTTGGACCCAAAAACGACGAAATTAAAGTTTAAAACTTAAGGTGTTATTATATTAAAAAAAATGCTATAATTCCCAAATCGGGAATTCAGCGACCGTGCCATTTGTCCCCACACGTCATCATTGCCTAAACCGTGCTATGTGCCAAGTTTCATGCCGTTCCTAGACCGTTCGTAAATTTTGGGCCCCAAAACGACGAAATTAAACTTTAAAACTTAAAGTGTTATTATATTAGAAAAAATACTATAATTCCCAAACCTGGAAACCAACAAATGTGCCGTTTGTCCCCACACGTCATCATTGCCTAAACCGTGCTACGTGCCAAGTTTCACGTTGTTCCTAGACCGTTCATGGATTTTGGACCCAAAAACGACGAAATTAAAGTTTAAAACTTTAAGTGTTATTATATTAAAAAAAATGCTATAATTCCCAAACCGGGAATCCGGCGACTGTGCCATTTGTCCCCACACGTCATTATTGCCTGAATCGTGCTATGTGCCAAGTTTTATGCTGTTTCTAGACCGTTCATAAATTTTGGGCCCCAAAACGACGAAATTAAACTTTAAAACTTAAAGTGTTATTATATTAGAAAAAATGCTAAAATTCCCAAACCGAGAAACCAACAAACGTGCCGTTTGTTCCCACACGTCATCATTTCCTAAACCGTGCTACGTGCCAAGTTTCATGCCATTCCTAAATCGTTCGTGTATTTTGGACTCCAAAACGACAAAACTTGAACTTTAAAACTTAAAGTGTTCTAATTTAAGAAAAAATGCTATAATTCCTAAACCGAGAATCTGGTGACCGTGCCGTTTGTCCCCACACGTCATCATTACCTAAACCGAGCTACGTGAGAATTTTCACGCCGTTCCTAGACCGTTTGTAGATTTTAGGCCCTAGAACGACAAAACTTAAACTTTAAAACTTAAAGTGTTATTATATTGAGAAAAATGTTATAATTCCCAAACCGGGAATCCGACAACCGTGCCGTTTGTCCCCACACGTCATCATTTCCTAAACCATGCTACGTACCAAGTTACATGCCGTTCTTAGACCGTTTGTGAATTTTGGGCCCAAAAACGACTAAATTAAAGTTTAAAACTTAAAGTGTAATTATATTAAAAAAATGCTACAACTCCCAAACCGGGAATCTAGCGACCGTGCCACTTGTCCCCACACATCATTGTTGCCTAAACCGTACTACGTGCCAAGTTTCTCGCAATTCCTAGACCGTTCATGGATTTTGGACTCCTAAACGACAAAACTTGAACTTTATAACTTAAAGTGTTATTATGTTGGAAAAAATGCTATAATCCCCAAACCGGGAATCCGGCGACCGTCCCATTTGTCCCCATAGGTCATCATTGCCTAAATCGTGCTACGTGCCAAGTTTTATGCCGTTCCAAGACCGTTCGTAAATTTTGGGCCCGAAAACGACGAAATTAACCTTTAAAATTTAAAGTGTTATTATATTAGAAAAAATGCTGTAATTTTCAAACCGGGAATCCAACAAACGTGCCGTTTGTCCCCACACGTCATCATTGCCTAAACCGTGCTACATGCCAAGTTTCACACCATTCCTAGACCGTTCGTGTATTTTGGACTCCAAAACGACAAAACTTGAACTTTAAAACTTAAAATATTCTAATTTAAGAAAAAATGCTATAATTCCTAAATCGAGAATCCGGCGACTGTGCCGTTTATTCCCACACGTCACCATTACCTAAACCGAGCTACGTGAGAATTTTCACGCCGTTCCTAGACCGTTTGTAGATTTTAGGCCCTAGAACGACAAAACTTAAACTTTAAAACTTAAAGTGTTATTATATTGGGAAAAATGCTATAATTTCCAAATCGAGAATCCGACAACCGTGCCGTTTGTCCCCACACGTCATCATTTCTTAAAACATGCTACGTACCAAGTTACACGCCGTTCCTAGACCGTTCGTGAATTTTGGGCCCAAAAACGACGAAATTAAAGTTTAAAACTTAAAGTGTTATTATATTTAAAAAAATGCTATAATTCCCAAACCGGGAATCCGGCGACCGTGCCATTTTTCCCCACACGTCATCATTGCCTAAACCGTGCTACGTGCCAAGTTTCATGCCGTTCCTAGAACGTTCGTAAATTTTGGGCCCGAAAACGATGAAATTAAACATTAAAACTTAAAGTGTTATTATATTAGAAAAAATGCTATAATTTCCAAACCGGGAATCCAACAAACGTGCTGTTTGTCCCCACATGTCATCATTGCCTAAATCGTGCTACGTGCCAAGTTTCACGCCATTCCTAGACTGTTCGTGTATTTTGGACTCTAAAACGACAAAACTTGAACTTTAAAACTTAAAGTGTTCTAATTTAAGAAAAAATGCTATAATTCCTAAACCGAGAATCCGGCTACCGTGCCGTTTGTCCCCACACGTCATCATTACCTAAACCGAGCTACGTGAGAATTTTCACGTCGTTCCTAGACCGTTTGTAGATTTTAGGCCCTAGAACGACAAAACTTAAACTTTAAAACTTAAAGTGTTATTATATTGGGAAAAATGCTATAATTCCCAAACCGGGAATCCAACAACCGTGCCGTTTGTCCCCACACGTCATCATTTCCTAAACCATGCTACGTACCAAGTTACATGCCGTTCTTAGACCGTTCGTGAATTTTGGGCCCAAAAACGACGAAATTAAACTTTAAAACTTAATGTGTAATTATATTAAAAAAATGCTATAATTCTCAAACCGGGAATCTAGCGACCGTGCCATTTGTCCCCACACGTCATCGTTGCTAAACCGTGATACGTGCCAAGTTTCACGCCATTCCTAGACCGTTCATGGATTTTGGACTCCAAAACGACAAAACTTGAACTTTATAACTTAAAGTGTTCTAATTTAAGAAAAAATGCTATAATTCCCAAACCGGAAATCGAGTGACTGTGCCGTTTTTCCCACACGTCATCATTGCCTAAACCGCGCTACATGACAAATTTTACGCCGTTCTTAGACCGTTTGTAGATTTTAGGCCCTAGAACGACGAAACTTAAACTTTAACACTTAAAGTGTTATTATGTTGGAAAAAATGCTATAATTCCCAAACCGGGAATCCGGCGACTGTGTCGTTTGTCCCCACACGTCATCATTACCTAAACCGTGCTACGTGCCAAGTTACACGCCGTTCCCAGACTGTTCGTGAATTTTGGGCCAAAAAACAACGAAATTAAACATTAAAACTTAAAGTATTATTATATTAAAAAAATGTTATAATTCCCAAACCGAGAATCCGGCGCCCGTGCCATTTGTCCCCACACGTTATCGTTGCCTAAACCGTGCTACGTGCCAAATTTCATGCCATTCCTAGACTGTTCGTGGATTTTGGACTCCAAAACGAAAAAACTTGAACTTTATAACTTAAAGTGTTCTAATTTAAGAAAAAAAATACTATAATTTTTAAACCGGAAATCTGGCGACCGTGTTGTTCTTCCCCACACATCATCATTGCCTAAACCATGCTACATGCCAAGTTTCACGCCTTTCCTAGACCGTTCGTGTATTTTGGACTCCAAAATGACAAAACTTGAACTTTAAAACTTAAAGGGTTTTAATTTAAGAAAAAATGCTATAATTCCCAAACCGAGAATCCGGCGACCGTGCCGTTTGTCCCCACACGTCATCATTACCTAAACCGTGCTACGTGCCAAGTTTCACGCCGTTCCTAGACTGTTTGTAGATTTTAGGCCCTATAACGATGAAACTTAAACTTTAAAACTTAAAGTGTTATTATATTGAAAAAAATGCTATAATTCCCAAACCGGGAATCCGGCAACCGTGCCGTTTGTCTCCACACGTTATCATTGCCTAAACCGTGCTACGTGCCAAGTTTCACGCCATTCCTAGACCGTTCGTGTATTTTGGACACCAAACGAAAAAACTTAAACTTTAAAACTTGAAGTGTTCTAATTTAAGAAAAAATACTATAATTCTCAAACCGAGAATCTGGCGATCGTGTCGTTTGTCCCAACACATCATCATTACCTAAATTGTGCTACATTCAAAGTTTTACGCCGTTCCTAGACCGTTTGTAGATTTTAGGTCCTAGAACGACGAAACTTAAACTTTAAAACTTAAAGTGTTATTATATTGGGAAAAATGCTATAATTCCCAAACCGGGAATCCGGCAACTGTGCCGTTTGTTCCCACACGTCATCATTGCCTAAACCGTGCTACGTGCCAAGTTACACGCCGTTCCTAGACCGTTCGTGAATTTTGGGCCCAGAAACGACGAAATTAAACTTTAAAACTTAAAGTGTTATTATATTAAAAAAAAGCTATAATTCCCAAACCGGGAATCCGACGACTGTGCCATTTGTCCCCACACGTCATCGTTGCCTAAACAGTGCTACGTGCCAGGTTTCAAGCCATTCCTAGACCGTTCGTGGATTTTGGACTCCAAAACGACCTAACTTGAATTTTATAACTTAAAGTGTTATAATTTAAGAAAAAATGATATAAATCCCAAACCAGAAATTCGGCAACCGTGCCATTTTTCCCAACACGTCATCATTGCCTAAACCGTGCTACAGGCCAAGTTTCACGCCTTTCCTAGACCGTTCGTGTATTTTGGACTCCAAAACGACAAAACTTAAGCTTTAAAACTTAAAGTGTTCTAATTTAAGAAAAAATGCTATAATTCCCAAACCGAGAATCCGGCGACCGTGCCGTTTGTCCCCACACGTCATTATTACCTAAACTGTGCTATGTGCCAAGTTTCACGCCGTTCCTAAACCGTTTGTAGATTTTAGGCCGTAGAACAACGAAACTTAAAGTTTAAAACTTAAAGTGTTATTATATTGGAAAAAATGCTATAATTTCCAAACCGGGAATCTGGAAGCTGTGCCGTTTGTCCCCACACATCATCATTGCCTAAACCGTGCTACGTGCCAGGTTACACGCCGTTCCTAGACCGTTCGTGAATTTTGTACCCAAAAATGACGAAATTAAAGTTTAAAACTTAAAGTGTTATTATATTAAAAAAATGCTATAATTCCCAAACCGGGAATCCAGCGACCGTGCCATTTGTCCCTACACGTCATCGTTGCCTAAACCGTGCTACGTGTCAAGTTTCACGCCATTCCTAGACCGTTCATGGATTTTGGACTCCAAAACGACAAAACTTGAATTGTATAACTTAAAGTGTTTTAATTTAAGAAAAAATGCTATAATTCCCAAATTGGAAATCTGGCAACCGTGCCGTTTTTTTCCACACATCATCATTGCCTAAACCGTGCTACGTGCCAAGTTTCACACCGTTCCTAGACCGTTTGTAGATTTTAGGCCCTAGAACGACGAAAATTAAACTTTAAAACTTAAAGTGTTATTATATTGGAAAAAAAGCTATAATTCCCAAATCGAGAATCCGGCAACCGTGCCGTTAGTGCCCACACGTTATCATTGCCTAAACCGTGCTATGTGCCAAGTTACACGCCGTTCCTAGACCGTTCGTGAATTTTAGGCCCAAAAATGACAAAATTAAACTTTGAAACTTAAAGTGTTATTATATTAAAAAAATGCTATAATTCCCAAACCGGAAATCCGGCGACCGTGGCATTTGTCCCCACACGTCATCGTTACCTAAACCGTGCTACGTGCCAAGTTTCACACCATTCCTAGACCGTTCGTGGATTTTGGACTCCAAAACGACAAACTTGAACTTTATAACTTAAAGTGTTATATTTTAAGAAAAAATGCTATAATTCCCAAATCGGAGATCCGGCGACTGTGCTGTTTTTTTTCACACGTCATCATTGCCTAAACAGTGCTACATGCCAAGTTTCACTCCTTTCCAAGACCGTTCGTGTATTTTAGACTTCAAAACGACAAAACTTGAACTTTAAAACTTAAAGTGTTCTAATTTAAGAAAAAATGCTATAATTTCCAAACCGAAAATCCGGCGAATGTGCTGTTTGTCCCCACACATCATCAACACCTAAACCGTGCTACGTGCCAAGTTTCACGCCGTTCCTAAACCGTTTGTAGATTTTAGGCCCTAAAACGACGAAACTTAAACTTTAAAACTTAAAGTGTTATTATGTTGGGAAAAATGCTATAATTCCCAAACCGGGAATCCGGCGACCGTGCCGTTTGTCCTCACACGTCATCATTGCCTAAACCGTGCTACGTGTCAAGTTTCACGCCGTTCCTAAACCGTTTGTAGATTTTAGGCCCTAGAACAACGAAACTTAAAATTTAAAACTTAAAGTGTTATTATATTGAAAAAAATGCTATAATTCCTAAACCGGGAATCCGGAAACCGTGCCGTTTGTCCCCACATGTCATCATTGCCTAAACTGTGCTACGTGCCAAGTTACACGCCGTTCCTAGACCGTTCGTGAATTTTGGGCCCAAAAACGACGAAATTAAACTGTAAAACTTAAAGTGTTATTATATTAAAACAATGCTATAATTCTCAAACCGGGAATCCGGCGACCGTGCCATTTGTCCCTACACGTCATCGTTGCCTAAACCGTGCTACGTGCCTAGTTTCACGCCATTCCTAGACCGTTCGTGAATTTTGGACTCCAAAACGACAAAACTTGAACTTTATAACTTAAAGTGTTCTAATTTAAGAAAGAATGCTATAATTCCCAAACCGGAAATCCGGCGACCTTGCCGTTTTTCCCCACACGTCATTATTGCCGAAATCATGCTACGTGCCAAGTTTCACACCGTTCTTAGACCGTTTGTAGATTTTAGGCCATAGAACGACGAAACTTAAACTTTAAAACTTAAAGTGTTATTATATTGGAAAAAATGCTATAATTCCCAAACCGGGAATCCGGAAACCTTGCTGTTTGTCCCCACACGTCATCATTGTCTAAACTGTGCTACGTGCCAAGTTACACGCCGTTCCTAGACTGTTCGTAGATTTTTGGTCCTAAAACGACGAAACTTAAACTTTAAAACTTAAAGTGTTATTATGTTGGAAAAAATGCTATAGTTCTCAAACCGGGAATTCGGCGACCGTGCCGTTTGTCCCCACACGTCATCATTGCCTAAACCGTGCTACGTGCCAAGTTACACGCCGTTCCTAGACCGTTCGTGAATTTTGGGCCCAAAAATGACGAAATTAAACTTTAAAACTTAAAGTGTTATTATATTAAAAGAATGCTATAATTCCCAAACCGGGAATCCGGCGACCGTGCCATTTGTCCCCACACATCATCGTTGCCTAAACAGTGCTACGTGCCAGGTTTCACGCTATTCCTAGACCGTTCGTGAATTTTGGACTCCAAAATGACAAAACTTGAACTTTATAACTTAAAGTGTTCTAATTTAAGAAAAAATGCTATAATTTCCAAATCGAAAATCCGGCGACCGTGCCTTTTTTCCCCACGCATCATCATTGCCTAAACCGTGCTACGTGCCAAGTTTCACGCCATTCCTAGACCGTTCGTGGATTTTGGACTCCAAAATGAAAAAAGTTGAACTTTATGAATTAAAGTGTTCTAATTTAAGAAAAAATGCTATAATTCCCAAACCGGAAATTCGGCGACCGTGCTGTTTGTCCCCACACGTCATCATTGCCTAAACCGTGCTACGTGCCAAGTTTTACGCCATTCCTAGACTGTTCGCCGAGTTTGGACTCCAAAACTACAAAACTTAAACTTTAAAACTTAAAGTGTTCTAATTTAAGAAAAAATGCTATAATTCCCGAACCGGAAATCCGGCGACCGTGCCGTTTGTCCCCTTACGTTATCATTACCTAAACCGTGCTATGTGATAAGTTTCACGCTGTTCCTAGATCGTTCGTGGATTTTGGGCCCCAAAACGATGAAATTAAACTTTAAAACTTAAAGTGTTATTATATTAGATAAAATGCTATTAAAGTTTATTTTCTGTGAGTTTTATTTATTTTTTATTAAAAACTTTTTGGTTTGTTGAGTTTTTTTCCATTAATGGCAGCATGACATTGAAGCAGTTCACATCCCCAAAGTGGAGGAATAGGCTGTGCAGTTGGAGAAAGATCTGATAGCAAAAAAAAGGGAAGCAGTTCATGTTTTGAAAGAACCGGAAACAACCAAAATGATTGTAGAAGAACTAAAACAAAAGCTACAGAAAGAAGCATTTGGAGTCAATGCAGCCTCCAATGCAAATTTAAAGAAAAGATATAAATGTGAATCCTGCTTCGAAATTAAGCAGAAAAGGAAAACCATGAAATCCTTGCAGGCAATGGTCAGGATTCTACTCGTGCTTTTAGCCTCTTACCCTCTTCAGCTCCTGGATTCATCTTTCTGGAATTGAAACAAGCCAAATTGAACTTTACAAGAACTACAAATGATCTTCCTGGCATTCGAGCTATTGTTGAATCATTTAACAGGAAAATAGAGAAGGAAAGATTCTCACTTGAAAAGACTCAGAAGAGATTATCTTTAAATTCCTCAAAAGTTTTGTCACTTGAGGAAGAGCTAAACAAAACAAGACTGCAGCTACAACTGGTCCAAAATGCTGAAGTTAAAGGTCATTCAGATAATCCCATTAATGTATCAAAAGAGCTTCAACAGTTGAGTTCCGAGGTAGAGCAGTACAAGAAAATGGGAGAAGCAGCAAAATCAGACGTTTTGAGAGAGATGTCCAAGATTGAACAGACAAAAACTAGAATTAAAACAGCTGAGATCAGATTGGTTGCTGCCAAGAAAATGAAAGAGGCTGCCAGAGCCACAGAAGCCGTTGCTCTTGCAGAGATGAAGGCCCTATCAAGCAGTGAGCTCTCCACTAAACGTTTCCAGAAGAAGCATGAGGGGTTACTATTTCAATTGAGCAATATACATCTCTGACCTTAAAAGCTCTAGATGCAGAGGAAGGTTGAAGGGGAAAATGGCCATAAGCAGCTGCCGGCAAAGAGAAAGAAGTTTGGTTTTGCTGGTTTCTCCATCCTCATGAGAAAGCAAATTAAGAGAAAGAAGAAGCATACTCCTGATTCAAGGTGTGCCAGTGGTTAGATCAATTGCTTCAGTTTTTCTAAACCTCTTGTGTGTCTTGGTTTAACTTTTATGTCTTCTTAGGTGGCTAATGTAACACAAACCCATTGTTTATTAATAGTATTATGTTTATTTCTCCCTTTGTGGTTATTCACATGATGATTGTGAATTTCTATTGTCAGAAGTCTTACAATCTTCATTCATACGCGTCAGATTCTTTAATTGGTGTATGCTCTAAACAGGATATTCTTTGTTGGGGGGGAAGTGTTCTATTACCCCAAAAATTGATAGAAGCTCAATACATAGCCCGAAAGGCTCACGAATTCTCAAGGGAGGGCAGACATAGATCTTTCTCAAGGGAAAACCTAGCTGTATAACAGAACCTCGTTGACCGTTCGTGGATTTTGGGCCAAAAACGTGAAAACTTAAACTTTAAAACTTAAAGTGTGATAATATTAGAAAAAATGCTATAATTCTAAAACCGAGAATCCGACGAACGTGTCGTTTGTCCCCAGACATCATCATTGCCTAAATCGTGCTACGTGCCAAGTTTTACGCCGTTCCTAGACTGTTTGTGGATTTTGGGCCCCAAAACGACGAAATTTGAAATTTAAAACTTAAAGTGTCCTAATATTAGAAAAAATCCTACAACTCCTTAATTGAGACTCCGGTGACCATGCCGTTTGTCCTCACACCTCGTGAGTGTTTTATACAAAATAGATTCACTTTAAATATATATAATACTATACCTGGTTAGTAGGTCGTGGCATAGCTGATGGTGGTGTAGTTGATAGTGGCGTAGCTGATGGTGCATAAGGTATAACATTATCACCCACGGACTCCTGAAATACTTGATGGCCACTAGATGCATCTGGGACCTACATATTTAAGTAAATGTTTATTACTAATTACTTTGTAATGCATATGTCAATATAACAAAAGGGGTATTTTATCAAACCTGCATAGCTGCTTTCGTACTGCCTGCACCTTGCAAACCTATACACTGGATGACTGTCAGCATAACGAACTCCCTAATATCATCTTTAAACTGTGTGAGGTGTTGAGTGACGTGCTGAGTGATCTCCTCGACGCTAGGGCCCTGTGGGGGCGGCTGCGACGAGCCAACTGATTGCGATGAACTAGCACTCCTACACTGTAAATCTGATGGTAGTATACCTGTCCCATAGGTCCAGCAATATCCATGCTCATCCTTCCCCATCAATTTTATGAAAATGCCGTCTCGAACCTCATCAGTCCTCTCCTCCTCAGGCACCGCCTCAAGTCGCCACTCAAATTCAGCCTACAAAAGGGGGAATTATTTACAAAAAAAAAAAAAAAAATTGAAACTATTACTAAAGGACCACTATACAAGTATACTTACAACAATGGTTGCCACCTCTAGGTCAGAAGTCCTATGTGACGCAATGTAGATGCTCATCCTATCAGTCCTCTTCCCTTCCTTTGATAGCTGCAAGATAAATTAGAACATACTATATATAGTCGTGTTGTATGTACCATGTAAGCATTTTTTTTCAAAACCATGTAATTTCTAGTGAGCTACATATGCCTGATACATCTCGAAACCATGAAACCATTGTTCAAAAGTTGAAGACATAAAATAAACAGTTCATAATGATTTATAATTTATAAGAAAAACAAAACGAAAATGCAAATATTCTACTCAAAATTCATAAGTTACAACTAAGAGACTGAAATATTTCCTAAGTATTAACATCAGCAACTGTCTCTCCTTCAGTTCCTCCCCTAACCCAATTACCATCTGCGTCATCAATTACGACTACATTATCCTCTAATTGTTGACTTGTGTACGGATCAGCTTGAGGAACCGCGGAATTCATATCAAACAAACCTCTTTGGGACATCTTGACAACAACATGCCACTGTGGTGCCAAAGCATTTGAAGCATACCAAACTTGCTCAACTTGGGATGCGAAGATGAACGGTTCATCTATAACTTGATTATCTCGGTACAACAAGTGGTTGAAGTTGACCAATGTGAACTTGAAGCCGTCTTCCTTCTTTCCGTGATTGTTATCAATCCAATTACACTTAAACATTATATATGGCATGCAATTAGTGTATCTAACTTTTATAATGTCAGTTAATTGCACATAATAGTACACAACCCCAACACGAGGATTGTTATCTCTCCGACTAGCATAACTTAATGTCTCTGCCTTTAAAGCTACACCACTATTTTGCGTAACTCGATGGTCATCCATGCTCTTCACTCGAAAATGAACCCCATTCACATTACAGGCATTATACCTCCATGCAACCGAATCAGGACCAGCTGCCAATGTAATGATTTCTTGGGACAATGTGACATCACTTGTTGTTAGCAAAGTTTGTACCTGTTTAAAAATTTAATGTTACTTTTAATTAATGCATTTATAACGTATAGTAATAAGTACGTACATGTTCTTTGAACCAAGTGTGGAATGTTTCAAAATGCTCGTGTTGGATCTGGCGAGCGTCAGTGTTGGGCCTTCTTTGTTTAATGAATGCAAGGTGCAAGCTGTGTAATTTGAGAGATTACCAACATATCATGTACAAAGATTAATAAAAATAAAATGAAGAGTGTTAATTAAATAACTTACTTTCTAAATGGTTCAACTGATTTTGCGTTGCACAAGACATAGCGATGAATCTGCATCTTTGAATTAAGGTCAATAGCATATTGCAAGCCTTTCCCCTCTGGACCATCGATGTTCCGCACTGGTTAATGGGATTTTGTTTCGACATCATGTGGATATTGTGCACAGAAATTCATACACTCCTCCATCACGTAACCTTTATCTATTGAACCCTCAGGGCAAGCTCGGTTACGGACATACTTTTTTAATGTCAGAAGATATCTCTCAATTGAGTACATCCATCGATATTGCACTGGTCCAGCTACCAATGCTTCTTCAGCTAAATGTATAGGTAAGTGCTCTATAACATCGAAGAAGGAGGGAGGGAAGATTTTCTCAAGATGACAAAGTGTTACTACGATACGATCCTGAATATATTACAACTCAGTTGCACGGTTCACCTTGGAGCATAGTTGTCTGAAGAAGTTGCTCAATTCAATCAATGGTTGAACAACCTTATTGGGCAACGTATTCCGTAGAGCTAGAGGAATAAATTGTTGGATCATGACATGATTATCGTGACTCTTTAAACCCCAAATGGTCCGGTTTTCTAAACGGATATGACGGGATATATTGGATGCATACCCATCCGGCACTCTAACATCCTTCAGAACTTTCAAAAACAAGCCTTTCTCTTCCTTAGACATTGTAAACTGTGCAGGTTGTAGGTAGACTTTATTATTCCCTCTATTCTGCGGGTGCAATGCTTTTCTAAGTTTCATGAGCTCCAGATCACGCCTAGCACTTGTATTGTCCTTGGACTTCCCACAACTCCCAGTATAGTTCACAATACATTGTCACAGACATTCTTCTCTATATGCATCACATCGAGATTGTGTCTGATCAAATTGTGTCTCCAGTATGGCAACTCATAGAATATACTTTTCTTCTTCCAATTATGGTTTTGAGGTCCAGGATTGTCATTTTCCTCTAATCTTCTACGTCTTTCATCCCTCTTGTATTGAGTTAGAATTCCTTCTGACTCTAACTGTAGCAATAGATCTGATCCAGATAACACTTTAAGCTTGCCTTTTATCTCCGAGGTGCCATCAAAAGAAACTTTATCCTTTCAGAATTTGTGATCGTCAGGTAAGAATCGACGATGACCCCTGTAGGTAAATTTTTTACCATGCTTCAACCATAGGGAATTAGTTTCCTCATTGCAGCAGGGGCAAGCATATCTACCTTTCGTACTACATCCTGACAACATGGCATATGCAGGGAAGTCAGTTATTGTCCACAACAAACATGCATGCAACTGAAACATTTTTTTCGTCGATGCATCAAATGTGGCTACACCTTCATTCCACAACTCAATCAACTCCTCAATCAACGGTTGCAAATACACATCGATCTTGTCGCCGGGGGATTTTGGGCCATCAATAAGCATAGACAAGATCAGAAAGGGTTGTTTTATGCACATCCAAGGCGGTAAGTTGTATGGAATCAACACTACAGGCCAAGTACTGTGGACTATGTTCATTGACCTGAATGGATTGAATCCATCCGATGCAAGCCCAAGCCTTACACTACAGGGATCACTGGCAAATTCTGGATTCTGCTGATCAAAATGTTTCCATGCCGGTGAGTCAGGAGGATGCCTTAAGGTCCCGTCATTTACTCTTTCCTCTGCATGCCATCTCATTGCCTTTAACGTCTGTGACGACATAAACAGTCTCTGTAACCTTGGCTTTAGGGGAAAATACCTTATCTGTTTTACAGGTTTGTTCTTATATTTGGAGACTATAGTATCATCACAATCTTTCCATCTAGAACTGCCACATATGACACACTGATTAAGATTAACATCCTCATTTCTAAATAACATACAATTGTTAGGGCATGCATCCCAAGTCTCATAAGTGAACCCCAAATTTTCAGTTATCTTGTGAGCTTCATAGTAGTTCTTCGAAAGATTGACTCTCTCGGGGAAAACCTCACACAATAACTCAAGTAACATATCAATCGACTTGTCGGTCCAACCATTTAGCACCTTCATATGCAAAAGCCGAACAATGAAGGACAATTTGGTAAATTTCTGACAACCCAGATACAATTCAGTCTGTGCTTGTTCCAAAAGTTAAAAAAAGTCAGTCGTTTCTTTATTTGCACCTATCTGCTCCTTTTCATTCTCAAAAGTTGTGCCAACATATGGAATAACCTCTTGTATCATTCCAACCATGTCAACCCTAATGTCAACACCACTGTTAGGTTCCACCAACACTTCAGTTTTCCCGCAAGACTGCAAAGGACGACAGGTTTCCCGGTGACTTGTCTAATGTTTGTAATTTCTATACATCCCATTCTTTAAAAGATGGTTACGCACAACATCTCGTGGGTTATGATATCGGTTTAAACACCTCCTATATGGACACCATATGACAGAAGTTTCATCCCGGCCGACGTATGCAAATGACAAGAATTCATCGATCCCATTAACATATTCCTGTAATAGCCTATCGTCTAAATCAATTCAACTCTTGTCCATACTTCTGCACATGCCGACATCAACAACATTACTTATCCACCACAATAACTAAAAAATAAAGTATTTAAAATGCCCATGCATCGTGAAACCTATCCATCCAACTCCACTCTAAAAGGTAGGTGGTCCTATCCCATTCAGGAATACACACTCTATATGGAATAAAGCAGCTCAAACCACTTTGTCCATCTCCAAGGAAAATCCAGCAACATCTCCCTGCAGTTCTCCACGTACACGATGCAGATAAAGTGTATTAATATACACTACATCTAGTATGTACGTCGAGAACAATAAGAGCTGCCGCACAGAATAACCCTCAAAGATAAACAATCTGCCATATAGACTTATGCATTCCCAAACTGTCCGAAACTGGACAATTCAAGAACCATCTCATCAAAGCTGAATCCACAAACTCCGATGAGGATTCTTGAACGGGTCTAAGGTTATAAGCTTATACTTCAATTAACTCATGCAAGCATGAAGTAACCAAAATATAAATATGTATGTGTGTATGTATGCATGCATGCATGCAAGAAATATCAAAAACAATGTTAGGGAAAAAAATACATTTCTTATACTCATTTAGTACAAGAAACATTATCCTATTATTTTTCTGTCATTTTGATTTTTCTAATTTTCATAAGATAATACTCTTAGCTTTATTGGGACTACTAGTGGAGCACGTGATTTTTAGGGACATCAATTGAACTTCATATAACTGATTGAACATAGTTAAAATTGCTTTAATTCATCACAGTTTTCTAAGTTCTTGCTCCTCTAATAAGATAATACCATAACATCTTTTATTGATAACTACTGAGGAATTACATAAACATAGGTTGCAAACAAATTATGCAGTTAAAGTTGGACTCATGAAAACTTCGATAATGTTTCTTGGATTGTGTTGGTTTCTACAAGCAAAGACTCCCTTTGCACTTGAGTCTTGTCAACTGCAAAGAAACTAATTATCAAGTATTACATTTCTTTGAGGCCATATTAAAGAGTAATAGTA
The DNA here is from genome assembly GCA_033060915.1 of Euryodendron excelsum. Taxonomy (NCBI): domain Eukaryota; kingdom Viridiplantae; phylum Streptophyta; class Magnoliopsida; order Ericales; family Pentaphylacaceae; genus Euryodendron; species Euryodendron excelsum. The sequence goes on along the minus strand of CM065392.1, from coordinate 34,294,513 downwards.
TGATTTTTAGCTCTCATTGTAAACATTGTGAGGAGCTTATTTCAATTAACAAGCATTGGATGTTTCCATTACATTCCCCCAAGCAACTCCGGCTTCTGTCTTTCCTCCTTTTTTGTAAAATTGATAGATTTTCTTCTTCTAGAGAGTATGAGATATTTTTGTTTTGTTTTAGATTGGATGTATCATGTGTACACATATATATATATATATATATATATTGATATTATGCTGGCATTTGCAAAATCTACCAACAATGGTTATCCTGGAAAGGCTGGTATCTATAGAAATAGGTTATAAAATCATTTCATTGCTTTTGTTGAATGCAGAACTTCAGCGTTGTGTTAGAATTGTTGTCTCTCAAAATTAATACCTGAAAAAAATATATATACTGCCAGCAAACTAAGCACCAGTTGCTTAAACTCCTCAGAATCATCAGGTATATTTAGAGAGAAAAAAGTATTGACAATGGAAAATGTGGGTATTGAATAGACTTATATCGCTAGTAATGTGATATGTCCTGATGGTCCTACGACAATGGCTATAGATGTGGGACTGTTAACTCAGATTCAAACTCAGAAAAAAAAAATAAATAAATAACATCGCATTTCCCATTGTCAAAAAGGCAGACAAATGGGACAAAACCAAATCCTAAGGAACTTGGGTCCTTGAATTTCGAAGTACATACAGACGGCAATGTATGAGAAGGAATATATTTCAAAGACTAAATGTAAATAATAAGAGCATTGATGAACTAAGAACATACCTTAAGCTACAATAGACGGTGGTGGTGCGGCGGAGGTCGATGCGGCACAGCGGAGAGTGGAGGAGGTGGTGGTACAGCGCAGCGGAGGAGATGGCAATGCGGCACAGTAGATGAGTTGGCGGTGGTGCGATTGATGTTGCGATGGAGACGAGATCAGAGAGGGGGAGGAGGTGGCAATGGCGGTGATCGATGGTGATGGATATTGCGATGGAGAGAAGGTGAGAGAGGGGGATCAAGTAAGAGAGAGAGAGAGAGAGGAACATCGATCCTATCGATCGATACAACCAGCAGCCATAGGGTTTACAAGGAAAAGGGGGGGGAAATGAAACAGGGGAAGCAAGCAAGTCAAAACGGCGTCATTTTGATTAAAAAATTTTGCGACAGCTAATGCCGTCGCAAATACCTGTCGCAACAAATATTTTTTGCCACGGCGTACATCCCGTCCTAAATACTTGTCTCAAAAAATCATCCATGCAACTCCAAATTTCTGCCGTCGCAAATGGTCGTAGCAAATACGATTTGTCACAGCAAAAGAGCCGCCGCAAAAACTGCCAAAGCAAAAGGGCCATTTTTTAGTAGTGGAAGCTAGAGCCAACGCCTTACTATCGAATCAAGTCATTTTGGCAAGTAGGATGTTCTAAGTTGGAGAAGCTATTGGACTTTGATTTAGTGACATAAGACTAATTGGGGGATGTTGAAACACACTCGCTTTATATATGTATTCGAACTAACCTTTTCGGTAGCATTTAGTTGTATTAAGAGGACATTTTATCACGTTTCTACTAATCATGATATCTTGAGCATCACCATTTTAGAGTGTGTGATTTGATGATAGTCTTCTCGTTAGGACTTGGAATTACCTTATGATGATTAAAGGCATCATACCATGCTTTCTACACAATCGGCCTTTTCTCCACTAATGTGACCACCTCACCATGCATTCTTCAAACTCGATCTATCAATTTAGGTAGCACCTAACAAACTCTAGCAAGAGACAACATACTTAATCACCTCCATGCCTTTAACACTTGCAAGACTAGTTCAAAGAACTCTTCCCTCTCTACTATCCAGGCACAAATTCTTGCCTGGAAAGGGACGTTGGCTCCCCAAATAACCTTCTTACTTGAAAAGTTAAACCAACTATACAATTTTTACAAACATCTTCCTTATACCTACAATCCTAGGCTCCCCCATCATGGGGGTGACCCATTCCCCCAAGACCACCTCCGTACATCATATCAAAGGACTTGGACCCCATCCCATGAGATTACATCCCAATAAGCTGCCCCATCATGGGGGTGACCCATTCCCCCAAGACCACCTCCGTACATCATATCAAAGGACTTGGACCCCATCCCATGAGATTACATCCCAATAAGCTGATTCACATTTAGACTGTTTTTAAATCAAAGATTTAGTGATAGAAAATAAAAAAATAAAGAAAAAGAGATAAAAAATTCTCTTTTATGTAGTTATCTCTTTTTTCACCTTTTTCTTTACTCTTGGTAATTTGAGATTCCAAATATTGTATTAGGGATATAAAAAAAGCAGCCTGACCCACATTAAGGAAAATTGTATAGTTGGTTGAACATAGGTTACTCATTTGATCGAGAAGTAACGACGTCGTTTCCGTAGGATGATCTTCAGCTAAGTTTGAGATTTATTGAGTGATTATCTAGGAAACACGTCATTCTCTAACAATGCAACGAACCATTTTCTTAGGAGTCTTGAGCTAGATTTTGTAATTGTGTTCAGAACCATTGTTGTCAGAAAACTTATTTAGAAGGGGAAAGTATGTTTTGGGAATTTGTTTAAAAATGTTGAATAAATTTTTTGGAGATACTAGAAAAATATTTTGAAATTTTTTAAAAAATGATTAGAATATATTTGGAATACTTAATGAAAACTCTCGAAAAATTTAGGAGGCACGTGAAAACTTGAAGTATTAATTTTTGTAATTTTTTTTCCCTTAAATTACAGCTATGTATTTTTAAAATTATTCACATAGATTTCCATTAATTTTTTCAAAAGTTTTTAGTAAGTTTCCTAAAAGTCTCATTTGAAGTCTGTGAAAGTTTTTTTTAGTAAGATTTTTATTAAGCTTTCTAATTGTTTCCCGCTTTTTGTTTTTTTTATATATTTTTTCTTTTGTCTCCCTTAACGTTTTTCTTTTTCGTTTTTTATTGTGGTAACTATGTTTAGAACTCATACAGTACATGGACTTTTGAATTATGAGAGGAAGAACAAGTGTGATATGGTGTTTCAAGAGTATTAAATATTTTTTCTTTTTCAATTATAATTATAGCATATGCACGGTTTGCATGCAAAAACTAAAGGTTTAATTACATTTTTCACCTTTGTATTTTATATTAAATTTCACTTGAGGACCTTTATTTTTAATTATAAGAATTAAGCTTTTACACTTCTAATTTGTCGTAATGTCAACATTTTGCTAATTTTAGGTTGGGAAGTGGCTAAAAAGTTCGTATATGACGAGCACATAACAAAAATCAAAGGGCAAAGATGTAAAATCTAATCATTTCCCTCATAATCTACCTCTAATTCCAACAAATCACTCTAAAATTATTACAGTAATAAAATCTATGATGTATGTAATTTTATTAAGCTTTATGCAAAAACTTCTAATTCAACTCGCGTAAAATACGCATGAATTTTTGAATGGGAAAATGCTGCATTTTACTTTTTTTACATTTTAAAAAAGGCTAGTTGCTTGTTACATGAGAATTTTTCTTTTATTTTTCAAATAAAATTTAGCAGAAAGCTACATTACAACAAATTAAAAGTTTAAGGGTTTAATTATTACAATTAAAAATAAAAGTCCTAAAGTAAAATTTAGTGTAGAGTGCAAGAGTACAAAACATAATTAACCCAAAACTATATTAAAAACTCTTTGCAGTTTCGTCTCTCCAAAGAGAAATTGTTCGAAACGATTGTCACAGAAGGCACCACCATAATTTCAGTATCCATTGCGTGTCTTACATGAGTATTGTATTAATACAAATAGATTTTTACACTGAATTTTTCATAAAAAATATTGTAATTATTTGTTGTTTTTTTTTTATTTCAAATAAAAACATCTACTATCTTTCCTCATACGTAAAAAATACTGCTGTCCATTATTTTGATGATTTTTCTGTATAAAAATTATGTTAGAATAGAATTTTGGCATAATCACACTTTATCTTCTTGTAGTTTAAACAAAAATCATATGATTCCATGTGATTTAAAAGTGAACACATAAACCACCTGTGAATTGGACTTAATTGCAAAATGGATGAAAATCATTATAATTAATAACAATTCTGTCACAATAGTATTTTTGTAATTCCAATTCTCCTAAATGGTATACTAAAAAGACGATTTTGCCTCGTTATATCAAAATAAAGGATTTCTTCGCAGGGGTATTTTTATTGTTTCATCTAATCTGTCACGATTTCATCTATTTTACATGTAAATCCAAACCATAAGAAAACTTAAGTGTTCACTTCTAAATTACAAAGAGATAAAATATAATTGTTACTAGAAGTTTCCTTGCAATGAGCATTTATGGAAGGATTGGAATATGAAACCCCCACTCTTCCCAGTCAAGCAGGTAATGGCTGACCATAGGATCTTGGAAAAGCCCATACCCCTCCAACCATGACTTAGCTGTTGGTGTTTGGCCCCAGCAAGAACACCCATTAGCTTTATTTGCTTGCAATGAGATTGATTCCTTCCACTCTCTCTTTCCCAATGCATAGCCATTTCTTGCCCATCTTTGCATTCTTGTCATGTCCCCTAGGCTATGTAACTTCCATGTTAAACCATGATAACTGCAGATTATCAAAATTCATCACTGGGACTGACATATTTACCTTTGGTACTATTTTCTTTAACTATTTTTATTATTGACTATAGGTATATTCTAAAAATTATAAAAGGAAAATGCTTTTCAATTGTCAAATCTGCTCAGCAATGTTGGATGCCATGAGAAAAACAGATTTAACATTGCTAGATGTCCATTTGAATACATGTCAATTGTCAAGTCACCAAACAAAGCCTGCTGTTCCACAGTTACATATGTCTATATATATATATATTGCAGTATCTTGAAAAAGATAATAAAAACAGACCCATCATTTGAACATATCTGTCCAATTGATGTCGGCCCACCAATAATGCCTGTGAAACTGATGAAGTTTCATTTGAATACATCTATATCTTTCGTAATTTGGATTCAAGATCCTGTTACTGTCATATATAAACAAAAAAACAAAAGACATTAAGTAGCAAAAGTTCTTGTGCTAAAAATTCCTAGAAACTATTTACATACTTAGAATACTATGTTTTTATTGGATGACCAATCTTCATTTATATGTATGGTATTATATAAACAGAATTGAAGGCTAGATCAGCCTGTCTTCCTTCATAGTTTGTAAACCTTGCATATACATCTGATCTGAGTAATAGTCTACCATATGATCCATCCACGTGGATTCTTCTCATCAATACTGAGTGCTTGTTTGGTAGAACTTAAAAGCCAAGTTTTTTTTAAACTTGCTAGTAAAAAAGTTAAGTTTTTTTATTTTTTTTACTTTTCTGATATTAGTTTAGATAAAAATAAACAAAAAAAAAACAAAAAAAACAAAAAAATTAACTTTTGTTGACTTTTTTACTTGTAAACTTATCAAAAAATCAACTCATAAGCTGTACCAAACGCAGCCTGAGACATGAACAGATTACTTACTGAACTTGCTATTATTGGTTGAATTCCTATCAACCTGGCTCAGTTTGGTGGGTATGGATTGCTCATATGCCTTTCAAGACTGTAAAACCACCAACCCTTTTTTGAGGTTTAAGTTATGTAATTGGTAAGTTTCATGATCAAATCCTTTCTCAATGAAAATTACATTTTTGGATGTAATCCGGGTTTTGCAATCGCAAGGAATCAAGGCTACGAGTCGTATTCAATATCCTTTGAAGAGTAAATTACTCAAGCATTGGCTAAGAAGTGCTTGGTGACTTTTTCAGTTGAAAAAAGAGAGATTTACGAGTTTGCCACTTATCTCGGCAGCAAACCCTTATCCGTCGATGTCAGGGCAGTGAAAAATAGATTCATAGATTTCCAACAGCCAACAATATGAAATGAGCCCATCTTTCACCCAAATGCATTCTGTCATGCCATGACTTGAGGAACTATGAATTCAGTAACCTAAGGGGGGTCAGAAATAAGATGGTAGTCTCATTGGCTTTGACAGATGGGTTGAAACTTCTCGTTCTTATTTATGCGATCGCGAGTTCGAATCCATTTACAGTAGTAATTCTTGTGAATCAAATACTGCGATGGGAGACCTCTGTCAGTTTGTACATTGGTAGAGTTGGGTTAAGTTATGACTTACTTCTTTCCAAAAAGCCCAATAAGATAGGGACTACTATAGTCATGCTCAAGCAGATTAGCTACATTGCTTGCCCTGCCTTTACTCTTATGAGGCTTAGCCAAAAAAAAAAAAGAAAAAAAGAAATGACGGGTAGGTGTGAGGAGTGTGAAGTCGAGCCAAGGGAGCTAAATGGGATGTCCCTCTATAGGCCATTTTCAATAATAATACACACATGGGACTGTCCACAGGACCAAAACAAAACCCAAAAAAATAACAAAATAACATTAATAATAACAATAATCACCTAAAATTTAGGTATGGTTAGACTACATAAATGTTCCAGCTCAACCACATCCACATCAGTACCTTGCAGGCTAATTGCTGTGTCGATGGCGATGGATTCATTCGCCAAAAGCTGAGCATTACCTGAACTGATTAGCCATGCTTCTTCCGTGATCTCCCCGGGATTTAATTGCCTCTCCTCCTCCTCCTCCTCCACCTCCATCCACCACCACCACCACAGGAAGCTTGTGATCACTCGCCTTTCGAGTGCCATGGAGCTTAAGGCTAGCATCATTATTGTCTTTCTTCTCTTCCTCCTCCTCACCCCACCTTGTTTTTCCAAAGGTTAGCACCCCTCTAAGCTTTATGTGTATATATATATATAATATAGTATGGTATGTTTGATTAATCTGTATGGAATTGCATTTACATAGGGGGATTGGATGTGTCAAATACGGATCCGGGGATTTACGATATTGATTATAGAGGTCCAGAGACCCATTCATACATTCCTCCACCAAATCGATTCGGACACAAGACTTCTGTTCATCGAGAAAGCACCATGGCGCATCGAAAGTCCAAAGGTTTCAGAGCTGGAAATGGAGGAAATGTAAGACACCTATCCCACAATGTTCGGTTCATATCTTGGTTTGGGTTTTGATTTTGGAAGAAGAAAAAGAAAAACTGTTGATTAGCAGCATAATTAGGACTTGTATTTATTATAGATATACTTCTTTATACCTCTTAATTTATTTTTTGTCTTTGTTTTACAGGGTAAGAAAATTCATGGATAAAGAAGGTTTGGTAGTGAAGTGCTTGCATTGAAATTATTGTTTCTTTCAATATGAGTTGTGTGGAGACTAAAAAGGAATGTAATGAACAGGTCTTGTACTCTGTTTCATCTATCTATCAATGTGTAAATGAAGATTTTGGGATTTGTTTGCAGTTTGAATTGTTGTAATATGATTGAATATGTTATAGAAATATGAAAACAGTTTTAATTCGCCGAATCATCTGCAAAACAAACATGAACAACATTTAGAAGTTCATGTTCATAAACATATTTAGCATTGGCTCAACTCAGAGATCATGACTGTCCAGTGAATTTCATTCATTTGGATAATCAGATTCTGACAATAACGAGGAAATGTCAGCTCTTAGATCTTTTACATTATTTTCTTGGGAAAATTTGGGAATCCAGAACTAACTGATCAACCTCCAATTTGTTTCCTCTTCTGGGTAGATTTTATATATGCCATAGTTCAAAACCAATCTCGAATCAGCCTAAGAATGAATTTGATGTCAATAAAGGCAGCCCTTTCACTGACTAACCTTGTATTATGTAGGATAGTAAGCACTAAAATGGGCATAAAATGAAATTTTCAAATGACATAAACCATAACCAAGAAAGCTTCTGTAGTGTTACTAACCCTATTGAATCAATTGGTAACCTCATTTGTTCTCAATCCATTGTTTGGGAAAGTTTGAGACACCACTACACCACTTGAATGCCTAAAAATCAAACAATTCAAATGTTTGAGGAAGATAATTTCATTGGACTTCTCTACCCCTTGACATGAAGCCACACATTTGCAGCATCCCCTCTGAGTATTAACTAAATGGGATGATTCAAACATAGAAATAGAATAAGCATTAACTCATGATGTTATGCATATCCATTTTAGTACCCAAAAAAAAAAAAAAAAAATTGCAGCCCTTCTAGTAAACTAGGGTGTGCATGCTATCAAGCGAACGACTTGATCGCGAACTATAGTCTTTGTTTGTGCGACTGACCGATAGATTGGCTCCGTGTTAAACCCAAAACCGAAATGATCTTAATCTATTTTAGATTTTTGGACCTAAAATTGAACTGACCATTCCAACAAACTCGAGTCGTTTCTATGGTTCGGTTTGGCTCGAGTCCCCTCTTTTGTATAAATATTGATTTATTCACTTAAGAATTCAAAAAAAAAAAAAAAAAAACCCAAGGACTCAATTTTGTATCTCAATTTGGCAAAAAGCTAAAAAGTAATGTATAAAATAAACCAATAAATAACTATTAATGTCATGCATACAATATGTACATAAAAATTTGTAATATACATAGATCGGTTCTAAGTCGGTTCGGGCTGGGTCATATAAGTTTTAAAAATGTCAATCCGAAAATCGAACGAAATTCAATTTATCGATTTAACTATTTTAAAACCCATAACCAAACCAAACTCGTAATAGACCTAAACCAAATCGATCCATAGAGACCGAAATGGTTTGGTTCTTTTGTGCACTTAAATGGGGAGTAAATAAAATCTTCAAAATGACATAAACCATGTACACCCAATGACCCAAGTAAACACCTGAAGCGTTACAAACCTTTTGGATCATTTGAAACCTGTATCCTGGAAACTGAGTTGCCTGACAAACAACTTGAATGCCTCGAAATCAACTAATTCGATTGTTTGAGGAAGACATTTTTCTGAACTTGTTTCCCCCTGAAATGGATCCTCAGAATCGGAGTGTCCCCATGGTTGAATATGTCCAAACTTGGATGATTCAAACATAGATATACATATAGAAATAGATAAGCCAAACAGGCGTGACGTTATATGCATGTGTGCCACACATGACAAATGTAATGTGCGAGTAAGGCTTCGGATTGTTAAGCATGATAGCAACATATAGCTAGCAATATTGTCCATTAGTTGGTCATTTGGGAAACAAGAAAACTTAGGCCAGCGAAGATCGTGCCCTACAGATTTAATGTTTCTGCACGAATTTAATGGAGGGCTTGTCCTTGATCCCTTCCTTTGTTTTTGTTTTTTGTTGAGTTGTGCGGTTAGAGTGTTCAGGCGAGTTTATGCATACCTCGACTAATATTTTCTCTAGTCTAATAAAAAATAGCCTATTCATACCAAAATTAGAGGATTCCTCATAGATAAATTTCTAGTAAGTTAGTCTCAAAGGGTTGCCAAGTTTTAAGTTCAAAATATATGGTTTTATAACTTGACCCTATCTCCACTCGACAACCACTCAGGGTTTCCTTGATCTAATTAAAGGCAGGACTATTCACACCTTGATTAGAGATTTATGAAAAACAAATTTCTAACGATTGTCAAGTTTTAAATTTAAGATATCTAAATTTATAGCTCAACCGTATTTTTGTTGGGCTACCCGTCGAGGTTTCCTTAATCCTTTGACAAGATGAAAAACAATGAAAAAAATTTCACCTATGATGGTTGTGTAAAAGGTCATTACAAATGGGTTGTTCATGACATATAATGTAATCCTTGGCAATGGCGGATCAGGATTTTGATTGAGAAAGGGCCAAAAAATTTTTTTATTTGGTTGAAAGCAGGGTTAAGAAATTTTTTTTATTTTTGAGACATCAATACAATATTTAGTATTCTAGATATCCAAAAATTTAGAAGAGTAATTTTAAAACTTTTAAAAGACGCTAATACACTATAGTGTATTTTAAGTAGTAAAATTTCTATAAAGTATAGTGGATTTTCAAAACTTTGAGAGGCGTGAACCTGTCCGCCCGGTTCGCCATTGTTGATTCCTTGGTGCATTTGTAGATTTTCTCTTGGTATTGTGCATATTATATGACTACGAGTTGATTTTGCTGATTTGATGGTGAAATGTGGTGATTACAAAGGAAAACGCGTAAAGACCGGCATGGTTAATATTGTAATATTTTGATGACTATACATAATTATTTATCATTGTCATAATTAATAAAGACGGCATTCTCCGTTAACCATGGCTCACTTGCACCTTGACTCCAGCCTATCTCATATGAAAATACAAAGAAATAGGAAGGTTACTACACCCTGTTATCTATGAGCACCAATAAGATACAATGACTTGTAATTTGAGTAAAAATCAGATGATCTTCTTGTGATTTAAAAGTAAACACATGACTTCTCAGTAATTTGAATTTATCTGTAAAATAAATAAAAATTATTAAATTTTACGAAAATTTTATTATACAAATATTTTTATCATTTTATATTTTTAAATTTAAATTCTAAATCATTACTTAATACTTTTCAAGCATAAATTGGCCGGTGAACTGGTGTGTCAACAAGAACTAGTCTACCTTTAAAGCATAGACTTTATCTGGGATTTAAATCACTGCTTTGGACCGTTGGCGATGAACTCATTCAACTGGATAAAAATAGACAGAACACAACATTGAGTGATGATAGTGACAATTCATTCACATCATCTTCACATTGCCCAAGCGCAATGGCAGTGACTTTGAGGAATTTGGAGGGCCCGGGGGATACATTATTCCAAGCTAGGGTAAACATTTTTCGACGTAGCATGCTATCATTCATTGTTTTGAAGACTTTTCAATGGTGTCACAATTGCAAGTGTGAGAGTCGAATCCTAACCATAAAAGCACATTATTCCCAAGCTGGCTTATTCGTTTTTTGATGTTTTAATTTAGAAATATAAAATAATAAAAATATTTAAGTAATAAATTTTTTATTAAATTTAATAATTTTTATTCATTTTACAAATAAGTTCAAACTATCGAGGAGTCATGTATTCATTTTTAAACTACAAAAAAATCATTTGATTTTGTCTCAAATTATAAGGGGTAAAGTACAATTACTCTAAATAAATAATTCAAATTGGACATTTTATCCTCCTATACTTTATGTTTAAATAAACGATAACATGGCAGAATTGGGTTTAAGGTTGTCAAATAATTATAACTTATATTCTTTTTTTTTTTTCATACTTCAAGATAGAATTATACCTTGTATTTATGTTTAACTATGGTGTAAAAATTTTCTTTTGTTTCTGAACTTATTATTCAACCTAATAAGGGCAAAGTTGACATTTGCAAAAAATAGGAGATGATATCAACGTTTTCTTTCATTTTTTTTTTATTTTATGGAATCTACTTTCAACAACTAAAAATAAACCAAAAATAAAATCAAGAGAGATGTTAGTGTTATTTTAGAAACATAAGGGGAGGTATTTGTAATCATAAGAAACCTTAGGGGAGTGTAACCAAGGCCAAAATGCTGATCCAATTACTACTTTTTTGCTGACGCGGCATGTAAGCAAAGACCCGCATGTAACTTTAAAACCGCCCCTCCGCGTTGGACACGGTCTGTTTGGCGTGAGAGAAAAAGTGAAAAGGAGACAGAGAGACCATTTGACTCCTCTCTATATTTCTTCCTATACTTTCCCGGTCTCTCTTTCCATTTCTTTCTCCCGTTTCATTCTCGTTCTGAATGGCGAATTCCGAGGAATCCAGCCCCCTTTTACCGCAGCAACCAGATGTAGATGATGAGAAGAAAGCCACCATACCCGTCACTTGTCCTCCGCCGGCTGAGTCAGCGGCAAAACAGTCGCTACCACCACCGCAGTCGCCTCGCAAGGGAGCTTCCGGCACCACCTGCGGCTGGTCCGCCGACGTATTGCCGCTAGGGCACGGGAGCGTGGTGGGGGAGCCGCTGCGTCGGGCTCAGTGGGACTCCTCGCTCGTCGCTTGCCTCGGACGCAACGATGAGTTCTGTAGCAGCGATCTCGAAGTTTGTGAGTTTATTTTTTTGCATAAATTTTCGTCGTATTTCTAAAAGGTTAAGCTTTGTGCATCTGACGTATAATGTTAATCGGAGATTGGTAGTGAGTTATCCCAATTAGATATGGCTTTTGGATTTTATCGTCAATTTCTAATTCTTCTGTGTTGGCGTTGGCTGATACGAAATCAATTGAGAATGGTGTATTATATATATATAATTACATATGAATCTCTGATTGTATATATGTATGAGAATCGTGTATTCTTCATTCCTATCGTCAATTTCTTTATATGTATGAGAATGGTGCATCTGCATCTGCCTCTCTCTCTCTCTCTCTCTCTCTCTCTAACTTGACATTTGGTAGGCCTCCTTGGAAGTGTGGCACCATGTGTGCTTTATGGAAGCAATGTTGAGAGACTTGGCTCCTCTCATGGGACTTTCGGCAATCACTGCCTGGTATACTCTGGTCTATACCTGATTGGGCGCATCGGTTTTGGCTGGAACTGCCTGGCACCATGGTTTTCATATCCTAGCCGTACTGCTATCCGCCGGAAGTTCAACCTAGAGGCAAGTTATTGCATTCATTTTCAAATTCTGGTTGTGTCCACACTCTATTGGATTGATGTTTGTGGTGATTTTATTAATCTTACCTGAATTTTTAGTGACTCGTTATTCAGTTCACATGGCTTAATAAGGTTTTTCATTACTGCTTTTCTGGAATATGAAGCAAAATATATGAAGCCCAAAAATATGGAAGTATGGGAACTTAAACAACGTGTGCGCCTAATGATAATGCAGCAGTGTTTTTGCTACTACTTCGGATTCTAAGGTTTTGGTTGAAACAAACAGGGCAGCTGCGAGGGACTTGCCAGATCCTGTGGATGCTGTGGAAGTTTTGTGGAGGATGAGGTGCAACTTGAGCAATGTGAGACAGCGTGTGACTTTGCAACTCATACCTTCTGCCATGCATGTGCCCTTTGCCAGGAAGGTCGTGAGCTCCGTCGTAGGCTTCCTCATCCTGGATTCAATGCCCAACCAGTCTTGGTAATGATCCCGCCTGGAGAGCAGGCCATGGGTCGCTGTGAGGCCTGAGTATTCTGCCGCAGCATTGGCAGGTTGAACATGCCCAATATCCGTGTGATACGATATGATATGATACGATACAATACGATAAGATATTGACTTTCTAGTCAAACCGTAATTGCATCATGTAACTGTGCTCTTACATGTATAAATAAAGTACCATGATAATGTGTATGTTTTGTGTTTATAATGCATAGTATTTGGCAAACTTGGTGCCTAATTGAAAGGGGTTTCCAACTAGAGGCATTTCATCTATACCAGGTTATTTTCAGCTCAATGGTCAAGCAATTCTAACCAAAGGCTCAGATTGGTTGCTGAGAGGAAGCTAGAATGAAACTGAGAACTATGGAACTTGTTGCTTGAGAGCTGTGAAAATATTACAGGTTCAGGGTGGAGAGGCTATTTTAAGGTCTCGAGTTCTCTCTCTCATGGCTTCTCAGAAATTAAACTTAGCATAATATGTACTGGTAAGGCCAGAGAGGCAAGTGGGAATTTACTTCTTAGGGAGCATTTTTACTTAATGCAGGGTAGATGGCATCTCATGAAGTATACACGACCTTTATGCAGAATATGTATTCGATTTTGATATTGAATTTCCTAAACTTATCTCCTTCAAATACAACATGCTTTTTCACAGAACAATTAGAAGTTAATGCTCTATTTAATGGGAAAAAAATCAAGTGCTATTATCGAGCACCAAACGACTGTTATTTGCACCAGCATCATATTGAAAATTTGTCCCTATTAAACAACTAAAATTATCATGCATTATACTGTTTTGTATTTGATCTATATCTGTCAACTAAAGTTTATGACCCCTTAATAGGAGCCATGTTCTAACTTATTCATCAAGGTGGGTAGAGGGGCTCAAACCAGACCTAAATTTTGATGGTTTGCCCTTGAGCCACTGCCCAATTCCTCAGGTGGATGAAGCCATGGATACTAAACCATTGTACAAGCATAAAATAAATAAATCAATTTAACATAACATATACAGGTTCTAATTACTTCAAAGGGACCTCAAACCAATAAATCACAAGTCCAAGTACTTTTGTAATCTATCAAAAAAGCATAAAATAAAGAAATAAATAATTTTAACCTAACATATATAGGTTCTCATTACTTCAAAGGAACCTCAAAACAATCAATCATAAGTTCCAAGTACTTCAAAATGACTTGAGCATAAAATAAATATATCATTTTAAGATAACATATACAGGTCTAATTACTTCAAAGGGACCTCAAAACAACCAATCATAAGTTCCCTGTACTTCAAAAGGACTTAAAACACATGTCCAATATCTATTACATATCCAACATAAATTTTGATCATTTTAACATAACAATCCACTACCAAATAAGTTCTCCAAAGGGACTACAGAGAAATAAATTAAGAAGAAAAGAAATCATTCAACATAATTACCAGGATCGTCATCTTCTCCAAAGTAAAAGTTTTCAGCACCCAAATCATATTGGCTCTCATTCAGATTTGGAAGATTGTCATCACCATCATCAAAGTGAGGCTCGGTATCCTCCAAAGGCGATGCTTCCAAATCCGATGGTGGTTCAACAATCTCCCATTCAAGATCTTCTCCATCAAGTAGAGCAGGTTCTTCAGACACCCAATCCTCTATTAAATCTATGTTGTCAAGACTAATCGGATCAAGGGCATTTTTTCCGCGGTTAATATTCCTACAAATGTAACACACATATTTTCATTAGAGTGATATTCAGAATATGTTATTATTGAATTTCTCAATATTTAACCATAATTATACCTTTCTCGAAGCTTCAAGTTGTAACGAACAAAGACTAGATCATTTAATCTTTTGTGCTCTAGTCTATTCCATTTTTTAGAATGGATGAACTCAAATGTACTCCAATTCCTTTCACATCCGGTTGCACTACAACATTGACTTAGTACTCGAATGGCAAAGTTTTGTAATTCCGGACAACCATTTCCAAATTGCTCCCACCATGCAACTATAATAAATAGTTCAAATAACCATTCGCTTATCAATAATTTTATAAGATTGCAGAAATCATAGAAATAAATGAAAGTTTGTATATGTTTTATTTAAAACATAAATTTACCTGGATTCAGTCTCTCACGTTGACGAATAGCAAGGGACACACCAAAGTCACCTGTTGATTGCTTATATTCTTCAAGTTGTAAACTGATTTGCTCTTGCTTATTATAATCCGACACCAAGGTCGTAATGGCCACAAGCAATCCTCGACTAACTTCTTTTTGCTTAGTGAAAGTAGGTCTAAAATAAATCCCTGGATTAAGGAAGCAGCTAGTGGCATGAAGAGGGCTATGCAGTTGTTTCTCCCATCTAACATCAATCACTCTAATGTATGGGTTGTATAAGGAAACCCTATTTTTTAGCCTCTCTTTAATTGTCTCTTTTGCCCTATCCATGGCTTCATACAAGTACCCCATAGTGGGCTTCTCATCACCATCTACAAGACGAAGAACTCTCACCAAAGGTTCACTAATTTTCACCACAAGTTGACATTGTGACCAAAAGTTTGCATCTTCCAAGATAATTTTAGCAATTTCTTTCCCTGCATTACTCTTTGCATATAGAGACCCAAGCCATTTATCACTAGTAAACATTTGTTGAAGCTCTCTCTTGAAATTGACTAAGCATTGTAGGCTTAAGAAGGAAGTTGCAAACCTTGTAATGCCGGGGCGACACAAATCTCTTCCATTAGTGAAATCTTTCTTCATCGTGTTCGCAATCCATGCATGATTGTATATGTATCGAGTGATCTGTTTAGCCATTTGAATGGTGCCATCTATGAGAGGAAAGTACTTTGGATTGGCAAAATTCTCCAACATCAAGTCTATGCAATGGGCTGCACAAGGAGACCAAAAGAAGCTTCCATACTTTGCTTGCAACCTTTTCCCTGCCGCTTTATAAGAAGATTCATTGTCTGTAACAAATTGCACAATATTACTGGGTCCCACAAGTTGTACAACTTCATCAAAAATCCCAAACAATGTGTCTGCATCTTTAGTAAGGCCTGATGTATCAACTGACTTCAAAAACACAGTGCCTTTAGGACAATACACGAGAAAATTTATAAGTGTCTCTGGCTTTCTATTCGACCATCCATCAGACATAACTGAGCATCCATAAGTCCTCCATGAATCTTGAATTTGAAGAAGATAATCTTTAACCTCACGAACATTATTATTCAAGAGAGTACCCCTCAAGTCATGATAAGAAGGTCCTTTGAAATCCGATCCAACAGCTAGCATTGCATCTATCATTGGCTGGTAATACTTGGATAGAGCTGCATTAAATGGAACATTAGCATCATACCACCACCGAGCCACCGCCATTCTTGCTTGATCAACAACTTCCCTAGATGCCATTGCATTTCTTATAGAAGGTTGGGCGCTCGGGGTTATTGTCAAAGCAAAAAAACTTCTTGGTCGCTTTCTTCTCTTACTCCCCTCATCTCTAGATTGAATAGTACCAAATGAAGGGGAGCTAGTTTCCTCCTTTAACCTTGAATTTTTTTCCTTGTCTCTCCTATACTCTTCAAGCAACTGTTTCATTTGCCATTTTACATCCGACGACACCTTTTCGCAAGGATCAACTTCACCTTTAACCCCGGCAAGATGTTTCTTGAATCGAGTGATTCCACCACCTTTAAGGTGCTTATTACAATGGAGGCAAATAGTATTGTTCTTTTTACCCACAACCATTTTAGCATGAGCCCAAGCGGGATCATTTGATTTTGCAGGAGCTGAAGCCACTGATGTTGCGGCACTTAAAGCATTATCTGTCATTTGTTCCTGAAAATATAAAACCGAAATATTGTGTGTCATTACAAAGAAAGAAAAGAATTCAAGTCTCAGAAATATAAAGCCTAAAATATTGCAACCCTGGTACATCGCAAGGATGAAGCTAAAGCTCAATTATAAACTAGATCTTTCGGGCAATTTATCAAATAAGTGGAAGTCAACGTTTGCACAGTCAGATGAACTTTATCAAATTGCAGATTTATCAGATGAAATTTGAGATCAACATGGCAGCCTTGCACAAGACATATTCTATTGGAAGAAAGAGAATAGTAAAGTGACTGACAGTTTCATGTGATTCCCCATATTTCTAAGGTGACCCAGAACACTGAACAAATATAACCTTTTGCAGATTTTTATTTATAAACAATTATAAGAAACATCCTAAGGCTTTTGATTTCTGAATTTTGTGCTTCCATGTTTTTATTTCTGAATTTTGTTTCCACTAAATTAATTTTCTCAGTGCAAAGATTACCATATGTATGGGAAAAGGGGGTTGGGGGAGTGTTGTGGGAAAGAACAGGGAACATTGAGTTGGTGGGAACAGAAGAGGAAGGAGAAAAAGGAACTCCAATAAACAGCATCCCCAGGATGTTACAAAGTCAGTTTCCCCATTTTCCCCTTAAATAAGACAATATTTCTATTCTCTAGCATCAATCAAATGTTATTTCTTATTCACACAGAAAAATCACAAGCAATTAGAGAGAAGAGAGCCTTACCTGGAAATGGAGAGTTGGAGACTGCCTTCGGTGGGGACTGGGGAAAGTGAGCTTCGGCTGGAGCTTGAGGGAGAGAGATGTCGACAGCTTTACATGAGAGAGGATTGGCAGAGAGCTGGAGCTTTACTCTTCAATCTTCACTCTTTCAAAACTAGGCATTTTGTTGCAAACAGCAACTATCAAAGATCCGTTAATGTCAATTTGAAGTCACAACTGAAAGGGAAATAGCTGATCATTGCAGTCATCTATATCTCAATGGGAGCGCATAACATTAGCCGGTATTGACATGCAAACTTATCTTTAGAATATTTCACAACATATAAAACCTGCTACTTGCCCTATTATCTGCAAGTCATCAGTTTTAGCTTTATAGCTTCCTGGGAAATAGATCACGAATGAATCCAAGGCAATCCCAGAGTAGAGTCATACAGCATAGATGCAAGAGGTACAGACATTTAAGTTCATGCACAGATGCCAACCATCGTGAGTGATGACTTTAGAAATCTTTCCCCAAATTAGTTGGGTGCTTCAATGGTATTTAGTTGACAATTTCTGATCAGCTGATTTAAATGGTTACACAAGAAACCACAATTTTGCCAATGACCCTACCCAATGATCAAGAAAGGTAAAGAACAGCAAACAAGAGGAAACCAAAGAAACCTGTAACATACAAAAATACAAACAGCATTTTACTTGGTCAGCTAACATGTCATTGTGAGGATAACCTCTAATTACGAAGCTAAATTTCTATCCAATATGAATAGAGAATAGGAAGGAAAATCACTAGAAAGTGCAACCATCTCTCGACAACTGGTACCAGACACAGAAAGTGATATCTAAACAGAGCAGCTCAACCTAAACACTAGAGAATACTACATATCGTCCAATATGTCTATTCTCCTGGTGCTGAAACACCTTGCTTCAGTCTCTCCCTCTTCATCTTCTTCTTCAAGATTGGCTTCTTTTTCTTTGGAGGAAGGGACTTTTGCGCATACATGTAAAGTAAATAATTTCCAACGAGGAACATTAATAGTAAGCCACCAACAAAAAGCAAGATTATCAAACCTGGTTTGAATCCTTTGACTTCAGGATCCTTGATCACATTTTCCTGTTCAACAAATTGGATGATAAATGGAAATGTGTATCACATAGAAAAACCTCAACAGTCCAAACGACAAAAATAAAACTGAGAAACATGAGAATACTCATGCACCGACTATGTAATCTCCATTCAACACGACTACCACTTGCAATTTCACAATTTTAGAAATTGGAAAAATCATCTTGTGTTTGTTTAAACAAATATGTCCTGATATATTTATCAAGAATCAATGCACGTTGAAGCTACCAACTACTTGCACAATCACCACATAATCTATAGTCTCTTGAAGAGGTCAATTAAACAGAGTGCAACTGAGCTTTTGTGACTATAAGGTGCATATGTAATGATTTTTGTAAGTTTGGTCCATATGACATTATATAAATGTCTGCTTAGCTACCAATGACAGAAGGTTCCTCCCAAAAATTTGCACCACCAAATACCAATAAACGAATTTTATAAGGAGCTTGAAACAGAAAATTTTGAAGGCAATGTTAATAACTCATTTCACATATTGACACAGAGATACACTTGCACAACGCTCGTAAAGGCTGTTTCAGATCATTATTGATCATGATCCACAACAAAGCATGAGCTATGTACCTACACAAAGTTCATCAATGAAAACCTAAATATTTTATAAAGTTCAAAACTTTGTTCTAATAAACGGGGTGCAATTCTTAAGTACAGGTTTTGAATCCAAAAGATTCTACATGTCTTCCACAACATCTTAGCATGTAGTACAACCTCCAAAATGCCTGTTAAATGTTATTGGGCTTACCATGATTGTACGACTGGAAAATCAATAATAGAGAACCAGTCAACAAGGCTAGTTAATAAAACTAGTTAATAAAAAGTCAATGCCAACTGATATGCTCTAGGTTATCATGAATTATTTGTTCTTCTGACACGTCAATATCTATTGCCAAACAAGACACTAAGTAGAAATGCTGCTTAGACCATGAAACTTCCAAAACTACGAATTGCTGAGTAGTTAGCCATGTCATTTAGTAGAGGTCAAATGTTTGAGTCGTGTTGCTCGACAAAGTGTTGAGTCTGTTGACAGCAATGTAACGAACAAATAATAATAATAATAATAAATAAAACAGAGTCTCAACTGTCAGCTGCTCAACCAGAGGATTAGCTAATTTAAATTAATAAGAAAATACACCCTTGTCGAGTATCATCCTTCCATCAACAAAATTTGTTATTCTATTTGAATTGCATCATAATTGGATGGTCCACATAGAACTACCTTGGAAAGAATTTAGAGTTGCTTTTGGAGTGTGGAACAATCAATCTATAACAACAAATTTGGCTGAAAGCTTTAACAGAGCTATGTGATTGGCCATGTTTTATAGCATAAAATGCCAAGTACCTAAAATAAGGTAGGCATGGTTGAAATACAGATGTTCGGCTCACAAGGCCAATACAAGGAGATACAAATATGTAGCTCAATTCACCTCAACTTGAAAAATCTTCATCCAAACTATTAGGAATCGGCTACCTGAATCTTGTTTCACCATTCCTCTCATTCAAGAAACACAATTTCAGTTAAACCACATGCTAACATGTCTTTTCTTATTATTTCAACCAACATTAATTCTGGTCTCTCTCGTCCCCTACCATTACCCTCAATGCAGAAACATCGTTCCTCCTTATTGGTGCAATTGTCCAAGCCAACTTGTCTTGATTGATTTTCTTCTTATGTCCTATACGTTCTACTTCTACCATCTCATGAATTTGTTTTCCCCTAATTGTGTGCTCCCACGTTTTACCTCATATCTATTCATGTTAAAACCATACTCATTCTTATAAACACGTTGTTTCTTAGTGGACCAGCATTTTAAAATGTAATGTATGTCTGATGTTTTAACCATCATGCAGAATTCTCCTCTTAATTTCAGGGATACACATCAATCCCATAATACCATTGAAGCATTCCCACACTTAGCCCATCATGATTTCCTTCTTTGAGTAACATCACCCTCAATCTCTCTGTCCCATCATGGTATTTAATATTTGCTCACTCTTGGTATTTCTTGGCTTGATCCTAACAACCCCCTCATTTGATGTACTTTGGGTTTTACCCAAGTTACATTTCATGTATTCCGTTCGAAGCCCTACTTATCTCAAACAACGAGCACATTCAATTTGATGGTCCCATGTTCACAATTTCAAGAATTAAACATGTTTCTAAAAGTGCACCCAAACAGGTGCGCAATCACTCTCCGTTGTCCATAGCTATCAACCAGTTCAAGCTTAAATAACACTTCAAACACAAAATATAAAAATCTAATTCGCTCAAATCAGATGGAAAGAACAGAAATCAAAAGATCATCGTGAGTGTAGAACCAAACACTTTACAAACCCTAGATCATGGCACAGCAGCACAAGAGACTGTATATAAGTCCAGACCAAACAAAACAGATCTCACGAATCAACGATCAAATTGAAAGAGAGATTTTGAAAACTGTGGGGGCGTACCACCCGATCGAATGACGGGGTCGAGTGATCAGCGAACTCGGCTTCATAGTCCAGGGCTCCAAATACAAGACGAGCGACCGTCTGCGAGCTGATAGAATAAAAAGTGACACCTAGTGGTGGCCATGCCGAGAGCCCGATACCCCTGTGAAGCATATTCATAAATGATAAGACTTAAAAAAATTTTTAAGATTGAATTATTTTAATAGTTGAGATTGAGAATTGTTTTTAAACTTAGTCACGTTTAAAATATATATAAAATAATATATTTTAATATTATATATTTAACTATATATAATTAATTTTTTTGTTATTTTAACATTATTTATGAAAAAAAATAATATATGTTAAATTAATTTTATGTTAAATGAGGGGTTTGAACGATTTTGAGAATGTAATTTTTTTAGTTAAGTGGGATTCAAATTTTGTTTTGGGAGCCGATAAAATTTTTTTTGTGTAAACCAACACGCCTAATGTTCACTGGAAAATTTTCAATTTAAGCCCTCAAATATTTTCTTATTGGTGAAATTACCACATAACTTTTATTTCTCGTTCATTTATGTCACCTTCAGTCTTCTTCTATTTTTCCCTTTTTTTAAAGCTCTACTTTGATTTCTATTAACTACTCCATGAAACAGCAGCCCATACATTTCATTTGCAACAATCAGTAACTACTAATCTCAGCCCATACATATATCCCAGCCCTCAAAAACATAAACCATGTGTAATATCAATTCACAAATCGGGTCCAGGAATCGGCTCCCAACCAAACTCGGTCCATTGTCAAACTTAGGTGAGAGCATCATTACCACTGGATTAATTTTTTTTCTCAATTGCCGTTTCATATCTATATGTAAATATTGGACAATTAAAAGCAAAGAGAAAAGAAAAGAAAAATAGAAGCATGGAGCTGTTTGGCATCAATCTATTCTACTATCAAATTGCTGTATAGTATGATGACTTGAATAGTGGTTTAAGATCATTGATTTGGGCAATCAGTTTGACTGGGGACTGGTGGAGAAACAGAGAGCTCATGCTGTTCTCTTCAAAATGGATTTCTTGAATTGAACATATAATAAGACGATGAAGATTCCAAACTACTAGAGCAGGAAATGCTTTATTAGTATTCTTATACTTGAAACTGCAAGTCTGCAAGGATGACTGGCTTTGTGGTGGCATAACCGCATAAGCCAGTGCTATATTTGTCCGTACATTCTCACGAACAATCGTTTTGTTAAGATAAATTTGGATTTTTAATTTCTTCATTAAAGCTTAAAATTTGCTGAAGTGTAATGAACTATTTTGCATAATGATTAAAGATTAAAGAACAAAAAATGCTTAACTGAAAAAAGAAAAAATGTAGTAGTCAAGTGCATTAGCCTTCACAGTAGGAAAACCCCGATAGATGTGGCCTACGCTGAGAGTGATGGTCCTTGAATATCGAAAACTGGGCAGCTTATGGAGAGAGAGAGAGAGAGAGAGAGAAGAACAAAAACTCGGTTTATTTTATTTGGTTACAATATAGGATTTAATGGATATACCATCCACGGGCAGGAGATATACAAGGAACAACAATCTCCATTCAACCTTTGATGAAAATTCTCACAAAAAGAGGACCACCCATAAGAGAAACCACAAACTTCATGAAGGAATTGTAAACCATCTTCTCCTCCTCTGCTTTTCAACTTTAACTTGCACAATATTGACTGTAGCCAGTAGTAGTGGAGTTGACTTGCATACAAAACTTGAGTTTATATAGGCTCAAGGTTTGTGAGAAAATTTAAAGAATGACATTGACTTCAAAAATATTACAAAAGATTTCAGCTTTATTACATATCTTACAAGGCCATATTGCTCAGGAATGTGCAAAAACCTTGGTGAATAGCGACTATTTTTTTCATATTTGAGTGCATAAACTCCAATGGCAGCAAAAAATTATCCTACCAATTTAGGAGTTACATGTGTTATAGCCAATTAAGTAAGTTGTCCAGACTCACTCTAACTATGAACTCAATTTGAATGTACAACTAACCGGCAGCATTTTTTCGTATGAAACCCATCATACACATGAATCCGTGATCTAGGTAAAATATAAATTCAGGACACCGTACATCTTATAGATATTTAATAATTGTATAAAATAATATGAACAATATAAACCAGAGAGAATCATAGAAACTAATAATCAAATATCATAATCATGGCCACTAAGGGCTCATACAAAAATCCAACAAGAGGTTAGTTGTTTGAAAAAAGGAAAAAAAAAAAAAAGAAAAGAAAAGAAGAAGGGGAAAAAGAGGAGAAAAACATCAAACGAAATTGGGCAATTGAAAGTGAGTACTTATTTATCATTACATGCATTGATCATATGTGTTTTAAACCATTTATCCTTTTCTTTCCTATCTTATACCTCTGAGTCAAAGTTATAACCTAAAGAAAGTCCCATTTGATTTTAGAATGATTAGGATTCGTATATGGAAGTGAATGAAGTAGAATGATTAATATAATAATTATGTTGTCTTTTTTATGATAACATTCTTTTCATGAAACTATGCTAAGTTTTTTTGTTGTTGTTGAATGCAGTTTTCCATAATGATATGTATATGTGAGGTATATTGCTTTATATATCATTACTTCAACGGATTTACACTTTGTTCTTGAGTGTTTTATTTGTTAAGTGTAATAGTAGTGAGATTTGAGTCAAAACTTAACTCCCAAAAAATTTGAGTTATGTACACTTGGATGCTAGATTCTATATATATATATATTGGCTATTCATTCACATATAAGGAGTTTTGAGCATAGTTAGAATGCAAGCCAATAAGATAGATAAAGCATACCCCTACTAAAAAAAACTATGTCACTTCCTTCCCCAGCGTTCAGTGGAACGTGAGGCACTCTAGCATTACAGATGACTATGTGACGATAATTAATGAATGCTTTACTTGGCCAAGGGGTTTTGCCTAAAACAGCAAAGTTTTCAATGGCATAAAGTTTCGTTGCCAATTTAAGAACGATGAACCAACCAGTTTAGGTTAAATATATCTTCAATCTGGGAAGCCAATTTGATGCTAAAGTTTTAGAGACCTTTGGCAACAACCCCTTTAAAGGAAAAGTTTGGATGCAACTTTTTATGGACTTTTAACTTCTAATATTTTTACTAATTTTTCAATAGTAAACAAACTCATACAAAACAAAAAAAAATAAAAATACATTCAAACGAGGCTTTTTAGCTATTCATAATATTTAGGAATGCAGAAATCCTTATAGTTTACTGGGCTATAAAGATAATTGCAAGTTTTATTGACATTAAAATCTTTTGAAGTAATTCAAAAATGATTATACTTCAATCCTTTTTCTTTTTTCTTTCATTATGCTTGCAGTCAGCGATTAATTTTACTGGAAGGGTACAAACTGAAAGCTATAAGGTCAAAATGCTCCTAACCTCATTTTACAAATTTTTTTCTTTTTTGAAAATTACAAGAAACAGTATATATCTACATCTACTTAGGGATGGGAAAATGGAAGAACTGAGTACAAGCCTAGAGGATAGGAGTGAAGAGACTGTGGCTTAAACTCGTGACCTTGAGCGGGCAAAATAAGTCCCCAACCAACTGGGACAGCCATGCTTGGAGCACATTGATTTTATAGTGTTCTTACTACTTATTGTAAATGGTAGTCTAGAACTCTTTCCTTGATATGCATCATAATACTTCAACCTGAATTACATGCAATTGTAGAAGAGAATTCAACCTACTGCAACAGAGACCATGCAAAGCTTGAATAGCACATCATTCCACTTATAGCCCAAATGGTATACTCATTCCTCAATTCAAAACATAATGGGCCTTGCTACTACTTCTCATTAGGCTAAGCACCAATGTTATCTAGAAAATAATATAAACTTCAAGACGTGGATGGTCCATCTTTGATCAGACCGGAGAGAAGATCAGTAGAGGTGCACGTAAGTTGACCCAGACGCCCTGTCCGCATAATGTAAATAAAAACTTACAAACTCTAAAACGACATAGCCCAAGAAGAGAGGAAAAAATACCTTTACCTAGTTCTCTACTATGTAACACTGTGTTTGGATCCCGATTTAGTGAGGGAAAGGAAAAGGAAAAGCAAAGAGAGGAGGAAATGAAGGATTTCGTATTCCATGCTCTTGTTTAGTTAGTTAGGAAAATAAGAAGGAAATGAATAGCGATATATCAATAAATCAAAAATTTTTAACATTAACTTTTTCAACAATTTTCTCCGTTATGTTTCTGCTATTTTCTTTTACCCACTATTTTTCATCCCAGCCAAACTAGTGAAGGAATTTTATTTTCTCTACGCTTTTCTTTTTTGTCTATAAATTCAGCATCCAAACATAGCATAACAATTATGAGAGTTTGAATAAGTAGGGGCTTCTAACCATTTATTTGGGCTTTCTTTAACTTATTTGTGTTGCAATTTTGTCTAAATCTTGGTATACTTTCATTTCATTCTAATAAAAAGACTAAGAACATGAGCAAAATGCTCTCTCTCTCTCTCTCTCTCTCTCTCTCTCTCTCTCTCTCATTCATGATTTTATGGACTGGTTGTGTGGAGCCTGTGGACAATGTTAACCCCACCACTACGATCCACGTGATCAAGGAAGGTCTCCCATCACATGGATTACATTGATCACCCTTGAGATTTGACAAAATTAGTTACATTGCCTTCGCTTAATTTTTAAACTTGGTAACTATTTTCCCCCTCCCATCAAGGGAACATTAGTCAACTATTGGCATGGCCGAAACTACAATCAGGCCCAATCAACAACATCTCCGTCTTCCATGGCCCAAGCTCCAAACCCAGCAGCAACATTGCACAACCCACCTAATAGCACCATCGCATAACCCAATCGCTACCACTATACCACGACCCAACCAACACCATCATCGCACAACTCAGCCGTGAACACCACCTCTATTTATAAAAAAAAACCCATTTATCTTGATTTGTATACTATTTATATAATTTTTTCTGGTTAGATCTCTGTTTTCTGTAATTAGGGTTTGGTTTTGTTGATTTAGGTTTAGAAATTTGTGTGGCAGTAAAGAGAGAGGTGGGTTTGGAGTTGAAGCTTCGGCCACGGGGGTTGGAGTTCGAGTCGGGTATGGTGATAAAGGTGGGATTACTAGCCTTGAAGGCAAGTTTCAACCATGGAGGTGGCAATTTTAAGGGTGATGGGTATGGTGATGAAGGTGGAATGTAGGATGGCACAGTGGATTGGTGGCCAAAGGTGAGTGAGTGACTTGGTTTGGTAAAGAGAGAGAGAGAGAGATAGAGAGAGAGGGGTAGGGTTTTGTTTTTTAACCAAAATATTGAATTCTTTATCAAAATATACTTTAAACAATTAAGTGTTTGAATTATTTGAACACCACATCATTCTTGTTTCTCCTCTCATAATACAATTGGTCCTCCCTTATTAAATGAGTTTAATAGATGTTTTTGGGACCTACTTAGTAGGAGAGACATGTTGTCATGTAAAAAGAAAAAGGGCAAATTACGCCGGTGGTTCCTATACTTTCACACTTGTTTCTTTTTAGTCCATGTAGTTCCAATTGACTCGATTTTACCCCTGCATTTATATTGTTGTTCCTAATAGGTCCAATTGTTAATAGCCGTGAGAACAATGGACGGTAAAAGAAGACGTGGGCTGCACATGGATACAACTGAGGGGCACAATAGTCATTCTGCCCTATTCCAGCCCTAAATCGCTCGCCCACATGAGATACTTATAGGCTACGTATGCATAGTTACTAGGCAACCAAAACCAGAGAAATAGAAGAAGAAGAAGAAGAGGGAAATAGAAGAAGAGAGGAAAAAGGGAAAGAAAACCTAGAGGAAAAGAAGAGCAAATACCTTGGGATGGAGCCTATGCGTTGCCATTGCAGGAGGTGGGCGCAACTGAAGACATCCTGGACTGATAACAACCCTGGGAGGAGGTTTTATGGTTGCTCAGCATACAGGGTAAGAGTATTGCGCCATTTTTTCAGTTTGCCATAGTATCATTGTTGGCTAAACCTATGCTCTTACTGAAATTCAAAGTACAACTGTATGTCGGTTCTTTGAATGGGTTGATCCCCCCACGTGTGTTCGTGCTCGGAAGGTCATTCCAGGTCTTTTGAGAAAAGCAACAGTGCTTCAACATCAAATTCAGTAATACAGAGCAAGAGAGAGATGGTGGTTGGCATTTCTTATGATTTCATCACTGGCATTTTGATGGTGGAACTTCAAAGCAGCTGGAGGGAAAGGCAATGGAAATTACAATGGGAATGGGAAAATGTTACAACTTTACAATTAGGATATTGTATTTGTAATGGGAAAATGTATTTTATGGGTTATGTGTAATGGAAAAAATGTAATGGAAAAGGTAGTTTGTGGGTTCTATGTAATGAAAAAAATGTGGTTAATGGTTTTTGTAATGGGGAAAAGGTAGTTTGTGGGTTCTGTGTAATGGAAAAAATGTTGTTAATGGTTTTTGTAAATGCAAAATCTGGTGCAGTTTTTTGTAAATGTGCAATCTACTAGCTGTATTTGGCTTAACCTGAGGAATACATCACAATGGCATACAGTACTAAACATCTCTTCAAACAAAACAAAAAAACCATAAATCAAAGTGTTGGCATAAAACAATACTAAACAAAAGAATCATAAATTCATTCAAACAAAGACTGCTTTAGTTGATTACACAAAAGAACCATCCAGTACTAAACATCATTTCAAACAAAATTACACATTGTTAAGATATTTCAACATCCCTTCAAATTGTTCACATTCTTCAAAATCCATTCAAATAAAGACTGCTTCAAAATACTGATGGCTGAGAAGGGTTTGGCACTTTGGATCTTTTGGTTCTAGGTAATGTTGGCTGATTTCCAGAAGAGTTGGCAATAGTAGTTTTTGACCTTGTAGAAGCTGATGGCTGACTAGTAGAAGGGTTAGCAATAGTTGATCTTCTCCTTATAGGCATGCTTGGCTGACTAGCAAGGGAATCTCCCATATGTGAAGCTGGAGTGTTACCAGATGAGGAAGCTGGATTCCTCTCAACCCATAAATTGATGGTAATTTAGATAGATCTAATGGAAAATTGAAAATTACATAAATGAATTTATTCTTATAGGTAATTTCTGTTGGCCCAAAAAGCAACCCAAGAGGAGGAGCGAATTAGGTTATTCGAAGATTAAAAGTAATTAAGATATAATTAAAATTAATCTAACCAATGTAACAGTTATAAATCAATATGCAATGCAATATAATTAGAAGAATAAAGAAAAACAGAGCATAAGAAAGAACACATACATTTATCGAGGTTCAACCACAAACCGTGGTCTACGTCCTCACCTCAAGACCTCCTTGAAGTCTTCTTCCACTATGTAATCACCTATTACAAATGGGCTGCTGATTGACAAAGTGCTCAGCTCACTATACACAAGAACTCCTCACCGAGCTCTTCAATTTTCAAGTGGTTTTGTCCAAGCTCCACTCAAACTTCCAAGAGTTTTGCTTTCATAAGAGAACTCTCAAAACTCTCAATTACAAGTGTATAGAATTATACAAGTAACTAACACACTCTCTAGAAAGAGTTGATTTTATAATAAAAGCTCACAAATAAAGGCAGGAAGAATATTCAGAGTATATCAGTAAATTAGTCATCTTAATCTTGTTTTTGTCTTCAATCTCATGTATAAATGCAGCTGGAGGCTTGTATATATACCTTTGTATTGATTCCATCCGTTAGAGGTTGTTAGGTATCATTAATACACGTCCAGTCCGTTGTAACGTTAAGAAAAAAAGCCATCATATCCAAGGAGTCGGCTCTAGGTTTGTGGAGTCGACACTTTCTGCTTCTGCATTTACCAGATGTTGTTCACTGACTTCATGAGTCCGCTCTTCATATCAATGAGGTGACTCCTTATTCATTCTGTCTTTATATCTTTGGCTTCTGTTGTCATAAGGCGACTCTTCATCTTTAGGAGTCCGTTCTTTGTTCATTCGATCTTCGGCCTTTTACTCCTATTGTCATGAAGCGACTCTTCGTTTTCATGTGTCCACTCATTGATCATGTCATCTTCAAGCTTTTGCGTCTGTCCCCATGAGGACCCTCTTCATTACAATGAGTCCACTCATTGTCTACTTAGTCCTCAGGCTTTTTGCTTCTGTGATCAAGAGGTGACTCTTCATTTCTCATGAGTCTACTCATTGTTCATTTTGTTTTCAGACCTTTTGCTTCGGTGATCAAGAGGCGACTCTTCATTTCTCATGAGTCCACTCATTGTTCATTTTGTTTTTAGGCCTTTTGCTTCTGTGATCAAGAGGCAACTCCTCATTTCCATGAGTCCCCTCATTGCCCAGAATTCTGCTTTCAGACTTCTATTGATTTAGTTCATCTCAACACTGATATAAGATCTTCAAGGAGTAATTCTTTGGGATATGATAATCAATCAAATCTCTTTAACTCATCAGAGTTAACTTCTATTCAATTTGGATTGAATCAATCATTAGATATTGATATTTTCTTGACTCTCAAACTGTCAGAGCTTCATTCGATCAATGTTCATCTTTTCTTCTTCATTTGCAAAGCTTTCTTCTTTCATTGTAGAACATCTTCTTCAATGCCAAGCTTCCTCAATTATGTAGAGCTTCACAATGCTTCATTTCTGATTTCTTCTCTTTGCTAGCAATTCTTCTCTTTTTGCTAGCACTTCAGTGAGACTTTTGCAGGCTTGATGAAATCTCTTCATACACCTAGTCTTCATTGATTCTTTATATTGTAGAAGAATTCTTTACTTGAATTCTAAGTAGAGATCAGACAATCATTGTGAGCCATCTTCTCAGCAACTTCAATCACATTATCTTGAATTGATCTTTGCATTCTTAATGAAGTCTTCTCTTGAGCATTTTCAATCTCTTCAACAATCAATTCCTCTTCAACTGAGCTTTGTACTTCTTCAACAAATCTTTGCATATTCTGATGAAGTCTTCAGTCTATCTTGAGTGCAAATCAATCTTTATTGAATCTATGCATATGTGATAGAAGCTTCATTTGAACACATTCAATCTCTTCGAATGTAGAACATTTGTTTAAAGTAAATATAGGCATTATTCCTCTATTTGGTTCATTACATAGCTCTTGAATTTGTTGTGTATTCTTTTTGACATGCATTAGACTTAAGATTGAACTTTAAGTCTAATTATGAACTTTGTTAATCTGCACACTAAGTAAAGTCATTAGTAAAATAACACAATATTTAGTTATCATCAAAATCAACATGGGAATCAACCTTGAGTCAACAAGGGTCAACTTTGAGTCAACAATTTCTGCCCTTTGCAACTTCTTCTATTATGGTTAAGTTTACCACATAGGCTGCAAATGGTGGTTATGTTCTGTCTTCTCATTTTGTAGGGATTTTAAGGTGCAACTGCCTCTCTCCTTTATGCCTTCTTTGGCCTACCTACCTACTTTGGAACATTTGGAAGTAAAACCCCAGGCAGACTAGATTTAGGCTTAGGCCACATTTGAGGACCATTGATAGGGTAAATGATAGGCTCATAGCTTGCCAAATAAGTCTCCTTCTTGTACCAGTGTGCAACATAACTCTCAAGTTCTTCATGCTTGTAATAAATTGCTGAAATGGCATGACAATAAGGTATGCCTGTTAAATCCCATTTCCTGCATGAACATGTTTTATCGTTCAGATCAATAACAAATTGTTGGCCAGTAAAGCAGTTGATCTGGTAAGCAAAACCCCTTGACCACATTGCAATGCAATTTGATGATTGCTCTTTCAACTTCTCAAGCCTTTTCTGAATTTTGGGGCATATTGGACCTTGGTATCCCTTCATCCCTTCTTTTCTTACTTGCATCCTTTACATAAGCAGGCATCTGATATCCTCCAACAATGGGAGGATTGTTTTACCTTCAGGACTAACAAGTGTCCCATTGAAGCTCTCACACAAGTTGTTAAGTAGAATATCACACTTAGGTTCAGTGCTAAATGAGACCTAGACCAGAACTGTGGTGGTTGTTCAGCAACCCACTGGTATGCCTCTTTATTTGTCAGCAACTCTTCCATATGCATTTCAAACTCTTGCACATTTGTTGCTCTGGCTGCATTTCCAAGCAAGTCTTTTAAGTGTAATCCTTTGTACTCCTTGCAAAAATTAGTGTACATATGTCTGATACAAAACCTATGCTCAGATAATGGTACCACCTCAAATAGTGCTAGTACCAACCCTTAAGGAAAAGGCATATGATTAGATACAAAATATTTTCTTATCTGAGTAAAATATAATGAAAGTTAGAAGAGAAAGAAGCATACAAACCTTTTGCTTATCTGAAATGAAGGTGAATGACTGTTGGTTATGTATGTCAAAGTCTTCCTTAAGTATTTCTAAAAACCATTTCCAGCTGCTTTTAGTTTCTCTCTCAACCACAACAGAAGCCAATGGAAAATTATTATTATTTCCATCAATACCCACAACTGAAAGTAACTGGCCTTTGTACGGGCCTTTCAGGTGGTAGGCATCTAATCCTATTAAAGGCCTTCAACCTGCCTTGAAACCTTGCTTGCAAGCCCCAAGACAAACATATAACCTCTAAAATCTAGCTTTAGAACCTTCTTCTTCATCTTCATCTTCATCTTCATTTAATTTCAATATGATGGTTGTGGCTGGATTTGTTCTTCTAATCTCTTCAGAGTAGTCTCATAGCTTAGCATATTACTCCATATGACTTCCTTCTATCATCTCAAATGCCTTCCTCTTGGTCCTGTACACTTGACTCCTAGAAACACCAACTTTGTGGTCCCTTTGAATAGCCTCCTTCATAGCTTGTAATGTCCAGCTGGGTTGGACTTTATTGTCTCCACATACTGTTGGACAACCAATTCGAATTGACATTTTTGTTGTAAATATTCTCCCACAATTGTGTGTGTCCACATATGTCTTTATCTGGAAACTAGGAAGTCTTTGCATTTTAGATGTATATAACACCCACTTACAAGGAGGCTTACATGTTGCTCTGCACCTACTTGAATCATTTTTTACAAACTTTATTACTTTTCCAGTCTTTATAGCATGCTGTTTGATAGCATCTTTGAATATCTTAGTGCTGCCAAAGACCACCCCCACTTTAAACTTGGGGTTTGACATGTCTGTATTTGGATTAAATTCAGGAAATCTCTGTTTTGGCCCACTTTCCTCATCTGATGATTCATCAATGTTGTTAAGCTCATTAGAATTTTCATCTTCAGCTACAATTTCCTCCCATTCAGTAGATTGTTGGTACTTACCACCATCTCCCTTTCCTTTATCCCTATCCCTTCCCAGTCCACCCCATTCAACATTCCTATCAATATTTGCCTTAAACATGAGGTCATCTTCACTGTCATCTTCACTATTTTCAAAGTCCTCCAACTCTGTAGACTCATCTTCACTATCATATTCATTATCTTCCTCCTCACTTAAACCTGCAGCATCACCCCTTTGCAAATCAACCTTAACCTCAACCTCAACCTCTGCATCAATGAAGGTATCATTCTGCTGAACTTCCTCAATCATAATTGTATGATGATGACCCTCACCAATTGATTGGTCATAATTCAAGTCAAGGTCAGGAATATGCTCTAAATAAATATCTATGCATCTACAATCATGTGCAACCCATTTAACCATGTCAAGTACATCACTGTCATTAACCAACTGCCTTAACCCATACTGTAGCTCCCTACCAAGCACTCTGCAGTGGTAGGGTATGAACCCTAAGTAGTTTAGTTGCCTCACCATTTACTCATTCGATTAACATTGTAATTATCAAAGTATGACACCTTCCCTCTTATGTATGCCCTGTTTGGAAATTGCACAAATGCCCTACCATGGTGCATTTTGATGGAGAACAAATCACCATATGGGTCTCCAACACATCTTGAAAGTCACAAAATGTTTTGACAAAATGCCCCATAAAGTGCAAACATAGCCATGTAGTGCTTGTGGATAAAGCCAAAAATCAGTGGGATCCACAAGCACTATAGTGCAAACATAGCCATGTGGTGTTGTTGTGTGCATGGGGACCATAAAACCACATGGACCACACCCATTAGCCATATATAATAACACAAATACACTAACATGCCATATTATAACACAAACTTAAAGATACATAGACCAACACAAACCAACCAAACAAACATCAGTATTCGAAGAGCAAACACTTAAATAGTGACAAAATCCATACAATGCAGAAAACCCAAGAAGAAAAACACAACACATCCCGTTTTCAATCACAAAAATTCAGCAAAATGAATAAATACCCACTTACCATAGTCGGGTACTTGCTTCCCAACTCGATCCAATGCCATATTGTCCACCTCTTTCAGTCGCTCCAATGAGTAACAAACCAAAGGTTGGTGCTTCTATAAGGATGATTTTCTTCCAATTTTTCACCACTGTTCTTCAATTTGGAGCCCTAATCCTCTCTGATGTGTTATGTATATCGATTTGGGGAAGATGGAGACATGTATCCCATGTGGGCGAGTGATTTAGGGCTGGAATGGGGCAGAATGATGATTGTGCCCCTCGGTTGTATCCATGTGCAGCCCACATCTTCTTTTGCCGTCCATTGTTCTCACGGTTGTTAACAATTGGACTTATTATGAACGAAAATATAAATGCAGGGGTAAAATTGAGTCAATTGGAACTACAGAGACTAAAATAAAACAAGTGTGAAAGTACAGGGACCACCGGCGTAATTTGCCCAAAGAAAAACAAGAGTCACATAACAATTTAAGGACTTGATACAACTTCTTTTTAGCTTTTATAAGCTAAGGCTGGCACAAAAGCCAAAAAAAAAAATGTTAAAATTGTTGAAAAAAATTAATTTTCTTATTTATAAATTAAAAAACTTAAAATAAATTATACCAAACGGAACGAGTACTGAATAATTTTCCTAGTACGTGGTATCCGAAATGGAGTCCAAAACACAAGTCATTATCATACAGGGAGAATTCTCCACAGTGCCCAAGAAAACATTATGTAAGTGAGGCCCATCTCCATGACAATGGTCCAAAAATCATCATGTGAGGCCCCATATGAAAGCCTTTGCATATTAAGTTATTCTTAAGCGAGCCAATTTTTTTAATAATATCACCTGCAGACAATATTCTCTATGGAACTTGTGTGAATGTGATAACATATGATATGGTTGGTGGTACAATGAACATTTCACCAACTAATTAAGATTCCTGAGCTCCTTATTGGACAAAATCCATCTCTTATTATGTCCATTCCCTATGTGCCAAATTGCCAATACATATATTATTTTTTGGCATTACCTTTCATTTTTTCATTGTGTGTGTCTGTGTTTTTTTTTTTTTTTTTTTTTGGCGGGGGGGGGTGTTTGGGTGGGGAATTTGGAAAATAAAAATGATGTACTAGATCTAGGAAGATATTATAAGAAAATAAATTTGTATTCAATATATTAAAGATTAATGTGATAAGGATTTTTTTTTCTTTTTCAATTATCATAAAGTGCATTTACATAGTATTTTGCTTTAAAATGGTAAGAGCCAAAATAGACATCATTTGTGTGAAATTTTTTCTTGCAAATTTGTTTTTTTAACTAGGTAAAATGTAATACACTTGATAGAGTAATGCTATACATATATACAAAGAACGGATGCAAAAAATTAAAAAATGTATTAGTTATTTTATATATTTAGATTGGGGGGTTGTCAAGTTATCCAACACTTCTCCTTGGTTGCACGGAAAAGATAAATAAGCGAACTGAATATGGGGCAAAAATTAACACACAAATGCACAATAACAAAAAATACATAATAACAAGAATTGAACCTAATATATTCTCGAATCAAAGTTCTGATACTATATAAATGTTTAAAATTCAATTAAAACTGCAATATCTTCTTAGATTAAAGCTATGATACTATGTAAATATTTGAAATTCAATTAAAACATGCAAATGGATTGTTTTAGGTGATTCTTAATACATTTTACATGATATTTATCGAGTTTTCTTTAGTACTCAACCAATGGTTTCTATATTGGTACCTTGCAAAATCTCAACCCTTGGAACAACAAAGGAAAAATTAACCATTAGATGAAAATCTTTGCAAAATAAGGGTTGGATTCGAGATGATTTTGGTGAGAAAATAGTTACTCACAATTACTAAAACTGTAATCTGTAATCATCACAAATGTGATTTAAAAATAACTGTTTTAAGAACTAATCCATACTGAGGGTGACTGAGGCACTAATACCCATCATCATGTTCGGTACCAAGGCTGTTTCCGAAATTTATTAGTTTTCGTATTTTTTCATTTTAACAGGTTGTGTTAGGTTTAGTTCTTCAAATAATAATAAATAAAAAAAAGAGTGCTTGTATTTAATTGGAGGAGACATTTAACTACCAATGGACTAGTCACAATTGAAAGATAAAGGAGTGGCTTTGCCGTCCATTTCTATTAAATCTGACATTGCTGTTCTGCGATGGACTATTTGCTGATCCTGAATTTGTAAAATATATATATATATATATATATGGATAGATATATATAAACTTCTCATGCTTGTCCTCTTACGCAATAGTGAAACACCCTCGTATAATGCAGCATTGTAGTCAATAGTGTAGCTTGAAAGTCACATTATTGAAAAGGTTCTCCTAACAAACTTCATTAGGGAGAGAGAGTTCCACCAACCTTTCAAGATAACATTATTCATAATTAAAGGCAACCTTGACTTGAAACCCAATTGGTGAAAGTTGGTTTTAATTCCACTTTACCTAATATATTGTTGAGCTTTGGTACCTTCTTCTTGCGTACTTTTGATAGTGTAACCTTCGAGTAGAAGATGCTGAATGACATGCGTTATGCAGCCGTGGCGACAGCCAAATCGGCCTTTACAATAATGCTCTGTTTTCACGTTTGTTTGAATTCTAAAACCAAATTTTAGAAAACCCATTATATGTTTTTCCATGATTAATTAGCTCTACTTTGGTCTGGAATTCATACATAAAAATCTTCATACTAAGTCCTTTATCTCCTTTTATTTATTTATTTTTTGGGCTGCGTAAGCTATATAGTTAAAAAAAAAAAAAAAGAAGGAGAAGAAGAAGAATTCAACAAGGTTAGAAATCACAGGTTGATTATTTATGACTTCAAGAGACGCAGAAATTATTATTTTAATTTAATTTACCTTTAGAAAGCAAATATAAATGCCTTTTCGAAAGCTTAAAATAATTATCTTCAAATATAAATAGTTTTATGCAAACATCACTTTCTAGTCTCATTTATTGGGAAAAAAACAAAAAAAAGTCATGGATCTTTTTCTTTTACTGTTTTGGTAAACATGGTCCTTGTTCCGGTTCTCTCCATCTCTTTCTTCCTCTCAAATTGTAGTCTTAATTCCACATTTACCCAATAGGATTCCTCCCCAAAAGACCCACAAAATAAGTATGTCCGAATATTATTAGTCCGATTGTTATATGTTTTGGGGGTGATCATAACTTGTGGGCATAAAGTCCAATATTTGTATACATGCTGCTAGGACAATAATTTGGGAAAATTGGAAGAAGTGAAAATATATAAAAGAAAAATCAGAAAATTAAGCCACCCTACCCTAGCGGTAGGGGGGTTGATTTTTAGATGAACCATGAACTCAGACATCTTGAATTTGACTCGTCGGAAACTCCCGGACTTAAACCGATTGCTTTGGTTTGAGGTAATTGTAGGTATTTGGGGTTTACGACGCTGAGATAGGTCCAATATGACATTGTCCTTAAAAAAAAGAAAAAAAAGAAAAAAAGAAATTGCAATCAGCGTTAAGAAACAAAAAAACGTTTCATTCATTTCTTTGTTTCATTATCCACAACAGCCATGACAGGAAAGAACTACAAAACAATGTTTGACAATAAATATGAGCATCACTTTTGTCACTATACCAAACCTCTACTCAAAACTCTTATGCCTGCTTTATCATGAGGTTACTTGTAAAAGCAACAACCCAACTCTCCCATAACTAAAGAGAAAAAAAATCCCCCACATCCAACCCAAAGTAGGAAAATGACTCCCACCACCATTTTCTTTTGTCTCTGCTGTGCCTGTGAGCCACTCTTAACTAATTGAAGGAGAGAGGATGACAAGACACCCCAAAATTGAGCCCCCATATTATTGGGTTATACACACATAATAAACAAATGAACATATATATAAGTTAATGAAAAAGATTTTGAGATCTGAACCATTGACTTGAATCAGACTAGCTCCACACCACCATTGAAGCTGTGCTCTGATGAGGAGGTGGAGATGGTGATCATGCCATTCAAGTCAGAGACACTGTCCTGCAAGCTCAGTAGGAGATGGGAAGTGCTGAAACTGAGAGAAGGCTTTGCTCTTGGGACAATAGGGACCTCAGCCTCACCCACTAGCATTTGGACCACACCCCTCATTGTGGGTCTAGCCAATGGGTCAGGGTGAGAGCAAGCCAACCCAACCAACAGCACCTTCCTCATCTCCCCCTCATCAAACTCAGCACCAAGCCTTGAATCAGCAGCCATTAGCAACCTCCCTTCTCTGTGCAAATTCCAAACCCATTCCACCAAATTGCTGCTGACCCCAACTTTCCCAACCCCACTAGCCTCTTTCTCAATTGGCCTCCTCCCACTAGCCACCTCAAGAACCACAGCTCCATAGCTGAAAACATCAGTTTTTTCTGTAGCCCTTCCTGTCAACAAGTACTCCGGTGCCAAATACCCCATTGTTCCGGCCGCCACCGTTGCGTCCGGCGACTTATCGTGCTCGATTTGCCTCGCCAACCCGAAATCGCCTACCCTTGCATTGAAGCCTTCATCCAGCATTATGTTACTGGTCTTCACGTCTCTATGAATCACCTGATTTTCACATTCTTGATGCAAATATGCCAATGCAGATGCGACACCCATCAGAATTTTTCGCCTGTGGGACCATGGCAATGGCATTCTCGATTCAAACAGTGCTTTATCGAGAGACCCATTAGGCATTAAGTCATAAACTAGCAGAATTTCACCCTTCTCGTGGCACCAACCTTGAAGCCTGACAAGATTTCTATGCCTCAGGGTCCCAATTATGGACAATTCAGAGAAGAACTCTTCCTTTCCTTGGCCAGTATGACTACACCTCTTCACGGCAACAATTTCACCACTCTCCGGTAATATACCCTTATAGACTGTCCCAAATGCGCCGTTGCCGATAATTCGGGTGGAATTGAAGCATTTGGTTGCCAATTTGAGCTCCTTATAGCTGAATTCTTTCGGCATTTTGATGATTTCGGATGCCAAAGAATCGGACTTTTTCACATGCTTGAACTTTTTGGAGTATACCCAGATGAGAAGAACAGCAAATAAGGCTAGAAAGAAAGCCCCGGCTGTTGCTACCCCAACTACAGCCCCAGCGCCTTCTTTGCACAACTGGTTATGGCACTTACTGTTCTTTTCTGGGGTATGAGAGAGAGTGCTATTTGACTCTGAAGGTGGCGGAGCAGGTGGTGGTGGGTTGACCGAATTAGCCGTTGGATTCGTCAAAGTAGCCGTTGGTGGCGGCGGCGCCGACGAGGGTGGTGATGATTCAGACTTTGAATTGACATCGAAAGATGAACTAAAACTCCACCACTCAATGCTGTGAACCTCGGTGCTGCCCTGAGTCGACCCGGAGAACCCAACAAACATGAAATCGCTCACGTACGGATCAAGATCGAGGCTGAAAGATAGGAGTGGGTCTTTGGGCTTGAGATTCGAGTACGAGACCGAGATGTTGAACACCCCAGTCGACCCGGAGTACTCGATCCACGAGTTGACCAGGTCGCCGCTTTTGAGATCAACACCAGCAGTTTCCAAATCGCCAACCTGTGTTGACACCATTGAGTTCAGATCCAAACCCACATGGTTTCCGTTAATGTCCTTGAACTCTACGTCCATGAGAGTATCAAATTCGACAGCGACGACGCCGTTTGGGCCGCCAGTTGGGTCCATTAGGCCGAGGTAACCACCGGCGTCGCCCACAGCCTCGTCGTCCGGCGAGATGACGAAAGCGAGCCCACCGCCGATTGATGATGGGTTCAAGTTCGAGACGGAGAACGAGAAGAATGTGGAGAAACTCGCCAGAATATGACTCCCTGGCTGCCGGAATCTGACGGGCGTGGAGTAAAGAGCTCTACCGGCGCCGGAGTTGGGGACGGCGAGGTCTCCAGTGAGCCTCACGCTCCCATTGTTCAAGTGGGCGTCCCCGAGAAGCTTCAAAGTGCTAAGTGTTAACGTTCCAAAGTCGAATTCTGTACTTCCGACGACGAAGTTGCCGGAAAAACAGAGCAATAAAAAGAAGTTTATACCGATAATGCCGGAAAACTCGCCTGAAACTGACGACATTATTAGTTTTGGCAAAAACCCATTAGAGAATTATGTTCTGGGTCGCAAACACCGATTCGATTGATGGTGTCTGAAATTCTATTCTTTCGCTGGATTGAAGGCAAATCAATAACGGATTTTTAGAGAAAGAAAGAGTGAGTGGGCAAGAGAGACAGATACTATGAGAGAGAGAGAGAGAGAGAGAGAGGATTGTATTATTTCCCTTAAAAAGCACAAGCACAACCAAAGAAACAAACTAGGAATACTATGGGCGAGAGAATCCAAAGGAAATTGAAGCAGACAGGTGGCTACTCGGGCGACACGTGTCGATCCAACGGTAAATTTTTGGGTTATAAAGAAACCTTTTTTCTTCCAACAGTCATCTACGTAGTACGTACACACCACAGTTCTCTCTCACAATCATGCTTGCGTTTGGATTGGGTGATTTCGAGAGAAAAAAGCAAAGAAAATGAATTGAATCTCTCTAATCGATTGTTTGGATGGTTTAACGGGGGAGATATGGGGTGGTGAATGACGAGAAACACAAATCTTTTGCAACTCTCTTTTGGAGAGAAACATTAGTAAGTACCTGTTTTATCTCTGATTTAAGTAGTTTTTTTAGTTTATTAAATATTATATACTACCAGTGTAAATTGTGTGTAAACAAATAGACACCAAAATACAATACATTGTGATGAAAAAATAATATAAGACTTTAGGCATAATAGAAAAATGATACTTATAATGATATATCACATTTTGATAGATTGCTGAATAAAAATTTATAATATATTAAAATTAAACTTTAAGGCATGCTTGAAACTTTTGGAAGACAAATGGGAGCGTATTCTAAAAAAAAAAAAAGTTATTTCTTCTGTTTGTTTCACAGAGAAAATGAAAAAAATAAAGCTAAAAAAAATAAGTTTTTTGGTTTTTGGAATTTAAGGAAAAGAAAAAAAAAACAAATAAGATAACTATTAAAAAAGAAAAAAAAGGTGAGAAGAAAATAAATTTTTTTTTTATTAAATTAAATACCAAACAAGAGGAATAAAATTATTATATACCCTTTTCTTGTCTCAATTTCCAAACAGGGCTTTGTGTTTTTTTTTTTGGTTTAATTGAAACTCCGCAGACGGCCGACTAATGAAAAGATGAGTTCGTCGATAAACTCGACTGGGACCGGGTTGATTTAACAGCAGGATTGTCGCTACTTGCCTCTCGCCATTTGCACGTGACTCTTTAGTCGAAAAAATGGACTCGAAAGTTGAAAGAGTCTAGCAACGTATTCAGCTAGAGGTGCTTCCTCTTGGTACAGTGAGCCGCGGTGTGCAATACGCACACGCCGCCACGTCACTTCCTCCGCAATGTCAGGTTTTGCCCCCACGCAAGCAAATCCGAATCCCCGCGAGCACTACAGTTGCCGATTGCGTGCATTTGAGACTCTCTTTCTCTCTGATTTTTTTTTTCAGAAAAGAAAAAAAAATAAAAAAAGTAATTTTTTTTATTTGGTTTTGAACAAGAAGGGAGGGACATTGAATGCTCCTCAAACTTAAATTTAGCCCACTTTTATATTGTCTAACCTACTCCTCTTTAATACTTAGTCTAATACTTTTTATTGTAATTTAATTAACTAACACAATCGATTTTAATCTTAAATTTTAAAATCAATAAAAATTAAATTAAGTGTAATAATTGAGAGATTAACTTTCTAATCTTTCATAGACTGAGAGGCTTCATTTTTATTTTTAATGTAAAAAAAAAGTAAATAAATTTCTATTTAATTTTCTAGCATTGGTAATGCTATATCATTCCAAGAGGGTTGAAGAATTTTTTTCACCCACAAGTGATCGTTTTGTCTAGAAAAATGTTGATGAATTATTTATTATTTATTTGCTTATATTTCATAAAAAATATTTGAACACAACTTCAATAAATACTTTTTCTTTAACATTTTTAAATATTTACTTGTTTATATATACTTTTGCTACATATTAGTTATAAAATTATTTAGTCTATATAACTTTTATATTTTTTATAATTTATTAAATTTTGACATAACACAGGCAAATCAAAACCTTGATTTCGCCCTTGATTTTGTAAGAAG
Source organism: Euryodendron excelsum (assembly GCA_033060915.1). Taxonomy (NCBI): domain Eukaryota; kingdom Viridiplantae; phylum Streptophyta; class Magnoliopsida; order Ericales; family Pentaphylacaceae; genus Euryodendron; species Euryodendron excelsum. The sequence continues at coordinate 34,252,816 of CM065392.1, read as the reverse complement.
GTGAGAGAAATATAAAATGAAAGAAAAGAGAGAATGTGATAGTGATTTAAAAAAATTTCTCCCTCGCTTCTTTTTTTCGCTTACATAGAATCAAACAAAGAAAATAAAGTAAAATTTTTCTTTCCTTTTAACTCCTCACCCCCAAGGTCCAAACAGGCCGTGGGGCTGAATTTGTTGAAGCCTGGACTGTCATGCACACTTTATGCTGACGTGTATGAGTGTAAGTATAAGGTGTGGGGCCCATCGTTAGGTTTCGGGGAAGCTACGTGAAGCCATCTAATCATTCTAATCCTTTTTCGGTCCGTTCGTACAAAGTAGAGTTGGTTAGGTTAAAGACATGCTTGCACGAAATATTTTCTTTCGGGCTTAATTAAATTTTAAATCCTTTTGAAAATAAAATTTACATTTTTGTACCTGTCCGTCTAATCTAAAATTTTAATCAATTATTTTTTCTCTAAAAATAATTATAAATAACATAAAATTTAATTATATATATGTTAAAATATATTGTATAATTTTAAGTCAAATTAAATTTGAAAGAAAATTTTTAAACCCATCTATTAACATATTCGGTTTCCAAATAATATTCAATCATATAGGTAATGGACGGTAGGCTATGGCCAGCTTGAGTAGAGTTGCAATGGGTTGTGAAATTTTTTATTTAAAAATTTATTCACTAAAAAAATGTTTAAATTGAGTTTATTTGTACTTTTAGCCTTTTAGGCAGAGCCAAGCTCGATTACTTTTTTCCTTTTAACATATAAATGAGTCGATCTCTTATAAAATTTTAAGGAGTTAAACATGAATTGAATTCAAATAGCGTAGTTTAAATTAAAAACACCTCTTTTTTTTGTTTATTGCTTTTTCGTTTCTTATATTTTTCTGTTTCTTGTATAAACTTTTTAACTCCATTTTTGTTGTTGGATTTATTTATTTATTTTGGTATAGGAAGAATGTATTTTCACAAGAAAAAAAAATTGATATTACTACATATGCTTGAAATGATGGTGAACAAAAAAGTCTCAGTATTTATAGCTGCTAACTATGTTACTGGGTCGTAGTCGCATCATTTTAGCATTATCATAGGATGCAATCAACAGGTAGTTCTTAACTTTTCATAAACCTTTTGAAGCTGTTGAATTTTTGGTTTCCAAGTTTAGATATTTGTACTACTGTTAAAATGGAAAAAAAAATATAAGAATGAATAATAATGGCAATCGAGTTTTAAAATGCTTTAATGAGTTGATTAACTTAATTTTCTTCCAATTTTTTTTTTACATTGTATACTTTCTCGATATTGATAATATTAAAAACTACTTAGAATATGAAAATGAAAATAAAAATAAAGAAATAAGATAGTCACGTTAAAGAAAACTCCTTCAGAAGAATGTGAAAAATGTATTTTTTAAAATTATGAGACTTGGCCCACGAACAACACAATAGAAAACCAAGAGAGAAGGTGATGCAACCGTCTGTGTGGCATTGGATTACATAGAGTACTTGATCGATTCAAGGGCAAATTAGGTAATCGATGGAAGTTTCTCAGAATTGTCCAAAATTTGACAAATTGATAAAGAACGCAATTTTGGAAAATTCCAAATTCGGCCCTCGTTGCGATGATGGATGGCGGAATTTTGATAAATTTCATTGTCTAGGCCTCAAAAAAGGTGATTTTAGAAAGATTTGATAGCTAATATCATGGGCTATATAAATTTGATTTAGTCTAGGTTTTTTTTTCTAGTAGTTTCTTTGTGTTTTTAGTTTCCAAATTTGAGCCTACCTTGAATTTTATCATTTTTGGTAATTTTCTTATTTTTTTTATTTTTGCCTTTTTTTTGTCATTAGGGTTAAGGTTTGGTTTTTTCTTTAAATACGATATAAGAATTTCTGCCTCAACTCAGTTTTTTTTATTAATAATATTTTAGAGAGTGTTTCTCTTTTATTTCTTTTATTGTTCTTGTGTTCTTGGTGAAGAACTACAATTGGTGATTATCTACTTTTTGGTATTTTCATAGTGAAGTTCAATAGATTATGGAAGATGTTTCATCCTTGTAATTTTGCATCATTGCTTACTGTATCAGAAGGCTAAAAAGAATAAAAAAAGAAACACTTGGGTAGAGTATCCACGCTTCGCAAAGATAAATGTCCAGTGGTAATGTATTACTAATTATTGTTATTAAAATTTAAATATTATAGTGCAGGACTCACCAAAGTATGATTGGTAAAAGACCATACCAAAGTTAGCATCTAAAAACATGGATGCTATCGACTTGCTACAATTTTTTCGGAGATGTAGAGCAAGACCATCGTGAGCACCGAACAATTTTTAAAAGACCGTGGACTGCATTCCTGACTCGCAAAGATTGCTAGCCCCTCTACAAAAAGGCAAACTAATTTTTTTACAAATTTGGAGAATTCTGTCACTAGCATTCGGTGGTCTATCACTAGTATACTCCAAATTTGTAAAGAATCAGAATGTGGGATTTAGCTGATGTGTGAACCAACCGTTAGTCAGTGACAGACCACCTCGTTTATCACTAGACCTTCGCTACAAATTTTTGAAAATTTCTTAGAGATACAAATGGTCACAGTGGCTCACTTTAATTTTGACTTCAATCTTAAGATCACATTATATTTTAATCGTCGGATTTCTGCCCAAATTAAGTTGTCAAAAATCATACCTAACCCATTACCCAATTTTGTTGAGATGACTGAGCCATGAGCGAGGCCCATACAAGATCAAGTACATAGAGTTGGATCAAGCAGTATAGTTGGCTGAAAGAGCGTTATATATATATATATATATGTGAGTTTATTAGACTTTACGCCTTTGTGATTTAAGTGAAAATCACACGACTCTTTATAATTCAACTCCTCGCAATTCAAAGTAAACACATAATCTCTATGTGATTTGTACTTATTTGTAAAATAAATAAACAGTGACAGACTTAGTAAAATGACAAAAATGCCCTAGTAAACGCAACTCATTATTTTGACATGAAATGATAAAATTGTCTTTTTAAAATTTTATTTGATGAAATAACAAAAATACTTTTGTGACAAAATTTTCGTTAATTCTTACTATTTTCATTCATTTTTACAGTTAAATCTAAACTACATGTAAGTTATGTGTTGATTTTTGTACCAAAAGGAATCAATTGTCGCTCAAATCACAATGAAATTGGAGTAAGCTTCTATAGTATATCATAGCAATTTGGAAGCCATACATGCTACTTAGGTCATTCTTTAATAGAAACTTCCATGCATACAATAAACTTTGATTTCTTCAATGCTTACAAGTTACAACCAGTACCACTGTTCATTAACATTTGAGAATAATTTAAACTGTGTTCACATAGCGACAATCCTTTCTGATCTCTCCTTGGTCTCCGGTGAGCGGATTGTTCTCCGACAGCAAGAGCAAGGCCCTGGAAAACTGGTCGTGAAAGTAGCCGTTATCGGCCGCCATCTTCTGGACAAAAGGAGAAGTCCTTGGATCAGAAGCCAATTCTTCATCGACTAGTAATAGCCCCTTGTGGCTCAACAGGTGCTTATAGTACATATTGTCTAGCACCATTGGCGTATCGAGATCATTCCTGGCATATTGCACGGCCTTCGGGTCAGGATTCGGCGACGGGCACCGGCGTTTGAGGTATTCGGCATGGGTCGGGTCCAAGGTGGGATCAACAGTCGGGTAGAGTCTGTTTACAAGGTTCAGACAGTGAACTCTGCCTACCGAGTGTGCTCCTGCATGGATTGGGTTCCAATTAGAACTACATATCTTTTAAGCTTTTACGTCTGGCTTTTTCGATTTATAAGTAAAAACAATATAATTTTTTAATTTTTTATGCTTTTTTACTTATTTTAGCTTATAAAAGCTAAAAAACTAACAAAATTTAACTTTTTTTTTCTTATAAATAAAGAAAATAAAATGAAAAAAGCTAGATTTAAACTGTACCAAATAGACCCTCAATTTCACTAAGGCCAGGACAGGATCTAGATGTCCCTAAAGACAATTCTTAGCTAAGTTGTGATATGTGACCAGTGACCTAAATGGGTAACCAGGCATGTGCTTAAGATGCTTACTGTGGTCTTAAAGACCATCCTCATCAATTATGATCACCCACAGTTGTGTCAATATGTCTAGGTGCTTTTAAGGTATTAAGTGTGTGTGTTGTGTGTACGAGAGAGAGTGCGGGGTTTAAACATCAGTTTTCTTTACTTGAAATTTAAATGAACTAGGAAGAAAAATAGTGAGATAATTAGTGAAATGGAAAGAGGAAACAAAATGAGAGCAAAGTGGGAAGAAAAGTAATTTATGTTCCCTTTCTTCTCTCTTTCTTTCTGTTTTCTTCCATAGTTAAAAAATAAAACAAGAAAGAGAGGGAAAAAAGTTTCCTTTCATTTTCCTTTCTTTCCTCTAGGCTATGAATTGAGTGATATTGGGTGAAATGCTTACCTAAAAGAGCTACCGTCCCTTCAACATCAACGCCAACAGATTGAAATCGCGAAAGAACCAGTGACATGGTATCGTTGTGGTTGGGGATGAAGTCTGCCACCACTGATTCATAGCTCTCTTTGCTATCCTTTCGCCCTGTTTTCATTTCAATGTTTGGCCCTCCCAGCTGTACAAGATGAGGCAAAATAAGCTCAACAAACATGAACAAAAATACACAGGTGTTAAAGAAATCTGCAAACATCAATCTCTAAAGATTTTCTTAAGAACTTCTCTAAAACGATAATGTTTTATGACTAAGAACATCTCTATTTCAAGTTATATTAGAGGAATGTGTAAAGCCACATAAAGACATGGAAAATATTAAAAGCTTTCTATATGAGTAACAACTTTAACATTGCAATATATATATGTATATATGTATGGTATTTGTATAACAAGAGAGAGATTTGGAAAATGATACCAAGGCAACACCATCTCTTGCAGAGAGAGCAACAATATCAGCACAAGAAACTGTCATGGGGCATTGGCTCTCAAGGGCCTCTTTGATTGTGCCGATGTACTTCAAATTCCTCAACCCAAAACTCATCTGCGATTTCTGCTCTGATACTATGGCCTTCGTTGTAGCCAACAACAGTGATGCATCGCATGACTACACCAAGAAGTACACACACACACACACACACACACACACAAACATATATATATGTAGAGTTAATATATGATAGACATGGAGTACATTAATGGATGGTTGCTGTCTGATTGAAAATTACCATAACCATGCAATCATGGAAGAGATTTCTGAGCCATGAAACAGCAGTGTTCCCCTTCTTGTTGTATAGGTTGGTGACGACTTCTTTGATGATCTCTTCGGCTCTTGGGCAGCTCTGGTTGTAGTAATTTAACTGGAGATCGCCTTCACCTTGAGACCAAAAAAAAAAAAGAGAGAGAGAGAGAGAGGAAAATTAGTTTGCCTACGTTGATAACTGTGAATATTATATATGTATATATGCAACTAGAGGAATCTGACAGCTTTGTTAGCGTGTATATTTTGATTGTAACATCTCATTTTTTAGAGTTCTTGTCACAACATGCCCCTCACATTGCATCCATCCAAAAATATTTGTGTGTATATATAAATACTGTATAACTGGTCCTAGTTTCAAGTCACTATCAAAGGCAAGATAAAACAACCAATATGTGCTCTTGTGTGACTTAGAGAAAATGGAAAACTATCACATGTGACAGTCACACTCACGTTACTTATATTATGTTACTTTCATTATGATTTGAGTATGTGAATACTCATGTGAGTGAGGCTACCACAAATGCTGAAATAATAGTGAAAGTCATAGTACCATCACATGATAGAAATAATTTCTCAAGGAATGGGTTAACATAGAATATGTAAGAAATATTTATTCCTATAGAACATTTGTGAATTGACAATGATATTTTTATAATCATCAAGATGAATGTCTTGTTTTAAAATAAGAGCCTCTCATTCAATTATATCATTTTTGCAAAAATTTGGTAAATTTTCTAGTTGTCTAACATTACTTATATACATAATCCAATCCATTGGGCCCTGAATTTTGTCAAAATTATAGAGTTGGACAATATAAAAAAGAACCTCAAACGATGTCAAAATATGCAAGAAGATGGTACCAGAAGAAAACTGTGAGAGCAGTGGTAATAACAGAAAGACGAAGCTTGCTCTAAAACAATGCTTGTTGGTAGTCATCTCTCTTTCCTTGGCTCTTTTTGTGATCTCCAAGTGAGTGACCCTCTCCAAATTTAGTCTTATATAGGACTCAGGAATGCTGTTTCAAATGCAGGATCAAAATCTATGAGCCTCTCTCTCCCCACTAGAGGCCACTTTCTTTGACCTTTGGGCAATTTTCTCCCACGCCTGTGACCCCACTTCAAAGCACAATGTTCATCTAAAATTTGTAGAAGATTGGCATAATGTTATTCACCGATGTTACCATCTTATATACCACACGTATTGGAACAAGCCACGAAATGCATTTCTGTATATACTATATATGTATATTGTGCTATATAGCAAGTTATATACACAATATAAACAAATGGGTTTAGATTCTCCTTATTACATGGATAGAATGAAAATATTCATTTCATTAGTTAGAGGAATTGAATTCTCTCCATGAAGATTTATAATTAATATTAACTTTCTAATTAAAAGAATGGAAATTTTTAATTAATGTTGGGCCTCTAATTAGTGGATGTTGACACCCTCTAATTGGTGATGACTCACTAATTAATAGAATGGAGGTATCTAATTAAATTTGGCTCTCAATTAAGTGGATGTTGACTATCTAATTATTAGAAAAAAAATTCTATTTTTACAAAATTTGCATACAAAAAATTCTATCAGAATGGCGTGGTAAAAATATTTTAAAATTATGAACAAAAATTCCAGGTGTTTTAGTTTAAAATGAAAAGAGTCTTAAATATTAAACCATTTACAAAAATAAGGGACAGAATTATAGCACGATAGCGTCATTTGTAAAAGTATCTCAAGAGTGGAGAGCGTCTTTAAAATGGGGAGAATCTACAAGTCATGTATTGCATAACTCATAATAAAATAGAGATCTTTAATAGGTGTTGACTCTCTAATTAATAGAATCAAATCTCTAATTAATATTAACCCCCTAATCAATGAATGTTGGCTCTCTAACAAGTGGAATGGAGTTGTCCGTTGGAACAGAGAGAATCCTAATCCTAATATAATAGCCATCACAATTTCATCTTTAATATTTGACTCTATGTAAAATTGAGGAATATACAAGCCATAATTCTTTATAATAAGAATAATGACATAAAAATAAAATTTTCGTACATAATGATATTGGTTATTGTGTGCTTTTCAAGTTCACCATTTTTCAGATACCAATGTCAGATCAATCAAGGTGTAATGCAGTCACTAAGTATTGTTACCATTTCAATAGAAGTCGAACTCCATTGCTTGTTAAACCTTTGAACTATACAATAGATATATTACGTAGTCATGGAGGTGCTAACTTTATTTGGGATCTTCTGTAATGATATCTAAGTCAGGCCACCAGTTACCCACTGGTGGCCGAAAAACATTAGCCGGCCGCCTACCACCGCCCAAATACGCACACTCATATATATATATATATATATGTTATGGGTATATATATTGCCAAGTTAGGATGTTGATGAAAGAAAACAATGTTATGTATGTAAATGAAGAAAATAAATAAATAAATAAATGGTATGTTAGTGCTAGATAATCATGCAGTAGTAGGTGACTAGGTGGTTTGATCACAAAACTTCAGTGTGTTGGAGAATAATAACCTTTCAATATGGGATACCATGTCAAACCTTAGTGATCAAACGATTGAGTGGAATACATTATAATTGCATAGAAACCATTTAGTTCTCACCCAAAAAGAGCTATCTGTCCAGGTAAGAGAAAGGGATTGCTCTCTCTCTCTCTCTCTCTCTCTCTCTCTCTCTCTGTGTGAAATAGTCCACCCAAACACATAGATTAGTGGAAAGGTGTTTAAGTGGGATAAATTTTAGTGTAAACAATCCAGACAAGATGGGTTGGAAGTTGGGATTCTTCGATCTAGTTCTATGATGTGGAAACGTAAAATCTAATGTTTTCCTTACAAAGTCAAAATGAGCCACTAATTCATGTTTCTCCTTTTCCATCTTCTTTCATTTTACAATATTGTAGCCATTTTCTTGTTTTGCAAAACAGGATAAAAGCTAATAATTTCACATCGATGTAAAGACTCAATATTCTTTTAGGTAGAAACTAGTGCAAATTGGATATTCTGTCAAAGAAAACTAAGTATGGAATTTTCAACTGTGTCACAAGAGTAATGCTATATAAAAAGAAAAATCATACCAATTTTTTATTTAAAATAGTGTGGATGAACGAGGGTCTTTCAATTTTAAATTAAACACTGGTTAAGATGGATCTTAATTACATTACTGCTTTGGCTACATCACTTACAAGGGTTTTTGTATAAGTTTATGTAAGATTAGAATTTTTTTTTTTGGTCATAATGGTTGTGTTTTAGCACCCTTTTTATCATTTTGTCTTTTTAGTTATTCTAAAAATCAATTTTCCTTTCCTGCCATTTTGTTATTGCATGCAATCAAATGCCATATCAACTGCCTAGAAGGTTCATGACAGCCATGATATTTTTCTCTTTTTGGTTATACACACAATTTGGGCCGAATTATACACACCTCAACCAATAGTTATTAATTTGGTACCGACTAAGATACTCTTTATGCTATTGGTACGGTGCGTACCAGTACCGGTACAATACCGAATACTATCTCGGGTTTATCGCTATAAATATTATATACTATAAAAATATATATATTTAAAATGTCAAGAGTTTTAATATAATGTAAACGTATTATCCAATCCAAATATAAATTTAAAAATACTTAAAAGACATATTATTGTCTAGTATATGCCTAAAATATTTTTTTAATTGACAATTATCATTAAAAGACAATAAAATTAAATTATTTTAAAATAAATTACATAAAATGGATACTATCCGATAAATCTGGTACCGCTAATATTGTTCGATATTGGCCTGTACTTTAGCTGGTATGGTATTCACATTCACCGATACCGTATGAAGGTCAGTATGGTACGTACCGGCCGATATTCCTAGTACCAGTATAAGATTAATAACTATGACCTCAATTGACTATTCCTCTTTATGATCTAATCAAAGGTAAATTATCCATACTCAAACTAAGGGATTAAGTTTTGAACTCAATAGGTCTAAGTTTACAACTCATCCTTATCTCCACTAGACTATCCCTCAGGGGCAAGCATGATATGTATAACATCCATCATAATGATCTTTTATTACAAAAAATATTATTATCACATCTTTTTAGTAAAATTTTTTGTACAAATTTTGTGGCAGAGTAGCATTTTCCATAATTTAGTTATCACCAATGTTTCTAGTCAGTCTTGGTCAGGGTTTTTGTTCAACTACATGAGCCAATTTTCCCATGTCACAAACTTCCTTGATTAAAGTGGGGAATGAAAATTATTAGTCATGGATGGTGTATGGGACTTGATTATGCATCATCAGACTAATGATCTCGATGTTAACAACTCAAAATCACTTTAGTCTCTTGCTAATCAATGAAAAGAAAATAAGATAAAAAAAATAGAACAAAACGAAAATTTGATCTGTGGTTAAGAACAATGTGTTTCTGTTTTTGGCCAAAAAGTAGGAGAATTTATCGATAAATCAAAAAGACCCATTAGTCTACTTACACTGCTGAAGTAAGTCTAAACACCAGGGAAGAAAACTTCCATCCCCAGTACCAGCCTTGACAGTAGCAAGAATGTGTTTATCTTGCGTGTTTTTGTTACCAAGCAGTGTGTTAACAACCTTTACAATTCATGTAAAAATCTCACATATAAGTTTTACTGTAAAATTAAATATTTTACGTTAAATCAAACAGACGTGAAACTCAGCATAAATTGATATAAAAAAGTAATAATACGATCGTGTCCGCCTTACAAAAGAAGGCTTGATGTTAGTTATGTAGCCTCAATGAGTGTGATCTGTGGCCTATGGGCTCCTATACTGTAAAGGTTTGAATTCACAATAGTAAAGCTATGGTCTGGCCAAGGTACGCTTTCTGATCCACTTGATTGAATCCGGCCCACAAGAAGAACACCCATTGAAACCCATTTTTTTAAGAAAACATCAGAGAACTCAGAGCTCTCTCGGTTATATATATGTATATATTTTTTGTTACAGGCTATTTAGGTCTTTGGCCGAATGTTACTCGGTTTTATTTGTGGATAACTTTCATATAGCATCATCATTTTATATATACTATTCCTTTAATTTTTTTTTTTTCTTGCATGATAGGCTTTTGTATGAAAAATAGTTAATTGGAAGAAAAACAAAACGGATAGGGACTTCGTCTTGGAAAGCCTTGGTAGTTCCATTGAAAATTCTTGTTATATATATATATATAAGCAAATATTAAAAAAAATTGGAGGAAAATTTAGGAGAACAAACCTCAGTCAATCCTTTTATCATGCCCCAATCATATGGAATTTATCTCTTAGAGTAATCTGACTTTGCTGGTCGTGGAATCAATTTTCTATTCCATCACATAAAAAACTGAAAGAAAACACATGATCGACATAGTCACGTCACCAAAAGAAATGAACAATGCTCCCTCAATTCGTGGGAGGAAACCGCTACGAAAGCTCAATTCTTAGCATTTTTGCGTGTAAAAATTTAACCTGAATTTATTTATTTATTTATGGAACAAATTGCTTGTGCAATATTAGCACTATTCAAATGCAATATTTATCTATACTGATCATTCTGAATATAGCGCCTGCTTGATAATTTGTGTTTTACTCGAGATTGAAGAATTATGGTGTTCTTTACCTAGAAAAAATAAAAATAAAAAAATAAAACAACTCCCTCTCAATAATCCATATACAGAAAATGACAAACTGATCAAGCATTGAAGTAAAGGTTATGGCGGCTCTTGGGGTGACGCTAAAAGCTATCCTTTTGTTATTCATTCACAACCATAAAACATGGGCTGGACCCCTTGCTTCCTCTAAACATTGCTTTCTCTTCCTCGTCTCGTGTAAAGTGAATACACTCAAACAAAGATGAGTGATGCTTTGGAGGAAAAAGTTAAATTATGAAAGGACAATATAATTTTTTTTTCAAAAGATTTGTCTCAATCATAATAATGTCATAATAATATTTTTATAATTAAAAATTTTCGTTCAACCAAGGCCAGTTCATAAGATAATATGAAAAATAAAGCAACAAATTTAATTGAGACTTTTCACATTTTTAAGAGTGTACCCAGTTATATATTCTTAGGTTAATTTTTTTCAAGTTAACTAATATAGTTGGTTTGGTTTTTTTTATTTATTATTTTCTTATGGTCTTTTTCCTATTTAGATTGAGGTATTTTTCCCTTTTCTTATGGCTTTTTTCTCAATCAAATTGAGTTTTTTTTTTTTTAGGCCTTTTTTTCTCATTTAGATTGGTATTTTTTTCTTCCATAAAATATGTCAAAATATACCGGATTTTGACAATAATACATAGGGTTCTAAAAAATTTGAACCTTTAAAAAATTGGGAAACTAAAGCAATTTCTTTGACTACTTTACGCTCAAGCCGGCTTCAATGATATCATTCTGTATAAAAATTTTGTACAAATTTTCTGTTTATATAGCATTAACCAAACAAAAAACAGGTAATAAAATCCCATTAAACTTTGATTTCATTCCCTGTTCATGGAAGCAAAAGTAACACGTAACAAAAATTACATTTACACACACTTCATTTATTTCATTCATCACCTTCCCACAACTAACTCATATATATTTTTTACAGTGGCAAGCTGTCGGTGGATTAATGAACAGAATCTCAGCTCTGCATGTTGTGGTTGCTATGTCTCTCTCATGAAGAAACCAGTTCGATCAAGACTCTTGCTGAATCACAGAAGCCACAGTTCTAGCCCAAAACCTAAGATGTTTCTTCATTTCAGCAGCTGTAGAGACTCTCGGCAGCCTCCAGTTCAGCAGTGGCGAATCGGGTCTTTTTATAAGCCATGCCTCTGATAAGTATGGCCTTATTACACCTCTCTCCTCTTCTTCTTCTTCTTCTTCTTCTTCTTCTTCTTCTTCTTCATCTTCATCTTCTTCTTCAACCATTTCTTGATTATCTTTTGTTACTTCATCGCCATCTGCAAGTCTTTGCAGGCCAGGCAACACCCTTATCATTTGCGGGCTTAGATGTTCTTTGCTGAATTTGAAGCCTAAATCCATGAACCCTTTTACTTCTTCAAGCTCAAGCTCCGGCAAGCTCTTGCAGCTCATGGTTTTCTGCAACCTCCTCACCGCACCTGAGTATGATCTGAGCCTTTTTGGGTGGATTTGAATTAAGGGTGATGACGCGCATGACCGCGATTTGCCTGTGATTAGAGTCAACCTTGTGGGTCTTTCCTTTGGCTTAGTTTCCTTCTAAGGATCATCATAAGAAGAAGAAACATCAGCTTAAAGTATAAGTTGACTTATTTGTGTGTACATGAGAGAGAGAGAGAGAGAGAGAGAGAGAGAGAGAGAGAGAGAGAAGGTTCTTATTACCTCTGAAGGAGTGATAGCAGATGAGGCTGACAAGACTTCCTCCTCCAGGAGAGGCGGTTGAGAGATGCTTGATGATAGATATGTAAGTGTTTCTGAAATGGGTTCTGGTCCTTCTGGACTAGATTTAAGGGTTTTGGGGAAAAGTTGTGAAATGGGTTGAGGGAAAAGAATAATTTGGTGAAACCAAAGACGATCAATGGCTCCTAGAAGACATATGGTGCAGTTGTCTCCCATGGATGGAGAGAGAGAGAGAGAGAGAGAGAGAGAGAGAGAGAGAATGGCTGTTTGTTTGGGCCAAAAAAGATTTAATTTATCTGACATATAATGTGGGTTGTGGTGGTAGTGAAAGAAAGAGAGAATATATCAAAGCAAATATATAGAGAAAGTGGAGGGGTCCTTGGACAACAGCCGATATGGTCGTGAGTCATAGAACCAATTGACTCCACATCTTTCACTTGCCCAAAAGACTATTTTGGCCATGTTAAACATGTAGACAAACTTTTTTTTTCTGATGTGTTGTTGAGCAAACGTGATATATATGCCATGTCAAACCATGCAGCTCCACAGAAAAGAGCCAATCATGACAGTTATATGATCCACAAAATAATCCAAACCTTCTTTTTTGCTCGTTCACAATTAAGTTTGTGAATTCAGAATAAGTCGAATGATATTTGTATGTGTAATATATTGATCAAAGTCCCCAAGTATTATTATTCCAGAGCCCTGTAACATTGAGAAAATTTTACATTTTCCAAATGAAGCCCTCTAGCGTCGTGGGCTGATGCATTACATGTCCGCTGGTGGTGGGGTCAGTTGACTTGTAATGCATCAGTCAACACCGGTTGGACAGGCATAACTGATACTAGCTGGTATTTTTCTATCCTCCCAAATATGTATCGTACTCACAGCAACAAAACTTTAGTACTTATTGTTCAACTTCTATATGATCAATTTCTCTACAAACTTTAGTACTTATTGTTTCAGCTTCACCATTGGAGCCTGCTACTCCATGATCCACAATTTCTTCACAGCTGGTTGCTCCCCCAGTAGGTAAATTCTTGTTGCTTTCGCTTGGCATTGATGTATGCCGAGGGTGGTGAGATGAAACATTATCGGTCTGACTATTTCTGAGGCTCCAATCTGTTGACAAGGAAGTAGTCCGAGAAGATTGTTGTTTCTTCCTTCTTTCCCTCACCTCGGCATGCCATTGCTTCATCATGCTTGAAATTTGGTCTTGTAGCACCTTACCTTTGTACTGTGAACCCATCTGCGACCACAAAACACAACTTATATGATTGATTATATTCACAAATGAAACTAAGAACTATATATGGACTCATTAATGCTTAGCAATTCATGACCTCCCATGTGACAATATATATATGTGAATGGCAATGCCAGCATCAGTAGCGGGTAATGGTCACTCGCCGGCCACCTAATTGTTAGCCGCCTTAACTGGGCATGCTTAGTTTGTCCAACCTCACTCATTATTTATAAGGTTTGAAATTTATTTTAGCGCTAATTAGACTAATAAGTGGGCTTGGAAATTGTGTCTGAAGCAAAGTCCAGCCAAAAATATATATATAAAATAACATAATTTGCATTTTGATATATCTATGTACTTAGATTTTATGTTATTTGACATTATTTTTAAATATATATATATATATATTTTAGGGAGGCTTGGCCAGAATTGAGATTCTAGTGTTTACTCTGGGCAAGCTTGGGATTTGATTTTTGACCCCATTGAAAAATAGTTTAGTGTAGGACCAGTGTAGCCTGACCAATGTCCACTCCTAGCTGCAGCCCACTAGTTGCGAATAGATATCATCAGCTGATAAGTTATCATCACCCGCGATTGATGCTAGCAACCCTCATATGTAGACTATCTATAATAGTAGTACTTCACCTGTGTCACAAATGCATAGAGGGGAAGCGTAATATAGCTGCAAATAACTTGAACTGTCACCCTGAGAAACAAAAGCAAATTCAAATAAGAAATGAAAGCAAAAAGATTTGGAATTTGTGCCCTAAAATAAATGTCTGGGAATGAAAATGCAAGCATGGATAGATGTCAGAGGAAGCGGCTCTTACGCTAGCCCCACTTTTGTCACAACGATCATTTTGTGCTCATGGTAACAAGCATCCAACCCAAACTATATCTGCAATTAAAAAGAAAATACTAAAGTCCAAGAAATATTTGATAGATCAAAGCAACCTGTCTGAAAAATACAGTGAAGTGGATACAAGAAAAACGAAAAAAGAAAAACTTACTGTGACACAAAGGAAGAACGCAAGCTCAAATGCATTCTACAATGATCTCAAAAAAAAAAAAAAAAAAACGTAGCATTTGTTAGTACTGTTAATGATTCAAAACTATTGAAGAGATTGTCCTTTTTCTTTAGATCTTCTTGAATTTCTCTTTTTGTCTTAATGTTTTAACTGTATTTGCAGGAAAACTCAGTTTGAAAAAGGAGCACATTTCAAGAAAACGCACTTTCAATGCAAGTACGAAACTCATTTAGAAATTTTTAAAAAAAAAATTCAAAAATACAAGGTAACAATTACGATACGTTTGAGATATTTTACAGAAATTTTTGAAAAACTAAAAGGAAACACTTCCGAAATTTGAAATTTTAATTATATATATATATATATATTTTTCCATAAAGTGCCAACTAAATATGTATGGAATTATTCATATAACTTGTCATTAAGTTTTTTATATGTTTTTAATTATTTTCTGCTTCACATTTTTTTTTATATTTTTTAACTACGTTTTCTGCTTTGATTTTCTGTTTTGGTAACTATAATTTTAACAATGAAAGAGGAAGCACCACAAAAAGAGTAAAATGAAGAAGAGAGAGAACGAATCTGGGCCGCCCAAACCAGAAGAGATCATCACGGGGTTGAACGATGGGCGTTCCTGAGATGACGGAGTCCTGACTTGTGAGCTGAAGAGCCATTCTCGCGACGATGACTTGAAGTTTGGTTCCGAGCAGAAGCACTGTCTACATGGACAATTAATGGAAATGATCAACTGGAGACTAGAAATATATATATATACACGCACACATGTATGTATAAAAAAGTACAAATTTACTTTACTGTAAGATAAATTTACCAGTAGTGGGACATAACATACCCAGATGTATAGATTCCAACCTGCAGGTTGAATTCAAAGATTATTTTGAAGGAAAATTATCATTAGGAATAGGAAAAATAGTGAACACATAGGAAATTAAACTAAAAAGGCCACCATATACTCACCCTGAACATCCACGAGCATGAAGATAACAACTGCAAACCACATAAGAGGGCTGCGAAGAAGGAAACAACCTATTGGATATTGACAGTCTTGAATTATATATCTATCGTTCACACTTCTGTAACGAGTGTTTTCCACAGCTGAGACAGAGGCGGTTTTCACTGGGGTGTGCATGGATCAAATTGTGCGAAACCCAATTCCTAAGTATTTGCTTTTTACTTTAGAACCAAATTAATCATTCCGCATAACCGAATCAAACACAATCGACATAAATCTGTTTAGGTTTGGTTTGATTTGGTTTTATGTCTCGGATTAGAGAGAAGAACAACTAAATTATTTATATTTTAACAAGCCTCTCACGTGTGATTAAAGCCTTTATTATAAGTAGGTCAAACACATAAAAATATTAAATAAGTAGACGGTGAGATTTGAATATAAGACACTGCCTACTTTGATACTATACTAAATTGTTGATCATTGAAAAAGCTTAAACTATTAGAGCAAATGACAACTTAATAATTTATTTCGTTAAAGTTCAAGTTGTATCGGGCCCACTTTTATAGCATGAACTTTAGCTTATTTATTTAAAATTAAGAATTGGATTGATCTTGCATCTTTAACTTTTCAAAAAAAAAAATAGAAAGAAAGAACAACACAACATACAAAACACAAACCAAAAGTAACTAAGTATAAATTGCAATAATTTAAAAATATATGTACAATGTATATGCTTTTGTGACATATATGAAATAGAATCTCAATTTGGTTCTTAGGTCTATCCAAGTTCAAATTAGGCTTAGATTTTACAAATCGAAGAATCGTATTGAATTGATTGGGTTGGCCTTTCTTAGGATCAAAATAAAATAGCATCTTGAAAAAACTAGAACCAAACTAACTCACAAATGGCAGGTTGGTTCAACTATATATCGGGTTTTTCGATTCATTTGTGCATCTTTGGATTTCAACTTAATCACCAACATAATTAGGAGCAAGGAAATATGGCTATCTTCGACTAAACTACACATTTCAATGCAGTGGATGAAAGTGACATACATATGACTAATTCAAACAGTTAATTGTATAATTTGTATTGCTCAATATTAGATCATAACCACCATGAAGATTAGAGAGTACTGAAAATCTAGAACTGATGCTGACAACCACTTTAAAATCGTCCTCTAAAGATCTCAGAATGTACTCTTGGAAATTGAAGTTGTTGTGCCTTGTTGATAAATGTGTCTAGGGTTTCACAAAACAGAACCACAATCATAATCAAGATTTCATTTCCCATCTCGATTTAATTTTCTGATGAAACCCAGTTGAAAACTAGGAATTAATATCATAGTTGAGAGATCATTACCGCGATAAAACCATGTCTCAAAGTGAGATGATCAACTTTCGCTACTGAACTAAACAATTGTCTGAAAAAACTTCTCTGTTCCATTTCATGTACAGTCAGTCAGTATCCAGTAGCCGAAATGCAAATCTCAGAACAGTATTAGTTCAAAAATATTCTTTCATTATGTATCATATAATCATCGGACTAAAACATAAACTACTTTGGTAGAGAGAGAGAAAGAGAGAGAGAGAGAGAGAGGGGGGGGGGGGGGGGGGGGAAACTCACAATCCACAGGTGAAATGATGTTTCTGTAGAATGTGTCATGTGCCGTCTCCCAAATGTTGTTTGCCGTGTTAATCGGAATCGATTTGGATCTGATAAAGAGGTTATATATATCAGAAATATGGTCAATGGTGGTTATAAGAAAATGTTATTCTTACACAAAATTCATACAAAAATAGCTAGCAGAATGATGCCACTTCCGACAGTTTCTTAATTAAAAATCATTATTATAAGTATTATGTTTTGAAGTGAAAGGTTGTCATTAAAACACATCATTTTATATAAAAATTTTATATAAATTTTTTGTTTGTATAGTATTATCCGATGTTATATCAATGGCATTCTCAAATTCTTTGGTGGGAATGGGATTGTTAACAGCAAATGGAGGCTTAAAATGTTGTTGAAAAGAATAGTATAAATGCAGAAACCAAACAATGATTAGTATTTTCAGCCATTGATTTGGTGGATTTGGTGGTTATTGCCACACTAGTACAAAATTTTGTGTCAATTCGATTAGCTAGAACAGGGTCTAATTTTGAACAAAAATGCTACCCACGCCAGTGATATGGTTTTACGGCTGTAAAACAAACTAAACTCTCGTTAAAAGCTTATTAATATCAACTCATTATATAAATAAATTAAATTTAAATACATTTTAAGGTTTAAAAATTTTTTAAGCTTAACTTAAACTTGGTTCAAAAAGATTATATATACTAAAAAAATCAAGCTACTCGAGTTCGACTCAATTAAAATTCGTTTGAGTTCGGCTCAAAAGTTTAATAAACCAAACTTAAAGAACTTACTACTTGACTAGACTCGGTTCATTTATAGTTAAGTCAACTACGAGTTAATGGCCATTAGTGAGACCTAACTCATGTGGTGGCCATCAATTGACACCAGACTAACAGCCGTAGTTATAGGCAGAGGTGCTTAAAATTGAAAGATGGAGAATATGTGTTTGGACATAATAATATACCATTTGCAACCCGGTACTCAGTTGTTTGAGTTTCTTCCTCCCATGCTTTCCAACGCTTCATCTGGGCGGAATAAAATTAAGAAAATAATAATAATAATAAGTGAACAATGAGTAAAGAGGAATTTTATAAATAAAAAAAAGATGTGAAGTAAAAAAGGCAGCTAGCATTCTGTGACCATGGCACAACACATTACAGTAAAATGTGAATAACATGACAAAAATAAAAGGAAATTGAGGAAAAATAAATATGATGCATGTGAGATGCTAAATTTTTTGCTTTTATTTTGTTGGACAAATAAAATTAACAAAAAACGAATAGGAGTTTATACGAAAAACTATTTTTTTTGTTTTTTTTTTGTGTGCTGAATAAAAAAAGGTGAGAAGAGGCAACCAAATGATAACAACTCTTCCACCAGATATGAAATGTTCAATTTGAGCTATAGCTTCTGTCGGGAAGGCCAGTTCATCACTGCCGTACCTCCAAAGGCCAAGTAGACAAGTAAGCGGCTCAACCGGATCACAAAACTCAAAGAGGTGTTAGCACACTTTGAACCCGTGACCTCCTGTAGCCAAACTATATGGGAGTAACCCACTTACCACTAGGCTATCACCTTTGGTGGTTCTTGGTTTGGTTATTTACGTACAGAGAAACAGAGGAACGATAATGTTATGCAACTAAAAAATTCATATAAAATTTATCACTTAAAATGATGTGGTCGAATAAGAGTCATTCACCTTATAAAATAAAATATTCACCACAATGACTCTTAATTATAAAATTGTCATTGTTACATCGATTTAGTATAATTTTTTATATAAATTTTCTCCAATAATAGCATTTCCACATAAAACTAGGGAAAATGCAGTGCCCAAATGCTTCTTACCCTAGCCCTACTCAAAGCCATGGTGAGTACACTATAAGCAATATGCACAAGCGCTAGCACAAAAATGAATAGGTGAAGCTGATGAAGCCCTTCTTGTGACACTAAAGAGACCATTTCCTGCAAATTTCAGTTGGAATCAATCCATACCCACCAATCCTCTCTCTCTCTCTCAGAAGGCACGTACTTTAGCGCTGCAAGAATCAGAGGTAACTACACCATCATCGGCGGCATCTTCTTCGTCGGCCAATACTCTGTGTGGCACTGTCCACAGACTGCCATTGTTCATCCCATGATCCACTGGTAATAAGTCTCTAAGAATGCCAACGGTTATGTCCTTCCAATGCTCCACAGTGGCAGTCTGCCTCTGAGTCGATCCGCTTGCGACATGGAAGCACGGTGTCCGCAAGCCTTGAAGCTATGCAGATTTTGGAAATGGGCTTTTGAGTCACTGCTAATAGAAGTGACATGAACCCTAGTAACATAAGCTCTGCCACCAAATCAAAAACAAAACAAAGGGTATAATTCATTTTTCACTCTTACAGTTTACACTTAATTTTATTTTAGTAACTTTTAATTATGATAGTCAATCCCTTACACTTACAGAAAATGTTTATAAAGTAAGATTTTATATAATAGTGCAGGTGTGGTAAGGATAATACTGTCAATTACCTATTTTGCCATTAAAACAATTACAAGTAAAAAAAAATAAGGTTATTATAGTTAGGGCCTCTGCACTTTATAGGACGAAAAATGTTCATAATGGAATTAAAATGAGATTTTTTATAAAGTGTAAGGATGATACCTAAAGTAATCTCAGGCTATCAATTACCTGTGTTTGCCCTTAAAAAAATTACAAATAAATGATTATTTATTGTAATTATGACCCCTGCACTTGATATATAATGAAAAATGCTCGTGATGGACTAAAATGAGATTTTGTATAAAACGCAGGGTTGATAAGTGTAGTAATCTTAGATTGTCAATTACATGTTTTGCCCTTAAAACAATTACAAATAAAAAATATAATTATTACAATAAGGACCCCTAACTTTATGTACAGTCTCACTTTCATATCTCATTGACATTTTCTGTTAAATGAAAATATGGTGACTAATAGAAAGTTTATATTGTAACTTGATCATAAATATACGAATTTATTTGATATAGTTAAGAAATGAGAGACTCAAATGAGATTCATTGTAAAGTGTAACCCAAAACTAGATGAAAATCAAAGAACATAAAGGGTAGAAAACTTAAATATTTATCACACACCAGATTTAAGCCTGTCCACAGCATCATACAGGGCAGTCAATCCACGTCTTTTAAGCCACTGTATGTAGCAATTCCAGTATTAAATTAGCACATATAATTCATTCAACAACAAAGAACTAACACACGACATATACATATACATGCATATATACATAGATAATTGTATGTGTGTGTATTTGTGTGCTTACGTTGGTAAAGAGATGGATGGCGTGCTCCATAAGAATGGAAACGGAGATGATGACGAAGCAGACGGTGGCGAAGGCCCACGTCGGAGTGTGTTCGAGAGACTGTCCGGATGTATCTCCGGCCGCCATGATCTTCTCTGGTGGTGGTGGTGGTTTTCTTTATTTTGCTCTGAAGACAGAATTTTACAATGGCGAGATAATGATGATGACTCATTTTTCTGTAATAAGCAAGTGATATAACGACACGCTTGTACTTATTACTCTGTTCGGTTGTTCCTACGTTCCACTTCACCAAAACTGAGTCTTCTAGGAGATAGGATTCTCTTCTTTTCACAAAAATATATCTATCCGAGTTGGTAAATGTTGAGGGAGACCAGGTAATAAATTTTTAATTTTGTTTGTAAATTCTTTAAATTTTTAGAAGGCCGAGACATTCATGGCCAAACCGACCAAGCATCGAGAGTACACGGGCGCTACCAAATCTAAAAAAAAAGGTTTAACTCAAGTCATTTTACATTTTGCCTTAAGTTTTATTTTAATAATTTTTTTATTTGAGTTGATGGTATTTGATAATCAATTTAAGACTTATATTCTAGATGTAAATTCTAATGATCGATTTTTAAAAGTGATAGGGAATGATAGGTTTGCTTAAAAGTTAGTTTAAACGAAAAAGAATAGTGTCTACTCATTAGTCTATTTGCTTATAAAGTTAGTATTAATCTTACTAATTGTCACTGCATCGGTTGAGAAAGTTTTTTCTGCATTAAAATTATCAAGACTTCATTACGCAATCGCATGGGAGATGAGTAGATGAATAATTGTTTGGTATCATACATCGAAAGAGACATATTTATGATTGTGGACAATAAAACTATTTTACAAAGATTTCAAAATATAAAACAACGAAGAGAATTGTTGTAATTTGTCATTTACTTTTATTTGAACGTTATTTTGTATAAGAAACATTTGATATTAATATATAGAATTTTAAAAATTATCATATTCGTTGCATTATTCTAGAATTAATCATTTCATTTATAAAAAAATTTCGCCACACTTGAAAAAAATTTCTGACTCTCCCACCAAATACATTATATTGACCGAAGGGGAGGGCTCCACCCACCTCCTTCGGTCACTAGTGGTAATACCTTTGTTTTCAGATAAATTTTCATATGTTCTTTATTATATTTGGTAGATCCATTCTTGTACGGACTTAACTTAAATTTGAATAGTCTGGACCGATTTAGACCCTCTACATTTTATGATTAACACAGAAGATATCGATTTCCTTAATTGAATAATAGGATGGGAATTTCCATTTCAACTATGGAATGAGACTATCCAAATCCTATTTTGACTAAGGTGGAGTAACTTATTCCTCAAACATTTTCGGACCACTTCTTAAAGTAACCACAGAATATAGTTTGTTTCACAAAATTGATGACTAAAATCATTAGATTGATATTGATCTTTTATATGCATGTCTCTACAATAGCAATTCCACATCTCCACAAAATCTCTGATTGAATGACTAAAAATAGCAACAACACATGATCTCACGGCTGACAATTTTAACAAAGTTTTATCGAGTTTATACCTGAAGTTACAGAATTCTTCTAATCAGGTGGATGAACTGCTCTTTGATCCTCGGATGTATACTTGTGGAGATACTTTTTCATGTTTGTACAATTCAGAATTCACAATTGAACAAATATTCCATTATGCCAAGGTCCGCCTTCTAGGCATGTGGTTCTCCCTTAGGGTGAGTCCAATCCTTGCAATGCCCCTAAACATGGCCCTTTTGTTTTGCTTTGCCCTCTACCCTGGGCCTTTGGGCTGACTCCACAGGTTTCGGCCCCAGCCCAAGGATAGGGCCTAGTTGTAACTAAATGTGGCCCACTTATCTGCCTTTGCTGCTTGGGAACTACTCTTGTTTGATCCAAAATCTCACTTTCAGAGAAATAAATCAATAAATTCTTCCATATTCCCTCGAGTTTTCACTGCCTGAAAGCTTTGGGCAGCTCTACTTTCATTTTAATAGAAATCAAATGAAATTGTTCGCGATTTATAGTACTCCTGGCAAATAAATTCATCATAAAGCTTTCATAATCTTTCAGGAGTTAAAGAGAATATCTCCATATTGTAATTCCATTACTCGTTTTCCATCTGGACCAGGTGTGTTCAAGCCCCTATACCCTCCCTCATGTAAACGCATGGGATTTGAACCCGCACTGGTCATGTGAGGTCCAAACCCACTAACCAATGGTTATACATTAGGAATGACAAAACAATCCAAAATTTAGGGTTCCTCCCTCGTCCCAGCCAGCCCTTATTGGGACGGATACAAGGTGATATTAATTTAATAGGGTAAAGTTTGGAAACAAGGTGTAATAACTCGTCTGCGCCAAACTTGCCCTGTTTATACGTATATGTTTATATCTTATATATGCATATTATATTATTATGATTTTTTTTCTTATTTTGGTAATTTTGTCCCTTACTAAATACTAACATAAAAGAGGTGGGCGGAGCAATTGTGAGAAGGGATTAAATGGAGAGGGGCGAGGTCAGGTAAGGGGAGGAGTCACCATAACGGAACGGGAATAGGTAGGAGTCTCTGACTCAAACCCGCCTCTTACCATACCAAGTTATACTTCTTAAATATTAAGTGATGCCAGATCTATTCATTTGAAATCCATAAATCCAAATGCAGCCCAACTTACAATTCCACTACCGTTAATGGGTTTTTGGAAGTGCTTTCTTTTTATGGCTTAATTACCATGGTATGTATGTGTGGCCATATCGTTTTTTTTTTTTAGATATATCAGAATAAATTAGCGTTTAATTACTTACTATATGTCATTAAATGGTCGGTCAAAATAAAGACCAAGTCATTAAGGCCTCTAAGCAACTGATACAACAAAGATTTATTTTGCAAAACTAAAAAAGAAAATCAATATTTGGCAATGCTTACGTTAAATGAGTCACATTAATGTAGTACCATGCATTTTTTTCATGGTCGGCTTGATTTGAGACTTTAAGGTCTTTGTAATAGACTTTTACCCCAGCTACGAGGATGGAATATTAGGTACATAATAATAGTAGCACTATTAGTAGTAGTAGTAGTTAATACTCCAGCCAATGCATAAAATTAGGTCAATAGATGCAAAATTGGACCATCGTATTCTACAATGAATATTCGATGTAATATGTTACTTCCTTTTTGTGGAGTTTATTGCATTAAAAAAATGCATGTATATCCTGTTATATAATGAAAATTGTATAGCTATTAGTAAATTTTGTTTGTCAATAAAAATTATCGAGAAACTTAATAGTTAAAGTCTTGCTAATATTATGGGGCATTTTACACATACTTTATCTGATTATACAAAATGTTAAAAATTATAACAAAGTATACTTAAAATGTGTTTTAGAGTTAACAATTTTATTACTTAATAACTTTTAATATTCCCACAATTATTAATTATTAGAGGCTCTATTGTAAATTATTCACACCTTATTGATCACATCGTGTGGTTTGGATGAATGCAGCATATTGTTGGGTTAAATTATAGAACCCCATTGGGTTTAATAAAATATAGTTGCCATAGTCAAACAATGTAAAAAGGAATCCAAGTACAAACTCCGAAAAAAAACATAATGATCAATCTCTCTTCTCTCTTGCAGAAGTCAGGAAGAGAGTAGGTAAGGAAAAACAAAAAAAAAAAAAAAGTATAAGAGACGAGCAAAGTTTAAGATAATAATGGGCATACTTTGGATTTGCTAACCAGGTCATGGTCTGTGAGGACAAGATTGAATCAACGGCGTTAATCAAACGGTAATAATTAAATGAGTCTACTGAGTCAACATACATCACAAGAATCCAATGTCAAAGCTTCATTATGCCAACGCGTTCACAGGTCTTCTTCCCATGCCCTACGTTTTGTGTCCCTTATAACAGCAGCAGCACTTCTCATTCACGGCAATATATATACATATATATATGAATATATGTATACACTTATATACAAACATGCCCAATAAATAATGAAAGTTTTTTAAATCTTGTTGTCTGCTCAATAAACAAGGGGGAAAACATAGATATTATTATTTTCGAATTTTTTCCTTCTTTTTTTTTTTTAACCATGAAACTTAGAGGTAATAAAGTTCTTGAGTGATAGCAATCACTTTGTGAAAATGTTATCAAGATTTAAGTTTGTCTCGTGTTTATGCCATTATATTTTAACCTCTCATTAGGTAAGTTTTGATTCTTTTGAAGGGATTAATTATTTTTTTCAAAACAAATGCCCTTTAATAAACCCTCTAAGGCCATGTTTGCATCTTCAATTTGTAAATGGAAAAAAAATTTGACGAGAAATGAAATGAAAGAAGATAAATTTCTTTTATTTTTTTGATTAAGATAGGAAGGCGAGAAGAAAAAATGAATAGATATTTATCAAAAAATTATTTTTCCTTGGGTATCCAGAAAAAATTATATATATATATATATATATAAGTAAGTTAATTTATTTACCCAATAAAAAAAATTAACAGTCATAAGTAATTTTGTTATTTTTTTTCTCGACAAATTCAAGATCTGCCTAGAAGTTGACAAGAATTTGGTTGAGTCGGTTCTAATCAAGGAATTTTTTTCGGTAGTGATTGGGCCGATTAAAATCAGATTAAACTTATGAGTTTATGCTGTCATTACATCGAAGTAGTAACAAAAAATAATCCTAAAATGCTTTGTTAGTTGCCGGATTGACTGCTTCAATATTCGGTTCATCAGCGGTGCCAGGAATGTAAAGACAAATAGCACAAGTTAATTTGGACCAAGTCCAAAATAAAGTCTAAGCTCCCATTTATTAATTTTACTCTAATTATCATTTTATTAGTTTCTCCATCTACCCAATTGATGGATTTTTGTGTTTGTTATATGGATGGGCTTTTGAATCATCCGTCAAAAGTTACATTTAAGTTGTGTTTGAATCTTAGATCTTTGAGAAAAAGAATAATGAAAGAGAAATGATAAGATAAAAAATAAGTAAATAAAATTATTTTTATTTTTATTTTGGGTTAAGAAAATGAAAAAAAAATAAGTATTTATAAAAAAAAATCTATTAGTCACCCATAAAAAATAAAAATGTATAGATAATTTTATTTCTCTTTCATTTTTATTTTCCTTGGCAAATCGAAGATCAAAACATATCATCAGCATTTCAGGAACAAAAAAATACACAAAAAGATGAAGAAATCCGGTCTTCGTTAGTTCTTCTGTTTGTTTTAAAATTTTGAAGTGACTACTTCTTCTTTTACATTGTAGCAATAAAAGAACTGTGACAGTGAAGTCTTATAACAAATATAGTATTTAAAGCCCAGAAGTTGATTTGAAAGCCACTCATATATGTGTTTGAAGTTTGAACCACTCGAATTATTCATGTGCTACAAGAAGCAATATTGGTTTGGTCGCACCACTTACTAATGCCACAATCTACAATGACTTTTGACCGTTTACTATAGGGCTTTTTGAAAATTGTGAGAAAAAAGAAAATTCATATTTATTATTAAAATTGTTTATATTTGACGCTTCTTAAATTTTACAGTGACAATGACAAGAGTTTTGTGTATTGAGTTGCTCGTTTTTTTTTCAATATCGTGATTAAAATTGTCACATTACAAGAGTTTTGTGCATTGAGTTGCACTTTTTTTTTTTTTTTCAATAACATGATTTAAATTGTCACATTAAATAGTTTTTCGATGAAATGAAGAGAAAAGAGCCCAAAAAAGTAACTTTTTCATGACATCAACTACGCATCATCATTGCACAAGCAAGCAATGCAGCACAATGAAGATAATTACATGTCCCTACTTTATTTGAACTTCAAGTTTGAACCATGGATGATTCTATACGTATTTGTACTGATGGTTTTTCAACAACTTGTTCTGGTACCTCATCAGCTAAATTAGGAGCTAAGACAAGTACAAACAAGCATACCTTCATACATACAGACATATATATATATATATATATATCAATTGATTTATGCTTGAATCCCTGCACATTGTTATGTATTTAGTGCTTTTATGGTTGAAATTGTGATCTCCCACAAATTCATCACCTTGAAAGTTGATGGCTATGGAACATTTGCAGATTTCTGTTGCAATTCCACCCCATAGTCACAGTTTTATTTTATTTTTTTTGAAATATCCCAAACTCAACCATTGAGCTCACCAATGATTAATGTCAGTAACTACAGAGTCTTATGGTACTCTCTCTCGTAATTAAAAGAATATGGAATGGATGGAAACAGTGAAATCTCTGAACCTACTGCTCCTTTCACAGTAATGGAAGGATTATTAACAGAACTCGTATGTTTTGGTTGAAGTATTCTAATAAGCAGCTATGTTTTTTTTTTTTTTACAAATTTAAGTAACAATTATGTCGTAATTCCCACTTTAATTAAACGGCTTTTTGTTTGCTGATCATAAAGACAGACTGAAAAAAGGAAAATAGAAAAGGTTTACATCGGGGTTAAAACTGAGGAAATTAAGTTTAATGTTTAAACTTTCAAGCAGCACCAAATAAAATCAAACAAGTGCAAGAAAACAGCTTGTCATAAACACTCAAACAGTAGTACTACTTATAGACAATCTAAACATGTTTTCAAACCTACATCAGTTTTACATATATATATAAATTAAAATATGAACATATGGTGTTCATCTAGAACTGGGCCCCACTTTTACCCTGCCAGTCTTGATCTAAATTAAGAGATGGAGGTTTAATGCTGGCCCTTAAAACAAGTCCAAAATTGATGCATGGGGATATAATCAGAATTTTACCTACCACAAAATTATAAGAACATAGCTACAACATAATTTTGTTGGGGTTCACTTAGGGGAGGGCACAAGGAAGATTAAATATTGGTTCAAAATCCCCAGACCTCACACAGATTTTTGGACTAGGTCGGAAAGATTATCGTAATCCAAATTCAACACGGTTCGGAATTCTCTGACCTAACACTGGTATTTGGAAGTTGACAAGATTATAGTCGTCCAAATTAAAATTATGATTATCGAGGGACCATAAGATGATGGAGAAACGAATAATAAAATTGAGAATATGTGTCGATATGTCCTTAAAGCCGAAAGTTTGTACATTCTGGTCTCTGAACTGATCTCCAAGTCTATGGTAATCGACAAGAAAAGGTACACTGGGTATGGAAATTCATTAAAAAAAACTAGGTAAACTTGGTCTGGAAATTCATTAAAAAAAAACTAACTCTAAATTAATATTTCATTGAAAATTTGATAAAATCATTTGAGAGAGAGAGAGAGAGAGATATGGAAGACTCTGGAGATCGGAGGAGTGAAGACTAAGCCATACATAATGGTTGGTTCATGATATAACTTTGAGTAAACTATTCGAATGTAGACCATAAATGGTCCCTTCTGTTGAGGCCTTACTGCACATAGAGGGTCAAACAAATCTGCTTTTCTATCCCATACGGTTGATTAACCTATATTTTCCTTGCAAGTTCCAAGTCAAAAGTCCCACACCTTCCCTTCCTAGAATAAATATATGTATATACATTGAAGGCTTGGCTTCAATGAATCAATGACCTCCTCTCTTCCTCTCTCTCTCTCTCTATCTCATGAATAACTCATAGAGACTGGAGTGTTGCGCTACTTTATCAGTTATAGCAAAGATCTTGTAAGTTTTTTATTGAAGAAAGATACATATTCAGAAATATATAGATGGCAGCCAAAGGGGGCGAGCAGTCATTAGAGCAAACACCAACCTGGGCAGTGGCAGTTGTCTGTTTTGTGCTGGTTACTATATCAATGGTCATTGAATACATCCTTCACTTAGTTGGAAAGGCAAGTATATATATTGAAGACACACTTATTATACATACATACATGGTTATTGTGAGTGAAGTCTCACATCAGCTCAATACGAAGATCTGTATCTCTATATATGTTATTAGACAATTCTCATCTTGCAAATTGGTTTTCAAAATTAAGTTCGGCCCATGTATTTTCTAACATAATATTAAAACTAAGTTTTGAAGGGCTTTCACCTCTAGGAACTACTTAGCTCATGTTATTGCCTTACATCCACCCTTCGTGTGAGAGAGAGGAATGGCTTAATTGGGTTTTTTCCTTATTTTTTCTTTCTTATACTTCCTTATTCCCATTCTTTTTTTTCTTCCTTCTTTTAAAGTTTTTGTACCTCTCATTACTTTTCTTGTGTTTGCAGTGGTTAACAAAGAGGAACAAAAGTTCTCTCTATGAAGCACTTGAAAAGATTAAAGCAGGTTACTTATCATCCCATAAAACATAGAGCTAGATTACTTGTCATCTTTATATCTAATAAAAATTACAAAACTAACTTAACCTTCTCTCTCTCTCTCTTACAGAGCTTATGCTCATGGGGTTCATTTCACTGCTCCTAACAGTAGGACAAGGACCCATATCTGGGATCTGTGTATCAGAGGCCATTGGAGCAACTTGGCTTCCATGCAGTAATAAGCAAAAGAGCAACAAAGCCGGAGTAAAGAAAGAATCTAATGACTACAGCCGGAGAAAGCTTCTTACATTTTTAGACTCCGGTGAAAGTCCTCGACGTGTTTTAGCCTCCGCAAAATATGACAAATGTGCAGCCAAGGCATGAGATGATTACTATTTTTTCTTCCTTAACAAAGCTGACCTTATCATATTAGTAAAAAGGGTCTTTCGGCATCAAATTAAATACAAAAAATGACTAGAAATTTTTTTTTACCATATGTGAGTTTGTAAGTGAAGTTTAAGGGTGTGTTTGGTTTAATTCACTTTGTGCAGGGTAAAGTTCCTTTTGTTTCCACAAACGGCATTCACCAACTTCACATTTTCATATTCGTGTTAGCTCTTTCCCATGTGCTTTATTGTATAATCACCTTGGCTCTAGGCCGATTAAAGGTAATTCATCTCTCACTCTATTTGTTCAAGTGATTTTTTTCTTTTATTTTGGCTAATGAGGTATCTGGTTATTCAAATGAGCTTCATTGGAATGCAGATGAGAAAGTGGAAGGCTTGGGAGATGGAAACAAAGACAACTGAATACCAGTTCACCCATGGTGGGTTCCCCTTGGCAAGCAACCTATAAGAATTTTATGACCATAATAACCCTTTAAGGGTCCTTAATACATCAATTGAAATTGAGATTTAGGACAATTCAATCAGGAATAATAGCATTTCAGTCTAGTGGTTTGATAAAACGATGCAGTTTGTGAATATATAGTTACAATGAAGTTTGTATATATATTTACATATGTATTTACCTCTGCCTTACTACTAATCATTTGAGTTAATTGTGAAATGGGGTGCCTCTTTTTGCAGATCCAGAGAGATTCAGGTTCACACGAGAGACGTCGTTTGGGCGAAGGCATTTGAACTTCTGGAGCCAGTCACCCATTCTTCTTTGGACAGTAAGATCAATTTAATTTTTTTTCCATTTTACTAGTACTTTTTTTTCCTTACATTTTACTAATACTTTATTAATGCTGCTGTTTCCAAGTGTTTTTTCAACTTCTTTGTCATTGAACCTCCGTTTGGTTGGACTTATTTTGAACTTTTTTTACTTGGCTTTTTTTGTTTATAAACAAAAAAACTAAAATTTTAAAACTTTTTTGGTTTTCTACTTATTTTATCTTGTTAAATGCAAAAAAGTTAAAAAAACCTAACTTTTTTTGCTTATAAGTTAAAAAAGCAAAATAAAAAAGGTTACAAAAAAACCAAACCAAATGGGCACTGAGTTATGACTCAGATAACAAATATTGAAATTTGAAATAATTTATATTCCTAGCTAGTTATTTCTGATCAGCTTCTCTGTTATTGAATCTTGAAAAGATGACATGGGTATAAGTAATTATAATACTTTTACTAATTAGAATTACATATATAATTGGAATCGGAATGGAAATCAATGGCTGTTGGTCTTTAGAGAAATTTTACTTTTTTGTCTTCTTTTTTCTTTGTTATAATGTTCATATATATATATATATATATATATAATTGTAGTGATGATTATAATATATCAACTCCTAATCCTTCTCCTCTCTTTAGATGAAACAATAGCAAACTACCTGCCTCAGAAAGAATGAATGCTTAGTGAAGTGAACAAATCAAAAATTTTCTTAACCATGTTAAGGTATTAACAGTAATCAACATTTATGTATTAAATTGTAGGCATGTTTCTTCAGACAGTTCATGAGATCAGTAACGAAGGTCGATTACTTTACTCTCCGCCATGGATTTATTATGGTAAGTAACCCACAACATTATTCATGAAATCATCATACTTCTACTAATATTAGTCATTAGCAGGGACCAAGCTAGGGGTGCGCTAGGGGTGGCCTGGCCCCCCTATTTTCAGAAAACTCCCCCTTAAATTTAATTCCTTGTCAAAAAAACCCCTTGCAAAAAACCATTATCTTCAATAGTACCTCTCTCTTGGCCCCCCCATGGGGTTCAATCCTAGCTTCGTTACTGGTCATTAGTGTTGTTATTAAGTGCTTAAATATATATATTTGATGTTTTCAGGCACATTTGGCACCTCAGAGTCAAACTAAATTTGATTTCCAGAAGTACATTAAAAGGTCACTTGAGGAGGATTTCAAGGTGGTTGTAGGGATCAGGTGGGTGGTGGGTCATTGGAGCTCTCAAGTTTTGAACATTAATTGTCATTTGTTTGACAAATAATGAAGTGGTTCATTTATAATTCTTTTGTAGGGCAAGTTGGGGTTTGAAAATATGTTGGGATTGTGATTCCTTACAGGATTTGCCCCCAGTGATATTTTAATTGCAGATAAAACTTAGTTGCAATCCGGACAACAGGAACCTCCTTCTGCTTGTATAAGTGGCAACCCTTTAAACCCCCTGTGTCTTCAAATCGTACCAGATAGTTCTCTCTAACTTGAGGCTTCCTTCAATTATTGTAGTGAATGTTATATCACGGGAAAAGCAGGTGCAATATGAAAATATGAAAGGCCTATAGGGATTAGAGACCTATGTGTGGGCCAAGGGGTCCGGTTACTCTAAATTTTTGAAATCGCACTTGGACCCCTTAATTTTTATATATGTATGATAAATACTAGTGTTTTAGCCCTTCTTAAATTTTTAGAATTTTATTTTTATCCCACAATTTCTTGCATGATTCGGATTCAAGTTGATTGATTCCCTTTCATGTTTGCAGCCCATCGATCTGGTTCTTTGCAGTGTTGTTCCTACTGTCTAATACCCATGGTAAGCCAATGCATCCTCATTTCTTCTGGCATTTGTTTCTACATTGTCTTAAGACTCTTAACTAAACATTGTCTTTGAACCCAACCTTGCTTGCCTATGCCAAATAACAAAAGAGTTTGAAAGCTAATGAAGTGAATTTGTGTACAGGCACCTTCTCCTACTTGTGGCTACCCTTCATCCCACTGATTGTAAGCATCAATTTCCACCCATTAGATCTCTCTGCTAATTTCTCGCAGTGATTAGTCTAATATAACCCTAAATGTGGCCTTTGCAGATCATTCTTTTAGTCGGAACAAAGCTCCAATTTATCATAACAAAGATGGGGTTAAGAATTCAAGAGACGGGAGATGTAGTTAAAGGAACCCCGGTGGTTCAGCCTGGTGATGAGCTCTTCTGGTTCAACAATCCTCGCCTCCTACTTTATCTCATCCACTTCGTTCTTTTTCAGGTATCATTTTCTTACTTATAGACACAAGTTATTACGAGTTACACAAATAATAATGTAATCTTTACTTGCTTGCTATTGCAGAATGCATTTCAACTCGCCTTCTTCGCATGGGCATGGGTAAAGATCTGATCCACTACCCTTTTTTCTGTTTTCCTTTTTCCTTTTTAAATTATTGCTTAGCAAGCTTATCCTTGTTTTTGTTTTTCAGTATGAATTTGGCTTGCATTCTTGCTTTCATGAAAGATGGGAAGACATAGTCATCAGGGTAACAATGGGGTGAGTATTATTGTTGAATTTGTAGCAGTTTACAAGTATTTCAAATTGCATGTGGTTAGGATGATACAGCAGAACCCTAAATGATGCTGTGATCTGGTCATCAGGGTCCTCATACAGATAGTTTGCAGCTATGTGACTCTACCACTATATGCCTTGGTTACACAGGTGAGATTCTAAAATAATATGATTTAACTCTATACAAATTGGATACACAATTAAAACTAATCTGTAGCATCACATGATTTAACTTCCAAGTCCATTGCTTGGATGTTGATTTGCTGGCACGCGTTTAGTTTTGTTTTCAAAAATTATTTTCTACTCTCAAAACAGAAAAAAAATTAAAATAAATACATAAAAATGATATGAAAAACTCATTTATTATATAGTTTTTAGCAAAACTGTTTTCGTGAGAAAATGAAAACAGTATGAAAAAAGATCGTGATTTTATTTATTTATTTATTTTTTTTTTTGTGAGAAGGATACCGAACAAAACGCATGATCATTCAGTCCAAACTATTGTCTATGTTGCAAATTATATGGATTTCATTATTTTTTGACCTTTTGAAATTAAACAGATGGGTTCAACCATGAAGCCTACCATCTTCAATGAGAGAGTAGCCAAGGCTCTACGAAACTGGCACCAAACTGCAAAGAAGAACATAAAACAGGACCACCGTCACTCAAACTCAGTAACCCCATTGTCAAGCAGACCCGGCACCCCCCTCCACGGCATGTCCCCGGTCCATCTACTCCGTCACCACCGCAGCAGCGAAATTGATACTCCGAAGGTTTCCAATTTCGACAACGAGTTCTGGGAAGCCGAGGGCTCGGTCTCGCCCTCTCGCGGCCATGAAGACGTTCCATGGTCTCCCCACTGGAGAAACCATGATCCGGTGGCACAGCAGGAGAAAGAGGGCCAGGAGTTGAGCTCAATGCCTCCAGCACCCCCTCGGGATCTTCGAGCTCAGCACGAAATCGACATTCACACAGGCGCAGGTTTCACATTCGAAAAAAGCCCAAGAATTTGAGTAATAGTGAAGCTCGGATGAATAAAAGGACAAACCCAGGTGACAAAAGTCATCAAAAATGTATACAGGTTTATATTCTTAGCAACGACTGTCGAGTGATTCTGGAGCGGACAAGTAGGTTTTCCACAAATAGTTTTTGATTTGTTGTGTCATAAATGGCAAACGTTTCTCATTCCAAAAGAGCAACCATAACCAAGTGCACGAGTCTCTCGCCACTGCCAAATCTAAAGAAGGGTTAAGAGGGGTTAGATGTACTTGGACTGTGTTTTGAACCCGTTGATGCTCAGACTTCAATAGAGCAACCTTTCTGTTGTGGTACTAATTGCTATGTTTATATTCACCATGAATAATGCCTAAAATGACACTCACTTCCTTATAACAGTTTTGAGTAAGAAAATTTGTGCTACCCTCCAGTATGTTGCTGAAACAGCAAGAAACTTATATTTCTACTTTGGCAACAATCTCTGAAACTTTAACCACCACCATTCCCACACCAAGGAAGAACCCTAATTCCAGCCAGATTACACTGCAAACCACCCCCAATTCAAGAAGGCAACAGGTGCTCTGTAGTTTAAGACAGATATCAGCAACCTCCACCCAAATGAAAACACCTTTTTCACTGGGTTGTGATGCCTTCAATTGCCACCCAGTGTTCAGATACTTTTCACATAGTTACATGCCATTATACCAACACCAAATCTAACCCAAAAAGGAAAGAATCCTCTGCTCATATTATAGCACAACCAAAAAATTAGTCTCTGTGACATACTATTGAAGATATTAGAAATTGTTAAACATCCCAGAGCAGGGAGCTTAACATCCCAAGTCACAGAAATTGTCAAACTAAAGTCATGTTCCACAAAGGGGGATGAATGGAGAAAGGAGAGTGCTTGGCTATATTAAGGGAAAATGGCGAAGGATCAAGATATCTCGCATGAGATGCTACTAGGATCAATACGTCTAGCATGAGCAGCTAAATCCGAAGAGAAAGGAACACCGACATTATAATCATGGAACTTAGCATGAGAAGGATTGTACATATAGCCTTAACTGTTCCCAAGCCTATAATTTAACTTAACACTAATCAAGAGCAGCTGTTTTCTGCCCAGCATTTTCAATCTTGTAGCAGCAAGCTCAGATTCGGCAAGAATATAATTCTTTGGTACTACGAAGGGGTAATTGGCCCAAAAATTGGATAGGGGTCAAGGTCTTTGGGAGTCGCCTATTATGCAGCTCACCAACTTGATTAATCCTAAGAACAGCCATTATGTACCCTGCTTTCCCACAAGATACTGCATAACCACATAGGTAGATTGAAATGAGACAAAATGAATAGAGCATTCACTGACCAACCAGTTCTAACCAATTTTCCAAGGACAAAGGTGGTGAGAGACAATGATCAACCATCAAGGGATGAACCAGTCCAATTATCTATCCGTCACGTACAAATTTGATGGTATTTTCCACCCAGAAATGATCTAACAAGAGAGGGGAAAAGGATGATTTTTGTCCATAGGATTCAATGCCTACAGACACCCATGAATACCCAGAAATCATCTAACAAGAGAAGGGAAAAGGATGATTTTTGTTCATAGGGTTCAATGCTTTAGACACCCATGAATAGTGATCAATAACAACTTGATCAACCTCTATTCTACAAGAGCAATGAATCCCTTTTCTAGGTTGATCCAAAATAACTTAATTAAGAAAGAGAATTCTATATCCTGATTAATCACTCACATGTGACATACTTCTGCCATAGTTTTAAACCTGTAAATCCTAAAACTTAATACAGCAGAAGAATAGGGAAGCTTGAGAAAGACTTCTGTCACTACAGGACCTACTCAACTTGAAATGAACTGTCTGAACTCTAAAAGATACTTTGAAATTATCGATCCTTGACAAAGTAGCTCTAATTCCCCTCCCCTTTCCCCCATATGAAGTACAATGGACAATCATTTTGAAGTTCATTGGAATCTCATCATATAAGGGACCACTAATCGTCTTTAGATTGGTCACGAGTGCTTACTCATTCGTCAGTGATTGAGGTACCAAGCTAACTTAATTAGGGTTCCATCTCCCTTGATGAATGACTGAAGAATAACCTAATTAGGTTTTGGGGTAAAATTAATCATGTGAGTCAAAAAAATCCTTCATCCTCCAAAACCTCCATGATATCATATGGAAAAGAATCTATAATAGCTCAACTGTCGAATGAATTTCAAACCAAAGGCTCATGAATTCATATCTTCATCACTCCAATCTCAATATAGTTCACACATGAAAAGGAAAATGCTGGAGAGGCATTTACTAACCATAGAAAATAGAAAATCACAAGTATAATACAAAAACTAACCTCTACTATTTTATTGAGAAAGATCCAACTGTCTAGACTAAAATCAAGTAGCAAGAGATGCTAAAAACTGAACACAAACCAAATCTTGTATGCTAACTAGTTACTAGAGCAAACAGAGAAAATATTTTGTCTACAACCAACCAGATCCATGATATATCCAAAGAGAATTCAGAAATTGCCACCATGGAGAAACAGAACAACCCTTATCAAAGTACTTTTCAGAACCACCAATCTTCAACAAAATAAATCTCATTGTCCTCATCCTCTTTCCCTCATCTGTCTTACAAACAAACAAACAAACAAACAAAGATCTTGATTACATCATATAAGGGACGACTACTCTTCATTTGATTGGACCGGTGCTTACTCATTACTTGGTCATTGAGATATCAAGCTAACTTAATTACGTCTCCATCTTCCTCAATGAATGACTATGAGTGGAGTTGGTATTTGAGATAATAATAATAACAAATTTAACATCATCAATGGTGCTAGACCAAAAATCAGTACCTACAAACAATCTATCGTCCTAAAATTATTTAATGAGCACCACAATCCTTCATCCCTAGAAACTCCATGACATGACATGACATGAAACAGAATCTACTACATTTTTTGGAATGAAAGTAGGACCAATAGCTTGCAAACTGAAGAACACAAATGTATAAACCAAACTCCACAATCTTATTAAGAAAGACCCAAAAGTAATAGACTCAAAACAAGTAAATTGTGACTAGATCTTACTGACTACATCTTACTAGAGCAAAGACGAGAAATACTTGATGTCTTAACTGAAACACAAATCACTATAGATACCTAGCAATAAACCAGAACCACGACGCATCAGAAGTCACCTAAAGCTTCAGAAATTGCCACCACGGAGACGCAGAACAAGATGGAGGGTGGACTCCTTCTGGATGTTATAATCAGCAAGGGTACGCCCATCTTCAAGCTGCTTGCCAGCAAAGATCAACCTCTGCTGATCCGGTGGAATCCCTTCCTTGTCCTGAATTTTTGCTTTCACATTGTCAATTGTGTCCGAACTCTCCACCTCTAGAGTGATGGTCTTTCCTGTGAGAGTCTTGACGAATATCTGCATCCCACCCCTCAATCGCAGCACCAAGTGCAGAGTTGACTCCTTCTGGATGTTGTAGTCTGCCAGAGTTCGGCCATCCTCGAGCTGCTTACCAGCGAAGATGAGCCTCTGCTGGTCCGGAGGAATGCCTTCCTTATCCTGAATCTTGGCCTTCACATTGTCGATCGTGTCCGAGCTCTCAACCTCCAAAGTGATCGTCTTTCCGGTCAGTGTCTTAACGAAGATCTGCATACCTCCACGGAGTCGGAGCACGAGGTGAAGAGTGGACTCCTTCTGGATATTGTAGTCGGCCAGAGTGCGGCCATCCTCCAGTTGCTTTCCAGCGAAGATCAGCCTCTGCTGGTCCGGAGGAATGCCTTCCTTATCCTGAATCTTGGCCTTAACATTGTCGATCGTGTCCGAGCTCTCAACCTCCAAAGTGATCGTCTTGCCCGTCAGTGTCTTAACAAAGATTTGCATACCACCACGGAGCCGGAGCACCAGGTGAAGAGTCGATTCCTTTTGAATGTTGTAATCGGCCAAAGTCCGTCCATCCTCCAATTGCTTCCCAGCAAAGATCAGCCTCTGCTGATCTGGAGGAATTCCTTCCTTGTCTTGAATTTTGGCCTTCACGTTGTCGATCGTGTCGCTACTCTCAACCTCCAGCGTGATCGTCTTGCCGGTCAGGGTTTTGACGAATATCTGCATACCACCGCGAAGGCGGAGCACAAGGTCCCTTCGAAGACGAAGGACGGCCGTCCTCCAACTGCTTCCCGGCGAAGATCAGCCTCTGCTGATCCGGCGGAATACCTTCCTTGTCCTGAATTTTTGCCTTGACGTTATCGATTGTATCAGAACTCTCGACTTCGAGCGTGATCGTCTTGCCGGTCAGGGTTTTCACGAAGATCTGCATGCCTCCACGAAGACGAAGGACGAGATGAAGAGTCGACTCCTTCTGGATGTTGTAATCGGCCAGGGTACGACCGTCCTCGAGCTGTTTTCCGGCGAAGATCAGACGCTGCTGATCCGGAGGAATCCCTTCCTTGTCCTGGATCTTCGCCTTGACGTTGTCGATCGTGTCGGAACTCTCGACTTCGAGCGTGATCGTCTTTCCGGTCAGAGTTTTGACAAAGATCTGCATACCTCCACGAAGCCTTAGAACCAGATGGAGAGTCGACTCCTTCTGGATGTTGTAGTCGGCGAGGGTACGGCCGTCCTCGAGCTGTTTTCCGGCGAAGATCAACCTCTGCTGATCCGGCGGAATACCTTCCTTGTCCTGGATCTTCGCCTTGACGTTGTCGATCGTGTCAGAACTCTCGACTTCGAGAGTGATGGTCTTGCCGGTAAGGGTTTTCACGAAGATCTGCATCTGTAGATTACAAAACAGAAACAATTGAACGCAATTCGTATATCAAATCGACCTCACAGAAGCAGATCTAAACTTGAGATATCGAGTATATAGATATAGATATATACGTATATAGATGCTAACCTTGAGAGAGAATGAGGAAGAACTTCTTTGTTTAGAGAATGAAACTGAGAATATAAGATTGATATGAGAAATATCGATAGCGGGGGGCTGTATTTATAGCCGGGGGGTTTCCTAGTTCGTAACTGAATTGGGGAGGAATTCTCCGGAAATAAGGAGGAAAGGAGGAAGTAGTGGTCAATAGAATCGGCTGGAATGGAGAAACGGTGTCGTCAAGCGTCAACAGAGGCGGTGGACTATAGCTCCTGTAGTAACCTCTAGATCTTTCTTATTTTTAACTCCCTCTCGAGTCTCGATGTGGATGCTTTTAACGCTTTTTTCTTTGGTAATAATATTTTACTTATTTAATATTAGTAAAAGCTATAAATCAAAATAAAAATTAAAAAAATGACATTTAAACTAGCTATTTAAAGTTTGAAGAATTTAATAGCCCATAGAAGTACATATAGTCTCTCAACTCAGCAGTAAAAAAAAAAATTTGACACTACCATGTGATACAATTATATCCAAATTGAAAAACTAGTATCACTTTAAAGAATTTTTCTAATATCACTATTTACATATTATATATTAAATTATTAGCAAATATCCAAATTTCTTAAAAATTAAAAAAGTTAGTAATTATGTGTTAATGATTTAAAATTTTAATTGAATATATTTTACGCTATTTACGCTCTATTTTGAAATCCAAATTTTTGATTAAAAAAAATGAAAAAAAAATATAACAAAATAAAAGAATAATTTTACTCTTTTTTTCACCACATTTTTTTTTTTTTTTTACTTTTCTAATAAAAAATTTAAATTTTAAAAGAAGCGTTAATAAATTACAAAATTACTTTCATAAAAGTAAAAGACACAGACACCACCAATAACAAGGAAGTTAAACTTTTTCATGGGATACAAGCTTTAATTTATTTAAGTCCAAGTTGGATTTAATCCATCCAATCCTTAGCTCAATTTAATACATCCCAATCCCATTTGGTTTCCCTTTGCTCTCATATTTTGGATAAAACTAGTTCCCAAACAACACAAAATTAAAATGGAAGTAGTAAACTCAACAAATTTAAAGTGTTTAGACATAACTTATATAATAAGTTATAATTTATACTTATAACATTTTTAAAATGTGTTTGGATGAGTAATTACGTTTTCGAGAAAATTTACATTTTAAGGTAATTTTTTAAAAGTAACTTACAATTTATAGCTTATAAACCAATAACCCAAACACCCCCTTATTGAGATTTGAACAAACATTCCCATTACAAATTTCCCAAACAAGTCCCTTTCCTCAATTTGAGGAATAACCAGACACAGATATATGTACAATGAAAGTAAACAAACTGTAGGCCAACTGAATAAGTTATTGCTCTTTCATATGATCAGACACAGCAGAAGCTTTGCAGATTGGACACAAGTTCTTCATTGCTAACCATTTCCTGATACAGCCCACATGGAAATCATGGCTGCAAGTTTTCAATGTCCCAACATCATCCATATTCTTGTACTCTTCCTGTCAAACACAATTATAGGTTCAGAGCCACAAATTAGAGATCAAGTTATTCACTTTCTATATCAAAACATTAACACACTGTTTGGATATAAGGAAGTAGCGCAAGCGAAAGGAAATATAACTTATAGGAGGAAAGTAAGGGCAGTATCCCTCCTCTTGTTTGGTTTAATAGTAGGGAATTGTGTGTGAATTTCCTTCTTGAATAAAGGGAAGGGAGGTGTATAATGCACTTTTATTAATACAAATTGATGGATATAATAGGTATTTATAATAAAATAATAAGAAGTACTTTACTTTCCCTCCACTTCCCCCTAATTTTTGGAGGGAAAGGGAGGGGAACAATAGTGCTCAAAATGTGGGCCCCCTTTCCCTTCACAAACTCTTCACCTAATTCACCTTCCTCATAATCCAAACAGGATGGACATTCATTCTGCCCTTCCCAAATCCTTCACTCCCACCCTCAATCCAAACGGGGAGTAAACCTTAAAAACACCAGTTGACTGAGTTGTAAGGACAGTAAAGTAGGTGCTGACCAACAAATGCTCAGGCAAAACCATGAAGATAAAAATAAAACGACCATGTTCAGCCCCCTGTTGTCTATCCTCCACATCCCCACTACAGAATGTGAACTCCTAATTCAAGATGTTATCTACTGTTAAAACGGGTTAGTTCTCACCAGGCAGATTACACACATTCCTTCCTCTTGGAATTGATCTGAAGAACAATATATTGATTCAGTCAAACACTTCGAGATCAGATCTTCAGACAAGCCCGTGCAGACATTTCCAATCATTTCCCCTAGTGCGAGTAGTTCCTAGTCATGACAAAAATTTGAGCCTTAATAGAGAGCCATCAGTAACAAGATAAAAGTAAATAGAACAGGTAAACTGATGGTAACCTCATAGCTCATATTGTCTATGTCGAGCCTCATGTCCCTATGCTGATCAGACAAATTTCTGGACCCATACAAGGCCGAGCGATCCACAATCATAAGGCCCTGCAAGGAAATCAAAAATATCAGCAACTACTGAAAGGCCAATGGAGATTTCTAAAGTTCATTCATTCCATTCCCAGGCAGAATTTTCTCAAGATGTTCACAATCATCTTTAAAAATAAAAGAAGTTTTTTTTCCATAACCTTCAAATGTTACAGTATGCAAAATAGTTGAGCATTCAAATATGGATGACAACTGAGGCAACTTGCTTGTCTGTTTGCTAGAATGATAACTGTCATCTGACAGCATGGAAAATAAAATTCTTCAGTTGTTTAAAATTCATCTGCCTTCAATGCATCCATCAATATTCTTAGCTCTATTTCATTTTCTAGTTTCCTAAATTCTTATACAGATCTGAGAAAATTTCCAAATCTTTTGTCTTTCCATTTTTTCTTTGTAAAAAACAGACAATCTAAAGAAATATGGTTTTTTTATAGAGATTACTAGTTGGCATCATCAATACAACTCACTCTTACTGTGTGCTTTGGTCGGTTTTAGAGCTTTCAGAATAACACTGAAATTTCATCTTGGTCCACTTGTTTTTCATGTCAGTTCCCAATAAATAGAGATGTTTCAGCCATTTTGATGGAAATGAAATGAAAATATCTTCCCGTGGCCACAATTATTCTATTGTGCCCAAGGGTACAGAGCGTAGTGCAAGTGTAGAGTAAGAGTCTGAAGAACTGCAAATTTTCAAATGATAAAAGAGTCAAGAGGACACCTTTGTCGCCGACGCCTATATCTGTCTAATTCCTCTTACATATAACTGAATTCAGCTGTGTAAGAGTAGATGTGTTTTAAATGTTCAGGCACAGAATTATTGCTTTGGCTCTAGCATAGGAAAGGCTTACGAATGGGCGAGCAAGATGGTCTTCCTCAGGAGCACCCACCAATCCACCCTCCCAAAATTAGAATTATGGGCAGGGCAAATCTGTTCAAAAGGCTCTCTCTGGTGCACTGAGAAAAAGAGAGCCCCCGTGAATAATCTGCCTCTCA
The DNA here is from genome assembly GCA_033060915.1 of Euryodendron excelsum. NCBI lineage: Eukaryota > Viridiplantae > Streptophyta > Magnoliopsida > Ericales > Pentaphylacaceae > Euryodendron > Euryodendron excelsum. Next base: position 34,210,515 of record CM065392.1, on the reverse strand, counting down.
TGTCAAATCCCTATGTCTTGTAGACGAATTAGGTGTCATATATAACACTTTCAAAATAGGTGTCACATGACTAGCCTCATATGTTAGGTAAACAAATTCCAAGTAGACAACTACTGACACGTTATTCTGCCCCTTGAACTATTGTAATCACCAGTCTCACTGGAGGCTGGCAGCCATAGCATGTGTTAGTTGGCTGTTAATCCTGAAGATAAATCACGCATGTAAATTACTTAAGAGCTCTTCATTTTCAGTAGATGATGGTAGCAGCCTCTGAAATATTATGTGGCCCGTGACTGGTCAAAGGCCTGGGATTGCAATGATTGTTGAGGAGCTAATCCCTCTACCAATTGATAAGGAGTATAAGTTCCTCAAGAGAGACAAATGCATACCTCAGATGCCAGTCGATCACGGAGACCTGCCTCATCAGAAAGCAATCGGTATCTATCACTTGATATCCTAGTTCTTCCACTCCGCTCACTGTTACGCCATCCTATGGTGGATAATGGCCTTGGATGTCTGGATGGATAACTTCCTGAAACTAACTGCAACCCTTCATCTGGAGCTGCTGTGTGTCCTAAGCGCAAATTGCTTGAAGAAGCTCCTCCAAAAGTTGGGGCAGATCTTTGTGTATAACTGCTTCTAACTCCCCTCATGGATTGGTTTGAGGAACCTTGCAAATTTTGAGGCATAGGAGTTCTGCTTGAAATGAAATCATTATGGTATCCCCCAATCTCTACAGAAGCACTAGTATTACTGCTTCCTATAATGAAGTGGTTTGTCTCATGACTGAAAACATTGGCATCTGCAATTGCAAAGAAGAACTTTCAGAAACAATAGGAACATCATATAAGGACATAAATGTAGACAACCAGAACTAACCTGGGAGTGGAATCCTCCCATGAGCAGCAGGGGACACGTGAATATGACTCCATTCCTGTGTTGGAGCATTAGAACTCTGACCTATAAGCTCCACCGAGCCAGAATGGTCAGCAGGATTGCCAGTTGTATACAAATGGTGTGATGGATTGCTTGATAAATGGGTCCCACCTAGGTTGTTTTCCAGATCAAGTGCAGCTCTGCTTCTCACATTTCTCAAAGTAGCCTCACTTCCAATCGAAAGGCTGCTGCCTCTATACCTAGAGCCGATGGCAGGGCAATCCCAAGTTGTATGATGAGAATCTGTATTTGATTTTTCCTGCCAAATGTCAGAGGACATAGAGAGATTGGACGAACTTCCATCATTATAATATCTGCTTGAACTGCCTCTCTCACAGACTGCAGGAACACCAGGGCTTTTTCGCTTGCATGGCCCTCTTCCATTGCTCATTGTAATATCAACAAAACCACCATCAACCCCATGGAATGTTTGTCCCCCATAGTAGGATGAAGAGGCATGATATCCATAATTTTCAGGGGGGCCCATAGAGAAGCTTCCAGCAGCAGATGGATGCAAGAAAGGATCACGGGATAGGCCTGAAGCATCAGTTTGATAATGTGGCATTTCCATGCTGTGACTTGAGGAAGGAAACCCATTTGAACTTGGTTCAGGATTCCAGTGAGAAGCATATTGTACACCATCTATGGACATATTTTCAACAGGATAAACAAGAGAACTGTTTTCTGCAGCACCAGCCCCCGTTGCAATAAAAACATCAGAAGATAACGAGTAACATTCAATATGAAGGGTTTTATAGGTGTACATTAATATAAGTTTATCATGACTAGATTTCATCACATGTGTGTACAGGCCATTTCAAGTTCCTCAAGATACTACTCCGAGAAGGATACATTAAGCACAAGGATAGTTCCATTTTTACATAAAGAGAGTTATTTTTGTAACTGCCTTGCAAGTACAATGCAATGAATGAATCACTCACCTACCATTAGGAGGCAACTATGGTCAGTGACCTACGAAATCTATCAACCCATACTAGTGGCAAAGCCAGATCGATCCTACATTACAAACGCAAGATTGGAAGGCTAGGCCAAAGTTCCTTTGGAAAGTACCATGAGTTACAACCCATGATGCATGAAACATTATATTTTTCATGTTTTTTTCCATATCCTTTTATGATATATGATGCAAGATTAGCAGACCCCTGAAAATTGCAGCAACATGGATAACAATGGATATATGTGAAAAGAATCAGAATTAAAGATTCAATACCCAAATGCCCATAAGGTTGCTCTGGATGCATATGATTCCAGCTCTGATCGTCGTCACTCTCAAACATTTGCATCGCGTTGAATATACGTCTATGCCCCATATGTCACCTTAAATTTCAGGATAATTTATGTTAAGGAGCCTCGAAAGGTATGAAAACCACAACCTGCACATAAACATAATCCTAGAGATCAGAGTTATTTCAGCAGAAATGCCTCAAGATACAAAATAAGCATATGCTTCCATGACTATTGTATATATCAATATTAATGGCATTAGGTCCATTGCAAATAGGATATTTCATCTCACTGAAATCTACCCCTACAAGCAATCGTAAAACACGCACACGCATTAACTTGTACATGTAAGGCGAATAAATTAAGTTAAGCAAAATCTTAAAAGAACCATAAAAAGAGGTTAACTACTGCATTCGTCAAGAGGGAGGGATATAGAAGAAAGAGAATGAGGTCTTAAAAGCATAGAGGGATGCCTATCAGGGTGGTGCAGGAAGCAACTATTCAAATGAACCCCGCCTCTGTGTAGAGTTGCTAGGTAACTAATTGTCCCAAAAGCCAAAGCTATTAGAAAATGGGTCCAACAATGTATATCAAGCTATCTAATACCGCTCCTTGAGTGTGACCCATCTCACACATGGAGAAGCAAACAGATGAACACAAAAAACCAAACCAAGTGCACAAATGCATATAGAACAAAGAGCACAAACCTAACAGGTAAACAAAAGCATACCACAAGACTTGAAATCTAGGACCACCTAGAACCAAACTGATACCATGTCACCAAGTCCCTGTAACATAGGTAGTAACAGACATGGAACTTTTGAAACACTAAAGAACTATTACTTGTCATTAGCCCCAAGTGCCCCCTTATGAGAGCTGTTATCTTGAAAATATGAAGAGCAGGTGATCATATAAACCCCCAGAGCAATATACATGCAATATTTCCAACATCAAGTCAGAGCTGAGAATCATTGCGCTCCAAAAGGCGGATAGAAAGTTTTCAGCATTATTATTCTCCAAGATTTTATGTTAAGCTAAAAGCATTATTGCATACCTCCAAACTTTACAGACCCGATAATATATTTACTTATCAAGGACCAGAAAAAGACCCTATAATATCTTCAGTATCTGTAAGCCACAATAATTTAGGAAAAAACAGCCTGTTCATAAAAATCCGTACAAGTTCACTCAATTGAATTAAAAAAATCATCATACCCAGCAAATTTGAACAAAAAATTGATAGTTTCATGCACTGCATTGTATTACTTCCCCCAGAAAAGATGAAGAATATCAGCTCTAACAAACTGACTTCCAGATGAAGACCACAAAGGGAGGAAAGGAATTAGGATCAATGCTTTCAAATGAAGAGATGGATTGAATATTTTACAAACATTCTGCTAGCATAAAGGTTTCTAGGCAAGAAAGAACAGTTCTGTGCGTGTTAATATATACCCCTAATGTCTCAAAATCCATGAGTACAAATCAACCATCATTTTTCCATGACATAATCACAAGCATACATAGCCATAATGATATCCTTCAACAGAGTTTTAGCTTCAATGTGAGATACCTATTTTGATGCATCAACTACCTGTTTATCGGTTAGCACTACAAGAGAGAGAGAGAGAGAGAGAGAGAGAGAGAGAGAGGACACGTACTATAGCTTGTACATACAAACTTGTGCCTTTCCAAAAATAATTAAATAGAACTGTCAAGTTAGAGCACCAAGTGAGTATAATCGACAACTGCATTCATTGCTTGCTTTCATTTCCAAGCGTTCTATAACTCCATACAATTTCCAAATCTCAAAAGAAATATACAATTTCTGTCTCAACAAAATAAAAGGAATGTATTCTGAGAAGGATCAAAAGATGGTTGGCCTAGGAATAAGTAATTGCAAGGAAATATTTGCCATTGTTTCTTGATAATACAAACCAAGAGACATAGATGTGCACTGAAAATTTCAAATGGAACCATAGGGAATTAACAGAAACTTCATACATCAGTAAATATCCCATGCGAAGAAGCTTATCAGAAGAAACATCTGTAGGATGCAACTAGGGTTTCTGACATGTCCCATCCAGTATCAGGCCACAGAGAAACTCCACCACCAAAGTAATTACCAAATAACGGCCACCTTTAAATGGCAATCAGCTTTCCTGTAAATTGCATGCACTTCCTCCATCACACTCGTTTAATCATTATGCCATTTTGCAGTATGATCCTCCAACTACCAAGAAAAGTTACATTGGCCAAAGGCCATCAAGTTTCATATTTCACCTTAAAAAATAATCATAAAAAGCAAAGGAAAAGAAGAAAGAGATAAACACCTCCTGCTAAGTACCCTTTATTTGGCAAACAGTGACCACAGGAATAAGATTATGACTACCTAACCCTAAATAAAAAAGGCTTTCAAGCATTGCTACATCAACAGCCTGAATGCAATGAACTATCACCTAGCACACTTCCTTTCTGAACTACACGCCCCTTGCTAACACCAGAAAGAACAAGTTCTTTCATACGAGGCCATGCAGCAGTAATCTGCAAAGATTACCAACCCAGAGCATGTTAGTGACTCAACCACCAATCTGACTACTGTATGCAAGGGATTTTCATAATGTAATATCTCCTTAGAACTCCAGCTTCCACAAGATAATGATCTTCAATGGCATGTAATAACAACCATGGGCTGGTCACCGAACTATCCTGCAGTTCACACTTCACAGTGCAAAATACCGAATCAGTAGACTTATTAGGCAGCCCCACATCAGTTCCCCCACTCATTACAGCAGAAGTAATAAAACTTCCAGGATGGAGAACAAAGAGTAGACAACAAGTTTCAGAAGCCCTGGAATCTCCAAGTATAATAGAAGTTAAGAGTAAGATATGAGTTGTACCACTCAATTCCTATCAAAGATACAACTAAACACCGACTATACTCAATGTGCCACAAATTTGTCACGATGAATGAGAATCTCAAGATTCTGAGGTTTCTGACAATCCTTATACAAAACTGCAAGGTTTTACAACAAAACTTGTATTCTCTGGAGTGGCATGACCAGGGATAAAAAGTAAACTCCACCGCACAAGGTCTAGATCTTTCTGCAATTTTATCAACAGAACTTCAATACCCTATACTTTGCTCTCCCAATACAAAGTCCAACATATAAAACACTGCAACTGGAGCATATCACCACAATGTAACTGGATGAGAACACCGAGTTTCAGACTCAAATCTGTTCATCGATTGTCCAATTCACCAAAAGGTTCCTGCAACACCATTTGTAACTCAGATGTGGTTAAAGAAGGAACGCCAACTATTCTATCCACCGAACTTAGTGTCCTAATTATGGCTCAGGACTACACGGTAAACAAAGTTACCAAAATTAATCTGCAATTTAGCATTAAAGATAAAAATAAATAAAAAAGAAAAAAAAGAAAGGGCAGAAAATCAGGTTGTGTACACAACCCAAGGCTATGGTAAGACACGACCATACAAAGGTTTGGTTTAGTAAAAAAAGCTTAACAAAAACATACAAGAAGTACCCTTTTTTTTTTTTTTTTTAAGTACAGGAAGTGGTATGTATGTCTCTAAAAAAAATCAGTTGGCAAACACAAATTGCTCAGATACAAAAACAGAAGGAGATCAAAAGAGGTGGTAGGGTCCCAGTATCAAGATTTCTCACCTGCAGATGAAATTATGCCTTCATTCTAAAGCCTCCATACTGACTTACATCCTTTACAAATACGAGAGACGTGAACAAGAATGATACACCATCAGCGTCCCCAAACCTCAAAAACTTGACTCAACTCACCAAAGCCTTAGACCCCAGCTATTAGGGCGAGTTATTCGAATCCTTCTACATCTCCAAGGCCATATCCTCCATTTAATTAAAGCCCACCAGTGTCTCAAAACCTGCATAATAATAACTGTCTAAACCTAATTGCTGGGGAGATAATTTGGACCAATGCTAGCACCAAGGGTATCTACGCTCAGCCCTTTGGTGAACAAATCAACGAAAAACCAAAAAAAAAAACAGCAGGTAGGTGATATTTAAAAAAGTAATAAATAAAAAAACAACAACAACGGCAAACAACTCGGCTTTGACATGGCATTTGTGCCACAACAAAGATGATGATAACAATTTAGATTATTGTATAATATTGGTCACTTAACATATAGCCTACATACACTTCATAGTTTTCCAAATCCAACAATGGTAGGGAATGAACAACGGTTACTAACTACATGCAGACCAATACTACGTCATTGTGTTTGGAAGAAAGTCAAAATCCAAAAAAAGTCATCCAGACAAGAAATATACAGACAAGCTATAGATATTCAATAAACTATAGAAAAATATAGCAAAACAAGAGATTGTCCAGAAATTCCAAAAAGATCCTAGTACAAAGTAAGTAGGAAAGATGAGATTCAGTAACAATAAAAAAAAGTAATTTGTCGGATGTCATTTTCACAAGGAAATAAGAGTTGAATGAAACCAGCACCATCAGCCTCGCTCACAAAAACAGCAAGATAGAAGGTAGAGGATATTCAAGGTCGAATAAGAGAGAGCTGTGTTACATGAACTCAAGTACTGGTATCGAGTGTGAGCATGTGTTTAAGTGTCAAATTCATCTAATTCTCATGCACAAGAACTTGAAGACAAGGCCAAATTTTATATTTGTACAATACTTTTTTAGTTTAATTAGGGTAGAATGACATTTATAAACTAATACAGAGTATTTTATGCATAAAATGATTGTCTTATGCATAGTTTCATAATCAACTCTACTACAATATATTTGACGGGACGGGTGCATGTTCAACTAGACATGTCGGACACTTATCCTATATCCTAAGCCAAGTGTCAAGTGCCTGGTACGGATTTTATCATCTTTTTCTTCATAAGTGAAGTCAAAAAAATCATTAAAAGGCATAACACATGTACACAAGAAGTATACAAAAAGACCATACATGACAAGGAAGAAACCAAATGATCCAAATCCTTTACAAAAATAAAAAATGCAGCTCTAAATTTCTACGAACTCGTTGATACGAATTTCATAAAAATTGAATATTTCAATAACTCAATATGTTCTGAAGATGAATACTGTTAAGGGACCATTACCAACAACATGACTGTTGGATATTTTAATGTGATTTGGGTTAAGCTTGTCAAGTTCATGGATTACTCTGCTAGCAACATCCTACAGGTATTTGCTTCAAAAACTGCGCTTTATTTTCATGTTCAAATCTTCTACAAACTAGTTTATCTCCAACTCCTCCACAGCAATATACTAGAATCCAACTTCCTCTTCCATACCATCCGCTCTCAATTTCATCTACAAACAAATAAGCATGGATGTCACATTGTGAATTAGCATTGCATGTGCCAACAAGACAGAAAATTAATTAACTATTAATCACCTTCTTATTCATTCTTACATGGCCAAAGGGCCTTACATGATGATTTTAGCCTTGCTTTGTATGCACAGGGTTCCTCCAAAATGTGGCAGACCTCTTCCATTGTTGGAGAGGGAGGAGAGTTGAGAAGAAAAGGAAGACAGCGTGGGTGTTGGCTTCTTTGGGCATGATGCGAATGATTTGGGGTGAAAGGAATCAAAGGTCTTTTAAAGGTGTAAAGAAACCTATTTACAACTTTTAATGTATAATGATTATAGCCTTGTTTTTCAATGCATTGGGTTCTTCCAACCTCCTTCATTGTTGGAAACGGAGGATAGTTGAGAAGAAAAGGAAGAAAGCATGGGTGTTGGCTTCTTTGGGCATAACGTGGACAATTTGGCGTTAAAGGAATTGGTCATCTTTCAAAGGTCAAGAGAAACCTATTTACAAGTCAACAAGTTAATATTTGTCCATTTTGTGTAGTTGAGTTATGTGACAGTGAACCCTTCCATTGAGCAAATTTTGAATTTTGTAGAGTCTTTTGAGCTTTGGCTCTTTTCATTTGTTTTACAGATTTACACAGGTGGCCTCCTCTCTTGATGTCCTTTTTCAATAAAGTTTTACTTGTCCTCTTCAGTTATTATACCTCGGATATCTCCAGATACAATATACAACCACCCCCCCCCTCTCAAAAAAAAAATTGCCTACCAAAAAAACTCTCAAATTGACCAGTGGCCCCACTAGTCATTAGCGTTATATTACTGTCTATTTCTTGAAGATTTTTCAGCAAATAAACACTATTGAAAGCTACTTATTTATTTCAGCAAATAAACATTATTGAAAGCTACAAAATGTGTAGAGTATAAGGGAATCATAACACTCAGTTTCGACCAGTGAGTGGCAGCAGTTGTTTTAAAATACCGGGAAAACTCTCAAATCAATCCAAGTGCACCTGTCAAAGTGCCTACTCATTCTTGATCCATCTGCTAAGTCAAACCACTGGGCAATCCTACTACAACGTGGTCGAAAAGTAAGAAGTTGGGGAACTTTGTTCCAACATTGCCATTCTTGGTTTCTAATTTGCTCTGCTGCCTAAATCCCAGTAGCAGGAGCCAAGAGAAAGATGAACCCACTGGCTTAGGCAATCTTTTGGATGGCACCAAATATGAAAGTGAGAAGAGGAAAGATGCATGATGGGGTGTTCTTATCTCTTGAAGAATGATTTTGTGCAGGGCCACTGATGGTGGCAACGTCAACATAGAGTGGCCGTACATTATAAATCTGGGAGGCAAAATGAGAATGCAATGATGATGATTGATGACACAGCAGAGCCAAAACTGATATTACTTTTGGCTCAAATATTATTCCTTAGATTCAGGCGAACAGCAAAAACCAAGAAATTATACAATCAAAATGAAACGGATTTATAAATGATGGAATCATCAAGTGATAAGAGAACTAAGGGAAGACACTTGATATGGCATTAACTAAAACTATTCAGTCTCTCTCTCTCTTTTTACTCGAAATGATACAATTTTCTCAAACAGCAGAGTTGATCTGTCCCAACCTAGAACCTCTAATTGTAAGTTCTACTAGAATAAAATAAGGTTAAAGTTAGTTCAACGCAGCAAACGTGTTAACTACTACTCAATAATCAAAAGAAGTTATCACATCAAAGTGGAAGCAAATATGCACGTCAACAACAAACACAAGCCCAAAATAGATAGAAGATGCAACTCCTTAATACCTAAAGAAAAAGAAAAAGAAAAAAGAGACAAAACTGAGACAATCATCATCGTTATCATCAACCCATAAAAAAGCAAAAAATTAATCAATGAAAAAAAAAAAGACTAGTCTTCTAAAGTAGAAACACAAACACATATATATGCATACGAGAGAACTAAACAAATAAAGTATGAAAACCCAAAATGTAAGGGTAAAGATAGACCCTTCAATTAACCCATCAAACCTTACATCACTACTCACAGATGAAGATTCTAAAAAGAAACCGCTGATCAACCAAAAAAGCAATAATGATCATACAATCGATGAAGAAAATTAAACCAGAACAACGATCATCATAAGAAAATGGATGAAAAACCATGAAATTTTAAAGTACAAGTTAAGCAAACGAGATCGACGAGGATGGTGAAGTTTTTGCGGGAAAAGCATACCTCGATCAGAGACCGAATTACCCGTCAACGATCAACTCGATATATCATATCTGTATAGATAGATACAGAGAGAGAAAACAAAGAGTGAGAGAGAGAAATGAGAAAGTGATTTCTGGGAAAGATATGATGAGAAATATAAAGGGGTGGGGTTGGATTGGGTGCGTTGTTTACAACAAAATAAAAAAGAGGAGAGAAATTGGCTGGACCGCTCACCATTACCAGAAACCAATATGTATGTATGTACGTATTATGTATATAATGATAATATATATACAACAAGACAGAAAAATAAAAACATTGTTTTTATTTTTTATATTATGAACATTTTTTTATATTATGTTCGTATAAATAAAAATATTTATACAAACATAATATAAAGAATTTATTTTTCTCAAAGATCGGGCAAAAAGAATCTCTTATTATTTGCGTACATGGCATTATTTGATAATATTCACGTGTAAAAAATTATTCAAAAGGACATGACTAAAATAAAACTTATTTTTTTGTTAACATTAATAGATTAAAGTGATTGAATATACATGTAGGTTTTATAAATTTTAACATGTGATCCGCTCGATATACTGTCACGAGATAATAAATATCTTTATAATTCATGTTCAAAAAAACCTTATTTCATATATAAATCGATGCACTTGCTACAAACACATGATATTCTAAATAAATTAGAGAGAGAGAGAAATAACCGAACGCAGAGAAATTTGTGAAAATGGTAAGTAAAAAATTACGTTCCTTTGATTAATTTCATTATTGTCTTTAGTTAGATGGGTAAAAAATTGTTAACCCAAAGTATTAATTTGTTTAAATCTTCTTAAAAAAAATATTGACCAAGAGTTCAACTTTAGTATAAATATACAAAATTGACACTCAAAAAATACAAAATGAAAAAATGTAAATGCATAAATACAATTATACATGTATCAAGTTTGGAATCTACCGTTTGCAAGGCACCGAGGTCAGTACCTGAGGGTACTTTGGTAATTGGAGGTGTGGATTAGATGTCTAGACTCTAGCGCTATTAATAGCAGTTCCATCGTACATATGCAACACGTGTACGAAAAAGGGCATCGAGTTTGATGGGTCGCAAATTGACAATAAACAATAAATTTTTTATTTTTAACTTGAATTTTTATTAAAATAAGAAATTTTCCTATTTTGAAATGCAATTTCCCTTTTGATCTAAAAAATTTCTCTATTTCGTATTATTGAGAGTCGTTCCATAACTTAATGTATAATAAGTAAAACTTAACGAAAGCCCATTTTTACGTATAATCATTATCAATAACTAAAATATTAAGAAAATATAAAGAATAATAACAATAGACGTGAAAAATGACATGAAATGCTCTACAAATACGAGCTCACAATAAACAATAAAATTTTATTTTTAACTTTAATTTTTATTGAAATAAGAAATTTTTGAATTTTGAAATGCAATTTCCCTTTTGATCTAAAAAAAATTCTCTATTTCGTATTATTAAGAGTCGTTCCATAACGTAATGCATAATAAGCACAAATTAATGAAAGTCCATTTTTATGTACAATCATTATAAATAACTAAAATATTAAGAATATATACATAAAAAAAATAATGGACATTAAAAATCCCATGACATGAAATGCTCTACAAATATGTGTTTATTGTTTTATAGTAGTTCATATATGAAAAGATTAAAATCGCATTTTTTTTACAGGTATGTAAGACTAAAGACATATATGTAAAGGTTAAAGGCGAACTCCAAATGATAGTTTAGTGGAGATAGAGATCAACTGTAAACATAAATGTTTTGAGTTTAAAATTTGACAACTATACTCTCTTGAGACCTAGAAGTCTAATCGTAAGAGATTTATCTCTTGTGAATTTCATAATCATAGTGTGCAGTGAAAATATATAAATAAATAGGTCAATTAGGTATCACTTGGTCAATAACTTAATGATTTTGTATTACACACGATATTTTTAAATTTAATATTATCCTCCCAAACAATTGTGTTGTCCAAAATATGACCTCAATAAAAATGGTCAGTCAGTAATACTATTTTTGTGGTAGTAGCAATTCTATTTTCATGTTTACCCATAAGGAAGTAACTTTTTTATTTTTATTTTAATGGGGCTAGCAAATGAAATTAACAATAATGACTATTTTGTTTCAAATTAAAAGGGAAATATGATGTTTAATATATTTATTCTTGTTGCGCTTATTAATACTGCCCCATCTATCTCTCTCAAATACCGCATACTATTTTTTCCTTTCCTTTTTTTTTTTGGGGGGGGGGAGGGGGGAACAAATTTTGTTTTTTTTCAATTTTTTTTCACCTTCTTTCAAAATTATAAAAACATAAGGACGAGTTATGGTGCAACAGTAAGGTTTCTCTATTACAACTTCAGCATTTTATTTTTAAAGAACTATATCAGTCTTTTAAGAGCCGGGAAAAGTTTTGTACACTAAATTACCTTTCTGAAAAACTTTTGTTGAACTCTAGCTTTGCTAAAAGATTCTAGTTAGACAAATATTATTGAAGTATGACTATGGTTAAGTGCATCTATACGTTTGTCAAGTAAGGTAAAAAATAATCACACAATCAACAAACAAGATTTTTACCATGGAATTCCAAATCGGAAAAAAAAAAACACGTTTCTACTTTGCTGGACAAAGATCATGCACTAAAACTACTATACTTACAACCAAAATTCCATCGACTCCTCAACTCTCTTGGTTGCCTTGTATTTGTTCGACTTCACGATTCACTATTACCGTATTTTGATTATTGTACAATTCTCTTTAATATGGATTTGACGCCTTGAACTCCATCAACTTTGATTTTTCAATGTTGAAGAAATTATTGTTGTTAATAATCAATTGAGAGTTTCTTACATGTTTAGAGAACTTTTTGGAATTTTTGTTGGTGCAACTGCTGTCTTAGAAACCTTAGAAAGACTTCTTGTTTATGTAAGAAACTGATTTGCCTTTCATAAATACTGATTTTCTTTTCTGCAAAATTTTCATAATTTACTATAGCGAAATTGATCGAGTCGGTTTGTCAAACTACATACTCTCAGCATATTCAATCAAATGCTATCAAAGTCGATCAAAAGGTAACAAAGAACCTTGATTTTGTGCAGTCTCTAAATTTTCGATCAAAACTATCAGAGTCGATCGAGAGGTGTTGAAGTACCATGATTTTCACCATTTTTCTGTATCTTCAATTAAAAGCTATTGAATGATATCCAAATTGAATACTTTTTTAAGTTTTCAGCTTATTATTCCTCTCAAACATCTTTTAGCTAATGCTTCTAAACAAAGAACCTTTCAAAGCTTAAATCCTTGTTTTGAATGTTTGTGATAAACACCCAACATTCTAAACTACAAAAAATATAAAATATCACAAAATTCGTCAATTACATAAGTTTACACTTGTAATATTAAATTTAATATATTTTGAGTTTACAACGTTTGTTCAGTTACTGCCTGGCATATATATAGAATGATTGTGGTTGTCATGGCAAATTAATATGCTAACTCATGAAGTTTTTTATTTGAAATAAGTACTTTATCGTGATCTAAAAGGTGAAATGAATGTAAACATAGTGTTGCTGTTGTATTATTTGAAGCTAAAATTGTTATTTGGTTAAGAAATTAAGGAAAATTGCACCTATTTCAATTACCAATGAAAGTTCGATGCCATAAGTAGCTAACTTGTAAACCCCATTTCAATTTTGAGGAAAATGACTATCTTAATCCTCAATTTTTTAGTTTGGCAAGACAATTAACTTTCCTAGTGATTGCTTCTTTTACACTTCCACAATTTCCTTTGCAAATCCAAAGCCTTTTTTTTTTTTAAATTCCTTTTGGTATAGATTATTTTATTTATAAAAACTGGTCGATTTTAATTGAGAAAAAAATATTTACATTGAAATTATGTGATGTATTATATTTTGTATAAAAATTGGTAAACTGAATATTGGTATTTAACTAATTAGAATAACAAATAGGGGATATCAAGGTTATAATAAATATAAATATATATATGTATATATATAAAAGAATATTAATGAGTCCACATTTTGCCATTGATCATAAGAATATAAAGTTTAAGTGCTCAAATAAAAAACTAAAAGGTTTAAGCAAGACTTTAGAAATTAAAACTAAGTTTAGGAGACCAAATGATAATTTATCTCATAGCCTTTTTACAGCTTGAAAAGGAGAGAGGAATAAAAGAAAAGAGAATTGAAAAGAAAAATTTTTTTTAATTTTTTTGTTTAATTTTGTAGAAAAAATAAAAAGAAAGTAAAAAAAATAAAAGAAAAAAAAGAACGATTATTTTTCTTTTTCCCAATTTTTCTTTTCATCTTCTTACGTCACATTGTTAGAATGAAACAGGAAAAGAAAATGAATTAATTATACTTCCTTGCTTTTCCCTAGTTCTAAACATTTTGTTTTAAATTTTGATGAGGAAATTATTCGGGGAAGACCTGAATAAAATAAGAAACAGAACAGTTAGATACAGCCTGTAAGTTCCGTTCGCCTCATTACGGTGATGGAAGCAGAAAACAAAGACAGAATCGTCTTCCTACACCCTCTCTTTCACTCTCTATAGCCATCAGTTACTTTCTCTCTCCTCATTTCTCTGCGATCTCCACAATCATCAACTAGAAAGCAACAGAACCGAAGAGAAGAGAAGAGAAGAGAAAAGAAAAGCAGAAATGAGTGTGATCGACATTCTAACCAGAGTCGACGCGATCTGCAAGAAGTACGACAAGTACGATTTCGACAAGCAGAAAGATCTTAACGTCTCCGGCGACGACGCCTTCGCCCGCCTCTACACCGCCGTCGAGGCGGACATCGACGCTGCGCTTCAGGTCTCTGTCTCAGACTCTCACATTTTGCCTTCTTTTCTAGGGCTTGCGTTTGAATTTTCTTCGGTTGACAAGTTTGGAATTTCGGTTTTGTAGAAAGCGGAGGCAGCATCGAAGGAGAAAAACAGAGCTTCTGCGGTTGCTATCAACGCCGAGATTCGACGCACTAAAGCTCGATTGCTTGAGGAGGTCCCTAAATTGCAGAGATTGGCAGTAAAGAAGGTTTGATCTCATCAAAATTCTATTGATTTTGTAGTAGAAATGTATATACATCTCTCTGCCTTTACACTCAAACGGAGATGTATTACTTATGGCAGCAAGATTCGTAACTTAGTTTTTAATTTTTATTTGTGATATTTTCGGGACATGGATGACATTGACTACGCCTGATTGTTGCACAGTTTGGGGAAAGTTATGCTTCTAATTTCATTGTAAATGGCATGCCTAATGTGGGAAACAGGACACTGGCTCGTTGTTGTTCGATACTATGCTTTTTCAGACCTGAACTTGATCCCCGTGTATTGCTGCATTAGACTGTCAATGGTTTTGCATTAGAAGCAGAGAGTATCAGGAGACAAAAGATTTCAAAAGTGAAGTGTAGTTTTCAATGATGGTTGATAATTCCAAGAGAACAAGAGACTTGTCTTGTGGTATCCCTGTTGTCATTGCTGAGGGAAGGTCTTCCCTTTATATAGGCAAGGGAGCCTCGGGGATTGAGTCAACCAGTGAGTGCTCAAAGTTTGTTGGCCAGTCTTCGCAGGGTAGACATTCCGGAGATCAACTCTGCAACTGAGATCCCCCAAAGGTACCGGTAGGATTTGGTCGGGTGTCCGCAGTTGACCTACATTAAATGCTTTTGTCTTATTTTTCATAAATGTTCTGACGGCGCATATTCAATAGAAATCTCTCTCTTTAAGACCGGTCAAGAGGCTGAGGCCCTCGAGGGGGCAATGTCCCTTCAAGGGTGAGGCTACGTTGATGAATCCTCAACTTTAGTCTCCAATCCACTAATCTTCTGATGGTCCCGTGCCGGATTAGGTGTCCCAAGGTCTTGCTCTGAGTTGCTCTTGTGGAGTATTGTCCAAGTGATGGAGAGTTCTCTTATGAGAGAATGCAATTGATGGAGGCATTCTATGGCCTAGCCAGGAGGTGCCAATTACAAGGTCATAGGTGAGGTGTTTTCGAGTGGAGGTCTCCTCAGCTCTACTGAAGGAAGTGCCTCGAGGCTATCTATGGGCAAGAGTCCTCTTGGTGCTTGAGTTTGGAGAAGACACTTCGCGCGCTATCCCTGGCTGGTATGGCTCAACCCCTAAAGGGAGCATTATGGAGGTATCTCAATGGTGCACGTGTCACCTTAACAGGTTGACATGTGGGACTAGATACATGGAGGTGTAGAAGACATGGCACTAGCGCGGCCTAACATGTAGGAAAGCTGGATGCATATACCTATATCTACAATTGGTTCACGATTGGTTTGGGATAGGAATTGTTTCTAGGGTAGTAGAAGATAAGGTTTAGGGTTTGAGGCTAAACAAAGCTAAAAATAATTTGGTTTCAAAAGTGGCAGCTTGCTGAGTTTTCAGAATTAATACTGTCAGAAGTATGGGATTGTGGTTAACTTAAGGTTTTTAAGGTTGTATTGAAGGACAAACGGTGGGAGAATGAGATAGAGCTGATTTGAGTTTGGTTTCTTGGGATTAGGGCTAAAAAGTGCACTTTTATGGGTTGTGGACAATGACCCAAGAATACTATTTTGAATTGTTGTGAAGAGAAGAGAAAGGGAAAAGAAGAGTAAGAAGGGAGGAAGTGCTTCATCCTCACAAGGGTTGGATAATTTCAATAAACACAACCTCAAATTCACATAAACTCGACTTCACATAATAGAAGGGTTATATATATATAAGTTACTAGACTTCTCCTGATTATGTTACGTAGGACCATGACTAATAAATAGGAAACTAAGAGTCTTTGACCAACTTTAATGTTTTTAGATCTAATATACACAACTTCAAGAAGACCTGTGAGTTATCAGCCACGTCTAGCAAAACTAAAAACTCCCAAAATACTGTTACCTACCAATACTTAATAAAACATACTAAACTTTTAGCGACCAAAAAAAATGGTATAAATTAAGTATACATTAATTTAAACCTTGATTCCGTGATGCCTTAAACATCCTATATATGTGTGTATTGATTGCACTCTAAAAGTACAATAAGAGTTCTTAATTGTAAGTTATTGTTAGTAATTATTTATATATTATTTATTCTTTTAATATAAAATTAGTTTTCTTTTACGTTATTGTGTTCTGTACAGATTTAAAGTTAAAATTGAATAAAATGAAGCCGACGGACAGAGATATTTATTCGGGTGTTAATTTACTATATTATATTATATAATATATGTGTGTATCATTTTATACATGTGTGTATGTTTGTGCATGCGCGCGCGCACGCATGCGTGCGCAGAGAGTGGACAAGAAACCTCATGTGATATATTATGCAAGCAAAACTTTGAATGAGGCCCAAATGAACTATACCACAACTGAAAAAGAACTCTTTGCTGTTGTGTTTGCATTAGATAAGTTTCGATAATATTTGGTAGGGTCATTAGTTATCATCTAGACTGATTATTCTGCGCTAAGTGCCTGTTAATCAAGCCTGATGGAAAAGCACGTCTCATCCGTTGAATTCTTTTGTTACAAGAATTTCACATTGAAATTCGAGATAAAAAGGAGGTAGAGAATGTTGCTGCTGACCATTTGTCACGACTACTTACTGATGGAGACGTCAAATACACTCTTCCTCTCAATGAGCATTTTTCAGGTGAACATCTTTTTCACATTCAAGCATTTTCTCACGCAATCACTTCGTAGTTTGCTAACATTGCGAACTTTTTGGCTCCTGGAAAAATTCTATCACATTGGTCTTATTTGGATAAAAGAAAATTCTTAAAAAATGTGAGATATTTTTCGCAGGATGATTCATACTTGTTCAAGTACTGTCTTGATCAAACAATTCGTCGGTGTGTTCTCGATAATGAGTTTCATTCTGTCACGGAGTTCTGTCACTCTTATGCGTGCTGTGGCCATTTTAGTTCTAAAAAGACAATTGCAAAGATTCTGCAATTTGGTTTATGTTGGTCTATCATATTTTGTAATGTTCATACCTTTTGTACGACTTGTGATAGATAGATGTTAATGACTAGGGAACCTGTTTAGAAGAAATATGATGCACCTTACTTCTATTCTTATTCTTGAGATATTTGATTGTTGGGGTATCGATTTTATGGGGCCTTTTCTAGTTCGTTTGGTTACTTTATATTCTCGTGGCCATAGACTATGTGTCTAAATGGGTTGAAACTATTGTCTCTTGTACCAATGATCATTGTGTGGTGGTCTGGTTCTTAAAAGAACATATCCTTTCACACTTTGGTATGCCATGTGCTATCATTAGCGATGGAAGCTCCCTTTTTTGCAATAGACTTATTGGAATATTAATGAGAAAGTGTGGGGTTGTTCATAAGGTTGGTACACCTTATCATCTCCAAATTAGTGGCCAAGTTGAGTTAGCTAATCGAGAGATTAAGTATATTCTTGAGAAAACTATTAATCCTAACCGAAAGGATTAGTCCTTAAGGTTAGTTGATACACTTTGGGCTTATCGAACTATATATAAAACTGTGTTAGGTGCTTCTCTTTATAGGCTTGTGTATAGAAAATCGTGTTATCTTTCGATAGAAATTGAGCACAAAGCTTATTGGGCCATTCACTAATTTAATGAAAGCTTGGATGAGGCGGGCCTAGTAAGAAAGTTACAACTCAATGAACTTGAGGAAATGCAACATGACTCTTATGAGAGTGCAAAGACCTCTAAGGCCAAGATGAAAACATTTCATGACCAACGCATTGTTCATAAATTCTTTTTAATCGGTCAGAAAGTGTTACTCTATAATACTCGATTACACTTGTTTCTGGATAAGTTGAAGAATAAATGGTTTGGACCCTATCTGGTAAGGATATGTCACCACACGGGGCAGTTGAAATTAAAAATCCTAGCAATGGTAATATCTTCAAAGTCAATGGGCATCATCTCAAGCCTTATCTTGAGAATTTTGTCAGTCTAGTTGAAAGTGTGGATCTCATAGATCCACCGTGACTTGAATAGAAGTACCATGCCGTTATTTGTATAGTTAGGATAATTTTTATAATTTGTTAGTTAGTTTCTTTGTTGTTGAGGGGAATACTTTGTTCCCCACCCGTGTTTATTCCTTCTCACCATTTGTGTCCTTCTATATCTCAAGCCGTGACCATCCTCTAGTGGGGGTGGGGGACATATTCGTTTTCTGATACTTGTGTTATTATTTTTTATTAGTTTGTCTTTGTGACCAGCAGACATTAAATAACTGGATAGTGTCAGGTCTTCTTATATAGATGGTCGAGTGTTTACATTTGCATGTTGCATCTTCCGGATATTTTCATTTAGTATCAGGGGCGACATAATTGACCGTGCAAAGATGGTGAGGAGATTTGAGCTCCAAGAGGAATAACATCAATCTCTTACTGGTCGCAGTACTCTGGCCTGGAAGAAAAGAGCAAAGAGACTAAATAGATGATATCTTTCCATTCCAGATTTATTCTAAAACTTAGTATTTTTACACACGTTCGGTATATTGCATACACGAGCACGGACACGTATATTTTATGCACGTAATGGTTTTGTGTTTTGTAAACAAAGTTTAGGAGTATCGTAATTAATATAGGAGTTGTATAAAGTAAAGTAAATGTTGGTTTACTGTACACTTTTCGAAGATATGTATATTTTATGCGAGTCATCTGTCTGGTATGTTTTTATGTTCCAACCTCCAGTAGGGACCTAAAACTCTTAATTTTAATTTGAAATGAATTGCTTTTATATTTTTGGTAATTAAAATCTAGATCCTTTTGAAAACTTAGACTTTTAATTATACTTGTAATACCTTTTGCCTTGACAAAATAGCTAGTATATATAAATCAATAGTGAGAGTTTTTGATAATAATATAATAAGTATCTAGCTAGAACATTTGAAAACATGTGCTTTTAATTATGCTTGTTACACTTATACTCTGACAAAGCATTACCTAGTGTTTATGAGTCGATGGTGAGAGTTTATGATTTAAGCGTAATACTCTAGTATTTGGTTATCATTGAATATTCTCATCTGTTGGTTTATAAGGCTCAAGGGGACCAAACGATTGACAGATGATAAACCTGTATTGATTAACCACAAAAAAGTCACATGATCGGATTAATTAGATTCAAGGCCCTTTTTAATATGTTTATTTTGCAGTATAATTTAACAATTATCAAACCTCTCAAAAACAATATATTTTTTCTTTGGTTACTATTTCTGTAATTTTTGTCCAAATCTTGTTAGCAAGAGGTGAAATTCTAATTGGTTGGTTTAACTTCCAACTTAAGCTGTCTGTGACGCTTCTATGTCTAGCATGGCTTAGTCGGTATATAACTTATTACTTGGGGTAAATTCTGGCACCTACCATCCGCAATTGTGACAGTTCACATAATTTAAAACTCCGTTCCCTGTGGATCGACCCTGTTCTTGCCGGGTTATTTTAATTGCTATTTCGCCGCATTTGCACTTGGATGTTTAAATTTTCACATTCTGGGTATAGACATCAAAGTTTTGGCATTGTGGTTGAAAAAGACAAGCAGTTTTTGACACTATTGTTGGGGAACGACTAAATTTAAATATGTGAATAAAAAAAATAATACATTTGTTGTGGACTTGAGGACAATTGATTGCTTCTATACCATTATGAATGAATTGGACAGTGTAGACCAACGGATCAGTAGTTTATGCTAACGTATTATTTTGTTTTATTGCTAACTTGTATATTTGTATATATTTAATTTAATTAATTAATTAATTTATTTTGTGGGTAATCTCTTTGGTTAACATGCTCGCCTATTGTTGGATGAAACTATTCAAGTTGGTTACCATATTTTTTATTTTTAATTTTTCTCTGACTATCTAACATTTTCGTTTATTTAGTGGATAACTTACTTTGGTTACTATTCTAATTTTCTACTTTCTGCACTTTACTTTCAGTTTTTTTTTAGTTTACTTCTTGGGTTGATTCACTACCTACTTAGGTCGGTGCCCTCGATGTGGTGACTATCTAACTATTTACTAACCTTCTAACACTTTACTAACTTTTAACTAACGAACTAACTTTTGTTTCTTTTGTTATTTTTGTGTGCAGGTATTTTAGTATACTGCTATAGTTTATTTATTTATTTATTTTTTTCTTTTTTTTTTTTTAATATTTTGTTGTGTTAATTTTTTGGAAGGGTTAATTTATGTCTTCATAGGGTACGTACATTTTTATGAAAAACTTTATTAGGGATGTATATGGACGATTGGTGAGCGTTGACTCTTCTAGTGATCTTTGTCCCACCTTCTGTACTCTTTCTCCATTTAAGATTTCTCCTAAAAAAAAAAAAAATGATCAAGGAGCGTACAATTTGAATGCACTTGAGCTCTACAAAAAAGAGGTTTGCGTATTTTTATAATTTTGTATAGTTTTATGTGAAATGCAAATGTAGATTTTAGGGATTTGTTGAAACATATTTTCATTCACCTTAACACAATTTTTGTTTTATCCTTTTTTTTAATACAATTGTAAGATTTTATTTTAACACATAGAAAGAGGCTATTTTACATCACTTATTATCATATCATGATAAGTTTAGTATTTTTACATATAGTTTCATCCTTACAAAAGTGGAGATTATTCACCAAGTGAGCTTTAAAGTCAATCACGCTTTTTAGAGTGTTTATATTTACTCTTGATGAATTTCTTCCACATCACTTTTTCAATAGCTCCATTATACTTGTATTGGACTCAATTGTTTGAATTGCTACGGTAATTGAATATGTTGAATTCTTATAACCTTGAACTGTTGTGCACTTTCAAATTTGAATCAAGGCCATATTTGATCTTTTGAGTCATAAATTTCTTGGAACCATCTTTAAGCCTATTTCTTTGTCTCTTGCTACATACATCATTGCTAAAGTTTCGTCCCTAAATACAAAAATACTAGTATCTTCACTTGTGTAAGTTGAATTGAGAAAGGGAATAATTTATTTGCAATATAAAAAAAATAAATTAGCAACAAAAAAAAAAAAAAACCAAAGGAAAAGGCGAAGTAAAAAAAAGAAGAAGAAGAAGAAGAAGAGGAGATTGGCTGTTAAAAAAAAAATTCAAATTAATTCAAATGAAATAAAAAAATTGAAGGTATGTATTCATTAGTCAATTCATGCCTTGATCACACATGTTTAGAGTCTTGTATCTCTTCTTTCTCCCTACCTTAAACCTCATTGCCAAGTTACAATCTGAACAAAATCCTTGAGAATTTGATGTGTACATTCCTTGTTCATTTACTTCGTAGAGAATTTACTTATCAGTTACTTGTGTAATTTTAACATTGAGTATTCTTTTATGGAGTTATGCCAAGTCGTCTCTCATTTTATATATTCACGTCATTTTTTATATGGTTGTCTCTTTTGATTTTAGTTTACATTTACTCTTTTACAAGGACAACCAATGCGAGATGCCTATATTCTTTTTTTTGAGAGAATATCTAATGAGGTTGAATCAAAACATAAAGGATATATCTGTGTTTTAATGTTGTAATACTTTTCTTATCATGTAATGATTACATACACACAAAAGCCTTTCATATGTTGTTTTAAGATATTATCTTGTTTGTGTATTAACGAGAAGGATATACAGAATATGCTTGCGTTTTGACACATGTAATATTTTTTCTCGTTATCCTCATTTGCAGGCCACATTTTGATGTTTGTGGGTACCATCATTGGAAACCCTCACGGGATACCACTCGTCCACTAGGGAAAATCTAAGGGTTTAAAGGTTTGGTGCATATGCTAAATGCACTCGTGATCCCTACGAAAGTGGAGTCATCTTTTTAAGTGTATTTATTGTTTTGCTGGGGACTAGCAACAACTTAGTTTGGGAGGTGTGATTGCACTCTAAAAAGTATAATTAGAGTTTCTAATTGTAAGATATTGTTAGTAATTATTTATAGATTATTTATTATTTTAATATAAAATTAGTTATCTTTTACGTTTTGTGTTTTGTGCAGATTTAAAGTTAAAATTGAGTAAAATGAAGCCAACGGGTATTAATTTACTATATTATATTATATAATGTGTGTGTATCATATTATACATATATATATATGTGTGTATGAGTATTACATACTATATATATGTGTGTGTGTATGCGTGTATAGGTGTGCAAGTGGAGCAAAGGCTAAAAACAATGGCCGACATGAATTGAATGAAAGTGCATTGAATTATTGAATTGAATGGAAAAAAAAACAAAAGTGGGAGATTGATTATGAAATGTAAGTGGAAGGAATGCAAGTGGGAGGCCAATTATAGAATGCAAGTGGAAGCCATTGTCGGCCGCAAGTGGAAGCCATTGTCGGCCACAAGTGCCTTGCCTATAAATTGGCAATGGAGGGAGCTTTAGAAAGAAAAAAAAAGCCAGAAATGCAGAGCTTCGGAGGGAGTCTAGCGAAGAGAAAGTTCATAGTCAGGGAGCTCCACATTTAGTTGTTTTATTTTCTGTCTAGATTTTAGTTAATTTCTTAGTGCTTTTCAGTCAGTTAATTTTTTGTTTTAGTATTTTCTTTACTGTTATTTTGTTGTAATAAATCTTTTTATTTATAAAGTCATTTTCTTTCAAATTATTTTTTTTATTATCATGAGTAGTTAGTTTTATTTCTAGAACTAATTGTGAAGATCATATGACAATATTAGGATGATCAATTAAGGTTTGTCTTTTCATTTCAGATTTATTCGAAAACTTAATATTTTTACACACGTTCGGTATATTGCATACACGGGCACGGGCATGTATATTTTATGCACGTAATGGTTTTGTGTTTTGTAAACAAAGTTTAGGAGTATCGTAATGGAAAGATAAACCTTAATTAATCATCCAAATATCGTCACTTGATCTTTACAATTGGTTACAAAAATAAAATTAGTCACTCGTGATAATAAAAAGACATAATTTGAAAGAAAATAATTTCATCAATAAAAGGATTTATTACAACAAAATAATAGTAAAGAAAATACTAAAACAAAAAATTAATTGACTAAAAAGTACTAACAAATTAACTGGAATCTAGACATAAAATAAAACAACTGAATGTAGAGCTCCCTGGTTTTGAACTTTCTCTCCGCTAGACTCCCTTTGAAGCTCTCCCTCTCTAGGCTCTTTTTTTTTTTTTTTCCTTTTTCTCTCAAGCTTCCTCCATTGCCAATTTATAGGCAAGGCGCTTGTGGTCGATAATGGCTTCCACTTGCATTCCATAATTGGCTTCCCACTTGCATTCCTTTCACTTGCATTTCATAATTGGTCTCATTTTTACTTTTTTTATTTATTCAATTCAATGATTCAATGCACTTCCATTCAATTCATGTTGTCCATTGTTTTTGGCCTTTGCTCCACTTGCACATTTGCACATCTCTCCAACATCTTCTCGAGGTGTACCAAACAACTTTCATAAGTATCTCCATAGACTGAGAAATCATCTATGAAAATCTCCAAAAGTCTCTCCACTATATTACTAAAGATACTCATCATGTACCTTTGAAAGGTGGCCGGTACATTGCATAAATCAAAAGACATTCTTTTCTAAGCATAAGTACTAAAAGGACATGTGAATATTGTCTTATCTTAGTCTTCTAAGGCAATTTCAATTTGATTGTGATTGGAGTAGCCATAAAAAAAACAGTAAAAGGCCTGTCCTGTCACTCGTTCTAAGACTTGGTTCAAGAATGGGAGTGAAAAGTGGTCTTTCAAGAATTTCGTCTGAATAGACCTAGGCCTCAATGAATTGGCCTTGTGTTTGAGAGAAAATGGGAATAGTTTCAAAAGTACTACTTTCCTTGGATAAGAATTATCGAAGAACATAGAGCATATACTCTTGAAATTTTTGATATGCTGATATAGTTTTTCAGAATCTAAACCAAGGAATGGATTTATCAATTGGATCATTCCTGGCTTTAGAGTCATCGCTGCGTGATGTACGTAAAGAATAATGCAAGAAGTAGGAGCTTGCTTAGCAGGATTTAGATAATCCCTAATAGTTCTATGGGGAGGATCTCCATTTACATTCCTATCTTCAGGTACATTATTTGGATTTGGTGGGTTAGGATTCACCGTTGTGCGGTTACGTTCGTTTTTTGATATTTGTGTTATTATTTTTTATTGTTTTGTCTTTGTGACCAGCAGACGTTAAAAAACTGGATAGTGTTATGTCTTCTCATATAGATGGTTGAGTGCTTATATTTGCATATTGCATCCTTCAGATAGTTTCATTTGGTACCAGGAGCGAGATAATTCGCTGTGCAAAGATGGTGAGGAGAGTTGAGCTCCAAGAGGAACAACATCAATCTCTTACTGGTCGCAGTACTCTGGCCTATAAGAGAAGAGCAAAGAGATTAAATAGGTGTCACTGTTGTGTTAGATACACGTGTGGATAAAAATTGTAAAGGGAGTGACTGACTAATGTTAGGGAATAAAATGATTTACCTAGATATTATTAAAGGACGAGTAAATGTTGAGGCATTGAGACGTCTTAGAATTACCAGAACGGTAGACTATCTTGATTTTGATGTCAAAAGTTTAGCTCGATTTTGTAACATGTGCCTTTAATTATGCTTGTTACATTTATACTCTGACAAAGTATTACCTAGTGTTTATGAGTTGATGGTGAGAGTTTATGATTTTAGCATAATACTCTAGTGTCTGGTTATCATTAAATATTCTCATTTGTTGATTTATGAGGCTCAATGGGGCCAAACGATTGATTGGATCAATTGGTTCTAAGGCCGTTTTTAATTTGTTTATTTTGCAGTATAATTTAATAATCATCAAATTTCTTAAAAACAAAATATTTTTTTTTTGGTTACTGTTTCTGCAATTTTGTCCAAATCTTGTTAGCAAGAGGTGAAATTCGAACCGGTTGGTTTAGCTTCCAACTTAAGTTGTCTCTAACGCTTCTGTGTCTAGCATAGCTTAGTCGGTATCTAACCCATTACCTGGGATGAATTCTGACACCTACCATCTGCAACCGTGACATTTCACATAATTTAGAATTTCGTTCCGTGTGGATTGATCTCGTTCTTACTGGATTATTTTAACTGCTACTTCGCCGCACTTGCACTTGGGTGTTTAAATTCTCACATTTTAGGCATAGACATTTAAGTTTTAGCACCGTGGTTGAGAAAGACAAGCATGTATATATATATATTAGGTTTTACCCTTCGCATGTTCTGCATCAGTGTCTCAATTTGAAGCCTTTTTCTAAAGCGGAAGTAAAAAATATCAAAGCATTGTAACATAAACTAGGACTGCTTTATGCTATGGCTAGCAATTAAGATTGCATCTATGATTTGCTTACCCTTAGTTACGGCTTATTTTTGCTCAAGGGAGGGAATTGTTATTTTCACTTTTTTATTCCATGATAGAATAGGGGAGAGAAAGAGAAGAGAGGAGAGACAAACAACAAAGACACCTCCACCGCCACCTTTGCCTCTCTCCTTCGGCACACCTCAATCCCTCCCCCACTCTACCTCGATCCCACCATCCCCTCCTGCCATCCTCTCCCTCCCTTCCTCCTTCTCATCTGAGCAATTCTCAGCTCGAAGGATGAGGAAGAAGAAAGGGAAGAGGGATAAAAAGAAAGGAATAGAGATGACGGAAAAGAAGAGGGAGGAAGAAAAAGGAAGAAGAGATAAAAAAAAAAAAAAAAAGGGTTTATGAGAGCTGTTTCTCTTTCTAAAATGATTTTTCTCTCTACACTTTTCCATCCCATTCCAACATCCAAACAAACATTGGAATGAAATGGTTACTCCATTTTCACTTGACAAACAGACAAGGGAGTGAGGATAATTATTCCATTTCATTCCCACCTTCATTCCATTCCTCTTTAATTTGCATTTCATTTCTTGTCATTCATGCTCATCAAATGTGGCCTGGTGGTCTTATATCATACAGATGTTGCTTTGGATAGGGACCGTCTAAAGGAATTGAAGAACTCGGTCTTGCTCCTAGAAGGCTCGAAGGATACTATTAGGTATTTTAGTATTGGCATATTTAGTTAGCAAAAACACTTTGGTTGTAATGCAATTTTACACTTTGTAATTGAGTCCAATAGTGCAAACACAATCATAAAACTGTTGGAATTCGAGCTAAGAAGAGTTTGATTACTGGAAGTTAAGATCAATTGAGTGAACTCCAGATGGCTTGAGTGAACTTCATGGGAAAAGATTTTACAGAGATTCAAAGAGCTTGGAGATCCAGAGAGCTTGGATTGATATATGGCTGAATATTGGCTTGATCCAAAGTTGGCTCAAGAAAACTCATAGTTAGATTTAGCGAAATGAGGCCCATAACAAAAGTCTGAACTTCAAAGATCATTGCTCGATTCATGGATTGATATTGGACCAATTGAACTGAAGTTGGATCGAGTGAAAGTGAAATGGATCGTGTGAACTATCCAGAGTTGCAAACCGGCTTACAATTCTAGCAACTGGGAATTCCTTTCTGGTTGGGAATTGATGTAGAATGGAAGTCTAAACATTCTGTTACACCACTTCTATAAATATGGGGTCTTGGTGAAGCCAAAACAAATATGCGAAATTGAGAAGAAAGCTATATTGCACCTAGAAATATCCCAGACATAATTATGAGAGCCATATATTTTGTGTGAGATTCGAGAGGGTTCTTCGTCTATATTTGTGCATCAAATCTTCCGTGGTCGTATGTGTGATGTTAGCCAAATCCTATATGGTCTTGTGGGTGGAGCTAAGAAGTACGGACACGGATACGGACAGAGACACAGACACAGACATGACATAGATACACCGGCACGGTGGTTTTGAAAAAATGCAAGACACAACACGGCAGGGACATGTCAAAAATATATAATTTTATATATTTTTTATATGTCATATATATATATATTTTATTCAAAGCTAATAAAAAATATAAGATAACACTAATTAAAATTAGAGAAAAATGTCTTCCATAATTTAATTAAAGAACCATGTGAAGTTGAAGAATGTAGAAATGCCATATGTTTCCAAGCAATTAGTCATTGAAATACTCTTAGTAATTGGAAAACAATAAGATGGATAGAGCCCCAAAATCAATTAGTAATCTTTTATTTTCATGATCCCTTGCTGTGTTTACAAAGTGTTCAAAATGAGACACGTGTGTCCAAGCTATGTCCATGCAGTGTCTAAAGAAAAAAAAAAATTAGACACGTCTGGCGGAGTGTTGGACGCATGTCCAACGCGTGTCCGCGTCCTATAGGAGTTCAACAAGTATACAGGGGCTTTAGCGGAGTGTCCGTGCTTCTTAGTGGTGGAGTTTTGGTGACATTAAAGTCATGTTGTGTGGATCTTGGCACATCAATTGCTGCTAAAATGGTGAACAAGGATTGGGTAAGAGAACTGTGCATTCAGACTGTATTGTCTTGTTTGGGTTTGAGAGTTGTTCTCGTAATTGCTTGTTTGAGTTGGACCTGCATGGTCCCTTTGTTTTTTCTCTGCCTCCACGGAAAAATCTTGTCTTTATCTATGTGATTGCTTCTACTTATATATGTTTGATGCACGATTCATACCTGTGCACTGACTAACCATCCAAACATTATTTTGTAAATCCATAAATTCGAAGTTGTGGTTTTCTCAGATACAGTCTTGATTAATAAGCTCCATTTATTAGGGTAAAATGTAAACGGGTTTAAGGGGTCAAATGTGAAAAATAGGCTCTGGCTGACCCAATTGATCTCGAGATATGGCCTATTGGGATGTTGATTGGTTGTTGGCTAGTGGAATGTTTCAGTCAGTGCTGGGGATAAAAGGATGTCGTGCAATCAATACATCGTCACTCCCATGCATACAATAGCTATGAGCTGCTGTAAGTGCTGATGCATGAGTACTGTATCATGAGCGCACTACTGGCAGCTTACATTAGGCTTGGGATTAGGAGATTGGACTTTGGTATAGATTGACAATTTCTTGGATAGGATAGCATGTTCCTCACTCGGTGTTGCAGAAGATTTTGTACTGAAAATGAAGTTGACTTGTCTGCTGTTCTAGTTACTCTTTGATTTCTTACATGTCCTTTCTGTTTTCCAGTCATGGGTTTCTAGCTTCTTCTGATCATGTAATTTTTGGAATGAACTTGGGTTTTCATCTGTTATAGTATTTTCATATTGCAATTGTTGACCTAGGTACAAAAGCACTGAACTAACTATTTTGGCCTGGGTTTTGCATGGATGATATACTCTACTTACAGGTTAAGGGGCTTTCAACAGAAGAGTTCGCTGCCCGTAATGATTTGGTCCTTGCCCTGCCAGATAGGATTCAGGCCATACCAGATGGGACTGCAGCTGCACCCAAACAAACCGGAGGCTGGATAGCTTCAGCTTCTCGTACAGAAATCAAGTTTGATTCAGGTGATTGGTTGCCTTTAGCCTTCACAAAATCTTATGTTCCTCTGTTAATTTTTATTTCTGGGAGGCTCATACTTGATTTGTTCTCCAATTATTTGTTTTATTTGGATCATAGATGGAAAGTTTGACAGTGAATACTTCCAGCAAACAGAAGAGTCCAGCCAATTCAGGGGAGAGTATGAAATGCGGAAAATGAAGCAGGTATGCCCTTCTTTGGAGTTGTGTACTAAAAAATATTTCATTGCTTTAATTGGAAAGAAATATAAATTATTTTCTTTTGCTTTTTGATAATGATTTGTACCGCATCTTTGTTTTCCTTACTCCTGCATTCATATGTTCACATGTCTGGAAAAAAAATCATATCTTGCTTTGATGTTCACACAGGACCAAGGGTTGGAAGTGATATCAGAAGGTTTAGATACATTGAAAAACATGGCCCATGATATGAATGAGGTTTGCTGCGTTGTGCTTTTGTATCTGTGGCTTTGTTGCGGGTTTGTGCACATTAATTTATGATATTGTAATTGATGCAGGAGTTCGATAGGCAAGTCCCTTTGATGGATGAGATTGACACTAAGGTTCGGGAATTCATTCTGTCCTGATAATATCCGCAACTACAGGTGTTCTTAAATTACTGACTGTTTTCCTTCCCATCTTACAGGTGGACAAGGCAACATCTGACCTTAAGAATACCAATGTGAGACTGAAGGACACTGTTAACCAGGTGATTAAGCCACAATTGTATTTTCTGTTGATTTGCATCAATGTGTGTGTGTGTGTGTGTGTGTGTGTGTGAGAGAGAGAGAGAGAGAGAGAGAGAGAGAGAGAGAGAGAGAGAGAGAGAGAGAGAGTTCAGCTTTACTTTGTTGAAGATCCCTTTACTGGATTTGACTGAGAATTTTGGTTTTGTTCCAGCTGAGGTCCAGTCGAAATTTCTGTATCGATATTATACTGTTGTGCATAATTCTCGGGATTGCTGCTTATCTATACAAGTAAGTTTTGCTTTATCTTTAAATAGTTACCTAATTTTGTTAATATCTGACAGGCTTAATGAACTGTAGAAAACAATTTCATGCATGGAAGGGTGATATTGTTAGAACCAAATAATTTAACTCATAAATTAAAGTAAACTAAGTGCTTAGTTAATTTATTTGGTCGGATTTTTTTTCATGCTTGGTTCAGTTTCTATTGTGAATCTCGTACATTTTACCGTTTTGTAATGAGATAATATTCATCAGATAGATTCTTATACTTGTCTGGGCCGAGATCTGATTGCTTGGTCGGCATTTTTTTTATTCTTTCCTTCCTTTGTTTTAGTATTTGAGCAGTCATTCTGACGGATTGTGTACTTGCAGTGTATTGAAGAAGTAACATGATACAAGGGCTACTGTTTCTGCTTGTATGGTATTGGCTTGGTCTGGTATTGTCTTGCATTGATTGAGGCTTTGCTATGTGCTTGATTTGTTTTTATGATGTTTGTGTGTCTTTTCTCGTACTTGAAAGAATGTACCTTTGTCTCTCAAATACGACTTTAGGTAAATCAGGCATTTCTGTATTAATAACATATTATTTGTTTCGGTTTTCACTCGGACTACATAGATTAAGGTTGTATTTCTACGCATGTTATTAATATTGTGACTCCTGTAAACACCCGTTTATGGCATATGTGCAACATATTATAAGGAAAGAACAAAAATTGGATGATGTTAGCCATAAGATCTTTCAGCTGAAATCAGTTTGTATGTAGTGTAGGCAAGAGTTGCATCTGGTGAAACTTTTATGAACATCGGTCTTGAAAATCTGCAATTGAACTTGGGATGGCCTCCGGGTGGTATTGAATGGTGAAAAGATGGATTCATGCTGGACCCAGGGAGCAAGAGTTTAAGATTTTCTCGAGTTAAGAGTTGCCACACCAATTTGTTCTTCCTAGCATTTCCTAGAAATCTCATCATGGTTTTAATCTCTTCCTTCCTATGGGACTGCAGACTTTCTATTTACTTCAGTTCACAGAGTTGGACAATTTTGATATTTGGTGCACTTTGCTTGAACTTCGTCCTTACCATAGGACAGTTGTAAATTCAGTCCGAATAAGGATGTTGTGAGCATTCAATGGCCTCCACCCACTTGTCTCGCCGAAGAAAAAGTAAAAAGGATTTTTGACTTTTTCTTGGGTTTGGTTTCTCTTGTTCATGGCGTATAGATGCTATTAGCTGTTACAAGGATTTAGCCTTGCATTTGTCTCTTGGTGAAGTTTTTACCGTGTTCTTGACTTCTTTTTGGGATGCCTCGATCTCCATGAGAGCTGTAATGATACTACTGGAGTAGCAGTATATATAATATGACCAGATAGACCATACGCTCAATTACTTGTAGGAGCACAATTTGATGTCCTAGTGGCTTCTTGATTACCTTTTAGCTATGTTCATTTAGAAGTGAGTAAAAATGCGCTATTCTCGTATATGTAGCATCAATCTAAGATCATCTTCTCTCTCTTGCTAGGAGTATCCAGTGTCTTAAAAACTCTACAGAGGCCGTTCACAAAATATATTACCTTTTTCTTGTGGGAAAATCAAACTCTTTCCCACTGGAATGATCTCACTCTTACCTAATTTACTATCAGACACGACACATCGGATTTGGAGACATCTCTGCTACCTTGTGAGGCACAAGACTTGAGAGTTTCCATGACCATCATGAAAAGTAGGAGGAGAAGGATGATCGATCCCGTGTTGGGACAACCTTCTGCTAGTGTAAAACATGCTTAAGATAATCCCAAATTCTAAATACATTTTAGACGGTCGATTAAATAATAAAATTAGACTCCTATGCTCCCAAAGATTAAGAATAAGATGTACAAAATAATCAGTCAACTTGTATCAGTAAACTTTCAACAGAAATTGCGGACTCCTGGGCTGCATACTTCTACTAGCGTAAAACATCATTTGGTTACGGTTTTTGTTTCATAGTCTGCAAAAAAACGCTTTCCAAGGCAGTCGGCTGAACAGCGTTTGGTAAACTGGTTTTAAAAACTATTTTTGTCGAAACTGTGTTTGGTAAATTAATTTCGGAAATTTTTTCAAAAAACACCTTGGTTTTAAGAAACAATAAAATTTTATTTTTTGAGTTTCCGGAACCGTTTTCATTCGAAAAGTAAAATAATATGAAAACGAAGGTATTTTTTATGGTTCCGTTTTTTTTTTGGTTGCGTGAACAAGAAAAACGAGGTAGTCTCGATTTGATTTTTTTTGTTTACGAGAACAAGAAAAATGAAACTAAAACCAGAACCAAAACTAAACAAGAATTTGGGCTTGTTTGGTTTCATTTATATAAAAAAAAAACTATTCTATGTTCTCGGAGATAGAAAAAATAAAAATTGTTATAGAAACTTATTATGGTAAACTGTTTTTGAAAATAATTTTTTATTATTATTTTAAAACACCCAATTTAAGGAAATAATTTCAAATTGTGTTTGTTTACGAATTTTCAAAAATTGAATTATATACGAAAATAAAAATGACATAAATTCGATGGTGCACGTTTTTTAAACTTGCCATCGCTTTTATTTCTAAAAACATGAAAAGTATAACAAAATTTAGAGTAACAAAGTAGAACCTTAACCAAACCATCCCATTCTTAAAACCAACATTCCAATTCAAACTAAAAAAATCCAAGGTCAAGGGTTGGTAATCAGAGATAAATGAGTACTTATTTATATACATGTAGTCTTATTGGACAAGGTACCTATCTAGCTCTGGTCCCTAATCCAACTCTCAGAAAAGCTGGTCATGACAAGTACCCAAAAAAAGGTGTATTGATTTTACAATAAAGTTGGCCATTTATTTAAGCTCTCAAAAATGGTCCTCCCTTTTTTTTCATATCTACATTACCAATAGGGTGTGCAAAGGTCTAGTTTCTAAAAGACTTCCACTCTATTAATATTTCTCTACTTCTACTTTTAGGGCTCCCCATTCCATATAAAGTGCATTGGTAAGTCAAAAGTGTCTTCAGCAGGCTGCCCAATGCCCTAGACTAGAGGGGCTCCCACATTGATCTACCCTAATCACAGTAAAAAAAAATGAAAAAGAGTACTTAATTCATGTTTTCTAGGATTTCTTACTTTGACATAGATGAATGGAAGTGGTATATTAGAGTTAACACATTAATTGAAACATGAAAGGTTGTCCAAGCAGTCTCCAAGGACCCTTATTGGAACACCAAACATTCTGCCATAGTTCCAAGGTGATCACTTGGTTTTATTTTATTTCAAGAAAAAGCAAGAACTTTATTTTAAAATAAGCACAAAAGTCAAGGTCTTCTTCTAAACCCAATTCTTTAATAACTGTTTTAAGTGAAAAGAAAAGTGAAATTTTCTTTAAGAACTGTCTGGAAAAGCTAAAATTGAGCTTAACCAAACAAAACACCAATTTTTTGTTTTTCCGAGAAGAAACCATATAGAACTTCAAAAGGTGGCTGGTCTTAACGTCCCCCTAAATCCATATTTAGAGAAACCTCTATGGCTTCGATAATGTTTAACTTGAGACAGCCACAAGAAAATTCGCGTACCTAACAACCTTGCTTTGATATATTTCGAAGATTACCTTAATGTTTTGTTTGTAACATGAATTTTTGGTTGAAAAGGTAAAGGAAAACAAAAATACAAGGAAAAAGAAAATAAAAATATTTTTTTATTTTGTTATCTTTTTTTTTACATTTTTCTTTTCTCACCGAAAATTCGGATTCCAAACGTAGCGTAACCGTTTTTTTTTTTTTTTTTTTTTTTGGGCTAACCGACCCTTAAACATTTGATTGGATTACAAATAGGCTTTGAAGCTCCAACTCAAGCAGGTTAAGTCTTAAACATGCTGTCCTAACCCTAGCATGAAAAGAATTAGAGCAATAATATGATATATGATATATATTACCCTTGTTTTCAATAATATTATCATTATAGGATTGGAGTTGGTCCAAAACCATTGTAATTTCTGTTCATTCAACAGTATTATCATCACTACTTCTATTATTATTACTTAGTTTTGATCCTACCTGTTTAAAGAGAAGAATATTGCTGTCACGCGCAAGTATCATAGGAAAATTAAGGCAAGTAATCTCCTTAAATAGTTAATGTCCTTAGGTAGTCTTCTCTCTGATCATAACCCTCTATTAAGGTAATACGATTCCAAGGCTATAATAGAGAATTATCCAAAAAAATTTATCAAGCAATTTAGTCTTTTTGGTCCCAATTAAGCTAGTATGTACCTCCAAATGTTAAAACTTTTGTTTCATCTTAAGGGTGTGTTTGATAGTCATGGAAGGAAAATAGAAAGAAAGGGAGGGAGAAATGGGAGGGTAAAATTGGGTTCCTTCCTTGTTTGATTTTCAAAGAAAAGAAAAGAAAAGTGGAGAGAAACTAACATTACTACAAATCAAACAAGGAAATGTAACAGTCATTTTCATTTCTCTTCTCTCTTTAAATATCAAACACACCTTAAATTCATGAAGGCACCCTAAAATTGAGCCGCACATTCCTTTTCTTCTCATATTCTTTTTGATAAGTTCGTATCTCCATTTATTACAAGAAAATTGATAAATTCACAGTTTTAATCTTGATGTGAGAGGGAGGGTTGTGAAAATACAAAATTAGAAGATTATATATTTCGCATGAATTTGCTCTAGTTAAAAACAATGTTATCCCATGGTGTGTCAATATTGGCTAAATTAAATTCAAATTAACATCTTTATTTCCAAAAAATAATTTCAAATTAACATCTATGTCCATGGTAAGATCAAGATCGTAATACTAACTACTGCTATTAAAATTTACCCAGTAAGAGAAATCATAACGGAAGAAATATCTTAAAAAGATGAATGTTGCCAAGCTATGATTTTTTGCCCTTTATCTCTGCATAGTGATGATTGGCTCAAAACCTAAAGCTGGGATTGAGAAAAGTGGAAACCCGCGTAATAAAAAGGAGGGGAAGAATCTTCGAATTGACAAAGACCAGCCAAAATTGTAAACCCCACCGACGTTGACGAGGTCGCCGGAGGATTACTTTGACGAGGTCGCCGGATTACTTTGAGGGGGCATGAGTCAACGAATCTCGTTGTTTTCTGTGCAGTTCATTTTCCTTTCAAGAAAGAGAAGAGCCTCCCAATGTAAGTAAAGATGAAGCGACCACAGACACAAAAGATATAAACTACAGAAAAAAAGAAAAACAATGAATCAAACATGCATGACTCCAGAGTCACTTCTCCTGTTCTCTCTCTCTCTCTCTACACCTGTCTTTTTACCATTTTGGCCTCAGGGTTGTGACTTATCTCACACTAGGAATACTTGTAAATTAAAATGAGTAATGCTCTACAAATAAAACAAATTCATGCAAAATTTATCATCAGAATAATGTGAATAGATAAGAACAATTTACTATAAAATAAAATTCCCATCATTATCACATCATTTTGATATATTTGTACAGATTTGCTCGAAAAATAACATTTTCCGATTGGAATACTAGTATTATACATGGGGAACACTTTCAGTGGTTGCTAGTGAAATGGCTCAAACCCATGGCAGAACCCATTGAAGCAAACTTCGCAAGCTCTTGTGGCAAGAATGGACGACCAACTTCACCTCCCATGCCTAGAAAATCTCTGGTTAGACTATTTTCGACGGCGTTCGAACCAGGATGCAAATTCAAGGGAAGCAATGAATTGCATTGTGTTACACTACTTTGCATCATAATTTGCTCAAGACTGCTCGATGTACTAGTCAATGAGCTCAAATTTGAACTGCCCATTATTGCTTTTCCGGTGGGTAGGTTGGCCGTGGACACCAAAGTCTCTGGTTGCTGAGATAGAAGATTGAAGGTAGATGTGTTGGATGAAGAAGGTGAGCTCATTATTCCAAAACTTGAACCCAAGAATGATGGGTTGCTTCTTGTGGAGCCCATACTTGCCGCCTTCTGCAATAGGGCGGTGGCCGACATCGGCGCCGACGGATTCGACTGATGGTTTTGACTATCAGAGTATGGAGACGTACTTGATCCTTTCTTCATTCCTGCGGACAGTGAGAGATTTGCAGGTTTTGGGGTTGCAATATTCTTGTCCATCCATGGTGATTGATTACAGTTACCAAAATCCGCCATTGACGATGAGCAAAAAAGATTTGCAGGTGCCATTTGCAACATATCAGGCAAAGTAGTTGTAGAGCCTGACGATACGAAAATGTTGGAATTCGCTGCCATGTCATTAATGGGATTCAGCTGAAAATTTTCCTGATTCAACCACAGTGACAAACTTGGCTTCGGCTGCTCGCCTATCAAAGAAGTCCCAGCTGCCATGCCGCCATAATTTGGTCGGAAACCTGCACAGAATTGGGAAACTCCGGCAGCAGCACCGGCGATTCCGTGCTGCAAATTGGGCTGAGTGATGTTATCAAGCATGCCCTCATTCAAAGGCTGATCATTTCTGAAGTTCATATTGGTAGTTGCAACAGAAGTGATTCTTGCACTCTCTTCAGCCAAGGCATCACAGAAAGCTCTGTGGGTGATGAAACTATCTTTCCTGTGTCAAATCAATACAACCCCATTTCAAAACACCAAATTTCTTGCACTTTTTAATACTTATACAAGCATTAAATTCAACTTTTGGCATTAAATTCAAACCAAACAAACCATGAAACTATTCTACTTGAAGCATTTATTTCTTGAACATAGAATCTGAAACTGTAAAGCCTTACCTGGAAAAGAGTGTGCCACAATCACACTTGTACTCTCTAGTCCCACAAGTCTTTGAATGAGCTTTCCAGTCAGATTGAACTGCATACTTCTTTGAACACTTCTCACACTTCCACTTCTTCTCACCATGTTTCCTGCTGAAATGCTTCTTTATTCCGGTGAGGTCTCCGAGGGCTCGAGACCGGTCGTGGTGGACGCAGCTCTTTTCAGGGCATATATAGACCTTCTTTCGGACCTCTTTGTTGGTCCTTTGCTTGAGCTTCCACGGCAGATTATGACCTCTTCGGTGAAGCTGCAAGTTTTGGTCTCTTTGGAACCCTTTATTGCAGATTTCGCAGATGAATCGGTTCGTAGCCATTAGAGTCTTGGGTGATAGAGCTATCACCTCAGCATCTGGATCTGTTAAAACAAAAAAACCCATTAAAGATTAGCTCTTGAAGATAGAGTTTCATATATATATATATATATACATATATATGTGTATATATGCATATGAAGCAAGGAGGTGAAGCTTGCTTGCCTGGTGTTCCTGGTAGATTTCTCTTCTTCTTCGCTACTGTATTGGTGTTGGATTTAGGGTTAGGGTTTGAATCTGGTTCTTGAGCAAACCCTTTGATGGACGAGGGAATTGAAAACACGTCACCGGACATCATTTGCATCTGAATTCAGAACTGATTCTTTCCAAAGCAAAAAACAATACAAAACAAAAACAACCAAGAGTTTCACCAGAAACAAGCAGATAAATTCTTGGTATTATTCAAATCTCAGACTAATAGATTGTGCCAAAAGAACAAGAAAACCCCAAAAACAAACTTGGATCCTAAAACCCGGAAAATATTATACGGCTTCGGACTCTTCTTACAGAGAGATCTGGTTTAGTACCCTTGTCTTTGATTTCAAGAACAAAACACCAGAACAACCATGAAAACTATAGAGAATATTTCATACTCTTTTTTCTAACCACACTTCTCTTTCTCTCACTTTCTCTGTCTTATAAGCCTACTCTTCCACGTCCTCTCTCCTTTATCTTACCCTTATTTTCAAAGTCGGTCAGCTATAGATTTAAGCTGGACCACCACTCTCCCCTCTCTCTCTCTCTCTCTCTCACACACACACACTTTTCGAGCTCAAACTCCTCTTACCAAACCCAATAATTAAAAAAGTTTAAAATAAGTCATTCCGATGTACCGAAAAAAAAAAAGAAAGTTTAAAATAAGAACTAGACGTGTATCAAATAGCTGAGCTGAGCAATGGTGCTGTGGGAGTGTTACTGCTATAAGGTACCCCCTTCTTATTTTTTTTTTGGTACCTTATATATATATATATATACCTTGACACAATTTATATGAGAATCTACTTAAAGATATTATGATCCAGATTGATTTACGTGCTCGAGCTGTGTAACATAGAAGGGTACCTTATGGATGAGTGTGTATGAATGCATTTGTTAAAGCTGTTATATGAGATTATTAGGATAGTGACCCATAGATGAACAAATAAAATTTTCACTGTTATGTAGCTTTCGGCCTCTGAATTTGTTTGCAATAAAAGCTGTATGAAATGCTCTCGCGTTCACTGTTTCTGTACATTATCCAACATAGAATAAAGGAACCCATCTGACTACTGCACAATCAGCATAAGGAAACTGTTAATTCTTTTAAAAAATTTGTATAGAAAAATGCGATCAGAATAGTGTGATGATAATATTTTTATAATTAAAGATATCATGATGTTTGTTCTGTTCTAAAATGAAAGGCTCTTATTCAACCACAGCATTCTGTATAAAAATTCTATATAAATTTTCTTATAGCATTGCCCTTAATATAAATATTATATAGTTATGTGTGAAAAAAATAAGATTATGTGTAGCATTTTTTAATGCTCAATTAGCAAAAATATTATACATGACACATTACTCTTACAAAAATCTCAAATAAGATAGCCTTAATTTCATTGTCAAAGCTTTTCTCTTTCTCTTTTTCTTTTTTTTTTTTTGCCGAAATAGCTAAAGTATTTAATTTGTTAACATGTTAAAACAAAAAACAAAACCTGCTTTGTGTTTAATTCTTTTTAGTCTACAACAAAAAGCACTGTTCCACAAACCTTATCAAAACTCTTAATCTCGATATTTTAATATTCTCATATTATAAGGAACTTATTATCTTAGTGACATTCATTTGAATCTTCAGTGTGAATGGCAAGACTTAAAATTTGTTTGCCGTTAGAGAATATAATAATAAATAAAAAGGGTAAACTGAGAAGGGGGTGTTTTTGACAGTAGAAAGGGTAAAAAAAGTAACAAGCCTTTAGAGCTCTTTCATCAGGTATAAAATGATTACAACATAATTAAAGTTGGAGCTCTATATATTTTTAGCATGCAACAAGAGAGAGACAGAGAGGAGAGAGAGAGAAGGTAAGTTACGTTTCCCAAGGGTTCTTACTTTTTGATTAGGATCAGTCCGTGATGCCTGTCTCGCTGCTGCTGCTGAGTGTGAGTGTGTGGGACCTTTCTTTGTTTGGACAGTCATTCTGCACCATCCATCCATCCCCAAAAAAAAGCAGTATGCATCTGTGTGCATGTGAGATTGATATGATTCTCCTCTCTGCCCTCATGAGTCAGGCATTCGTATATACACCTATATATATATATATATTATCACTCGATCTTTGACCATTGTAATTAGAGAAGGGCAAGCCTCAAATAGAGACTTAGCGGTGCTAGTATTTTTTTTATAATTATTTAATTTTTTTAAAATAAAAAATTATATAAATTTTAAAATTAGTGGAGCGGCATATAGATTGAACAAAATACTTTATTAGTAAAAAAAAAATATAATAATACAAACAGAACTCAGTGCCTCAGATTGACCATGTCAATGGTAGAAGGGTAGAGTACCCTGCCTATTTTCAGCATATTAACCCAGATTTCATTCTTTAAGTCACTTTGGATTTGTAATTAGTAATTATTGTATCAAATTTTTCCAAAAAAATGATTCTAATCCACACCCATATTGAGTGAGAACATAGAATGGCTGTGTGAGGTTAATGATTTACTTCGGAATGGAATGGCTAAGAATTATTCCCCTCATCAAATGATCGATCTAAATTGACAAATGCTATAAATAGATCAAAATTTCAATTTATTTTCTTACCTCCAATCATTGTTGACAGAATCAGACTGGACAGACCAATTCAACCAGTTGAATAGGAAACTGAACCCAAAATCGATCTAGTTCAATTAGTTCATAAAAAAAGCCGTTCTTTTAGAAAATCGATGAACTAGTCGATATTTATGAAACTTGACGATTTTTAAAAAAAAGTCAAAATAGCATAAATTTTGACTGGTTCAGTCACCGATTCAGTTTTGATAACTATGCTTACAAAATACAAAGTGAATGAGTCTCACGTGCATTTATTAATGTAAGTCTCAATGCATTGTGTCCAGTAAATAAGAAAATAGATTGAAAAATTGATTTATGAATATCATCACTCATCTAAATTACTATAGCATATTGATGTGATGTGAGAATTGTAGATCTATACAAGGAATTAAAGATTATTCTTGCATAACTCCATAATATTCTTTGTCAATAATGTGTCTAATTATGGTTCTTAAGGAAATGAGGAAACTCTATTCATTGTCTGTCTTTCTTTTTTTTTTTTTTTTTTTCTTTTTTTTCTATACATTGTGTCCAGGCACCTCAATTTCCTATATATGTAAGTCCTATTAATCAATACGTTAGACTAGAAGTCCTAGTCTCCTCATTTTTGGTTTAGTATACTAAAAAAGTGTTGGCCTCCAACTTTGGTTCATTCACTTGAAAGGGTGCATTTAGCCTAAATTGGTCTTCAATTGGTTTAGGTAACCCTTTTATAAAATGGGTAGATATATAAAACATATAGTTGAGTATGATTTAATTCAAACCTGGTTCAAACCATTCAAGCTAATTAGATTGAAACTTGAAACAACCTGATTTGATTTGAAACTGAAAAGACTTTTTACCCATCATGTATTTAATGGGTCCCTTATTGTATTTCCTAAAATTGAGTAGCAAAATAGTCATTCAATAGAGCTAATTGTGTTAGTTGATTTAATTCTTAATTTGATTCTGTAGACCCTATCAATTTAATTTGAATCCAAATCCTGTCAAACTTCACTCATTAATTACTTTTTTATATCGTTCCCTAAATTAAACGTTATCATTGAATTAATTCAAAAAATAATAATCTGGATAGCGCTAGTCTATGATATCCACGTGAGTCCCTAACTCCTAGCTTGAAATATAAACACGTACAGAAGCATACCAAATTAATTCTTAATGACAATCTGCATGTCAAATAATGTAGCAATTCACTTAAAGAATTCATAATTCAGATAATGCAATTGCTAAAATACCCCATAAAGATCTATATTTTCCCACTGAAATCTTATATTTTAATCCCTTGCTAATCATCTTCTGATGGTTGTGTTCCAAAAGTTACTCTTAAGCAAACATTAAATTAAGACTTCAAATGAAAATGCAAACATGACTTTTCATAAGGGGGAAGAATGGGAGTTTGGGTGTAAACCAAAATTAAAGTAGGTATAGTGATAAGAGCAAAGCTATTATTAGCCGCGGTTGTGGCACAGTCCGGGGTTAATGTAGTTGGTGAGACCCAGTTGATGAGGCTAGTATCAACCAACCATCGTGCAATAGCTGCTAGTGACCCTCATACTCAGTGGCGAACAGAGAGGAGGGTCGGTAGGGGCCGCGGCCACCCAAAACTCTCAAAATTCACATTACTCTCTATACTATCTTCGGTACTTATATTAAAATATAGTGTATTGTCCCTCTAAAATTCAGGAACTCTACCTTAGCCTCTATAAAATTAATTTTTTTTACCTTCATCCCCCTTCAACAAACTAAAATCTTGCATCCTCCACTGCTCGTACTGATAATCATCTTAATAATCAAGAGAGAAAAAAGAAAAGGAAAAGCTGTACAACGGATAACATTTCCGAACCATTGTTCTTGTTAGGTGCCATGCATGAATCCAACTTTCAATCTAACTGCATGATTATGGAAAACTTGATTTTCCTTTGCAACTTAAGTTAAATTATGATCAGATTTGATTTGTCGACAACAATTAGTAGGTTGAGTGAACTATACACTACCATATATTATCCTCCGGGGCCTATGTTTTCTTTCATAGCACGTACATATATATATATATATACCACAGCTCGATATATAGAGCAGAAATGGCTCCGGGGCCTATGTTTTCTTT
The DNA here is from genome assembly GCA_033060915.1 of Euryodendron excelsum. NCBI lineage: Eukaryota > Viridiplantae > Streptophyta > Magnoliopsida > Ericales > Pentaphylacaceae > Euryodendron > Euryodendron excelsum. Next base: position 34,168,315 of record CM065392.1, on the reverse strand, counting down.
CATAGCACGTACATATATATATATATATATATACCACAGCTCGATATATAGAGCAGAAATGGCTCATTAATTGCCTTGTTTGTTTTCTCCTACATATATGCTTACTGTTTAAAATTGGAAGTTGGTACACTAAACTTATTTAAAGCCAGAACCATATACCAAAACAAGTAGGAAATTGTTCAATTTTGTAGTGGATCTTCCTTCAAGTCTTAATTATATTTTTTGACCTATCATCAACTATGAAAACTCTTTGGTATTACCCAACTTGGAACAATAATCAGGCTCATGGAAGCACATCAGAAGTATCATATACATACACCTAAATATATGTATATATATAGGGGCTGCCATGACTCACAGTTCACTTTTATATTTCTATTTTCTCAAAAAATAATGAAATTCTATTTTTGTGTTCTAATAACATTGACTAGGTCTGCCACGGGCCAGACCTTATCAAGTCTTTAGAGAGTTTGGTGGTGCACAACAAAGAACCGTGTGACAACGGGTTCAAGAGAGTTATCGTTCTAAGCTGACTTTTGGGTGGTCCTGTCCAACACGGAAAAATACATATATATATACATACAAAAAAGTCTATATATACACACAAGTAATAATAATTCAACTGCCTTTGGCTCCATGCATTCGGATCTTCCTACCAAATGACTTATTCTTTCCCCACTCCCCATACCCAATCCAGTTTCCAAAGGTCTATACATATATATATATATATATATATGTCTATATATGTAACACATGCACACGTATGGAGAGACAGTATCCCAAGTGATTTTCTTCTATATATCAATACCCTAATTCCCAGGGGAGGGAATAGAATGAGCTGTTATATATATATATGTCCGACCACATAGGACATCACTTGCACCCATCCGTTGCATAGATTCCTCTAATCTCTCCCCAATGCACGTATAGTAGAGAGCTCCCATACTCTTTCTTTATTCCCTTCAAACTCTGCTTGGTGTTGTTAGGTAAACAGTAAATTAATAGATGAATTACAAGATTAATTGGTTTGTTTACAGTAATTAAGAAAAGATAAGTACTCCATGAAAACGCGTTTTAATTAGTGTTACATTTTCAAGATAGCTATTAATTATTAGGCAAAAGTTAATTAGTCATCATGGGTTAGAGTGCCCTTTTTTTTAATCCGAAAATTGCGGTATCAATTAATCCCTATTCTACATGTAGAAAATCAGTGAGGTAGAGCAGGCCACCACCTCATTGATCATGCATCAAGGGATGGATTTAGGTGTCATTTTAAAGTAGATTAGCCACCTTGGGTTTGAGATTGTCCCAAAAAAAAAAAAAATTTTGTGGTGTAAATTGACTTATGAGAGATTAGAGAAAGTGTATGAAGGGCACAAAATTATTGGAGGCAAACTTTTCAATTACGTTTAACAGTAACCGAACACAATATAATCATCGAGTTAATCAATATTTTGGGTTCTCTTACACATAATTGACTTGTATAAAGTGCATAAGTTGAAACAATTCCACTTTTGGGGAGTATACCCACATGGGGTTGTCTCCGATAGATGGGATCAGTGCTACTCTCATGCAAATCCTTTCTATTATGAAGACAGGATACATATATATAATTAGGTAAATAGAGACATCTATACAAATTTATCAATAGAATGATGTGATTGGATAAAAGTTATTCATTTTAAAATAAAACACCCATCATCATGACTTTTAATTATAATAATGCTACTGTTATATTATTCTGATGAATTTTTTTGTACAATTTTTTTTAGAAGAATAGCATTTTACATATAATTTGGGTTGGTGGGGGTTGACAGTAAATCCAAAGCTTAATAATCACAAGGGTGGCGTAAGCTCTGTCCGAGGTTCATCTTTTCTTGTGCTGACGATTGTCCACAAATCAAAAGAATAGTTGGTAGAAAGTGAAGACACCTATAGCAACCAAAAAAAAAAAAACAAAAATTCAATACCTTAATCTCACTTTATCAACAATTGACTTGGCTACAATTCCGTACGGGTAAGTCGAGCAATTAAGGAACCATTAAGAGTAAGTTGCCTTTGCCATTTAGATTACTGGCACCTAAAGAACTGTATCTTAGCATTTTTCATAATTAAAAACTACTACTGATTTCATATGCTGTCTTTTATTGCAAATCTTGCAATTCTTTCTCATTAATATCTCCGGAAGCATAATATTCTTACCTTATAATTAAAATGGCAATCTTCATTTCGATGTGTGTATACGTATATGCACAATATAGGTGTATATATTTGGATAGGAAAACAGTGTAAATATATATCTCTTTTGTCCTCTATCATTCCACCACCTGATGGTTGTGATTGGTATATTATTTTGAAGATACAATAATGATATGTTTGAAACACGGAATAATCAAGGGGAAAAAAAGAAGAAAAGGAAAGGAAAAAGCGAAGAAAATGAGAGATGGGATCCCAAATTGTTACCTATATTTCCTTTTGATATTAATTATATCCTTCACTTTTTCTAATAACTAAACATACAATATAACTTTATATCTTTTTTTTTTCTTTTTTTTTTTTAAATTTTCTTCACCAAATTACTAATCCAAACACAACATATATGGGAAAAACTTCATATGAAACCACATAAGAGAATTGCCTTCCACAGTTCCCACCCATTCCCAAATCTCTCTCTCTCTCTCTCTCTGCAAAATCAATCCTTTGAAACCTTCGTAATCTTCGTAATGAAACATGGCCATGAATCCATGGCTATAACTTGGCTTGGAGCTAGCTGTCGGGGTCATAAAATATTTCTACAAACATATATCTCAGTACTTGTGATCGAGGTGTTGATTAATTCCATAGCGTCACGACAAGAGAATTTATTCTTCAATTTTGTTTAGAGAATGATTTATTGATTCTTTGGTCTCGTAGAATGGTCACTAGTTGAACATTTAATTGCCATCTGTACATGTTCTTAGAGTTTGTATTTCCAACAACACATCAAAGTCGACGAAAACTTGGAATCCTATGGAGCCACAAACCACAAAAAAATTCTTATAATCTGTCTTTAACAAGTTGCAAACCTGCTTATACATATATATATTATTTATATATCTCATACACAGGAGAATCTTGGCATTGATCAAGGAATTAAAAAGAATTGAGTGGTCATTCTCCTTGAGTTGTTTTGTTTATACCAGGAAAGCTAGGTCTGGATTTCTGGGATCATTATGGAAAATTGGCAATTGGAAATGCGAATTCTTTTGAAATTTTGTTCGTTAATAGGCATAGAATTGAGTGGATTGGAATTTGAATCATCCATAGTTAGAAAAAAGGCCTCTGTTATTCACCAAATTGTTTGGTATCTAACAGCATCTCCCAAGTGCTCTTTAAAATGGTTTTTTTAGCTATTTCAAAGAACCAAACTTTAAAAATGACTCTCCAACTAACTTTCTATATGGCTCAACTTTAGAGAGTCTTATTTTGACTCTCAAAATGTAAAGAGTAAAAAATGGCTCTATGAACTTTAATTCACAAATCTCTCTCACTCTCTCTCCTTTTTTCTTTTTTTCTTAGGATGAATGTTAAAAAACGAATAAATCATGAGGTGACTAGTTAAAATAGAGAGTATTGTTGGAACATTTTTTTAAAAAATAGCTAGCTAAAATAAAGAATGAAGTTTTTAAGTCATTTTTTATTAACTATTTTAGAGAATAGCCTTGGAGATGCTTTAAAGCTTGTTTAAAAACTTGCGGTAGAAAAAGTGTTTCTCTTTTTCCTTTTTAATTTGACAAATAAAAAGAAAAAAAGTGAAAGAAAAGATTTTTCCTTCCACTTTCTTTTCTTTTTATTTGTAGAAAGAGAGAGATTATTTCCCTGCCTTACTTTTTTCTTTCTCTTAATTGGGACCAAACAGGAAAAACGAAAAAAATATTTTTTTTTCTCTTCCTTTCTCTTTCCTTCCACAGTTCCAAGCATGCAGTAAATTGTAATGAGGTACCAAAATACCTATACTGGTTATAAAAATAATTATCATTATGGATATTGGTTTTCTTTCCTTTTGTTTTCTTTCATGCATTATTCAATGTCACTTTCAGTATAATTATGATACATGCATTTATTGAGTGCGACATACCAAACACTGGGACATATGGAATATTTGTTTTGTATTCTTCCACGATTTCCCTGTTTTTTTCCCACAGAATGATCTAACCACGGCTTCAATCGAAAGACCATCCGCATATATATATATATATATACACACATGTAGATATATTTAAAGATTGAGAGTTCATTACAGCCATTCTTTGGAAAAACACTAAAAAACCACCCTTAAAAAGCCTTTTGGCTTGCAAAGATCATGCCGGTGCTCTTTGGCTGGCTTGCAAAGGGGTTGCTATATGCCAAGTTTTCAAGTCCCAAGAACATATATCCCTATCTTTACTGTGAGATCAAACAAAACCTCCTAGGATTCAACGTTCAAGTTTACAGAAAATGACATGGAAACATAGGTATGAACAAGCCACAGAAAATTTTCATAACTTCATATAGTTCATTTGCACACAGAACCAAACCTGGGTATCAAAGATTTGTATTGTTCGAAAGAGGTATTTTCTCCAATTATACTTCGCAACAGGTTCTTTACAGATATTGTTTTTGAGATGATAGCGGATGGGCATGAAGTGATGTTGAGTGGTATCCCCACCTTACATGATGAGGAGAGAGAGAGAGAGAGAGAGAGATTCCAAGGGGAAGAAAACATGAGGCAGCTGAATCCCGATTGTCAAACTTTGGATAAAGCTAAGAAGGCAAGGATGGAGCCAAAAGAGAAACATCTGCACCAATATTCTACTGTTTATTTTTTTTCTTGGCTAATCACTTGTATTCAGCTTTAATTTCCAGTCGATTTCATATTAGTAGGAAAGAAAACAACAAAAACAACCATAATACTCATATGGGGTGACCATTTGTATCTTGCAGTATTTTGCAATATTTTTGTTTTTTGTTGTCAGTTTCTGCTCAATGTTTTTTATGATCTAACGATGGGAATTTTAGATTTGCTAAAAGTCGACGGAAAAAAAAAAATTTATTTTAAAAAAATTTTTGAAAAAACAAAAAACAAAAAACAAAAAACAAAAAACAAAACCAAACTAAAAATAAAAAAATAAAAAATAATAATAAAAGGGAAGGGGAGAAGCTAAGTTCCTTTATTTTATTGCTTGGTTGAAAATAAGAAGAAAAGAATTGGTATTTTCAAAAGAAAGCATTTCTTTGTTTAGTTATCTGGAAAAAAATATATGTATCATTTTCTTTTCTATCTGGAAAATGCCTTCGCCACTGAATTGAATTTCTCTAGAACAGACCAATCTGAAGGAAACAACTTCAACGCCAGTCAATGGAGTCCTATAATCCAATATCGAGCGTTAAATCATTTGCGACCAATCCTGCTTGGTTCCAGTTTTGGTTTCGGTTTTGTTTTCATTTTTCATATTCTAGGAAAAGAAAATTGAAACATCACTTCTTTTTTGTTCTCATAAACAAAAAAATAGGACGATCGAAAATATTATCATTTTTATATCATTTTGATTTTTGAATAAAAACAGTTCCAAAAACTCAGAAAAAACTTTTTTAGTGGTTCATAAAATTGGGGTGTTTTCTAAAAAAATTTCTCGAAAACAAGTTTTAGAATTGCTTACTAAACGTGATTTCAACGGAAATAGTTTCTAGAACTAATCCGCCAAATATGATTATGTCAAATTTTAGAAAACAAAAACAAAAAACTGAAACTGAAACCATAACCATAAAAACACTAGTACTTTTGAAAATAAAACAAATAATAATGGACTATTGTTAAAAAATAATTGGAACACCACGTTATTCTGGTTAGAAATTCGATTTATATAGCACTTTTCTTATCCCGAGTAAATACAATGTAAATAAAATTGTGCTGTTGTGAATTTATGTCTATGCATATATATATATGTTTATACTGCAACTCAAAGTTTGGTCTCTCCAAGCATATGCAGCGTTGGATTAAATGCAATAGTATACAAGCCTATAAATTACAATTGCAGGAACTCAACATAAAAGAACCTTCCGCCAATAATCTGAGGTTGTAATGTGAATATTATTGGGTCTTTCAACTTCATGTTTGTTAACTTTGTTTAGACACATATCATATCATTTTTCTTTACTACCTTACCCAAAGTCTAGTGATGCCACTTTTCTTCATTTTGTTTAGTTACTAGTACATCAAACTATTTGAAATTTATTTCCCCCAGTTTATTTACATTCTAGTCATTTCTTATTCTCTCTTTCATTACCATGCATCTCAAACTTCACTATTCAACTATTTTTCTGTCTGAATAGCACATCTTTTAAAAACAGTTGTGTGACTTTCATTTTATTCTCGTTTCTAATTCAGTTATATATTCATACTCATATTGTTGTGTCGTGTGATCTCTCTTTTTCTTTGATATGATAACATTATTTGTCTTATATAGTTAAACATACGTCTTCGTAACTCGCAATAATGAATACATTAAATTCAAGATTAACAATGAAAACTGTTGACCTTTCTACTTGGCCGCTAATTGTTTGTCAAATTTCTAATGTCTCACTCCTAAGTTGTTTCCTATACTGTGTTCTTCTTTGTCCCTTTAAGTTTTTGTTTTCCCTAATTCTTGGTGCTTCTATATTTTGTTCAATACTTACGTAATTTCTATCTCTATGTACTGACAGTCTTGCTCTAATACTTGCTGTTAAACAACTTGTTTAGTTTTTCAATTCACTAAACAATTTCACTCTATTATAGCCATGTTTTAGTGGGCTGGGCTGGAACTTGTTTGGGCCATGAAGGGTCCAATCTGTACTAAATAGGCATAGCCCACTTATAGCGGGCGCAGTTTGTGCTACTCAGAGGCCCAACTGTACAACAATGTCTTCCCTCATGCCTGAACTGTTAATTTCTCATTGAAAAGGTCTAGCATGAGCCACGCTGATTCCTAGTCGTCGCTTGATGCATGCTTGACACATTAGCATAGGCCTATCATTAGCTTGATGCATCAGTTGTAGCTAATGCTAGACTTTTTCATTTCTCATTTGTTTTTCAAAATAAGTAGTCACTATATTCAGATTTGTAAAAGAAACGACAATGAAAGGAAAACATTATTATGTTTTTTATGGGTAACCAAAATTTTGAAATTATCTTGATAAATACCTAATCATGTTTTTTTCTTTCCCTCATTTTTCTAACCCAACTAAACAAAAAAAAATGTGTTCAGTTTTTTTCAGTGCAATTTTTCTTCAATATTTTCCCTTTTCTTTTCATTGCCTTTCACAAATACAAATACAAGATCCAAACATAAGCATTGGCAAATGCACTTTTATGGTATTGTTTCTCAATTTTTAAATTAGCGTACTTAGTTGATCTTCTAAATAGGTGTTTTGTGTTCGGGTTATGTTATCAAACATAAAATTCCTACAAAATTTATAATCAGAATGAGGTGATGAAATGAGAACTATTCAGTTAAAAATAAAATATCCATTATAATGGCTCTTCTGCCACATCATTATGGTGGGAATTTCTGTATAAATTTTCTGATAAAATACCATTTTATTTTGTATTCAATGCCTTGATTTCCATGGTCCTCCTTGGTCAATGTCAAAATCTGAATACAAACTCAGAAACACATGGCTGAGGAAACTAGGCCAAGTAGAAGATTCATGTCCGCCATTGTAGCTTCCACGAATAGCCAATCCCATTTCCTCTCCACCTGCTTATAATCTTGGAGATAAGAGTTTAGTTAAAAGAATCGTTTAGTTTAAGAGAAAATATAGAAGCAATGATGCACAAAATCCCATCCAATTACCATCAGTGGGTGAGGGGATGGTGAGAAAAGATGGTTCTAACTTTTTTGCGGAGCTTTCTTTCAAGTAGGCAGTGGGCTAAACTACTGCTTTCAAGTGAAAATGAAAAGGAGTTCTATAGGTTGTGCTGCAAGGGAATTGGGTTTGAGTAGGGTGAGATGGGAAGTGAGTGTGAAGTTTGGTAAAAGGATACATGAGGACATTCATATCCTAGCATTTATGGAGAGAGAGAGAGAGAGAGAGAGAGAGAGAGAGAGAGAGAGAGAGAGACGTGGGGTGTTGATGTTGAAGCAGCTAGCTAGTGGTTTGCTTTCTAATGGGGGAAGAAAACAACTGGTTGAAGTTTTCTTTTGGGTATCACTGAATGATAATACATTTTGCTTGTTGCTTAGGACAGCATTTTTTTTTTTTTTTTTGAAAAAAGCAAAGCCTGATAATATTTATGATATAAGAGTGATACAAGCAAGGGCTACATTCAGGAACTGCAGGTCTAAGACCAAGAGACAGAACCACACCAAGCCAACCTAACCAATATAACATAAAAAACAATGCTGGTGAGAATTCAACACAAAACGCCCATTGTAAAGAACTCTTCCCCATTACAGCTGCACCCTCGTTTGGTTTACCTTACAATACTTCTCACTCCCTCCAACGAGTAAATGATATTATTTACTGATATACAGGAAGTCCTTAATTCCCTATTTTGAACCATATTGCTGCTTGGCACTTTGCCTTATCCACAACCTCTATCTAGTGGACATCATAATTGTTGAAGGTGACATCATTTCTAGCTAACCATATATGCCATATCACTGATATGAATAGGGTCTCCCATAGCTGCTTTTCCAATCTTTTGAGTTTAATACTCCGCCACCACTCGGCATGCTCATCCAATGCATTTGCACTTACCGAAGACAATCCCCACTAGTTTAGCACTGCACTCCAAACTTTCCAAGCAAACAAACAATTGAGGAGGAGGTGATTTGAATCTTCCTCACTTTTTTGGCATAATATGCATAGCTGAGGGAGGCAATTCTTTTTTGCCAGCATGACTTTTGACTTTATTTTACCTCGTAGAGCTATCTAGCAGAATATAATGAATTTCAAAGAAGCTTTTACTTTCCATACCTTTATTAGAACTGGCATTTTAGGACTCCTCCAGTTTCTTGCTTCTTGCCAATAGATTTTACTGAGAACAAGCCATCTTTTTCTAACTCCCATTTTATTAAATCTCTTTTTGAACTGTCAAGAGCAAAGTTATCAATTAACTGCAGTAAATTACTTAGCTCCTCATCTATGCTTCAATGCTCAGCTCATCCTGCATTCCTTCGCCTTTGCAATGTTAGCATCCTTTTGTAATGGCAAGCTAAACAACTTAGGAAAACATTCTTTCAAAGATTTATCCCCAATCCATTTCTCATTCTAGAATTTAATACTCAATCCATCCCCAACCTTGAGTTTCATATTCCTGAATATGATCTCCTTGAAAATTTCTTGCTCCCATCCAATCTTTAATATGTCCAACCATAATGCAAACCCATAATTCTTCTAAATTTCTCCAGGAAACTAGTCCCCATTATCATAGTTATACTTGTTTTATACCACTTTTCTCCATAATACTTCTTTTTCTTTTGCAAAATCTCCACCACCATTTGGTTAATAGGGCCTTAATCATTATTGAGATAGGGATCACCCCAACACCTCTCCTGCTTTTGCATTTAATTACCTTATTCTATCTAACACAATGAAATTTCTTCTTTTCCATCTGATCTCCCCATAAGAACCTTCTTTGCATCCTTTCAATCTTTTTAATGACCTTGTTTGGAGCACTAAACATGGACAAATAATATAAAAGTAAGCTGGAAAGAGTTCATTTTACCAAAGTGAACCTTCCTCTAATAGATAAATAATTTATCTTCCAAGATGCTAGTTTTCTTTTGACCTTATCTATGACTACCTCCTAAGATTTAACATGTCTTGAATTTGCCCCAACTGACAATCCCAAATAGTTCATGGGGAGTTTTTGAATTTTGCACTTGAGGAAGTTGCCCCCCTAAAGAAATTCCCATCCACCCCTACACCACATGTAACACTTTTTTGGGGTGATTACATTTTACCCCCTTGTGGTTTGGGCCAAAATCATATAACCCCATGTGGTTTAAAATGAAACACATAACCCCCCCTGTCGTTTTGGACTAATATGCAAATAGATGGAAATCATTAGATTTAACGAAAATTCTATCATAGGAGTATTTTTGTCATTTTATATATCTAAATTAGAACATTAAAAAGATGATTTGGCCTTTTTATGCCAAAAAGATTATGAAAACCAAAGATTATGGCCTTTTATGCCAAAATAAAGTGTTTTCTATTGAGTTTTTTTTTTTGCTTTTGTTATTTTACCAAGTTATCTTTTGATGTTCTAATTTGAAGATGTAAAATGACCAAATCATCTTTTTGAAGATATAATCTTTGATTTTCATAATCTTTTTGGTATAAAAGTGCCAAATCATCTGTTTAATGTCATAATTTAGAGTCATAAAATGACAAAAATACCCCTATGATAGAATTTTCGTTAAATTTAATAGTTTCCATCCATTTGTATATTAGTCCAAAACCACAGGGGGGGTCATGTGTTCATGTTTAAACCATAGGGGGTAAAGTATAATTACCCCTACTTTTTTGGAAGTTTAAACTTAACCTAGATATTAGTTTAAAAACTTTTAGTATCCTTTTTAGATTCAATAGATCATCCTTTACTGCCTCACAAAAAAAGATTGGATCATCTGCAAATTGAAGGTGGGTAATCACTGGGCCATCTTTTCCCACTTTTGGTCCTTTTATTAGCTTCAAATTAACTGCCCTTTCAATTAGCATGTTTAATCCTTCTACAACAATAAGGAATAAAAAAGGTGAAAGTGAATCAGCTTGTCTGATGCCTCTCTGTATTGAGAACTCCCTTGTACTTGATCTATTGACCAACACTGATACCTTACTTGAATACGAGCAAGCTCTGATCCAGTTGATCCATTTTTGACCAAACCATCATTTTCATCATTTGAAACAGAAAAGACCATCTAACTGTGTCATATGCCTTTTGGAAATCAATCTTTAGTATAATGCCATTCCTTTTCCCCCTTTTCCAATCATGTATTATCTCATTTGCAATTAGGACACTTTCAAGGATCTGTCTTCCTTTTATGAAGGCTGATTGATTTACACTTATTATTTCCTTCATCACCTTTTTCAGTCTACTAGTCAAAATTTTGGACAAAATTTTATACATAGAATAAACTAAATTGATAGGTTTGTAACTTAGCAACCTATCAAGCATCTCCTCCTTTGGAATAATAACAATAAGAAAGAATTTAACCCACTGACCAATTTAGCATTAACATGGAACTCCCTCATGAATCTTGTACTATCACTTTTAAATAACTTCTAAAACTTTTTTGTGAAATTCATTTTAAACCCATCAGGCCCTGGTGCCTTGCTCCCATTGTAAGATTTGATAGCTTCCCATATCTCCAATTCCTCAAAATCCACCTCAAGAGCATCTCTATTTTCAACACTAAGCTGCCCTTCTATAATGTCTTTCACCTTTGGTCTTTCCTTCATAGGCTCCATATAACTTTCTTCAAAAAACTTAAAGATTATCTCTTTTATCTGAGTTGGATCATAAATGACTTCCCCGTTCACAATCAATTACCTAATAAAATTTTTGTTATGCCTTACCTTTGCTACTGCATGAATTTTGTTTGAATTACTATCCCCCTTTCGAAGCCATAATTGTCTGGATCTCTGTCTGACATCATTTTCTTCCTTCAAATACATATTGCTAAGCTTGCATTTCAACTCTCTTAAGATAGTGAAATGACTCAGTTTGACCCTTGTTCCCCTTGAATCTCCATCTTTTGAATTTCCTGTTCCAGTAACTTTATCTTTTCACTCCAATTCACACAACTTGAAGCCTTCCAATCCTTAATTTTTTACTTTAATAGTTGTAATTTTTTAATACCACAAACCACCCCACCCTTGGATACTAGGATCATTCCAAAGCTTGTTTACTATAGCAAAAAACTCATTCAACTGATGCCATGACTCATAGATCTTTAAAGGCCTTGGACCCTAATCTTTTATTTCATCAGTTAACAAGACTGCACAATTATCAAAATGAATCCTTTGCAAACCCCATTGAAAACAATTAAACCTATTCTACCATTCAGTGCATAGCAGAAAACTATCCAATCTACTCAATATTTCATTAAACTGCATATTTGACCAAGTAAATTTTCTGTCTTGCATTGGCAGATCACATACATTATCACTTCCAAAAAATTATTGAACCTTCTCATTCCTAGAGATATCCTAGTACAAGATGATCTCTCTGAAGGCTTGAGCAACTAGTTAAAATCCCCTCCTAAATAGATTAGAACTTTGAAATGATCATTTAATGGCTTCAGTTTGTCCCAAACATGCCTCTGATCTTCATTTGAACTTGGCCCATAAACATTGACAATTGGTTGGTTAAAGTTTCCTTGCATCTGACCCACTAAGAAAATAAATCTTTTATCAATTATTCTAGTTGATACTTCAAAAAAACTCTTTTTCCACGCTAAAATTAGCCCTCTAGAAGCTCCCTCAGAGTTTACTACTTCCCAGTCAATATTATCATTGCCCCAAATTGACTTAACCTTCCACCAGTCACATATCTCCCATTTCGTTTCTTGAAGCATTACCATATCAATTCTCCTTCCTTTTACAGCTTTCTTGACCATACACCTTTTAATTCTATCCCCAATAACTCTAACATTCCATATTAGTATCTTCATATTAACAAAAATGCAAACAACTTAACTACAATCCTTGCTGCTACTTCTTTTTAGTCACCCCTCTTCTTTTCCTTTGCCCCTTTTCAATGTCATTCCATTCCAGTTGTTTAAGTTTTTCTCTGCATTTGTCTTCAACGTTGTGAAAATGCACTCCTAATTTCTTCCCCATTTCGATGGTGATTGCAGCTTCTTCTAAGCAACGTCTCTCCATTTTCAAGAAAGCTTCTTCAATTTTTGATAGAGTAATAGAGACCAAATCATTATTTATTGATGACCAAAATGTTATGGTGGAACTTACGATTGCATGCTTATGGGTTCCTTTGGGAACAATTGTTTATAACCAAACATGGAATCACCATTCAAAACTAAATGATTATGCAGGTGCATAAGCCAAAGTTTCAACCTAAATATTCATCAATGACAGGGTTCATTATGTAGTTTGCGATTAGAAAATCAGTGAGCGGGGTAATAACTCATAAGGACTTCGAATGTTGAAGAAATGCAACTTGAATACACATGAACATTACTGGATGGCGTTGCACACTATGATGTACGTAACAGTAGGTAAAGTAGGACCAAATACCAAATTAATTCTTGGTGTCATGCTATAAGGATCCATGGATGCATATAGGTTCTGGGTGTGATGCTATAAGGATCCAGAGAGAGAGAGAGAGAGAGAGGGTTTGGCTCCATTGATCCTCAAGCACACACATTGGGACCCTTCTTTTTAGCGGCCATCAAATGCAGGCGCATACGTCTTACTGTGTGTTGTGGAAGCAAAAAAGCAAGACCCTCCTTTAGATTTTAACACAATAATACATACAATACAATCATAAACATAATACCAACTTCTCCTCCAAAAGGTATATTATAATCTCAAGTTGATACTGAAGCTTAAATGCCTACTAATTTATTAATGTCACGAACCTTTACCAAAAAAAAAGAAAACCAGTTGCTCATATCATCCAATCAGCAACGGAAGGTTTTAAGAATGGGATGGTTTGGTTAAGGTTTTACTTTGTTACTCTAAATTTTGTTCTCCTTTTCATGTTTTTAGAAATGATTATTATACTTTATATCCTTACACTTTACACATAATTTCATTTCAGGACCTTCACTTTTAACTGTAACAATTAAGTCCTTACACTTCTAATTTGTTGCAATATCAACCTTCTACTAACTTTTGTTTAGAAAATAGATGAAAGATTTTCATATGATAAGCACGTTGCCTTTCAAAGGACAAAGATATAAAATTATACTTCTTTCTAATAATCTACCACAAGTTTCTTTTAAATCACTCTAAAATCATGAGTGTAGTAATTTAAATTGTTATGTATATAATGTAATTAGAATTCATATAAAAACTCCTAATTTAACTTGCGGGCAATATATGTGATCCTTTGGGGTGAAAAATGGTTGAATTTTATATAAAACTTCTAATTTAGCTTCTCTCTCTCTCTCTCTCTCTCTCTCTCTCAGCCAGATAATATTGGCGTATCACTCAACCTACTACATGGTAGTTTGGTGCATATCTATCAACTAGACATTATATTTGTCACTTTGATTCAGATAATCTTTTGTTTGTTGTTTCCCTTATATAATTAAACATACGTCTTCAGGATTAGTCGTAGTCCACGCAAACTGGTCTGGATACCCGGTTATTAAAAAAAAAAAACTCTCAATAATGAAAATGAATAAATTAAAGCCAAGATTAATAATGAAAACTCATGGGACCTTTCTAATTGGTAGTTAGGGATGTTAATTGGGCCGGCCCAGCCTGACCAGGGCCGTGGGCCACCGGGCTCAGGTCGGGCTTTGCGGGCTCCCTCCATTTTTTGAGTCTGGCTGAGCCGGGCCAAAATGTGAAGGGGAAGGCCCAAGCCCAACCCACGACCCTAGGCATAGGCTTGGGTTGCGGGCCGGGCCACAGGCTTAGGCATCAAACCTTGGACTTTGGCCCAATTTTTTTTGCAGCATTATGTTTTTAAAACTAATAAATTTAGTTATAATAAATTATACACTATTATTCTATGAATTAGAAATTGATTTGTAAGCTTATATATATTTAATTTCTTTGAACTTATGTAAAAAAACTTTACACTTATATTACATTTATTATATATAATTAATAAGAATTACTAACTAAGGTAAATTATTTATACAATTACATTTATAAAATTAATAAACGTGCTTAAGAAAAATAAATTTGAAAAGGAGGGGTTACGAGTATGGTGGAGAGTGTTTAGAAAAAAAATCAAATTGAATTTGAAAGGAAAAGAACCGTTTGGGGGAGGGGGTTTCACGGGCTTGGGCTAGGCTTGGGCTTGGGCTTGTTGACCGGGCTTGAGCCTGGCTCGGGCTTCTAGAAGGGAGGCTCAGGCCCGCCCATAGGGTGCTCGGGCTTGGGCTATGCTAGGCCCAAGTCAAACTTGGGCCAAGCTTTGGCCCGGTGGGCTTGGGCTACCTATGGGTCTCGGGCCGGATTTACATCCCTATTGGCAACCAATCGGTTGTCAAATTTCTAATGTCTCCCTCCTAAATTCTATCCTATACTATGTTCCTCTTCATGCCTTTTAAGTTTTTGCTTTCCCTAATTAGCATATTATATTTATGTATTAGTGGGCTGGGATGATACTTGTTTGGCCCATGAAGGGTCCAATCCGTATTAAATAAGCATAGCCCACTTACAGTCCGTGCAGTTTTGTGCTGTACAGATGCCCAACACTACAACAATGTGTCTACTCCATGCCTGGACTGTTTATTTCTCATCAAGAAGGTATTTCAGTCGCTGGTTGATACTTGACACATTAGCATGGGCCCATTAGTTGGTGGTTCCAGCTGATGTGTCATGTATAGCCGGGGACTAGACATTAGTCGTAACTGATGCTAGACTTTTTCATTTCTCATTTATTTTTCTGAACAATGAATTAGCAGTTACTATTTCTGGATTTGTTAAGGAAACGAAATTAAAAGGGAAACCATAGTATTAACAATATTTATTTTTTTATGGGTACCTAAAATTTTTGAATTGTTTTGATAAACTCCTAATCATGTTTTTTCCTCATTTTCCTAACCCAACTAAATAAAAAAAAAAATGTATATAGTTTCTTTCACTGCATTTCCTTTTCATTTCCTTCTACAAATCCAACATCCAAAAGCATTGGGAAAATGCACTTTTATGATACTGGGGCTCAAGTTTGAAATTAGAGTCTTTGTAGTTGATCTCCTAAA
This sequence comes from Euryodendron excelsum, assembly GCA_033060915.1. Lineage (NCBI taxonomy): Eukaryota > Viridiplantae > Streptophyta > Magnoliopsida > Ericales > Pentaphylacaceae > Euryodendron > Euryodendron excelsum. The sequence goes on along the minus strand of CM065392.1, from coordinate 34,152,401 downwards.
CAGTTGTCTTCTGTTCTATTGCCCTTGCTTAATTTCCACGGGTCTGCTTGTCACATGGCTGAGGAAACTAGGCCAAGTGGAAGATTCATGCAAAATTGGCAATTGCCATTCTTTGAGTTCTTATTTGCTAATCTGAAATATTATAGCAGCTCAGTTATGTTGGAAGGTTTTCCTTGGCTTATCAGAATTAAACAAAATTTTACTTCAGAGGAGATGAAACTTCCTGGCTGGAAATTTCTTTTGATGATTTAGCCAGAATCAGCAACATGAAGAGAAGCGTGCCCGCCATTGTTGGAGATAGAGTTTAATTAGTTCGAAGAGTCATTTAATGTAAGAGAAAATATAACAGCAATGGTACACAAAATCAAATCCAATCATCACCAGTAGAAGAGGTGATGGTGAGAAAAGATGCTTCAACCTTTTTGCGGAGCTTTCAAGTGAAAATGAAGAGGAGTTCTACAGGTTGGGTGCAAGGGAATTGGATTTTGATTAGCGTGAGATAGGAAGTGAGTGTGAAGTTAGGTGGAAGGACACATTTCAAGGTGGCAAGAGGATGTTCATATCCTAGCTAGCATTAAGAGAGAGAGAGAGAGAGAGAGAGATTGATGTTGAAGCAGCTAAGGATTTGCTTTCTAATGAGGAAGAAAACAACTGGGTTTGTGATTGAAGTTTTTTTGTGGGTATGAATGATTGTCATTTTTCTTGTTTGGTTAGGACAGCCTTGTGAAGAAAGCTTCTTCAAATTATGAAATAGGAAACAGATGTTACAGATCATTTATTGATGACCAAGAGGCTATGGTGGAGCTTATGATTACCTCCACATGGGTTCCTTGGGGAATCTCAATGGAACCACCATTCAAAACTCAATGCTTATTCAGGTGCATAAGCCTAAGATTCAACCAAAATACTGAATGGTTCATGTGTATGCAAGAGCTTGTCAAAAAAGGACTAAATTAATTCTTGGTGTCATAGTATATGGGTCCAATGCCCTGCATGGCGTTTACTCTTTTAAGATGCATTATCATTAAAACCATGATTGGTATATCATGGTTATGTTCAAGGGCGGACGAAGTTTACACATAATCATACATGATTTTTTTTAATTGACAATATTTTCTTTGATAATTAAAAAGATAATTATATTAAAGATGCCGAAAAATGGGCACCGCCTTTGTACAAAAATTGTACACAAAAACTCTATAAAAAACCTTAACCTAGATTTAGCTGGCTAAGTTCAAAATTTTGAGAAGAGATTTGAAATTTAGGTTACCAAGAGTGTATAGATACATATAATGAAAGGTTAATTGGGATGGTGTTATTTATTTGGCTAAAAATGAAAAATTAATGGGATACATAAATTTTTTGCTACCAAACATAAGTATTAGTAAATTTAGGGGGTAGTAAACGTAGGTTGTAAATTCAATGGGGTCAAAACAGACCTTTGTAGCTTATGATTAAATAAAGGGTAATGTTATACAAATTAAAAAATTTATACATAATTTATTATTAAAATGATGTGGTTAGAAAAAATGTATTCACTTTAAAACAAAATACCATCGTGACTTTTAATTATAATAATATCACTTTCATATCATTCTATTAAAATTTTTTGTATAAATTTTTTTAAATAATAATATATATTTTTTAATACCTAACACAAATTTTTTTTTAAAAATTAATAAAAATAACCAATTCAGTGAGACAACTGCCCACTGAGCCCTTCATGCATCCGCCCGTAAGTGTGTTGGAGTAAGTATACACACGGAAAATCATTGGCCAGGGTAGCCAAAGGTTTTCGAAGTTTGGAGATAAAAAGAGAGAGAGAGAGAGAGAATTTATTCAAGAATCAAGAGAATAATTTGATATAAAGTGAAAACACAGCAGCAACACTGTTACATACGTAAAGGCAAATCATCATCAACCAAACTCTCACTCAAACACACAAAGAAAATGCTGCAACAACATAACCCACAAACGACATCGTAGTGACAGCATGGTGAATAACAACACGCACAGAACCCGAAGCTTTAATGTCAGCTGTGTTCCTCGAAGGTGCCGGAGCCACCTCAGACTTCAACGGCGGTGCCGGAGCCGGCGGCGGAGATACAAAAAACCGCAACGGAAGAAGCACATGGTCCACCTCATAAACCGCCAACCGGTCATCGGAATACACCGTGGCGGAAACCGTCGCGTTCACGACGCCGGTCGTTATGTTCACCTGATTCGCCGACATGGTTACATTCAGCGGGTAATGATAGCCGCTGTTATCGCCGGCCTGAGTGCTCAACGGGTTTGTCACCGTTTGGAATTCAGAGTAGGAAAGGAGAGAATTGAGGACGTGGAATTGCACCAGCTGAATCCTTTGCTGGTAAGTGTATGAACTTATAGTATCGGATTGGAGATCGGCGAAGGCTTTATCGGTCGGCGCAAATACGGTGAGTTGGTGATTTGAGCTGTTGAGGAGAGAGAAGATTCGGGCGTCCATCTGGGTTCTCTTTAGCAGCTTGATGAACTTAGTGAAGTGACCGGCCTTTTTTAGGATTGAGACTATTTTGGGTGGACCTGACGGTGCCGGAGCTGGTGCCGGAGACTGGGAAAAAGCGGTGTGGCAGTGGAGGAAGAAGATCAGGAGGAGAGAGAGTGACAAGAGAAGCTGCTTCAACATTTTTGCTGAACTTTCTTTTTGTATGTAGACTGCGCTAAACAACTGCTTTGAAGTGGAGATGAAGAAGATTTGGATGCGTTTTGCTGCAAGGGAATTGGGTCTTTATATTGAGTGGGGTGAGATGGGAAGTGTGTGTAGGTAGGTAGAAGGATATATTTTATTTAGGTGGAAGGAGAACATTTATATCCTACTTTTCATGGAGAGAGAGAAAGAGAGAGAGAGGTTGGGGTGTTGATGATGATAAAGCAGCTAGTGATTTGCTAAGCAATGAGTAATCTGTTTTACGGTTTGAGTAATCGATATGTGATCTCTTTTGAGAGCAATCACGCACCAAACTTTAGCAAATAATCTCGCCCAAAACAGCATTACTTTGTTACAGGCCCGTGCCCTACACCATCAAACACATATCCCCGGCTATTTTCAGTGCACCTCGTGGGTTTGATCACTACGCCATCTTAATCTTCTGCCTTGAAGCCTTCTGGATCATCTGGCTGCTGTTGACATCTTTTGACTCCTCTCTGACCCCTTATGTATCATTTAGCTCCTCGCTTTTTACGAATCGCTGCGTGTGTATGCACATAAACTAGTTTAACCCATTTGGTTCAATCCTAAACAGATTCTGAAGTTCTCTTAGGCTAGTTCCATAGTTGGTGGTACTGTTCGTCTTCTTGTCATGACTTCATCTAATCCAACTGTTGATATATTCACCAAAGCATGTCGATATGAGGTTCTTCTTCTTTTTATACATGTTTCATGAGTTTCTATATATTGGCATAATTAAAGTGCTGAACAATGAACAGAAAGTAGGAAACTATCAAAAAAGAATAAACTAAACATAAAATGAAACTAACTAATATATACTCTAATAGATATTAAAAGAATTTTCTGCCATAAGAGGACATTGCATGAGTGCATGGTGATGCACACGCATTGCGCCTGAAGGTTCAACTGAAGCAGTACTAGCAGAATCTGAAGGAGGTGGAGCCTTCTTCTTAGGCTTTGATGGTGCTGGAGCTGGGAGCACCTGGTCGTCCTGATATACCGCTAGTTGGTTGTCACAATATGTGTCACGCACTAATTTTTGAAAAGTTGATTTTTGGGCATAAAATTTTAAATGTTGAAAAGTCTACCTCAAAATTAGAATTCACGTCAAATTTTTGTCAAAATAATTTTTATTTAAAAATTTCTGAAACAAAACTACGTTGAATCCATTCGTAAATTGGACTAAAACTATTTTTTAAAACATGTTCAAATCCCAACAAAATATATTATTTCTAATATAAAGCGAGCAATCAATCAACAATTGTTTTAAAACGTCTTTCAAGTATTTTCAAATATGAAAAATCATCTATTCAAAGTGTAAATTGAGTCTCTAAATGATGTTAATAAATGGCGTACAGTTATCCAAAAATAAAATTCAGTACCCGTTTGGTAGGATTTAAAAGCCAAGATTTTTTTAAGCTTGCCAGTAAAAAAGTCAAGTTTTTTTTAACTTTTTTGCTTTTCTGATTTTAGTTTAGATAAAAATAAACAGAAAAGCAAAAACAAAAAAGCAAAAAAGTCAATTTTTTTTTTACTTTTTTGCTTATAAGCTTAAAAAAAACCAGCGAAAAAGATGGTGCCAAATGCAGCCTCAATCGAAAGCATAAAATTAATATTATACAATTTCATTGAAAATAGAGAAAATATATAACAACGCGGAATTAAAATAAAACATAAATGCCTTAACTGCTTGATTATTTGAGCCACCAATCTACTTGCTCAGGGTTTCACCTGCAACTGTGGTAAGGTGAGCATATCACGGTCTAGGAAGAGGTTATGCTACAAAGTTAATAAACATGAGGTGACATGTGCAAGTGTACAGTAAAAAATGCACGAAAGTATAGAAAATATAATTTTAAACCTAAATATCAACCTGATCCCTAATGCTATGAATCAAGCACACAAATGAAAGTAAATCAATCAATGCTAAACAATTTTCAAGTCACAGATATAGTATTTTCTACATCTACAAAATAACACAATCGAACAATAAAGTCATCAAGGTACACCCAACTCGATATCAAATGATATGATACAAGTATGCACATGAATCAACTAAATTAAGATCAAACACTTATAACATCAATTCACAAACAATTCAGTCACTAATAGCAACAAAATTACAATGACTATATAAGACTAAAACTGAAATGATAAATGCATAAATAAATAAATAAATAAAAATATACGGACTCATCCAATTCCAACCCAATGCAAGTGCATACATGCAATTGAACGTACTAAAGAGGGGATATAATTCCACCTACAACCTCTTCCGCTCTTTGTGGGAAATCACCTAAAGGACGCGTGTTTCCAAATAATTTCACTCTTTATGGGCCGCACCCAACAGACGCGTGTATCCCCCCAAATGAGATACTAGGCCTTTATTCTAATACAATTCCTAGGGTCAAGGCTTCAAACCCACGCCCGACTATGCCCAATACCGATAGACTTTAACCCAAGTCGAAATCAACATAAATACTACACAGAGGTAACATCAATAATATCTAAGTCTCCAAATCCATAGCATAGTCTTTCATAATTATTCATGTTTTAAAACCAAATATATAATTATTCCAAAACCTAGGCATCCAGCAACATACAACCAATATGAACTAGGTCAAAATAAGGAAACACCTCACTTTAAATTATCATTTTCATCCAAATAGTATCACATTGTCATAATGTTAGTTCTAGATACATTATAGGCACAAAGTAATGTCTCAAGCATGTTTAAATTTCATATATATTATAAAACCAAATATGTCAACTTGTTTCTTTTATCCAAGTAATTTATATAAATTCTTTTATGCTTTTAACATTAATTCTAAACACATCATCGGTATAAATATTTTCTAAATATTATGTCACGCCCCAAAACCCGGCCTATATGGATTTAGGATACATGACCGGCCAGTAGCAAGGCTACCCAAGGCCGCATTACATAAACTAGTTGATCACCTGTGCATAATCATTTATAATGATGCATAATTGCGGAAAATAGAACTTTTAATAACTTGAAAACATGATCTGTGTCATACATGGTAGAGCTGTGCCTAATCCCAAACATAACATACAATAGGACCCATTCAAGGTCCACCAAAGTTATAGCAATATATCATTACAAAACATTGGGTCATGCCCTCAAACATTATACAAATCATAGACTCGTGGGCCGTAGCTTAAAATCCATACATAGCCTAACTTTAAGGCCTCCCGGATTGACTACCTGAAAATCATTTGAGAAAACGTAAGCTAATACTTAGTGAATAACAATGATGCATGAACGAGAAAATATCATGGACTAGCAATTATATCTAACGTACATGGATAGAGAATCATTTATGCATAAGGAAATGAGCTTTTAAACGTTTAAAGCGTAGGCTTGGAACTCATAGGAAATGTAAACATCATTTGAAATATAGTATCATAAGAAGAGATGCAACATAACATTATTCTTGATATAGCAGTTGATAATTGGTCGCAAAACATGTGAACATATCATGGTTCTCAGTTCAAAACATAAGTGTGCTACAACTCGACATATGAGCTAGGCTCCATAGTAACCGTATAGGTCACGCTAAGGCTCTTTAGGCCAAGGACGTCTCCCAACATAGATAGTTTATTTCCCGTCCCCTATCGTAAGACTATCGGGCTAGATTAAGGTCTTGCCACGAGAAAACCCGAGTTGGCACCATAAATTGGAAACTTAGCATCTCTTTTTATTCAACATTATAGTCCATGATTTTCATTCATAACATAAATATAACTTGCATGCATTTGAAATATGACATTTGTAATTGAACGTATCATTTATGCATTGAAATGTATGGAAAGCACTCATGATATAGGGGTGAGCTTAAAACATTTAGAAAATACTAGAGTTTTACTCATGGCATATCGTTACTCACCTTTCTCCAATTGGACGGGTGACAAATAAGGTATTCCTACACAAATGCATGTAGAAGTAAAGAAATATCAATACAAGACTTTAAGGCAAAGCAATAACACGCAAGTCAAGACTAAGCACGTAACCCACTCAACCCTAACTCAACAACAACTCATTCTCACAACGGGAGAACGAGGCTTAACAATAGGACAAAACCCCGATGTAAAATAAGAACATGAGGTTGAGATTTGAACATGAAAGCCGAAACGTCGACTCTATCATTGAGTCCCAACCACCTCTCAAAGATAAGTTCACACCCAAGGCTAGTTGCATTTGAAAATAGGCTTAAAGGTCTTCATTTTGATAGGTCATAAGCCAAAAACACATTTCGGGTGAAGAAGTTATGCTTCATGGAAGATGGACTAAAATTTTGGAAAACAATGTTGTTGGCATAGATTTTGGGTCAACTTCAAAATTCCATAACTCTCAATATATAATGAATTAGAGAACAAACTTTATATGGGTGCAAAGGCCTATGAGTCTACTTTCTAATGCTTCAAACGGTGCATCAATCTGAGTTTTCTAGAGAAAGTTATGCCCGTTTTACTAAACAGTGCCGAAACCAGCAGACCGTTCCAACGCCCAACCGGGCCGTTGGAACTCCAGGCCAAAATACCCAGCCGTTGGAACGCCCAATATGGCCGTTCCAACGATAGGCAAAATGGAAAAACATCTTCTCTGACAGTTCCAACACCCGGAAGGGCCGTTGGAATGATAGGCAAAAATGAAAAACACTCTCTCGGACCGTTCCAACGCCCAGAAGGGCCGTTGGAACGCTAGGCAAAAATACCCAGCCGTTGGAACGCCCAAAATGGGCGTTCCAACGATAGGCAAAATGGAAAAATCTGCACTTGCATCGTTCGAACGGCCCTGTCGAGCGTTCCAACGACCCCGCCTGCGCAACAACCAATTCTCAATCCAAAACTCACCCAAAACTCACCCAAAACTCCTTCAAACACAACCAAACCTTTCCAACACTCCTAGGGCTCAAAGATTAGCTCACAAGGATAACAATAACTCAAAATGGGGAAGAAAGAACAATCAAAACAAAGGGATCACATGAAGGAATCAAAACCCTAACAATTCTCATATTTTGGAATTTTTCAAACCACCACTTCCAATCCTCCAATATTGAGCTACAAGCTCTCAATTTCAACTAATTGGGACTCAAGGAGTCCCTCAAGACAAACCCAACTCATATATATGCATACATACAAAAACCCAACACATCTACACATGATAGATACATATACATATGTAATTGTAGAGAGAGAAATGGAGCCTTACCTTCTTCAAGCTTGGTAAAGTCTTCAATGGCTTCAATCTCTTCCTTCAAGCCCTTTTTCCCTCCCCTTTATTTCTTCTTCTTCTTCTTCTTCTTCTTGGCAGGTGGGTGTGTGTGTGTATTGTGTTATGAGAAGACACACATGGGAAATAATTCCATGTGTCTTACACTTCCAACACAAGCTACAACACAAGCCCTTATTGGTCAATTTTGACCCAAAAGAAAAAATAATTAACATCAAATATTGCATAAACTAGAAATTCTTATTAATATGATTAAGTAGAGGTTTGGGATATCACATATTATATATCAAACATCACACTTAAAGTTTCTAAGTTTTTCTCAATTTTCATCATGTAATAATTTCTCATATTCACTAAACAACTCAAATAATTAGATAATCATCAAATTAAACATCACAACAAGCCAAATATATTTTTAATTTTATCAAATCAACAAAAAATCATAAATAACAATACTTCAAGTTTATGTAAAACCCTAGATTTACTCCAAATATCCTACAAAACATAATTTTTACCATGGATTCATGAATAACTCAAGCATATTAACCAAATAGTAAAATCTCAAGTGAAAACTCCCTGCCTCTTGAAGATTAAACCTAGGGCAAGAACTTGATCTCGTGGAAATCACGAACCGAAACTACCATTACATAGGTCTTGAAAAGTAGAACAAAAATTCTTAAAGGAATAATACCAAAATCACTTTCTAGCTAGGTAATAATGGAGGATAAGTGAAAGAAGAAAAAGAAACAAAAAAGAAAAGAGTAAGCTGGGTTTGCGCCGAGGGAAGAGAGAGACATATTTTGTTTTAAACAAATATTGCATAATACCTCAAAACCCTCTAAAGTTTTACATAATTACAAAAAAGCCGCATATTACCTTTTGATTATTTAACCAGGTCATTACAATATGTACAGAGGGGCACTATTTCTCTACAAAAGTTGTAAATAACAAATTATACCAATATAAAAAAAATCTTAATTCAGATTTGATTGGTTATAGTTCAAAATTTTAAGAAGAAATTTTGGTATTTGGGTTACCAAGTATCTATAGATACAATTAAAAGGGTGAATGGATACAAAAGATTTTGAAATTTGGGTCTTTTTTTGACCTTTTAAAATAGTAGTAGATAGTAATTAGATTAATAAAATATTAAATAAGTAAAAACATTTTAATTTAATATTAGAATAGAGGTTAAGAATTAAGATTGTGTTGTTTATTTGCTCAAATAATGACAGATTAATGATATATATTTTGCTATAAATATAGTGATACTCAGTGGGGACAGATGTAAGTGGTAGTAAATTCAGAGCGGAGAAATATAGGTGTTAGTATTTTTAGTGGAGGCAAAACATACATTTACAACTTAGAATCAAATAAATACACATAAATATTTTTTTAAAAATAGTGAAAGTTACCAAACCAGTGAGGGCTTCATAGATCCGCCCTTGTATATTGTGCTGACTACTGTGAAGTGTGGGGCATTTTCACATGCGGTGCCGAGGGATGGACACGGGGTGGATGGCCTGCTTGGCCCATTCAAGCCCGCCTATTATTTATAGAGCTTGATATTTTTTAGGCTCGATTAGTTTAATGGGCGGGTTTGAAAATTGTGTGTAAAGCCAGACTCGAAATATATATAAAATAATATATATATATATTTAATTATGTTTATGTATTTACATTCATATTATTTAATTTTATTATTAAAGAAAAATATATATTAAAAATATTTTTAAGTTAAATGGGAGTACTTGAAAATCATAAATTTCATTTTGGGTAGGTTTGTGATTTGATTTTAGGCCCAATAGAAATATTTTTAGTATAGGCCCGATTGAGCCCGCCCTAGCCCACGCAATGTCCACCCTTAGTAGTGCCTAACTGCCTATATAAGAATGAGTAATGTTATACAAATAAAAAATTTATAAAATTTTTTTATACAGAGTGATGTGTTTAAATAAGAATATTTTAATTTAAATAAAACATCCATCATAATCATTTTTAATTATAAAATTACCACTATTATATCATATCCTAGCTTTTTTGCATGGTGAGAGAGAGAGAGAGAGAGAGAGAGAGAGAGAGAGAGAGAGAGAGAGAGAGAGAGAGAGAGAGGGGGGGGGGGGGGGGGGGGGGGGGAAGAGAGAGAGGCAGGGTGCTTGATGATTGATGTTGAAGCAGCTATACACAGTGGATTGCTTACCAAGGGGCAAAAGCTGGGTAAGCGATTGAAGCTTTTTGTGGGTATGAATGAACGAGTTGCTTGGGACAGCCTTTTATAGAAAGCTTATTCAAATTTTTTGATACAGCTGTGCATAGCTGCTTCAATATCAATCATCAACCACCCTTGCCTCTCTCTCTCTCTCTCTCTCTCTCTCTCTCTCTCTCTCTCTCTTCCGATTGATGTTGAAGCAGCTATACACAGTGGATTGCTTACCAAGGGGCAAAAGCTGGGTAAGCGATTGAAGCTTTTTGTGGGTATGAATGAACGAGTTGCTTGGGACAGCCTTTTATAGAAAGCTTATTCAAATTTTTTGATACAGCTGTGCATAGCTGCTTCAATATCAATCATCAACCACCCTTGCCTCTCTCTCTCTCTCTCTCTCTCTCTCTCTCTCTCTCTCTCTCTCTTCCGATTGATGTTGAAGCAGCTATACACAGTGGATTGCTTACCAAGGGGCAAAAGCTGGGGAAGCGATTGAAGCTTTTATGGGTACGAATGAACGAGTTGCTTGGGACAGCCTTTTATAGAAAGCTTATTCAAATTTTTTGATACAGCTGTGTATAGCTGCTTCAACATCATCAACCACCCTGCCTGTCTCTCTCTCTCTCTCTCTCTCTCTTCCGATGGATGTTGAAGCAGCTATACACAGTGGATTGCTTACCAAGGGGCAAAAGCTGGGTAAGCGATTGAAGCTTTTGGGGTATGAATGAACGGGTTGCTTGCGACAGCCTTTTATAGAAAGCTTATTCAAATTTTTTGATACAAAGACCAGATCAATTTAGTGATGTCAAAGACGTTGTGGCGAGACCTTTCGAAACTAGCATGCTATTTTGCATACGTTGCTTGCTTTATCATATCATTTCATCTACGGAATATGATTTAATTTCAACAAAGGATGTCATGAGAATTGATGAATCCAAGACCCGTTACTCTCCCTATTCATATCATTCCATAATTTTCATCTAAGGAATGATTTTTTTCTCAACAAAGAACTCATGTATAGCATGGATTATAAATCTAAACTCTGTGGTTAATATCCTTGTTCATCAAATCGGGGAAGGGGATGGCAAGGTAGCAACTTGGTTAACCCATGGTTTTTTCCTCTTTATTGGAGGTAGGGGTGTTTAAAAATTTATCCGACCCATCAAACCGGCTGATACAACTCGAACCCAAACACAATCCGAACTCAAGTGGAGTTGAAATCAGTTTCAAGGTTTGTGAATCCAACTTTGGTCATTCGGTTAGTGGGTCATTACATTAAGTCACCTGACCCGACTTAACCCACCACTTTTATAGCAAATTATCAGGCAAAGCTGTACTCGACCCAAACCAAATCAACCCCAACCCCAACAGAATTGAAATCAGTTTCACTATTTCTAAACCCGAACTTAATAGTTCGATTGGTGGATTACTACCCAACTCAACCCGTAAACACTCTTAATTGCTAGGGTGTTCCCTGTAAATATGGTTTCTTGTGTGTTTGTATACTATTCTCTTGTTTTTATTTGGTTGATTGATTATTTTCTTGAATGTTTTGATTTGAACTTTTTGTGCCCATTTGTTGTGTTCTTTTTCTCCCAACAGAATAGCCTACGCAAACCCTCTAGGAAAATAAAAATAATAAAAAATTATACACAAACACTTAGTGGCAATGACAATTTTAGAATTAGAGTGATTATGATGAATATTTTATTTTAAAATAAAAAAATCTCAATACATCTTTCTGTATAAGAATTATGTACAAATTTAGAGAGAGTTTACTCAAAAGAATTATTCGATTCAAGTAAAAACATAACAGCACACACAATCAACACCAACCACCTCTCAACTCAAATACACAAAGACAATGCTGCAACAAGAAAACCTGCAAAGAACATCAGATTGAATGCATGACAATCAATCTCCCGAATTGCACCGGAAGTTTTCACCGAAGAATCGCCAGCGGTGGAGGTGGAGGACCCTGAAGGAGATGGAGCCTCTTTCACAGCCGGCTTCAGCGGCGCCGCCGGAGCCAGAGCCGGTGCCGGAGTTACAAAAAAAGACAACGGAAGCAGCACCCGCTCCACCTGATACACCGCCAGCTGGTTATCACTATAAACCGTGCCGGAAATCGTCGTGTTAACAATCCCGGTCGATATATTCACCAGATTTCCCGACGTGGTTATATTCATCGGGTACTCGACTTTACTCCCGGCCTCTGTGCTCGCCGGGTTGCTCACGGTTTGGAACGCCGTAAGAGAAAGGAAAGAAGAGATGAGATGAAACTTCACCAGCTGGAACTTTTGCTGATCAGAATAGGAGTTTAGGGCACCTGTTACAGAGTCAGAAAATTGTTAAGCATAATCATTAATCACAACAAAAAAAATTTGTTTTTTTATAATTAATAATAAGAGACTTACTCTTATATATATTTATAACGTATAGTGACTAATATATATATATATACACATATATGTGTGTTTTTAAAGTGAATTAACTATTTAAGACGGTATTTATGAAGTTTTAGTGAACAAAAATTAAAAAGTATTAATTATGGTAAAAATAAAATATTTAAAAATTTGAGAGAGATTTATAAAATTTTAGAGGAGAAAATTAAAAATATCCATTGAAATTGTAGATAAAGTGACAAAATATTTAAAAATTTGAGGGAGGCATTTTAAAATTTTTAAGGGTTAAATTAAATTTTTTTAAAAAAATTGGGGTAAAAATATAATTTTTAAAATTTGAGGGCAAGTGTGCTCCCTCGCCACTGACCTGTTGTGAGGCTACCGAAGGCATTATCGGTCGGGGCAAATACGGTTAGGCCTTGACTTGAATCGTTGAGGTCTTTGTGAATTTCGTCGTCCATTTTTGTGCTCTTTAGTAGCCGAATCAGGATAGTGAAGTGGCCGGCTTTCTCGAGGATTGCCGTGATGTTGGGTGCGCCTGATCGTGCTGCCGGAGCTTGAACCAGGGGCTGAGTAAGTGGCGGAGCTTGTGACGGAGATGGAGCGGCTGGAGGAGATTGTGCCGGAGACTGAGCGACTGGAGCTTGTGCCGGCGACTGAGCGAAAAGTGTGGGGCAGCAGAGGAAGATAAGGAGAAGTGGGAATTGTGTGAGAAGCTGCTTCGACATTTTTATGGACATTCTTTAATGCGCAGTGTGGGCTGAGGATGAGCTACTGGTTTGAAGTGAAAATGAAGAAGAATTGCATATGTTGTGCTGTAAGGGAGTTGGGTTTTTATTGAGTGGGGTGAGATGGGAAGTGAGCATGAAGTTAGGTAAGAGGATGTATTTTAAGGTGGTATGAGAACATTAAGAGAGAGATCTAGAGAGAGAAGTGGGGTGGTGATGGTGCTGAAGCAGCTAGTGGGTTTGCTTAGCAATGGGGGAAAAACAGCTGATTACGTGATTGAAATCTAGCTTTGTGGATAGCATTGAATGATCTTCGTTTTGCTTGTTGCTTTGGGACAGCCATGTGATGTGAAGAAAGCTTCTTATTCAAATTTTTGATACAAGTACCAGATCCATTTATTTAACAATGACCATTATCTTAAGGAGGAAGAGAAAAGCTAATATTAGTCGTGACTGTCCAACAAGCGTTGACTGATGCAAGCACTCCTCTAAGGAGTTATTAATGGTTGCCTGCTTATATGCTCATTGGGATTGGGAAACCTTAACTAATTCTATTGAGAATATGAATTTTCTCTAACTTATATCGGAGGAGTTCCTCCTATCTTGTATACATGACAACGTATCATTTGATTACGTATTTATATTTATATTTTTTATTTAAATATTTTTTATAATATTGCATTCACATTAATGGTGCTTAAAATCTAAAAAAATTTAATAAAATTATTAATATAATTTTAATACGTGGCAACTTAATAGGCTGCCACGTACGCATGGTAAGAGAACTCCTCTAACCTAAGTTGGAGAACATCCTTATCCTTCTATTTATAGTTAATCACCATTCCAAAACTTAATAAATATTATGCTCCATAAGCCTAGTTTCAACCGAAATACTCAATGACATTGAAATTCAGGCACGAAAACAAACGAGAACAGACAGTTAATTAACAAGAAGTGTTTTTCTTCAAGAAATATCCCAATTCAATCTCTTGCTTCCTCAAGAGTTCTGAATTATGAGAAGTTCTGCTAAGCTTTTTAAATGCCTATGAAAAATTGCAAGAGCTCATAGTCGATGATAACTGCGAACTAGAAACTCCCTTGCTTCTAACTAGAAACTCCTTTTACCTAACTAGAAACTCACTTCCCGTCTCACCTCACTCAATAAAGACCCAATTCCCTTTTGAAGCAGCTTCTCCCGTCATTCTCTCTCCTATTGATCTTCTTCCTCCACTGCCCCACCGTATTTGCCGAGTCTCCGGCACCATCTCCGGCACCGTCAGGTCCACCCCACATTGTGGCAATCCTAAAGAAGGCCGGTCACTTCACTAAGTTAATCAAGCTGCTGCTAAAGAGAACCAGATGGATGCCCGAATCTTCTCACTCCTCAACAGCTCAAATCATGAACTCACCGTATTTGCGCCAACTGATAAAGCCTTTGCTGATCTCCGATCCGATACTATAAGGTTCATTCACTTACCAGCAAAGGAATCAGTTGGTGCAGTTCCATGTACTCAATTCTCTCCTTTCCTGCTCGGAGTTCCTGTTATCACCCAGTCAAAGAGTCAAAGGTGAGGGTCTTTTTTTCAAATTGTATAAAACTTTGGGGGTTATTTTGTAATTACTAAAGGTAGGTTTAAAACAAGGATAAATTACACTTAGCACTTTTATACTGCCACCTTAATCTCACTTTCGTCCTTGTATTTTTAATTGTAACAATTAACCTTTTGCACTTTTAATCAAGCTACAATGTCACTCCTCTGTGAGTTAAATGTTGTTAGGTTGACAGAAAATGCCCATGTGTGGCTCACATGAGCTTTCTCTAAGTACAATTACCGTTTTGCCCTCAAATCTCTTCTATCTAAAAAATACTTTAAAAGAACAATGTAAAATAAATTAATCAATTGTTAAGAACAATAAGACAAAGAGTCTTTTCAAGTCAAATATTTAATAAATGTGATTTAATTTAAGTAAAAACATATTAAGATCACTCCAAAAAAAAAAAAAAATTAAGATCATTAATTCATGTATCAAATAATTTAATTTAAATAAAATAAAAACAGAATAATATAACAAAAAGTTAAACAAAAATAAGAACAAATACGACAACCATCTCAAGCCACCTCCTCCTTTACTCCCATCACTGTCTCCGCGCCCTTTGCTACCCACCCAACCTCTACCGTCACCCAAACCAATGACCCACTTTCCTTTCTTTGGGATGGGATGCATTTTGTGTAGTAGGAAGGCTACTGGGGGAGGGTTTGGTCAGTGAGATAAGGGATGGGCAATAAAGTGGATAGCGATGCAATGGGATTTTGGGGGCTAGGCATTGTAAGTGAGGGATGGAGTGGGTGAGGGGTGGTGAAAGAGAGGGAGTTGCAGAGACGTGGTCTAGGTAGATTGAAAGGGGGTTGAGGGGAAATTATCTCATGTGGCATGGGGGGCTTTCATTGCCACATGGCAATCAATGATTGATTCATAATTAATAGTTGGTTTTATGAATTAGTTCCTATTTTGATTTGGTAAACATTAGAACAAGATTCCTATTATGCCCTAAAAAAAAGGGTACACGTGATGGTTATAGGCCTAATTTCTGTCTGTTTAGAAGATGGCAAGTGACAGAAGGGTGACATTACAACTTGACTGAAAGTACAAGGAGTTGACTATTACAATTGAAAATACAAGGACTAAAGTGGGATTTAAGTGAAAGTGCAAGTGTGCTAAGTGTAATTAACCCTTAAAACAAAATATCTCACTCACTTTTCTCTCTCTCTTTCTCTCGGTAAACCCAGCCAACTCTCTCTCTTTTTTTTTCAACCTTTGTCTCTCATTTTCATCTCCTTAGATTAACTTTTTAGTATTTTGTTCTACTCTTCAAGGTTTACGCATGGGTGGTTTCAGTTCGTGATTTGATGAAATCAAATTCTTGCTCTAAGTTCAATCTTCAAGAGGTAGGAGGTTTTTACTTAGAATTTTTGCTATATAGTTAATATACTTGAGTTATGCATGAATCTATGATAAATATTATGTTTTTAAGACATTTGGGGGATAACCTAGGGTCTTATGTAAACTTGAAATGTTAAAATTATGATTTTTGGTTGATTTTAGAACATTAATAATTAGGTTATCATGTTGTGATGTTCAATTTGATGATTCGGTAATTATTGGAGTTGTTGAGTTAAGATAGGTGATTATGCCATGATATCAATTTGGGAAAAAAAAATTAAGAATTGAGAATGTGATGTTTAATATATGAGATTCGAAATGTTTTTATGCCTAGGAGGTGTTCAAGATTGATGTTAAAGTCATAGGAGAATTTATATAAATTATTTGCATAAAATGAACAAGTTGGCATATTATTTTTTATGATTCAAATTAAATTTGAACATACTTGAGATATTGCTTTATGTCGAGAATGTATCTAGAGCTAATATTATGACAATTTAATATTATTTGGATGAAAATGGTGATTTAAAGTGAGGTTTTTACTTACTTTGACATAGTTCTGTTGACTGCATATCTTAATTTTAATGATAACAAAACATTATGCTAAGCAACTAATGACTCTACTTAGTGTGTAGATCTTATTATACCTTAATCTCTCTTATGATTATAACTTGAAGCTTGATATATTGAAGATATTGAAGGTCATGTGCATTGAGAGCTTATCAAGCATGTTGAATGGTGTTAAGCTATGATGGATATTTGAAAGACATTACAACAAAATTATATCTATAATCTTATTTCGAAGAGATTGAAGGTATTCAAGATAATGAAGATTTATTGAAAAGGATCTACACAAGACATGATAGCTTTCTTTGAAGATTTTGAAGATGTCTTGGAAAAATGAAAGACCAATTGAAAGAAAATCACAAGACTTAGAAGCTCTATTTGAAGATTTGAAAAAGTCTTGAATCATTTGGAAGATTGGATATTGATTAAAGAACTCTACAAGTAATCAAATTGAATTAATTCAATCTTGAAGAGATTGAAGGTGTTCTTGAAGATCAACAAGTTTTAGAGAAGTCTTTTTAAGTTGTGAAAGTCTTATGGATGATCATTGAAGAGCTTGAAGAAGACTGACTAAACCTATTGGAGTTTTTGGGTAAAAGAGTCGACCCATAAAATTTCAAGAGTTGACACATTGAGACAGTGGCGCTGGACAAGAGGACACTGACAAAAAGAGACGACCCTTTTATTCTAAGAGTCGACACATTGGTCGAAAATGCAAAGTCTTTAAGAAGGTTCAAAAAAGATTGACACATCGTTTCTCATGAGTCAACATATTTGGACAGAGCCTTGATGAAATTTGGTGAAAATAAAAAACGAGCGACTTCTATTTCACAGGGGTTGATACATTTAGATAGAAAGTTGAGGATGTTGGCACCAACACAAAAAATGTTGACTCTCTCAGAAACATGGTGGACACATTTGCTGCAACGGCTAGTTTTTTGAACATTCTGTCAGCGCGATTTTGCATTCAATGCACTCCTAACCACCACTAATGGCTAGAATCAGTGCAAGATCATAAATATAAGATCCCCACAACATTTATACCCAAGAATACAATATTATTTGTGCTAAATCAAAGATCAAAGATGAATATTTTGAGCCCTAACTACCATATCTATTTTGCTGAGTGATTAGGGTTGATTGCTAAGCTACACTTGTTTATCTACTCTTGTTGAGAGTTGCCTATTGTATAAATCTTGTGCGTTTATAAACCTATGAGTTTGAGTATTCTTAAGAAAAATACTTGTCAGTTTGAATGAAACTTAGACAAAATTACTTAGATCTTTGAGAGTTTGGAAATAACTCTTGTAAAAAGTGAGCTGGGCACTTGGGCAACGATCACCTATCGTGTAAAGAGACTTTCACATAGTGGAAGAGCTATCAAGGGAATATTGGGGGTGAGGACGTAGGTCACACATTGTGGCTGAACCTCGGTAAATCTTGGTGTTCATCTCTATTCTGTTTTTCTTCCTTGCATCTTATAGCTTGCTTGCACTGTTCATTCATTACTTGGTTGTTGTTCCATTACTTAATTAGTTTTTAGTTACATTATTTGGTATTAATTTTAAGAAACCGAATTCAACATCCCTCTTGGGTTGCATATTCGGGCCAACAAATTCATATTGGTTACATGTTGTTGGATGCCTAGTTTAAGCTTTGAAATAAGTATAGGTTTGGTTTTAAATCTAGGGTGATAAGAGATTATGTTATGGATTTGATAACTTAGATATTATTGGTTTTACTTTTGTGTGGTATTAATGTTGGTTTAGACGTGGGTTAAAATCTGTTAGCCCTAAGTTTATTCATATGAAATTTTATATCTGGTTTTGATAATAACTTACTTTGATTTATAAATATTTTTTTAATTAAATATATTCAATGCTTTTAATCCTTAGTCTAGTTGGTATAATAAAGTTTTGTAGGATTATAAAGTATTTGAAAGAGTGATCAAGACTTGAAAGTTATATCTAAATCCTTGAGAATCATGTTTTAAGGAAACTTGATTCAAGAAAGAAAATTAGAGAACATAATTTTCTTTTAAGGTTAAAAATTCAATGAAACTATATCCTATGATACAACCATAGTTTTTTGCTTATATCTTTTGATCTAACCGTTGGATTGATGTGATTCTAATGGCATTCAAAAAAAATACTCAAATATCTAATTATGGTGTTTTATAAAATTTTCATGAAAAAGTTGTTTTCTTGAACGAAAATGAGCTGAAAGGTAACTTATTGGATTTGAAATTCGATATATGGTAGCCAAAAGACAGTCATGATTATTTGGCCATATCTTTTGATCCAGAAGTTTAAATGATCTAATTCTTGATGTGCTAAAAATCTATCTTACATATCTACCATATTTCTCTTGGATGAAATTTCAAATTTGAATGTTATCTAGATGAAAAAGGAGCATACATCTGACTTAGTGCTGTAGAAATTTAAAGATGACAATTAGAAAGATAGCCTGAGTATTTCACTTATATCTTTTGACTTTGATCTTTAAATACTTTGATTCTTGAGGATCTGAAAATATAAGATCCATCTACATTTCATATCTTATAGAGATTTTTAAACTCGAATGTTTGCTATATGAAAAAACTAATACAAATTGACATAACTGTGTAAAAATTTAAATATGCTAACTGGGAGACAGTTCAAGTAATTTGATCATAACTTTGATCTGACGATTAGATCGGTCTGATTCTTGAGGTTATGAAAAACTGACTTCCATGTCTACGAATTTTCTCTTATAGCTATTTCAAATATGAATGTTATGAAGGAGAAAATCAAGGTGTAGGTGAAAGCATTTGATTAGAAATTCAAAAACTTGTCTGGCAGCAAGTAGCTCAATTGGAAGAAATGTCTTCAATGCTTTCCAACGGCTATAAACTCATTTGAAGCTACAATTCATCCTCATATCTTCATCTATAAATAGAGATACATTTGAAAAACAATAAGAGCATTAAGAGTAATAAAAGATTGTACATCAAAGTGATATTCATCTTATAAAGTACTTGAGAGCTTAATTGTCTTTTATCTTGTAATGTTTTGAGAGCTTTATTGACACATCTATTCTTTGAGAGAATTTATTTATAAGTAAGAGTGGTTGTACTCTTGTTATTTCTTCTTCTAAGAGAGAGACTAGTTAAGGAAAATAGCTAGGGTTGGGTGTGACTAGCATTTGTATAAAAACTAGTTAACACGAGGGATCACTTAGTTGGATGTGACTCACACATATGTAAAAACTAGTTAGAGGAGTGTGACTAGCATCTGTAAAAAAACTAGCTGTAAAAGAGGACTAGTGCTTGGATTAAAAGGCTAGTAGCTGTACATGCAGTTTGGATATAGTGGAGAAAAATCTCAATAAATAAGCCTTAAGGAGTGGACGTAGATTTTGTAGTTGAAGTCAAACCACGATAAATTTTGGTATCATATTTTCTTCTCTTTATCTATTTACTTTATAGTTTGAATTGCTTACATTGATTTACAATATATTATTAGTTAATTAATATTTATTTGAATATTTAGTTAGAATTTTTAAATCTAAAATTATTTATTAAATTATTGTTTAAACTCAATTCACCCTCCTTTTAGGTTTACCACCTGAACTAACAAAATCTACTTGTAATTGAGCATGATTTGGTATGTGCTTGGAGCCTTGGCACTAGGATTTGCATTAGAGTAAACGCTTGATGTCTCATTTGGCGGGATTCACGCATCCTTTGGGTGATACCCCATAAAGTGCAAATGAAGTTATTGGTGGACTAGTACTCCCTCCTTAATATGACTGGTTGTGTATGTACTTGCATTGAGTTGGACTTAGTCAAGTCTTGATATTTTATTTATTTATTACTTCAATTTTGGTCTAATAGAATTAACTTGACCTTGTTGATGTTGAGAAGCAAATGGGGACTTTTGGTGATAGTGTTCTGGCGAAGAATGTTGACGTATGATACTTAATTTGTAGATATTTAATTTGTTGTGGACTATATCATTGTATATGTTTATTATGTAAGTGTAAATACTATCTAATACTGTGGGAGATTGAAATCGGTAATGCTGTATTGATCATTTATATTATGTTACCTATGTTAGATGGGTGTATCTTGTTTATTTTATTGTTCCATAATATTATTTATGTAAATGTAGAAAATACCAGATTTGTGACTTGAATCTTGTTTATCATTGATTAGTTATTCGATTCATTTGTGTGTTTGGTTTATAGCATTAGAAATTGGGTTGAGAGTTAGATTTGTAATTGTATTCTATATACTCTCATGCATCCTTTATTGTACATATGCACATGTCACCTCACATTTATAAGCTTTGTAGTATAACCTCCTACTAGGCTATTGTATGCTCATCTCACCACAGTTGCAGGTGGACAACCGAGCAAATAGATTGTTGGTTCGAGGAACCAAGCAATTGAGGCCTTTATATCTTTTTTTAAACCACCATTTGTTATATCTTTGAGTTATTATATCCCTTACTTTCAGTCGGACTGTATAATATTTATTCTATGTCTTTCTGTTGGATTTTATTTTTAGATAATTGTACGCCATTTATTAATATCACTCAGAATGTTAAATATTTGAAATTTATAATGTAATATATTGGAGGATTAATTTATATTTTTGGTGGATGACTACCACACTTATAAATGCTTGGAGAATGTTTTAAAATAATTGTTGGTCGGTTGTTGGAAAAAATATTTTGTTAGAATTTTGAACAGATTTTTCATTAAAAATAATTTTAGTCGAATTTACAAATAAACCCACGTAGTTTTCTTCCAGAAATTTTCAAAATAAAAACTCTCTTTTGAAAAACCTTTTCTTAAAATCATTTTAACTAAAATTTAACGTGAATTCTTGATCTTTGACTTGAACTTTTAAACGTTTGAAATTTTATTTCTCGAAAAAATTAACTTTTCAAAAATTAGGGCATGACAGTTCCAAATGGTGACCAACCCATTGAGCACTCAAGCGGGTGATAACAACAGCTACAATTACCTGTTGAACATAACCATTGCGTTAACGCGACAGTTTCTAGCACGATATATTTTGATGACCGGTTAGCGGTGTACGAGGTGGACCATGTGCTCCTTCCATTGCGTTTTGTTATATCTCCGGCACAGGCTCCGTCGCCGCCATTGAAGCTTGAGGAGGCTCCGACACCTTCAGGGTCCACTGTTGACACTAAGGTTGCGTTTGGCACTAGCTTTTTCGCCGACTTTTTTGAAGCTTATAAGCAAAAAAGTTAAAAAAATTTAACTTTTTGCTTTTTTGTTTATTTTTATCTAAACTAAAATCAGAAAAGCAAAAAAACTAAAAAAACTTGATTTTTTTACTAGCAAACTTAAAAAAAAAACTTGACTTTTAAGCCCTACCAAATGGGTATTGTGGGGGAACAGCCTGCGGCCCAACCCAGCGGACCAGGCCCAATTTGCATGAATTAAAAATGGGGTGCCTGGTGGCCTAAGTCAGAGTCACAAGACAGGATGGCCCAAACCGCCGACCTTGAACCTGCCATGGCCTAAACCGCTAGTGGTGTTCGAACATTAAATGCAAAGTTGACCCGCATTAAATGGAAGGGCGGCTTCCCACGTGAGGTCGACATGCATGTCCGGTCAGCCGAAATCCCCAACGACGGTGAGCCAGACCATGTAAGATGTCAGGTGGCGTTAATGATGATGCCTACCTAGCAGGTCATAAGAGCCTGCTGGTAGGCCAAGGCCAAAGACACTCCATCAATTATGCTATAAATACCCAAGAGATCAAGATCCAGGTATGGAGAAATAACTCGAAATATACACGCCTTTTTATTCATTCAAAACACGATCAAGCTTGCTAACTTAATCGTCGGAGTGTGATCGGCTCACCAAGGGCCGACCCATTCTAACCTTTTTCTTCTCCTTGTAGAAAAAGTTTAAACTCATCCATTTGGGCTTAAGGGATCGGCCCGGCCTTCCCAGAAATCCCACTTACAATTGGCGCTGTCTGTGGGAAGGCTTACCATGAGTCTGAACGACCGAAGGGGAAGAGGAGAAAACCACGACGGTAGAGGTAGCAGAGCCTCTTCCAGCAGAGATCAAACTAACTCGGCGCACTACCAATCTACCCCAATAGATCGGCACCGAGGTAGAACACTGAGGTCGGAGATAAGAACTCTTGCCGAAAGCCACCCGGAAGCACAAGACGAACTGCAGAGGAATAGAGACTATGTTAGGGACAGAAACTTCCGCAGGCACCACCATCGAGACCTTGCCCCATTGCCCTCCAGCGATCGACTACCCACCGAAGACACACTCTGTGTGGCGGAAAGGGAAATTTGGCGGTGCGGCGAATAGATTGCCTACCTCACTTCCCAAGTTCGGGTCATGAGGGAGGAAATCTCAGGAAGGAATGGGCATGGTAGAGAAAGGTCCCCCAACCACGAAAGGGTTCTTGGTAGTAGGAATGATCCGGCGTCACGGGTAAGAGGCAGCCACCTCTCTAGTACTGGACGCTGTGATAACGTGCGAAAAGATCGGCCCGGGGGGGGGGGGGGGGGGAAGGAGTCAGGCCCCACCAAATGACGAGCGAGGGGGAGAAGATCGGCGGAAGAGAAACTGGGACAAATGGTACAACGAAAAACAGGAAGATAGACAACAGCAGACTAAGGAGCGCATGGCCCATGACTTGGTCAAGAAGGCCTTGGACCAAATTACATCTTCCCCATTCATCGAGGAGATTGAGTCCCACCCAGTTCCTCGAAAGTTCACCCCACCGAAGTTCACTCTTTACGATGGAAGGGCCGACCCATTCTAATCTTTTTCTTCTCCTTGCAGAAAGAGTTTGGACTCATCCATTTGAGCTTGAGGGATCGGCCCGGCCTTCCCGGAGAATCCCACTTACAGGTACTAAGTCTTTGGGTTCAGGGAGTGTTATTATTCACCATACAGTCATTGCGATGTCCTTTATGGGTCCTATTGTTGCAGCATTTTCTTTTTGCGTTTAAGTTAAGAGTTTGGTTGATGATGATTTGCTTTTGTGTATGTACCAATACTGTTGTGTTTTCACCTACATCAAATTATTCTATTGATTCCTGAATAATCTTTCTCTGTCTATATATGTATATATATGTATCCAAAAATTGGGAGATTGAAAACCTTTGGTAGCTATATCAAGAATTAATTTGGTCTTACCATACATCCTAGTATGTTGGACGTGGTTTTGTTGAGGTCATTAATGGTGTTGTTGCTGCTATCGATAGTTGTTACTGTGACTATTAATGGTGTTGTTGCTACTGCTGTCAATGACGTGGCCCGATGAAAAGATGTCGTGTGGCAAGCCTTATAATTGCCACTTGCACTAGATTCTAAACATTAAAAACCTCTTGGTTGTTGTTGTTGTTAATGATGTGACCTAATAAAAAGATGCCGTGTGGCAAGCCTTATGATTGCTGCTTGTACTAGATTCTAAACATTAAAAACTCTCGACTGTTGCGGCTATTGATGATGTGGCCCAATAAAAAGATGTCTGTGTAACAAGCCTTCCAACTACCATTTGCACTAGATTCTAAACATTAGACACCTCTTGTTTATATCTCTCTCTTTCTTACTTTGTCCTGTTATTAATTGCCTATATTTATTTATTTTTTTGAACTACTTTCCATTAAAAGAGCTTGAACTTGAGAAAATTTTTAAGGTTAATTACAAACACACCCTTTGAATTATGACTCAGTATCAGTAAGTTCCTTTAAATTCTAAAACATAACACATTGACCCTTGAACTACTAATTTGTATCAGTCAACATCTTTTGTCAGCAGTCTAATAGAAAAATAGATGAAAATTTTTTATTAAGACTTATATATATTCACAAAAGTATGGTTTTATATCTAAATTGATCTCCTCTTGTTATAATAATTACCTAACAACTGAAATATCTCTTGAAATGACATATAAATATAGGGGCAATACAAGAGGTAGTTTAGTCATTAGATAATTATTACAAGAAGAAAATGTAATTTAAGCATAAAATGAACTTTTGTGAACATATACAAGTTACATTATAAGTTTTCATCTGCTAATAGATTGCTAATTTATTACAAACAAAAGGGGTTGTTTGATACAAATTAATAGTTTAAAGGTCACTTTGTTATGTTTTCCAATTTAAGAGGCTTAGTGATGCTGAATTATAGTTCAAGGAGTGTGTCTGTAATTAATCCAAAACTTTACCCTCCCTACGCAGCCACCATTGCCGGCAGAGCTATGCACCACCGTCTTTCTTTTCCATCCAAGTCCCTACTGGTGGTTAAGCCAAAAGCCAACATTTACAATTACACCTGCAAATCAATCTATTTGTGAGATCTGAAATTCCGAATGCATAATTTTATATTTGAAGGAAATTAATCATCTCTATTGATGGGTGTCTTTTGGTTCAAGAAATGGTTTGAGTGGAGACACAATGAGTGAATTGGTTTCTGTATCATATTCACAATTGAGCACATGATTGAATCTAAATTATTAGGGATTTAAGAGAAACAAAAAAAATCTCAAATTAATTGGTAACTGCTTCAATTATTAAATGGAATGTTTACAAATACAAAGCAATGCCTGTGGTGTATGGAGATTGGAGAGAGAGAGAGAGAGAGGAGGTGAGGTCTGTCTACTGTTATGGTATTTAAAAGATATATATATACATATAGCGAGAGTGAAGGCGGTGCGTTGGTTTGGCTACAGGCTGTTGAGTTTAGAGAGAGAAAGAGGAAGAGAAAGTTGAGTGGCCGTCCATGGTAGCCACGGCTAGATGCTTCAGCTGTGTCTTCGATTTAGAGAGACGGGGAAAGGAAGTTGGGTTATCTACAGAACGTGAGATCTGAGAAAGAGGTTAGGACATCACTGTGATATTGGCTCCCTGTGATGAGTAGGAAGAAGAAAGGGTTCCGCAGATGAATGGCGCTCGCCGGTGAACAAAACGACGAAAGCCCTCTGACGAAGATGTATAACAGCTTAGATAGAATAAAGTTAAAAACAACAACAAAAAAACGTGAGTATTCTCAGTTTTTATCTTAATTTTTCAACAGAGTTCTTGGGAAAGCTCATAGGCTTTTAATGTTTAGAATTTCATACAAACAGCACTTATAAGGCTTGTCGCACGGTATCTCCTCATTGAGCCACGTTATCGATAGTGGCAATAACACCATTAATAACTGCAACAAAATCGAGCCCTGCGTGCCCTGCCATCTAATCATGTGTACACATCTTAGTTTTTCTTCACTACTCAAAATCATTTTGTGCACAGATCCCCAAGGTTGAAGGCAGCTATGATCGTGCTTAGATAGAGATGGTGGTCTTTCTCTGATTAACAAGCCGACCAGCAAGTATTCTGAGTCTGCGAAGCCTAGATCCCGTGGTTGGAGTTTTCGGGCTACCGTTAGCGTGAAATTTGGTTTCCACCCTTAAAAGGCCAATTTTTTGTTAAAGTCTTCAAATGACTATATTTATCAACAAAAGCAAAAATTCATGGCTAATACCTGTGGCAAAATCTTGTTGCTAAAATTCGTCTTAAAAATTTTTTCGAATAGAATTTTAACGTTGAATCCTTCTACACTTAATTGAGGAATGCACTGCGTCACAAAATAAAAAAGTTTTGGTATTAGAACAATTTTCTTGCTAAAATGTATTCGTGATAAGCAATTGCATGTTCGTCTCAAAAGAGAATCAGAGACCAACCTTTAGCAACGAGTAAACTTCCCTCTCAAAAGAGTTTTAGCAAGAAATATGTGGCTTTTAATGATGAATTGTTTCCTCACTAAAAGGCCAATTTTTTGTAATTATATATATACATACCAACTTCAGCAACACATTGAAGTAGTATTTGGTATCAGCTAGCTAGCACTACTCATTTGTTTCAAATAGAAGGATTGAGGGTGAGAGATGAGGTGATCAAAACATAAGCTAGCTTTACAAGTTTCCTTTGAACAAGCATGAAAGTATTTTTATGTTCTATATAGTCTTGAATTATGAGTTCAATTTTGATTTAGAATAACCAAGTTTTCAGGCATATTTAATTAATATGCCACTGATAAATATTATCAATGCATCCAGGTGAGAAATACTATACATGCCTCGTGGGTTTTCTACATAAATTTAGTGTCTTGTGTGTCTCTATATTATTGTATTAACTTTGGGTAATGCCATGTAAGCCAAAAAAAAAAAAAAAATACATACAAAATTTAGAGCAATAATATATACAAACTCTTTTTTCACCTATTTTTTTTAACCTACTAGACACAATGCATGTGGAATTTATATTAATAAATGCATGTGCACTCCATTCACTTTTATCTAGTCGGTAAGAAAGTAAGTCATAAAATGGTTTACATATAATATTTCTCCAGAATGGTTCTTAATTGTAATAATGTTACCGTCACATTATCCTAATGGTTATTTTTTATATGAATTTTATTTTGTAAAAAAAGCATTTTTATTATTTTTATTTGGTTGGTTGATTGGTTTTCTGGGTTAGTTTGGGCAGTATTATTACTGTCTTGATTGAGTTAATTTGATTTGAATTTTTTTCCCATCGTTGTGGTCTTTTTGAGAGAGAGAGACAGAGAGACAGAGAGAGTTTACTCAAAAGAATTATTCGATTCAAGTAAAAACATAACAGCACACACAATCAACACCAACCACCTCTCAACTCAAATACACAAAGACAATGCTGCAACAAGAAAACCTGCAAAGAACATCAGATTGAATGCATGACAATCAATCTCCCGAATTGCACCGGAAGTTTTCACCGAAGAATCGCCAGCGGTGGAGGTGGAGGACCCTGAAGGAGATGGAGCCTCTTTCACAGCCGGCTTCAACGGCGCCGCCGGAGCCAGAGCCGGTGCCGGAGTTACAAAAAAAGACAACGGAAGCAGCACCCGCTCCACCTGATACACCGCCAGCTGGTTATCACTATAAACCGTGCCGGAAATCGTCGTGTTAACAATCCCGGTCGATATATTCACCACATTTCCTGACGTGGTTATATTCATCGGGTACTCGACTTTACTCCCGGCCTCTGTGCTTGCCGGGTTGCTCACGGTTTGGAACGCCGTGAGAGAAAGGAAAGAAGAGATGAGATGGAACTTCACCAGCTGGAATTTTTGCTGATCGGAATAGGAGTTTAGGGCACCTGTTGCAGAGTCAGAAAATTGTTCACGAAGCAACCATAAATCATAACAAAAAAAAATTATTTTTTTTATATACACTTAACTTTTATACATATGTATAAGATATAGTAATTAATATATATACACATATATATATATGTGGGTCTTTAAAATAAAGTAACTATTTAAGAGAGTATTTATAAAATTTTAGTAGACAAAAATGAAAAAGTATTAACTATGGTAAAAATAAAATATTTAAAAATTTGAGGGGTATTTAAAAAATTTTAGAGGAAAATTTTTTTAATATATTTTTAAATTGTATATAAAATGATAAAATATTTAAAAATTTGAGAAAGATATTTTTAAATTTTTAAGGGTTAAATTAAATTTAAAAAAAAAAAAAAACTATAGGTAAAAATATAATGCACATGCTCCCTCCTGACCTGTTGTGAGGCTACCGAAGGCATTATCGGTCGGGGCAAACACGGTTAGGCCTTGACTTGAATCGTTGAGGTCTTTGTGAATTTCGTCGTCCATTTTTGTGCTCTTTAGTAGCCGAATCAGGATAGTGAAGTGGCCGGCTTTCTCGAGGATTGCGGTGATGTTGGGTGCGCCTGATCGGGCTGCCGGAGCTTGAACCAGAGGCTGAGTAAGTGACGGAGCTTGTGCCGGAGATGGAGCGGCTGGAGGAGATTGTGCCGGAGACTGAGCAACTGGAGCTTGTGCCGGCGACTGAGCGAAAAGTTTGGGGCAGCAGAGGAAGATAAGGAGAAGTGGGAATTGTGAGAGAAGCTGCTTCGACATTTTTGTGGACATTCTTTAATGCGCAGTGTGGGCTGAGGCTGAGCTACTGGTTTGAAGTGAAAATGAAGAAGATTTGTACGTGTTGTGCTGTAAGGGAATTGGGTTTTTATTGAGGGGATGAGATGGGAAGTGAGTAAGAAGTTAGGTAAGAAGATGTATTTTAAGGTGGCGAGAGAACATTGAGAACATTGAGAGAGAGAGAGAGAGAGAGAGAGAGATGAGAGGGGTGGTGATGGTGCTGAAGCAGCTAGTGAGTTTGCTTAGCAATGGGGAAAAACAGCTGATTACGTGATTGAAGTCTTTGTGGATAGCATTGAATGATCTTCATTTTGCTTGTTGCTTTGGGACATCCATGTGATGTGAGGAAAGCTTCCTCTTCAAATTTTTTATACAAGCACAAGCACCAGATCCATTTAAAACAAAGAAAAATACTACAACTATTAGTTTTGTTTATCAAATTTTTATCATAGATAAACACAAATTAGTTAATACAACATATATTAGATAATGTGGATCCATCTAGTATTATAGCATTACTCACAATGATTATGACATTGAGAAGGGATTAATATATAGTTGCCTCCTTATAGGTTCCTTGGGATTGAAAAACCTCAATTAATTTTATTTATAGTCTAACGTAGAATCACAAAAAACCTTAATAAATATTATGGTCCATAAGCCTTTTTTAAACCGAAATACTCAATGATTTTGAAATTCAGGCACGAAAACG
The DNA here is from genome assembly GCA_033060915.1 of Euryodendron excelsum. Classification (NCBI taxonomy): domain Eukaryota; kingdom Viridiplantae; phylum Streptophyta; class Magnoliopsida; order Ericales; family Pentaphylacaceae; genus Euryodendron; species Euryodendron excelsum. Next base: position 34,122,912 of record CM065392.1, on the reverse strand, counting down.
AGCGAGAACAGACATGCAGTTAATTAACAAGTTGTGTTTTTCTTCAAAAAATATCCAAAATTCAATCTCTTACTTCCTTAGAGTTCTGAATTATGATAAGCCCTGATAAACTTTTTAAATGGCTATGAAAACTGCAAAAACTAGTTTCGTTGGACACTTCCACAAATAACATCATAGAAAGGTAATACATAAGAGCATTCAAAACCTTTACATGCTATTTTTGCAATTCGTCTTGATTTATCATATCGTTTCGTCCACAGAATGATTTCATTAATTTCTACAAAAATGTTATTGAATTGATGACTCTCTATGCTTTCATATATAGGCTTATGTACCATCATTCAATCAGAACAGAAGACATGCCTTAATTGAAATTTTCCAGAAAATAATTGATAGACTGTGTATAATGTTGAGTTGACATCGATGCAAATTGGTTCAACATCTATATATATATATATAAGGACTCATATTTGACAGACTTATGTGTTACAACATAGTTCTTATGAGCTTGGGCAAGGGATATTATGAGGTGTTTGTATGCTTTTCATGTTCTAACCCTGTAAGCAGTAGCATCTCCCTCACTGCTTCATAGATAAGCATTGAAAACCATTTAATTGACATCTTACTTATTACTAGATATCCTGCAATGCCTAAGTTGCTTTAGATTAAAACTAGAAGTTATGAAAGATCAATCAATTTGGGCATTTCTTTCATCTGATTATAGCATAATTATCTGTGTGTGGGAACATGTAATATTGGCTTATAACCTAATGTAAGAAAATAAAAAAAGTAAGAACCTTAATTGTTTGATCTAGTATAATGCTAGTGTTAGAATTATTATCAACACATCCATATGAAAACTAAAGAATAATATACCATACTAGAAAAAGTCAAGTATTACAGTCATACCCAACTTTTTTTGGTGCGACCGCTGTTGCAATCGTGTATGTTGTAATAAACTGTAGCGACAAAATCGGAGAGGCTGGCGTTCTGACTGTTGTACTGAAAATTTGTCTGCCTAATAGGATGGATCGAATGCCAATAAAAACCAACACCCCATACATTAGCCCACTCAAATTCAACAAAAACAAAAAAAAAAAAATGTTCCCAAAACAAAACAAAGCTCTGTGACCAAAGCTTATGGATATACAGTAGAAACCCATTTGGTGCAAAAGAAATTTGGAAGTACTCCTTTTTAGTTAAAGGTCCATCTCGCAATTCCACAGTTGGGAAAATTTCAAGGCCTTTGCATGCAGAGCCCAAAGCCCGCAATGGGCTTCAAGCACAGACACAAAAGGGGTGTGATTCAAAAAACATATGAACCATAGCCGAATAAGAAACAAAGCCCATTTTAAGTTTATGTGGTTTGATTAGATGATTGCCTTTGCAAGAGTTCGAAAGAGTAATCGGTCGAAAATTTGAACATTATGGTTGTATTTAAAACTTAAATTTATTAAAGAATTTTTGTTAGTTTTTTTCTCACATTTTTCTTTTTCTTTTATTTTTCATCATCAAATTTGAGTTCTAAATACAGCCTATGTAAAAAATGAAATAGAAAAACAAAGCCCATAAGAAGGACAACTGTCTTTCAAATATTGCCAATATGGACTAAACAAGCTCAACTCCAAAACCAGCTCTCCTTCTCCCCAAAAGGAAAATAGAAAGTAGTGAGAGAGATACTAAAACAAAGCTTGCAGTGAGTCACAATTGATGGCTTCCTTAGTTCCAAGGAGTGCATAAGGAATAATTTAAGTACATTCTACTTGGATTGGGGCAAAAAAAAGTCGACTCCAAGGACCACAAGTATTAAAGTATATTGACCTCTCTTCAATATGATTCTTCACAAACTACACCTAATTGCTATATTGGAACTAGCAATGCCACACAAACAAAGATATTTGTCAGAGATTTGTAAATTCAAAGGGCCGTTTGACATTCATTCTTGCTATGTCATTCTGGAGGTGATTTAGAGTAGATGACAAAGATAATATTAAATACTTAATCAAACCCCAAATAATTTTGTTATCCACTAAGCTAACTGTTTCTTCGGTTGTTCTATACAATTAAGTGTACATAAAAGTCATAAATTACTAAATAAATTAATTACTATCATATAAATGATTTTATATATAGATTTTTGTGTTCTCACTTATCTAAAAACTTGTTTCAGAATGTACACAAATTTCTCATGAAGTTTAAAAAATTGATTTCTAACAAATGATATTCTAGGATTTAGGGTTTTTCATATTATCACATTTCTCATATTAATAAGTAACAACTATAACATAATCAACATCAATGCTATATATATGTTCTTTCCTTAGAAATAAGTAAATTAGGCGAATCTTTAGAGGAAATTATTTGACGCTCTTGGAGTGTCATGTCATCTCATAAATAGGGACAAATATTTAACTATAAAATAATATCAACTACTACTATTAAAATTTAAATATTACAGTATAAAACTCATTATTACATGAAAAATAAAAAATTGTACATAAAAATATGGCATAATTAACATTAATGCTATGTATCTGTTCTTCTCTTGGAGCGAAGTAAAATAGGCTAATTTTTAAAAAAAAATTATTTAATGCTCTTAGAGTATTATATCCCTTCATAAGTGCGAACAAATGTTTAATAATAAAATAATATTAATTATTGTCCTGAAAATTTAAATATTATAGTGTAAAACTCATTATTACATAAAAAATAAAAAATCGTACATAAAAATATGAGTACTACATTTTTTTTTCATAAATAAATTGGGTCACCCTTAACTGCGTGGGTCCCATAGATGTATTTGGGCCCTACGTCTCACTACGTTTTGACAAAAAAAAAGAAGAAGCAAGGTGATGTGGTGCTTGAATAGCACCGAATAATTTTTTCATCTTCAGAGTTGTATGAATCTCAACGCCGCATGAGAGAGGGAGAGAGTTGTCCCCACCGTGGATCCAGTCGACTAGCATTATCAAAGAAAGTCAATCATCACCCCCTTGAAGGAAAACAACCCTTTTTCTTCACAACGGTCCATTAAAAGTTACAAATCCACAGAATCCAAACCCTTGATCCATCACCAGTCCCCTTGAGAAGAGTACAGAGAAATTTTTTGACAGAATTCAAGATCCTAATTTTGAAAACTCTCACAAAAACCCTAAATTTAAAATGTCATGATCTTCTTGTCCTTCTGCATATCCATACATGTATATATATATGTATGTATATATGTATAACATATCATCATCGTCGTCGTCGTCATCATTTTGATAAACTATGATGAACAGCAACACTAACACGATGATGTCTTCGTCACCATCATCGGCGGCCACCAACGCGCAATCACCAGGTCTGAAGACGTATTTCAAAACCCCAGAAGGCCGTTACAAGCTCCAGTACGAGAAGACCCACCCTGCAGGTCTCCTTCACTATGCCCATGGCAAGACCGTCACTCAGGTTTTTCTCCATTCCCATTTCTGCAAATTCGTTTTTGGAATTAACCTATATTGAAACTCAATTTTTTGGATTCAACCCATTTGATAAAATCCTTTTTTTCTGAACTGAATGCTTTTTGGGTCAATTTAGATGCTTCCTGTCTCGGGTACTTAAATTTTGTTTGCTTTTCTTAATAGCCATATTTCAAAATCGAATTTTGATATCAAATAATTTATTTTTCATGTACATATGTTAGGTAATTTGGATTCTTTTATCTCAGGATACTAATTTATTGGGGTTTTTTTTTTTTACCCAATTTTCCAAACCAATATTAGGAGTATAGCCATTGTTTAAACTCAAGTTTTTCCATCAATTTGAATTGTCTTTCGTTAATTTTGGTTCTTTTAGCGTGAGATGCTTTTTTTCAGTGTTGCTCGATACCAGTTTGCCAAATAAATCCATTTTTTGGATAAAAAAATTAAAGCAATTTTTTGTTCAGTTTAATTATTTTGGTACCTGGTAGTACTTTTCTTTTTCCTATTTTTTTTGTCAGATAGTCTCAATATCTTTTCCAAAATCAAAGTTTGGACTCTATGGTGAACTATTTGTGGTTAATTTTGTTTGTCAGGTAACCCTAGCTCCTCTCAAGGATAAGCCAGCACACACCCCAACATCAACGTCATCAAGCATGGGTGTTAGCAGTGGTGTGAGATCAGCGGCAGCGAGGCTCTTAGGCGGTGGGAATGGGAGTCGGGCACTTAGTTTCGTTGGAGGCAATGGCGGGAGTAAGTCTGTTAGTGGGACTAGTAGAGTTGGATCACTGGGGGCTTCAAGTTCCAATAGTTTGATGGGTAATTCAAATTTTGATGGCAAAGGAACTTACTTGGTGTTTAATGTCGGTGATGCAATTTTCATAAGTGATTTGAATTCTCAGGATAAGGTACTTTGGTGTTCATGTGCATTGTTTTGCCTGAATTGGCAGTATGTCCTGTAGGATTAATTTTGAGAGGTTGTTTGTTCAATGCAGGATCCTATAAAGTCTATAAATTTTGGTAATTCAAATCCTGTTTGCCATGCATTTGATCCGGATGCTAAGGATGGGCATGATTTGCTTATTGGGTTGATATCTGGAGATGGTAATTTTTTCTTGTACTTGAAAATTGAAATTCTGATGTGCAGTTTTGTGCTTTTGTGAGTTATAATTTGGTTTGTGTTTTTTCATAGTCTATTCAGTGTCTCTACGACAGCAGTTACAAGATGTTGGAAAGAAACTTGTTGGAGCCCAGCATTATAACAAAGATGGTTGTGTTAATAATAGGCAAGACCTTAACTACTATTACCCTATGAATGCACAATTCTAATCGCTCTTCATTAGGCAACATCGCTAAATTGTTTTTATATATATCTACTCTGTCTCTAAGTATTGTCTTTTCAGTTTCAGCACTTTCTCATCATGAATGTTGTTTATTGAAGAAAAATGCTCACATATTCATGTGTAAAGTCATTTTAGGGAAGAGAAGGGTTTGATCAATGACTGATTATGTCATCTTTACAGTCTTTTTTAAGATTCTTCTTAGTAGACTATCGTGCATTGGTGATTTTCCATTACCCTCTTGTAACATAATGTGGAAACCTGAAATGGAAAAGTCATAGTCTAACTTAATCAGAGCATGGGGATTGCATCGCAATTAAAATTTAGAAGTAGACCTTGTAATGCCAAAGGGGTGGTGGGGATGAGGGAGTAAAAATTTTTGCTGCCTGTCTATGAAACATGCCCACTTGTTGTAAAGATCTGTGTCTTTTTTATGAAACAAAAGGCAGCCTGATAACAGAATTATTACTAAACTGTTCTTCTGTGTTAAACATCTAGATTCTGTATAATCCTATATTTTCCTTGATATTGATATGGGATTGGTATGATGTCCAATTATTTTCCATCAAAAAAATCCTTTTTACCATAAGGTGTAGGCTTATTAAGTTGAATTGTTGAAATACATAAACATCATTGTATTGTGGAATTGTTTTTCATAAGTGCTATTGTATTGTGGAATATCAATAAATTATTTCCAAATTGAACTCATCTCAACGATGTCTATAAAGCAACATTTGGAATTGTAGAATAATAGCAATTTAATTCCTAAAACTCCTCCTAGGTTCCTGGTTAGGACATGCTTCGAAGAGATTAATATGCTATAACAATCTTTCAAGGTTGTAAAAGGTAAGTGTTTAAAGAGTCATGGAAAGAAATTGACCAAGCTGAAGATATTCATTGCTCATCATGGAAGTAATTGTAGGAACCAGTATTCAAAGTGCAACATCAAAAAAACATTGTAAAAGAAAAAATAATATTATTTTTAATTAGGCGGGCTTGGGATTTCATTTTAGTCCCAATAGGAATTATTTCTAGCGTAAGTATCCTTCCATGAGCTACCACCTTAGAAGGAACTTCAGTATTTTAAATGCTTTTCCTATGAAAGCCCCCATCAAATATGTTGATTAATTATTATAAGATGAATTGACCTAAAACCTCCTGTAAGTGGAAGTTCTCAATCTGATCTTTCCCTTTCCCTATCTGCTCTGCTTTGTGCAATGCCTTTAAAACTTCAACAATGTACCACCTCCCAATCATGTAATGGTGGCAGATAACCACATCCCATATCGTCCTACCACCATCCACTCTCAAACAATTAGCCATTGAAGTCCATTTACCAACATCAGTATAGAATAATATTGTAAATGACCTCCTCAAAGTAGCTCCTCCACACCATGAATTGTACCAAAATCTCACCCAATCTCCGTCTCCTACCACGGATTGAACATATTGTGGGAACTCATTTTATCCCTTCCTAATGCCTTTACAAACACGTACTCCATGGGAATTGGTGATCTCCATTGTAGACCACCTTACCCATTCACAACTGTACTTTATGGATATTGCTCTCCTTTTAAGCTTATCTTGTTCACAACTAAACATCCATAACTATTTTCTCAACAAGGCACGATTGAATATATCAAGCCTCCTAATGCCTAACCCTTCTGCAATTTCCTCATACCAATGTTATAAGAAAACGCTAATACCTCAGCGGTTTATGTTTTTGGAAAGACATTCCGAATCACAGTACACTTTCATTCCAAAATAGTGAATTTGGTGATCCAATGCAATCCCAAATTTTTTTTTTTTTTTGTATTTATTTCCTTAAAGGTTACTTAAAGAGGAACAAAATCAAATATGTTGACTGAAAATCCGGGGATAATGGAGTTTTGGCAGAACAATAGGTAAAAAAAATGGGTCATAATACTCTTAGAAATGTGTTTTTGTACGATTATTTTGGGAAAAAAACTCTATTTTATTTGATGTTTAATTCTTGAAAAAAAGTACCCTTATTGTACAATATTTTAGAGCACATGGCATGCCACGTTCCCGTTCTCATTCTTCCACGTACTAGAACGACCTGCGTTCTTACTCCCTATAAAAAAGTCTCCTATGCATTTCCAACATTTTCACCATTGAAGTCAAAATAGTGAACAAAAACATGACATAGGTTGGGAGACATAATAGTGCGCTTCTTGTGAAAGTAAGGTGAGCCCCTTTTAGATAAATATTGGCGCTTCGACCCATTCGATATTTTTTGAAGCCTCTTTTCAATGGATCCAAAATTGAAAACATTAATGTTTTTTTCTTTTTAAATTTCTTAGAACTATGCTTTGTTAAGGTGGTTTGGGCATTAGGAATATGGAAATTTTTAATGAAACTCATCTAGGAAAGTGGCTTTGGAGATTTGCTACTGAAAAAGGAGAGATACTAGAGGGTAGGGGTGGTGCTAAATTGGTAGTTCTGAGGTGATTGGACTTTCTTTGGAGGTGAATATAACACATGGGAGAGGTCTCTGGAAAGTTATACATCAGGTTAAGAGTGACTTTGTGAGGTGTATGGAGGAGATAGAGTGAAGTTTGGCGACATTGGTGGTGTGGGGAAGCTACCCTGTTCGGGCATGCTTTCTTGCTTTTCAATCCGATGCGTCTTTCCGTGAACCGACTAAGCAATGTCTTAATCAAATGACTAGTGGCATGATCAAGCCGATGATTGTAAGCTATGTCCTCCATCACGATGTTTATAGACCGAAAGGATCATGAGAGAGATCTTTTAGAGAGGCAAGATGTGTTTTGGGATGTCCAAGTAAGAAGGAATGTGCAAAGATTGGGAGATGGACGAATTATTTGAGCTCAACATTCGTTTTACGTGTTGAGAAGCATTAGTGAGTGTCAAGATTCTTTATGTTGGGCTATATCAAAGAGGGGGAAGTTCGAGGTAAATCTTTAATGAGGCTTTGGTGGGAAACATGGGGCGGTTTTCTCTAGGAAAAAGGATTTGGAGTGTTGAGGCCCCTTCCAAGGTGGCGTTCTTTGTGTGGAATGCTGCTCATGAGTAGATTCTGACTATGGATAATTTGATTAGAAGGTGGCAAAGAATTGTCAATGGGTATTGTCTATGCAAACAAAATGGGGAGTCCATCTCCTTCCTTCTCATCCATTGCAGTGTGGCTAAGAGACCATCTCCCACCTTCTCATGCATTGCAGTGTCCTTCATGAAAGAGGAGATTTGTTGCAAAATCTCAGTAGTGAGAGACTGTATATATTGGTCTTCTTCCATAAGCAATTCTTTTGGTTTTAGTTTTTTTGCAACACCGATATTTTTTGTTTCATTTTTTTCCCAAAGGGCTTAGAAGAGCATGATATTCTTTAATTTACGAGTTGAAACTTGATGCCTTTGCCATTTGGTAGCTTGAATGGATTGTATTTGTAGCGATATTGCCATAATTTTCTGATTTTCCAACAAACTTTTATCTAGATCATTCAATCTAAATGTAGAAAATAATTTGCTGCAGGACACAAAGTGTGGTGACGTCAATTAAAAAAAAATAAAAAAAGGAATAGTGATGCAGTCTACTCTAGGAGCAAGAAAAGGAAAATTTTAAGAAGCATCGGAGTTTGGTTATTGGTCGGTTCCAAGATGAACTCATTGGGGACCAACTACTATCATTTGTAATCAACTTGTTATTCATATTTGAGTATTTGGTCTTAGGGTTTTTAGGTTAGGAATTAATTTGCTTGGTTTCCTATACATTTTCTAGTATTTATAGGCCAGGGGTATTTCTATAATCTCAGAATTTCTAGACATGGGTTGTAGCGGTCGTTCATGGGTCAACTTATGTAAGTGGGTTACTACTTACGGGTCATATTTGGTTTTAAATAAGTTTTGGAATAGGAAGTCAAGAGTCAAGACTCAAAATCATTAGCATGTGGAGTTCTTAGAAGTCTATAACAAGCTCTCTAATGCTTCTGATTTAATATAGAGAACATGTTTAAGACAACTTTCAGAGCTTTGGAAGCTTCTTTGGGATCGTATGATACAAGTTTAACCTTAGTTGTGAGGCTATGGAATCCAGGGGTCTGGTCTTTTTCTTCCTTTTTTTTTTTTTGGCACTTTTAGCTTCTTAAATCCTATAACCAGATCTGATTGAACTTTGTTTTATCTTGATAAACCATTCAAACAAGCCCAATCATCCTTTTATCAACTCTACAACTATTGAACACAAAAGAGCCAAACTTCAGCAAGGGTACTCTTCTGGGTTACTTTTCACTACACCCAAAGCAGCCCCTAAACAGGCCCCAAATTCCTTCCCCTACATTCTCAAACTCTTACCTTTTAGTTACCCCATTCACATCCTAAAAGCTTCTATAATTTTACCACCCTTTCAGCCACAAAAATTATTAATTTCAGTCCTAAATGTATAACTCAGTGCTGCTGCATCATATTTAGTTTTTCCTTGTCTTCACATGCCAATTAATTCTTTAAATGATGCAGAATTTTCTGTCTAGAACCAAGGATCAAAATTTCGTTTCGGTTGTCTCAAAAATAGAAACATTTCGAAAACATTTTGGAAATGTTTCAGAATGTTTCGGAAACATTTCAAAAGCGAAAAATATTAAAATAGTAAAATACAATCTTTTGTATGAAAATTGTACGTCATTTATAAAAATTTTAAATTCGGATAAATACAACTTATTACTTTAGTATATAGCATTGTGTTTTGGTACATTTTTTCTATGTTTCAATGTGTTTTGATTATAACAAGAGAGTTTTGTTATTCCACTAGTATTTCGATTCGATCTCTTAGGAAACAGAAATGTTTCGGCTGTTTCGATGGAAACAAATGAAAATTTTGTTTCTTGTCTGGAACTATTATTCAGGTAATTAAGGAGCTGCAGCATTCTGCACTGGCAAGATTATATACCTCTATTGTTATTGGATCTGATATTCCCTTGAAAGTTTAGTATCATTTGTAGGAAAGCTTTTATGGTCTTCTTCTTGATAATCTAGAATCGATCTCTAAATGAAGTTCTAGCTTATTTATTAAAAGAAAAAACAAGACCTTATTCTACGCATTTATGTATACCTATGAGTGATAGCTTGTGTACTTTGTGTGGGTTTGTACATTTAATACCGAAATAGTGAGACTTTTGTGCAAAAAAATTATGTGAGATGCATTGTGATCTATGGACTTTAGTAGGTGGTAGAAGTCCATGGCTTCTTGTCTGACTAAGTAATCTGCTTGCTTTCAACAGTCGTTGTACAAGTATTGCTTGGGTGCCTAATGGGGATGGCACATTCGTTGTTGCTCATGCAGATGGAAATTTGTACGTGTATGAAAAGGCAAGCCTTAAATATTGGGAAACAATTTTCAGGGTCTCCTTAACTTTTATACTTAAAATTGCTGTGAACTTCTTTTGTGCTTTGTTATAATGCTTTTTTCTTCTTTCAGAACAAAGATGGTTCTAGTGATCCTTCATTCCCTGTTATCAAGGATCAAACTCAATTTTCTGTTGCACATGCACGTTACAGTAAGGTACTGGTCGATGCTTAAATGGTTCACAAACTATTTGGGATCTGTTCTTGTTATATGAATCAATCTTCCTTAAATTTGTTTCTTTCTTTTATGTGATATCTAGGGATTTTTCATAAGAAAATTTTTTGACGCACACTTGGTATGCTAAAACATATTAGCAAAATCAAGAAGCAAAAAATATTTATAAACTGAAGATATAACAATTTTGTGCAACATGTAGCACTTTCTTTACATTCATCCTATTTATATAGTTCCTTGTTGGCATTGAAGTCCACAAAATTTTGTCTCATTTAAATATGTTGCAACAAATGGCAGCTTTTTCATTGCATAGGTTAAATAACAAGTATAATTATCCAGATTTTTTCTAATAATAAATATTAGAAATTCTCCAGATGTTATGAACATAAGGATCATTATGTTTAGTCTATCCAAAGAATCGAACTCTCTGTTAGAGGCATTTTGTGTACTCAAGAGACATCTCCATATCTCAAAGAGGAACTTCGACTAGAGATTTTAGAAGTTGCGGTATGTTTAGACCGCATGTGTCTTGTTGACAATTCCCTGGTGGCCAAACACTACCCTTTTCTATGGGATCATTATCTCAACTAATGGATTGATTCATAGGAGTGATTTAATCCAAGTTGAAGGTGATGAAAGAACAAGAGTGATGCCAAGGAGAAGGTCGGGTGTTGGCTTGAGAGAGGACATCGTTGCTTCAAATGACGAGGTGCTTTCGTTTATAGTTGGCTGAAGAAGAAGAATGTCTAGCCGATACCAAGTAGTTGGGATTAAGGTTTAGTTGAGTTGAGTGAAATTGAGCCTAGTGGATTATAGACGTTACAGAAACCACCTCAATTAGTCAATATGATCTCAATAAACTTACGCGTGCATTTTAAATTTTAGGGTACAAGTTGAACGCAGCCTACAGTTTTTGGGCTTTAACTGCCCTTTATCTGATATCAATATTCCCTGGCTAGTAAATCCGGAAATATGTCTCCCATTTTATTCTTCAACGATTGTTAAAAGATTTGAACCACATTGTGACATCTTGTACTGACTTAGCTAGAGATTTAAAAGTTCACATGCCTTGAGTAATTAGGTTGAGATGTGGTTGTTGCTTTCATAATGGATATTGTGACATCCTTATTCTGACAGCTTACTGGGTTTTTTGAACTCGTGGTAAGGGAGGTTGTGGAACTTCAATTTGCTTTATCTATTAAAAAAAGAGGGGAGGTTGTGGAACTTAATTGTTCTCGCATGACGATACAGATGGGTATTAACTATTTAGTGAAGGACTGTGTGTAGTGCTTCGACATTCTGTAAGTTCATTGACTTCCTGTGGTTCTATGCAGAACCCAGTTGCCAGATGGCATATTTGCCAGGGTTCAATTAATAGCATTGCTTTTTCAACTGATGGGACCTATATTGCAACTGGTGGAAGGGATGGTATTGTCTTGATTCCTTTTGTGTCTCACTGAAGTTTTGCTCTTTTTTTTTTTTACCTTTCTTTTTTTCTTCTTTTCCATTTGTATTTGTCAGTGACATAATTGGGCTTTGAACCATCAATGAATATAGGTTATCTACGTGTATTTGACTACAAAAATGAACAACTGACATGTGGTGGCAAAAGCTATTACGGTGCTCTATTATGTTGTGCTTGGAGGTGAGAAGCTTTTGTGGTGTTTCCTTTCTTTTCAACAAATGATACTGTTTTTCCTAGTTTCTTTTTAGACTAGCTATTAAACCCATTCCAAGAGAATAGTATAATTGCCAACAAATGCTACTCAACAGCATGGACGGAAAATACATTTTGACTGGAGGTGAAGATGATCTAGTTCAAGTTTGGAGTATGGAAGATCGGAAGGTTATAGCATGGGGTGAGGGACACAACTCATGGGTAAGTTTCTCTCAATAAATAGTATAAGTCCATAGTTTCTTTTCAAGAACCATGACTGCCATATTCATTTTGACCGGAGGGTTGCAGGTCAGTGGAGTGGCTTTTGATTCATATTGGTCATCGCCAAATTCAGATGGCTCAGGGGAAAATATCATGTACCGGTTTGGTTCTGTTGGCCAGGTATCTTTTTTGGTTAGTCATAAATTATTGCCAATGACATAAATATCACGTTTTCTGGATGCATACTCACACAATTTCTTTTTTTATAGTGTTAAATATTATTGATTGGACCCTTGTCATCTAGTTGTGTAAATGCACCTTCCATTTTTTGATTTCCTAGTGTCTGGCTGTTTGTGAAGTTCTCCAACTCAGGCCTAGAAACTCCATATTGGATTGTGACAGTTCTCAGTGGTGGTGGCAGTCGTGATTCCCTTACATTAATCCACGTCTGGCTGGTTGTTAGAGGTTATTAGTTGCAATTCCTGTTCTCTAAACCTTGAATGACAAATACTGTCAAATTGAATGGAAATTTAATCAGATGCCATACTTTAGGGTGTAGCTTTTTCGTCAGGCAAGAATTTTGTAATGAGATAGCTGCAGCTAAACATAGATTGCCAAGAAATAAGTACTATGATGACAAATTCTAGCATTTAGATGTTTGGAGGAAGCCCCGATGAAGGACAAGAGGAGAGAGTAGGCTGAGATGGTTTTGTCAGATGTATAATAGACTGACTATGAAGTAGTAACAAGGGGCGTGGTTGATTGAATTTAAGTCTGTGTTGACCTCTGACACATTCTGTTAAACGACTCCTGATAGAGTATAATGGCAAGAAAATGAAAAGGACAAAAGAGAAAAAGAGAAAGCATGTGGTTAATTGCTACAAGATCCCATTGAATTGGGTTGAAGGTGTATTATGGATTTTGTTTATCATTTTCTACCTGCTATCTATGCTATCTATCCTCAAAATTCTTTATTCTATTATTGTGAGTTGATTCATTTATCATTTTCCTTCATATCATCTGCTCTCTGCAGCGAAGTGTGACATTTTAAATGACATCCCTAGACAAGGAATCCAGCTAAGTAACCGATTCACAAAACTAGAGTTGGAGCGAGAGCGTGAGGGCTTCATTTGCAAAAATATTTCGAGACTGGGGGCATCTCTAGGAGTCTAGAGTGTGCGCATCGCCACATACATATGTACTAATATATCTAAATACAAAATATAGCCAAGGATCAAAATTTCGTTTCGAGGGGTCGTTTCGGTTGGCTTGGAAACGGAAACGTTTCGGAAATATTTCGGAAATATTTCAAAAGTGACAAATATTAAAATAGTAAAATACAATCTTTTGTATAAAAATTGTACACCTTTTATAAAGATTTTAAATTCGGATTAAAACAATTTATTGTTTAGGTATGTAGCATTTTGTTTCGGTGCATTTTTCTATGTTTCAATGTGTTTTGATTGTAATAGTAGTGTTTTGTTATTCCACTAGCGTTTCGTTTCGGTCCCTTAGGAAACGGAAACATTTCGGCCATTTTGGTAGAAACAAATGGAAATTTTGTTCCTTGAATATAGCCATATATATTTGTTGAAGTAGTTTTAAATTTTTCTAGGAATCAATTTTTTGAAAAATTACCTAAATTTATAGTATTTAAAGTTAATAAAAGAAGCACAATAATCACAGCAGTCATTTCTTTACTTAATATGCAAAATCTGAATAAAAGATCTGTTATTTTGTGTTTTGATAATATAACAATAGATGTGGCATTCAACTATTGGTCCAAACTAGAATTGGAGAATCTGAGCATTTGAATCCAAGGATTTGTCCCAATTTGCCAATACGAGGACTAGACCACAATTCGTCCACCCGGTTGGAAGGATTAGGTTACTTAAGGAATTCAGTTGTACTTCTAAGGGATCTGTGGGTATGAGAGAAATTTTCCCCAAGTTACTGGTGCCGCGATGATACTATCCCATATAGTGTTTTAGCTTCAACATGATAGGGATGAATTTTTAGAGAGGACAAAAGTCATGATTATGCTTACTCGAGTCATTTAAGCCCACCATAATAACTAGAAAAGACAAAATTCTACAGTTACCATCATCAGGGCTGCTGCTTACCGAGGTCACTTTTCACCAAGTGTATCACTGGTATCTGCGAAAGAGGATACATTATTATCATCACAGAGGCTAGTCTTCTCTTATTGTTTTGATGAATTCAGTGTACCATTAGTTTTAGATATGTCCCACATAGTGTGTGCTCATTCTGATCATGGTTCATTGATCATCACTGATCCAATTCATCGGCTTATTGCCATGTGTTGATTCCTTAGAAAACATACTGGGTCACTGAGCAATCACTCAGCAATGAACACTGACTGAAAGCGGCCGGGAATGAGTACCTATCCCTTACGGGAATCGAACCCGTGTCTTCGACATGAAAAGACGATGTCCATTTTCTGACATCTCTAAATTTGAGCTTTGCTCTATGCAGTCACTATTTAAATTTGACCTTTGCCATTTGTTGATTTCTTTAGTGTTGTTATGCAGGATACACAATTGCTTTTCTGGGACCTGGAGATGGACGAGATTGTTGTGCCACTACGCCGAGCTCCTGGTGGTTCCCCCACTTTCAACGCCGGAAGTCAGTCATCTCATTGGGACAGTTCTTGCCCAGTGGGTATTCTGCAACCTGCTCCGAGCATGCGAGATGTTCCAAAGCTCTCCCCACTAGTTGCACACCGTGTTCACAATGAACCCCTCTCGGGGGTGTTATTTACTCAGGAATCTGTACTTACTGTCTGCCGGGAGGGACACATTAAAATCTGGATGAGACCTGGCTTTTCCGAAAGCCAATCAAACAGCTCTGATTCTGTGTTAAACACCAGTTTGAAGGAGAAGCCATTGCTGTTGGGAAAAGTTGGCAGTTCTAGTTACAAGCAATGACCATACTGTCATTAGAAGTGAGACACAACCAATCTTCTTTTCATGGAGTTGCATTTCTACATGTTTTGGTCATTCCTCTCTCTGTCGGTCTTCGTCTGGTTGGATTGCTCGGAAATGGCAAAGCCTGCCTTGCCTGCACACACGGAGGCTAACAACGGCATCCATTGTATATCCAGGGATGAAAATGCTGCTCATGTCACCATATGAGATAGAGAAGGGATTGCCCACCCACCTTGTAAGTATGAAATGGCTATCTACTTGATAATAGATGGCTGAGCAGAATAATGGAAGTCGCTTCTTTTAAAATGTATAATCCTTAGGGTTTAGTTTTTGTTGACCCTTCTTTTGAAATTACATAGTTTTTCGTTTCTTTTTCTTTATTTTTTTCATTTTCTATTGCTTATCTTTCTTGAGGGATTGGAATTGGATAGTTGGAGTACCCTTTCAATTTATATTCAATTAACCAAATTGTGGCCTGGTCTAGACCAATCATCACACTATTTGTCTCATGAAATTAGGAAATTGTATGAATTAGGCAATTATGTCGTAAATTATTAACAAAGAACACAACTTATAAGAGGTGAGCTCCACATTCTAAGTTAAAGTCACGGAAAAGGGCTAAAGCTTGGTGGACTGGTTGAAAAGATGTTAAGGACAAGGGCTATGGAAGCGTGGTGGTCTGTTATAGTTCTAATATGGACGTCAGTTGGTATGGGTCTTTTGACATATTAGCCAAGTTCCAAATAGATGACTACAAAATGAAGAAGGAAATATGCACTTTGCTTCTGTGTCTGGGATGTGAAATCCTAGCTATTGATTTTTTCTCCTGACATCATATTACCGTTGTATTGAATATTTTTTTCTTGATAATTTGTACCCTCCAATGAAGTAAATCTGCATATGCTAGCTGCACCATAAAACCTTATCCCAGTCAGTAAATATTTCCGCTTGCACTGAATCAGATTTACAAAAGTTTTGTTATGCCGAGTTACTTTCTTTTCTGAACTCAATCAGATTCATACCTAAATGAGATTAAATTCGAAACTAACCCATGCAAATAGAAAAAGTTACAGACAGGGAGTTCTCTGACCTCAATGATCTCAAATCAGTTAATGTAATTTTTATGGAGCATCCATACTGACAATAATGCAGCAGAATATGATATCTGAGCTCAAGAAATATTCAATCTAATGCGTATCTATATAGCACAAATTTTGACAATTACAACTTCATCTGGCCCATGCCTGTACACTCTCATTCCCAATTTCAACATGAGCTCATGCGAAATACCCTGTTGTGTTACTAATAATAATCCCTATCGGATTGCTAGTCCGGGCCCTTTTGCTGCAACCAAACGAGGAACGAGGCAGGATGCCTAGTCCCGCTAATCAAACATGCCCAGAGACTTTTTCCACTCCAGTAACAGATAATTCAACATAGTCCTTAATCCATTGATGCTCACCATATATTCTGACAGGAATAGGTCAAGAGAAAACTGGACTGTACAGTTGCTGGAGAAAAACCAAACTCAATCTTTCATCTGAAATTTACATACAGCTTAGATTTTACACAATCTATCAAACATTTCTTGTTCTACTCCAGCATGTAGTATGAATGTATTGTATAATGATATCGAATCATCTCCCTCGCTCAATTCCCAAGTCGCCAGTTTCGGCTTCTGGGTGAGGATTTGTTTGTGGTGTATGTGCAGTTTCAGGCAACTGATGCGGCTGTGTTGCCTCCTGAGAACTCTGCTGTTGATTTAACCAAGCATGCCACCTTTCCCTCAATTTTAAAAACTCAAGAAGAATAGAAGTCCCACACATTGCACCTCCAAATCCAGCAAGAGTTGCAAGAAGAACTGAGAGAACAGCCTGCACATGCAGCTGTAGCTCCCACACAAACATATAGAAACATTAAACATTTGAAAGAAGCTCCTTGTTTGTCTTTTTATGAAATTAGCCATATATGTTTGTTCAATTTTTTCTGAACCCCATTCTAGCGATGATTCAAATCACTCAACCAGCATCACAAAAAAGTTCAGGAGGATCAAATATAAATCTCTTACAATAGAAAAACATTTCCATTGTCCAAATAAATCATTTATAGATTTCCCCCCGGGTGGGTGTGCGCCATTGCCCACCCAAAGTTTTGAAACTTTTCTTTACATAATATAGATTTTTGGATATCTAGAATACAAGATAGTGTATTGGTCCCTCCAAAGTTTCTAAATTTCCCTTCAACCCCTATAGATTTTTAGATATTTTGAATACAATATAGTGTACTGGTCCCCAAAATTTAAAAAAAAAACAAAAAAAAATTCCTTTAAACCTCCTTTCAACAAAAAAATTTTTTTGGTCACCCCTTAACAGAAATCCTGGGTCCACCACTGAATGTATCTTCTTCACTTACCAAATCCAGAAATAATGATTTTGAGTAAATTAACTCTTACCAGTGAATAGAAAATGTGAGCAAAGAGAACCACCAGAGCGAACTGAAGAATTGCGTACAGCCAGGCAAATTTTCTCCTCACTAAGCACAAATTGCAGAGAAATCAGTAGTACACAAAAGATGCGAAACTCATGCTTGCAAAAAGGACTCTGAATTCATAAACTCAAACTTTCACTACCCATAGTTGTTGATGTCATCGATGCAAGGAGACCCAATATGCAGGAAAACGGCAGGGATATGGCAATGGCACCCGATCCCATTTTTGTAACCTGCAGACAGAAAAGCAATATTAGGAACATTGGTAAGCTTGAAAGTGCTGTACATATGAGTCACCAAACTTACCAAAAGCTGCTCTAGAAAACAAAAGTAAGCAAGCATGCTGACAATGACAAGAACAGGAACATCCTGCCAAAACCTGATAAAAATCACATTGCTTTAAGGCAAATTGTTCCAGCAGTCAAAATTACACAGATTTGAACATCAGCTCATATCAGAATTAACAGCAATTCTTAAACGATAATCATACCAAGATAAAATTAATATTTTGACAACAAGAGACACATCTCTCCAGGTTATAATCACCATTTTACTGATGGCATGGTACCAAAATCCCAATTGATAAAACCTGATTTCAATTGAGTTAACAAGGGGTTCCACCAAACTTTTGAACTAATTTTCTTAGCTTCTCAAATCATGAAATGCACCAGGTAATATGCCACCAACCATGAAACAAGTAATAAATAAGTGGGAAAATGTAAACAGGAAATAACAAAATTAGAATGGGTGCCTTTTCCTAGCCATTGTGAGAAAACATTATTAACTTGCCTGTATTGAGAAATTTCAGCTTGTCGAGCTCTATTTCCACGCAAGTTATGGGCCTGGGCATTTTGAATTCGTAAAAGGGTGACAGGTAGATTCTGAACCTCTTGCTTGCACACATCACACGTCTTGTTACCTTTGATGCTAAACCATTTTACAGCACATTCTTGGTGGGCCAATGCAAGATCACCTTTGCAGCTACATTCCATCTTAAGGGTGTCCGCACCCTCCCCAAGTTCAACCAAGCAGATCCTACAAACAGCTTCTTCTTCAGGAATATCTTCACCACCATCATCATTTCCATCTGAACCACAAGACCTTTAAGGCATAGGTTGGTTATCGCAAGCTAGAAACAGGTGTTAAGTTATAGCAGAAGCTGAAAATGCTAAGAAGCACGGACACTTCTAAGAAGGTGCTGTGTCCGTGTCGGACATGACACTCGTTAGACGCTCCTCGACATGTGTTAGACACGCTTCGGAGACTTGGGAGACACATATGTCCGTCACTTCGACACCCATGTCCATTGTTTAGACACATATAAAACATCACGAGTTAGAAGAAAATAGCTTATGATCCAATTGTAAAATAAAATTAATGTGAATTTTATACCTAATTTGATGTTTAAACTTTATAATACATGATTTTTAATTTTAATTAGTGTGATCCTACAATTTTTTTAATTATATATGACATGTAAATAATATATAATTTTGCTGTGTCCTTACCATGTCGTGACCTGCACTTTTATAAAATTGCCATGTCGGCATGTCCATTCGTGTCATGTCTATGTTGTATATCCATGTCCATGCTTCTTAGTGAAAATGTGAAACTAGTAGAATCCCAAAATTTACACTCAAGAAACCTCTGTTTCTTTTAAGAGGATATTCCAGGTAATATTGCTGTTGAGAACAGCTAGGTAACAGGAAACTTCTTAGAAATTAGGGAGAAATTTCTCCAAGAAAATCATCAGCATTTATAGGTATTGGCTTATTCTTACAGTTAGCAGTTGCAATCATAAAATTGGTTATCTCTAAGTGAATAAAAAATAAGGTAACAAGGACTTTTAGTCAGTCAAAAAGTTGTGTTTTGGGGCCAGTTCATTTGACACCACTCTCCTGACTTGGTCGAGTCAATTCTTTAAGGCCCTCAGGTGATTTGGAGAAGAAAACTTTGAAGCTGATTGACAATAGTTGCTTATCAAGTTGTATTCGCAAAACACGACAATTAGGAAACAATTACCAGCATCTTTTGTTGGAGTAGTCGTCAATGTTGCAAGAGTTCCTTCTGCCACTCGTGGAGTAGTGGGAACCACGCGAAATACACCACTTAATGAATCACTCTCTCTTATGCCTCCATCTTTATTTAACATAGGAACTGAGCGTGAACGATGAATAGGAAGCGGAGTCTCACTTTTCTGTGGAGCAAAGAATTCTGTAAGAATCAAAGTAGAGATTTGGATGGAAGTCCAAAATAAGTGGACCACTTTGACAGAAAAGCAATAGAACACCAATGTGGTGGAACTTCAAATGCCACCTCTAGGTATCACCAGGGAACTAGAGGATTACTTTGTTAAAAGATGTAGGAGATGAATCTCATGGAATTACATATGATAATAACCCAGTACATTATTAGCAGTTCATAAAATCTAAGGAGTCCGATGATAACTCAAGTTGATACAGAAACTTTAACTTCAACTTCAACACAGTAGCAGATGCATGACGGGTGCAGAAGTGGACTAGCCGGAATCAACCCAATTAGACTCCATAAGGAATTAAACTGA
Organism: Euryodendron excelsum; assembly: GCA_033060915.1. Taxonomy (NCBI): domain Eukaryota; kingdom Viridiplantae; phylum Streptophyta; class Magnoliopsida; order Ericales; family Pentaphylacaceae; genus Euryodendron; species Euryodendron excelsum. The sequence goes on along the minus strand of CM065392.1, from coordinate 34,102,680 downwards.
CATTTGTGTCAGACCATCTTGGTTATCTACTTATTGGGATGGTATGGGAAATGAAGCAGAATATTGATGCAGAAAGTTGATGATGTACGCAGCAGATCCTCTACATGATGTATAGAATTCCACCCTACATATGCTCTGAAATGACAAATTTGAGGGTGGGAAGACTTTCGTTTTTGAAGTAATTAAGAATGTCGGGATGGACCAGGGAAAATCAAGAAACAATAGTTGTAATGATGACAACTGCAAAGAGTTTAGAAAGATTTGAAACAATAATTGTAATAATCAAGGAAGAACCTGAATTAGGGAAAAAAGCAATGGATAATATGGGGTAAATACTTACAGCATAATCATCAATTGTGTTCCCTCCATGCATAGACTCTGGATTGGAGTGTGCAATTGGGGTAACAGGTAAAGATGAAGTTCTTTTCATTTTGGTTGTGAAAAGTTTTGTAAGAGACGATGTCCTCCGAATTAAAGGCTTCTCCCTTGTCTCTGCTGGTGCATCTCCCAAAGCTAGGATTGCAGCCTTCTCAATCTCAGAAGTATTATTCCGGAATTTGAAGCTTAGTTTTGGAAGGAGGCTTTTCATGGCTGATTTACCTCTAGATGACAAGGGACTTGGGGAATCATTGAATCTGGAATAACTAGGACTGGGGATTGGCGAAAAATTCACTCTTTTGGGAGTTCGACATGGTGTCAGGGGCATGTTTATCCTGACAAAATCCTCTGTAGAGCCCGCATTTGTTCTTGAGGGTATTGCTAAGGTAAGATTTTGGCTCCTTTGATGTACACTAGTTGGTGGTTCTTCAATTATCTCACTCAAATCTCCAACCTACAATACATGCCATGAATCAGAAAAATGATCCATAAAATCATGAATAACAAAAAAAAAAACTAGCATGAATTACCAATGTGAAGTGCAGTTTCAAAACAAAGATTCCAATAGTTCCTCATTAATAAGGCGAAATGTACAACATTGGTGGCTTTTCAGAGCGCAAAACCTAAGATTTCTTTAAGGGTTTTGGTGTGATTGCAAAAATTGCAATGCTGAAACAAATTTGTACGGATGCATAAAGTTATATGACGTAGAGTCCGTTTTATACTGGAATAATTATACACGTAACTGCCCCTATACATATAAGATGTAACAGATATATGCATATCAGAGTATTTCAATAGAACGAGATAGAGAATGTGCTTAAGCAGCTAAAATTCTAGTTAGAAGGAACCAAGTTCCAAAAAAACTAATTTCTTAAGGCTTCAAACTACTAGTCATTTCGGAAAACAGACTCTGTTAGATCAAAATTGAGATACCCAATAAAAGTTATGCTATAAAAGAAGATTCTGAAAAACAAAACCAAGTAAAATCCAGAGACAGAGAAATAGAGAGAGGGAGAGGGCGAGGGAGAGGGAGAGGGGGAGAGAGAGGGAGAGAGAGAGAGCACTCAAACAGCTAATTAATTTTTGAGAATATTGGAAGGTACCCAATACTCATCAAAGAATTTAAACCCAAAAACAAAGAAAAAAGAATTCATTCACATATACAGTAACAAAAGCTACAAATACTGTATAAAATAAGAATAAAAGCAATAAAATTTAGAAAGAGAGAGCACCAAATTACCTTTTGAAGTGGAGGGGGAGGATCAACTGGGTGGTTGTTGCAAGCGCCTTCATCACTCTCCTTAGCCACAGACTCCTGTTCATCACCTCCCATGTATGTTTTCTATATATATGTCTATATGTACCTATATCAGATTATCACAACTAATCGTAAAAATCTATCAACAATTTTCAACGAGCTCAGGTTTAATCCGAAAACTAAACAAACATAGAAGAAGAACAGAGACCCATCTTCTGATTTTGTGTACAAGTGCGAGAGAGAGACAGAGAGCTGGTTTCTAAAAGGAAGCGAGGCCAACTACAGCTATATTCACCGCGGTGGGTACAGAGTCTTCAACATTTTCTCTTCTATTTTTTAATTTTTACAATCCACTATATGTCGTGATAAAATCCAAATTCTCACGAAAATTTAATTTATGAAAATAGGAAGAGAAAAGTGGGGTAAATGTGTAATCTTTGTGTGATAGACCTATTATGCTTAGTTTGGATAACTTTTAGTGTTTTTAAAGGTGTTTTTTCAATTTACATTCAATTTTCTTACTGCTTATGGATTTTTAGTGTGGGTTTTTTGACTTTTTTTTTATATTCTAAAATCAAAACTAAAATCTAATAAAATATCAAAAACTTGTCCAAACGAGAATTTAGAAAGGCATTTTCTATTAGGAAAAAAGTACGGTAAATATCATTCATATTTTTAGGTACTACTTTTATTATAATGTTTTTACCCATTATTTTGTGATGAATTATTTTATAATGCTTAAATTTTAGTGACAGTAATTAGTACTATCTTACTTGTTACCACTTAACATTTCATGGTGCAAATTACACCATGTTAGTGTTGAATATGTATTTCGCTACAAGATTCCTTTTATACCAAATTGTGATTTGCTACATTTTTATTCCCCCATATTTGTTGGTCGAAATTGGTACAACTCTTACATCAAAAAAATATATATATATATATACAAAAACAAATATCCATTAACCTAATTGGTCCAACAAAAGCCTTGTTCTGTTTACAAAAAAAAAAGGGGCCGAGTGCACAACCCTTGGGTCACTATTGGGTCTGGGAAGTATCAGAAATACACAATCTCATTCCCGTCATGTGGAGAGGAGGCGTTTGTTTTTCCATTTCTATCTCTGTCGCTGCCATTGTTCTGTACAAGCACCCTTTGGGGAGTCCAGGAGTCAAGCCTTATACCATTAGGGGTTGTTTGGAAACCAAATTTCAAGTTGTTCATCACCTATCATCATCATTTAAATGATTTTGATTTTTCTTTTTTTTTTCTTTTTTTTTAAATAAGGTTATCATAAGTTGACATATCATCATCATCATCATTTAAATATTTGTTTTTATAAATAAAAAAAAATAGTAAGATTATGATGAGTTGACATATTCATTAAAGAGGTGGGTGGAAAAACTATATTATCTCTTAAACCAAAACAATAATGACTAGATGGTGTTAACCATTTGATGAATTTGAGAACTTCAGTGGTTGCTCCTAGCTGAAAGTGATTTAGCGCTTAGGCTTAATTGCAGGCTAAATATATATTAATCCATGAGCAACATTGCAAGTTTCATGCCTAACTTTAGATTTTTCTCCCCATTCATAATCTTAGATGGCTTTCTTTCCCTTGTTTTGACTCTGACTATCTAACAGTTTGGATGTCACTCTCACTCACTTAAGCCTAATTTCAAAAAATAATCGCCCAACCAACCTAGCTAGCGTGGAGAATTAGAAGATGATGTACGGTGATTAAGATAACAATGATGTCGAAACCACATCCGACGCCAACCTGTTTCATATTTTTATTATCTTATTTCATTCGCTTTCCTCATTTTATTTTTAAAATTCGGCTCAGACTGTGTACGTCTAATCCTTTCAAATTGCACGGTTTTATTTTTTTATCAGCTCAATCGTGTGATCTACATCAGGTCAGGTCAACTATGCTTCAACAATTCAGCCTAATCAAGATCATCTAAGTTATATATTACTATTGGATTACCCGTGCCTATAATATTTTTAAACAAAATATTGGTTGTGCATATTAAAAGTAACAGTATATTTATTAAGTATAATTACAGTAAACCTTCACCGAAAGGTGTCGAAAATGATTTTTGCGTTGGTATTTGACCAGTGAAAAAATTAACCAGAAAGTTTATGGAAAAAAAATTTCTAAAATCTGTGAGATTTGAAAAAAGTCTTGAAAGAGAGATACAAAAGACTAAATGGACTTTTTCTAGAGAGTGAGAGACAAAGAGATATATGTAGAGAGAGAAAGGAAAAATTATGAATATATGAATAGTACTTTAAAAGAGAAAGGCTGTTTGAATTTCAAAAATATTTATTTTCTCAGCTCACCTTTTACTTTTCCCTATATAAAGTATCACAAAAGTGAAACCCATTAATGGTGATCTTTTAATGATAGAAATTAAAAGTGAAAGAAAAGTTATCAAACAATCTTAACTATATATTGTTTATAAAAATAAATTACAATAATTAAATATAAATATGACAGAGACATTTTCAAAACACATTGTGTCTTATTATATAGTTGCTTCCATAGCATAACTCAATTCCCAAAACATACATTAGATGTATACGTGCTGGATGCAAATGATCCTTCCTTGGTTGGTACCAAAAACACAGTTAAAAATAAAAAAATAGAAAGCTATGTGAAATAGACAGGAGAAAAGACATGGTACCAAACTTTGCCTTGTATTACACATGTCAAAACATGCTCTCCTAACAAATGATAGCTAGCCTAACAAATGATTTGCCAGCAAACAGATGTGTTTCCCCTCTGTGACTTCCCCTATTTAGAATCGTTTTCAAAATTTTTGTTTTCGTTTTCATGTTTGCAAGAAAAATAAATAAATAAAAAATATAAAAATATCATCATTTTCATATCATTGTCACTTTTGCATGGAAGATAATTATCAAGAATTTGAAAAACAATTTAAAACTATATCTTAAAGATAAGATTTTTCCAAAAAAATATTGAAAACATTTTTTAAAATAGTTTGGCAAACCAGTTTTTTCATACCAGTTTTTGTTTTTTCTATCTACGATAATAACAAAACAGTTTTTGAAAACAAAACTAAGCGCGCATAGTTCTCAAACTTCTAAAAGCATAGTACAATTGGATACATTTTTCATTCATGTCATAATACAGTTCATGCTATTAGCCTTTCCTCCTTATTGACCTCATCATAATATTCATTTTAAAACACAAAATATATTTTAAAAAGAAGCAAAATGGGTTTAGTTGTTCCCATCATTCAACTGCACAAAAAGAAAGTCAAGGGCACAAAATCTTAATGCTTTTTTTGTAATAATCAATGCTGTTCACAAGGGGGACCAGAGAATGTCAAAAAAAAATGAAAAAAAGCTTTGTTCTTTCCTTTTTGTTAAAGAAGATGCTAGCTAGCTTTGCCCATCTGGTTTGACAGAGACCCATAATCTTCATGTCACCATTGAAGCACCATTTATAACAGTGGAGAACCTTACCAAAGCATTCTTGCATGGAAATGATGGAATAGGTATTTCTATAGCAGCACATATATATATACATACTGTATGTAATTGGTGCATGAACAACCAGTGCCATAGCCTATCATCTGATGCTGGATCTAATAAACTGACATTTATTAAGGTGACCCACCACTTTAGTTGTGTGTTCTAAATGAGTTCCTATCCACTAGGATGCCAAGATTGAAAAAAGATACAAGGTTGGATTTATCAATTTACACTCAGTAATTACAGTTCATGCAGATTAAGTTGACTTGGAAATGGCCCTCAAGTTTCACATTGGAATTGGAAAGTTTTAGAACAACATAAAGTTTTCAACTATGGCTTGCTCATGTTCATCTGTAGGAATGGATTTTAGATTAATTATAATAATATGGCTTAGATTATGACTTAATATCACTAAACCCCTTTTAAACTCTAAAACGCTACGTATTGACTCTCTAAACTATCAATTTGTATCAATCGACACATTCTATTAACAATCCATTAAGAAAATAGATGAAAATTATTATATGACTTGTATCTAAATTAATCTTTCTTTATTATAATAATTGTTTAATGACTAAATTGTCCTTTAAAGTTATGTGTAATATAAGGGTAACTCAAGGGTATTATAGTCATTACACAATTATTATAAGAAGAGAATGTCAATTTAGGTCTAAAATTATTCTTTTGTAAACATGTGCAAATTACAAAACAAGTTTCCATCTACTATCCTAACAGATTGCTTAATATATTGCTAATAGAAGTGTTGATCGATACAAATTGATAATTCAAGAGTCAATATATTACGTTTTAAAGTTTAAAAAAATTTAGTGATATTGAATCATAGTTTAAAGGGTGCTGTTGTAATTAATTCTTGAATTTTATAATATACTAGTAGAGAAATACTATACCTTATAGACAACATGATGAACAAAAGATAGTCCAGTGCACTAGACTCCCGCAACTGCAAGATAGAGAGGGTTAGATAGACTCAGTGTTACATTGCATGCGAAAAGACTGTTTTTGTATTTCGAACCTATGAAGCCCAAATAACGTTGGAGCAACTGACATGATGAAATGTAGAATGTAAATAATGAATTAGAAAGGGTCATGGGAAGAGAGAGTGATTAATGCAAAACCAAACAAGTGCCTTCTAGGTGAGATTATGTTATCACTAATCACTAAGAAAAAGTTTCTTTGTACTGCAAAAAATTGAAAAAGGCTAGAAATATTGAAATGTTATAAAACTAGAGAAAATATAAAGTAGATAATTATAACTCAACACGAGAAATAGTAAAATTAGTTTTTCAGGAACTGTCAAATATTTCTTAGATTAGTTCTTTTGAAACTATTAAAGATTGATCTTCTTGATCACCTAATACTTCATTATATTATAAGAAGAAATATAAATACAACTGTCTCGTAATATTTGTCCAAAGCCTTTATTTTATCTCTCATTTATTTTCTTCTCTCCTCCTCTTTCTTTTCTCTCTCTTTTCTCTCTTCTTCTTCTTGCACGCTTTCTCCAGTTCTACATATAGATGAAGAAGATCTTAGAAAATCAATTGTCTTCTTCTAGCACACTGTTTCAACCATGGCGGCACCAGGTAGAAATCAAGTATAGGATAAGGAAGAAATTCAATGTATGAAACAGAACTGTTTTCACAAATAAAGAATAGTAAAGCCTTTTTCACAAAGCCATTATTCAACGTCCATGAGATGTCCAAACAAGCCCCAACATTTGTTTTCTTCCAACAGTCCTATCCTAGTTGGGTACTGTTCAGTAGGATACAACTGAGGCATTAACATGGAGAATAATGCCATATTTTTTTTTCCCTTTTTAACACATGAAGAACTATTCCTAAATAGAACTCTGTTTTGGTCAAAAAGAATTCTTAGCCTAAATAATATGTCCCGGCATAAATCCTTTTGGAGTTTGGCCAATTTGAATCTGCATGTTTTAATGTAAGGAGTAAGGACCATTTTATGAGAGAGACAGAGAGACAGAGAGAGACAGAGAGATCTACAACACAATAATCTAATTTGAAAAGGATCTACATGTGTGGTGACAATGGAGTCCTTGTACCATCATAAGAGGAAATGGAAGTGGGGACTCCAGTATAATTCCTCAATGAACATTTTGGTGGGGAAGCTTTATAATGGGAAATAAGTATGACTATCTTCTTGTAATGGGAAATAATTGTGGCTATCTTGTTAGTTGTATCACATGCTGATGTTGACCATGCATTAATGGCACCTTTGGTTAGGTTAGGTTTAGATTCTTAATGGCACCTTTGGTTTTGTTTTAAAACTGTTTTCTATTCTCAACAACAGAAAAACAGAAGATAATATGAAAAACAGGCTTGACAAACAATTTTCGAAAATTGCTTTTAGGGAAATTCTTTAAAAAGCCTCCATTTTTTTTAAGGAAACAATTTAAGATTGTACTCCAAATTTTCAAAAACTCCTGAAAACAATGGTGTTTCCAAACTTTTCATTATTTTTGCCTGTGAAAATTTTGAAAATGATACCAAAAGTTTCCCCACACCCTTACCCCTATGTCCAAGTGGGTAGCCCATTGCTGTCATTTCAAGTACCTTGTTGAAGTAGAGTTTTGCTCTTTTGTTGGCCTAACCTAACATCACAAATTAACACTGTTCTTCAACCTTTATACTTAACAAGCTTAAAACTTTAAAGAACCCCTTGAGTTTAACACAACAAAATCAATCTCACACCTAAATGAAATTAGAAGGGGGGTGTAGGGGAAGAACACTGGTCCCTCTCCATATTGATAAGCACCCTAAGGTCCCTCTCCATCAACCTCCTAAAAAATGGAAGGAAAGAAAAGAAAATACTCTTTTCTTTGGTCTTCCCATTCTTAGAGAAGTCCTAAGTGAACAATCTATGGTTATACAAAATGAAGTAGGCATTTAGATGGAAATAGTTAATAGGCCAACCCTTCCTACAATTAGGATAAACATACCAGCATGACTTGTGTCAAATAATGTACATTCTTCAATTATAGGCATTGCCAAACTAGATATCAACTTTTAACACGAGCATTTTTATAGGACTACAAAACGAATCAAACTAGAAGCTAGCTTATATCAGCTTAATCGAGTATATCCTCAACGTCTAAATAGTTCAGTTGTTAAGTAGTATTGAATGCTTGATAGTAATCCCTTCAAAATAATGACACGTTATGTGTAAATACATCAACAACATGAATTTGTAATGTAGTGAAAAAACTTTTAAGAAAATATCCGCTTAGATTTTTCCATGTAATGTTTTTTCTCAAAAATTTCTCAACCATACTACAAATTCAGATTACTAATGTATACACATATCATATATCATCTATTAAACCATTTAATAGTGATTACTCCCAAACACTCAGTACTGCCTAATCACTAAACTTCATACCCTCAAGGTCGCTCCACAAAAACTGAGCTTCATAAGTTAATAAAGACCATAAGATTATATTAAGAAAAATTAAGCTCCTCATACTTGGATTTTGGTCGCCTTGGCTCGAGCCTTGTTCATGAAATAAACAGACGACAATATACCTGCCTCAGCTCTCTATTCGTCATCTACCCTCCTGCCTTCAACTCTATGTATCTATTTAGGCCAGGATCCTGTCCTGCGTAAAGCCCCTTGTACCGAGCTACCTACTGTTAAATCTTAAACAATTACCCCACAGAACACACGATTATTATTAGATAAAGTGAACAGAAACACCTGACAACCACAAAAAACTCTTACTAGAGGGAAAAAAGAAAAGAGGGAAGGAATAAAAAGAACACAACAGCTTGTTAAACCAATCAAACCAAAACCAAGCATACCATATATTTATAATGTCAAATAGCAATAACTTTAAAGAGCTGCGACCAAGCACTGACACGAGCATACATAACAAACTCACTAAAAGACCTAGGATTATATTCAACGAAAAATGCATACTGATTGTGCTTCCTGCATTGATTATAGCCAACTCGGACATTTAGGGGAAGGAAAAAAATTTATGGCAGGGGGGAGAGAGAGAGAGAAGAAGAAAAGAACAAAGATCTTTACAGCGCGGCAGCAGCAACAAATCTATTTTCTGTTCATTCATCAGGCTCGTTACTGACCTTGATCTCCAAAAGCCTCTCAACTGGCTGTCGACAAATTGGGCATCGGTTTGTTTGGAACCTCAAAACCTGTGCACACCCGCTGCACATACACTGCATCAAGAAAAGGAAAGCACCCAACGTGTCAGTAACAAGCTATATATGGGTATCTCAACTCAGGTTGGTGACCATTAATTCCCGGAGACTAAAAGTAGGATGAGATGCAAGTGAAGGATTGTGCCTATTGTATCAACCTTACCCTTAATGGTGATATAGGCAAATAATGAATTCACTTAAATAGGTCGGCCATCTGCAATGTAGACCGACAGTTGTAAGGAGTGAGTTGACCCACATTGAGGATGCTAAAAGAAACAGAGAAAGGCCAAGGAGGACATGGCTTAAGGAGTAAGAAAGAAAATTATGGTCTCAACCTTAATTTCGAGGTCATGGCTTTTAATAGAGCCAACATGAGGAAACAGATCCATGTAGCCAACACAAAGTAATTAGGACAAAAGTTTCTTGAATTTTTTTCCCCCTCTTTTGGGACAGCTCAGGTTGGCATTGAAGTTTATGGACTAGGCTCGCCTGCAACCCTTTATCCCAAACTTTTGTAACCATGGATCAATAAATTGCAAATTGCAGTAAGAAAGGGCGGCCAGCATTTCATCAAAGGAAAAAATGCAACAATTTTTTTATAAGAAAAATGCCAAAATATGCAATAATTATAAACAGTAATATCATAACAAAGGTCCCAAAGTTTTCATCAGGAAAGCAAAGGCCCCCTTCCCCTAAGGATATGGAGGGTCAACCAACAATGAAAATTGCATCATTGAAGATTCTCATCCTCACCAACTAGGTAAATCGCCTAAAAAATAAAAAAGAATAGGCGTAAGGACAGATTCCTCTCGTTCCACATCTAGTCAAAATCAGCGTGTGCACACATGAGAGGGAGAAAGAGGGTACCATGTGTCGGCAGGGAAGGACGGTTGTGTCCCGAGGTTCTGATAGGCAGATAACGCATTCTTTGCCTGGATCATTCCCATCAAAGTCATTATCGACTGAATTCCCAATCCCATAAATCTCCTGCAGCTCATACCTCATCCCGTTCACCCATAAGATCTGCTTCATCACCCTCACCTGGTATTCACCTTTCTCCTTCTCAAACACTGCCTTAGTTATTTGAGAGTTTGTGGCTCCAGACTCTGGGTTTCCATCTGCTGATCCATTCTGGCTAATTGGGGATGCCTCTGCCTTCACTGCTACAGGATACACTTCCATGTCACCCTCTTTCAGTAACTCTGTCTTCTCAAACATTGAGAAGTCTATCCCAGTTCCAGAGGGTTGTCTGAACTTCTGGCCTAAACCTTGTTCGAAATGCACCGTCACTGGTGCAAGCAGGTTTTCCTTCATTGGAGTCAGGCTACAATCTTCACCCTCTTTCGCAAAGAAAATAACTGAAATGCTGTTTGGAGAGCAAATAAAAATAAAGGTTTAAGAAGTAAACAGCAAGTAAATACAAACTTGAAAGTAACAAAACAATAAATTAACAAAAGAGCATCCAGATATCTCGAAGTACAAAGCAGAATGCTTGTTCAAGAAACTAAGAATTTAGCAATCAATAGAAGAAACCCCCAGGCAGACAACTGCAAAACTTGCTAATATATCCACAGCTTCCTACCAATTAAATGAAATACACAACATTTGAGGAAAAAGAAAAGGACAAAATAAAAAGGCGAAAACAAAAGACATCAATGCTTTTTGATAAGGGGAAGTCATCACTTATTAATGTGTACAATAAAACCTCATTTTATATTGCCAGCATGTTACTTTTGTAAATGAGTGCTAGAATTGCAACGGATAGATTACCATAGAAGCAAACGACTGACAAACACCATCCAAACCATAACCCAATCGTTCAAATGAATCCTCTCCAAATAACTTTACTTGCAGCCATATCGTCTATTAGCCCATAACTTCCCAAATGTTTGGTGTATATCTTGAAAAGTCAGTCAATAATTTTACATATGAATGTCATGAACATTGTAAAGACTCCCTTGAAGATACTGAAAAGTTCAAGTACTCAATATATCCCAGAAACGGCCAACAATAAATATAATTAGATATCTAAATGGACTCGGGGCACTAACTAAAAATGCATAAACATATATCCCAACATGATATTTATAACAAGTTCGTGAATTAACTCTTGAAAGCTACAAGTTTTGTTCCTTCTTAGCTTAGTTTGATCTGGGCATCCTCATGGTGCGAAAAACAATTCCTTTTCTCAATCTCCATACAAAATATCTTGAGAAATTAAATCATAATATTATAATTGCATTTCCTAAGTATGATCATCTTACCACTTCCAACATGCTTAAAGATTGATACAAATATTTGGTAGTGCAATGGGACGAACCCTGGATTAGGAGAACTGAACTGAATCAAATCGGGTGTGTGATATTCCTCCAATCATAGCCCAAACTATGTATCACATGTACAAGTAGATTAGAGCAGAAGAGATCAGGCTACCTAGTCAACTTAAAATATAAATGTGAACCTGTATCACATGTACAAGTAGATTTCAAATGGCATATTCCATAGTGCCTGGTGTGGGACCTAAATAACATCATCCCTTCCCCCACGACCCAAGTGGCCATACAGACCATTACATAAATATTTTCTTAAAACTTATTTATAAATTAACGTTTCTACAACTAGTTTGTTCATTGGTTTCTCGATTATTAATGCCCCATGAGTGAAATTGCAGGAGAACATGATGCTTCTTACATCCTAGTAAGTCATAGTGGAGATTCTTGTTCTCCCACCCAACAAATTTGGTGAACCCACAACTTAACCTTCCACGACGAGAGAAATTCTTGAGGTATTCTTTAACAATTTTTCTTTCTTTTGTTTTTGACGGACTTTCTAATTTCAAAATTTCCATCATCAACCAATAGAATTAGTAAAATAAAAATAAATAAAGATTTATCATTAGGCATCCATAGGAACCGACATTCTCAAGACAACTTCTATAAGCTTTATTACTTTTTGATGATAAAGAGATAAGGTTTAGTACGACTACCACAAATTTGTTATGTCAGCCCTCACATTAATATCAGCACCTTTAGAAAAGTCCTTAAGCAAAACTCCCAGTAAATCATATATTAATCAAACATCAAATCATAACTAATTCAATTTGGATAACACGGCTTGATAAGATATGATGAATTGACAAAAAAGAACATAAGGTGTCCACAAAACCAATTTGAAGGGAAGGAAAGTCAAGAAAAATGAATGAAATGAAGGCGTGTGGCTCCTCAACACCATCCTCAAAGTTTGCAACTACTTTATCATTAGGAAGTATGCACATTAATACGAACAAGCAGAACAATTCTCCTAACAAGAAAAAGAGCTACATTTTTTTTTTGGGGGGGGGGGGTAGCTACAAATTAAGAGCTACTTTTTTCATACAAAGCCAACATCTTTTTACATTTCGCTTTTCATAAATTTTTTTCTTACATGGGTAGCCAAATATTACTAGTCAAAGTGAGATCAAAATTGCTAATAACAGTAGTCAGTATGTAGGTGCAGTAGTACCATACTTAATGATGCAAAAGTGAATTATTTATTCCGCTGGGTTTATAAGGTTGTCACAATTACAAATTGCAATGCTACCAAGTTCATTTGCATCAAAAGCTCCAACAAAAGCCCAATTTCATGGACTTCAAAGGCTAAGGTGTAGCTGAACTACTTAACCCAGCCCCAAAGCCTTTTTGTAAGATTTTGTGTCCATTTTTTAACACAAAACTACCTTATAACACTTTTTTGATACCAATCAAGGGTATAAAGTGAAATCAATGAAAGATGACTGCATTGACTTTTCCTTTTGCTGTGCATTCAGACCACTAGAAGGTTCAATGGGGGGCCACCAACAAAGAGACAAATTCTTCATTTTTCATTGATGAGGTATGGTGGTATAGGCTTTTGATAGATAGTCGCACAGTTTGTTGAGGTGTACTTCATGCGTATAGGGTTTGCATCCTGTTTTTAGCACCTCTCTAATAAATTTTACTTACCAAAAATATGATAGTAGCACCCCGTTAGAAAAGATAGCCAATACAATGCAGTGACAATTAGATAACTGCATATTAATATAATCATCCTGATAATACACATATAACTGAATCGCAAAATAGAACGTTGGGACATTAATGGTTGCAACATTAATGGTTGCAGATAGCTTTCATTTCCTTCACACATAACCTTTTATACTTCTGAAATAGAAGCTGTATAAGCAGAAATTTCAACTTTACAGTTTCCCATACTATTTCATGCATGCATAAACATAGACAATGGGTTCCAAACAATGCATATTTTTATAATAAAATAAGATGCATAATAAGATGCAGGCAATTCCCCATTCTACAACTTACCCAAAAAAAAAGAAGATCTAGAACAATTAGAGTAACATAGAGACCAAATGTGACAAGGATATGGTGAACCTGGAGAAAATGAAGGGGAGGTTAGGTAGACGATTTCCAACTTACTGCTACTGTAAACATAAACTATGAATGATGTGCATATAATGTGTGTGTGTGTGTGTGTGTGAGAGAGAGAGAGAGAGAGAGAGAGAGAGAGAGAGAGAGAGAGAGAGAGAGAGAGAGAGAGAGGGATTTATCAAAATGCACTTTTAGAAACACTCTTCACTGACATGGAAAACATGAGGTCCATTTTTGACACAACCACCAAACTAAAGGAGATCGAAATATTTTCTTTTTCAATGGTAAAAGTTGTCCATTATATACTTTATTTTGGTCATGCATATGACGCATTCGCTTTAGAAATATATTAGAGGACATTTAGGGTGTGAGCTACATCCCACAAGAAAGACGGACATTATTCCTATTAAGAAATCCATCACATAAGTCATGTTTGATAAGTGTCTTTAAATTGTTCAACGTGTATCATTGAATACTAAATTTTTTTTTAAAGTAGGACAGGTCCAATAAGTCTTGGGACACATTTCTAAAAGTGTCGGTGTCCAACACGGGTACGACTCCTCTCTAGAACCATCCATGCTACTTAGCCCTGCAGGTAACTGGTGAATATATAGCATATTTCTTCCTTATAAATATATGTATTTCCAAAAGAGTAATATATAATTACTTATCTTCCAGCTCCCATTCTCCAAACCCAAGACACACCACCTTTCTCTTGTCTAAATTTCATCTCTCTGATTCCTCTCAGTAACAACTACCACCTTTGGTTCAATATCTGCCTTGCTTGCTCTCCATGATTCAAGTCTTGGCATCCAGAAACTTCATAAACTGAAGAGGAAGTGAGGCATTCATTTCATTCCTTCTCTCACATATGTTTTTTTTCCTTTTCTAAAAAGTTGTATCTTTTACCTTGTGATTCAAATCAACTATTGGAATCGAATATATTAACCATACTCTTATCAGATGAAATAGAATCTGAGCATTCTCTCTCTCTCTCTCTCTCTCTCTCTCTCTCTCTCTCTCTCTCTCTCTCTCTCTCTCTCCTTTGTATTTCATTCATGTATATGGTGAAAATCCAAGCTGATATTTATTTATCAAATAAAAAAAAAATCTAAGCTGATATTCAAGTTCAAAATTGAACCTGGAAACCCTGATATCACAAAATTGAATTTTAGCTGCCAGGTTGAGTAGGTTTGATCCGAAGTTCGGGCCAAGGCTTTCATATGTTGCTTTGGTTGTGGATTGACCTATAATTTAAGCTAACAGAACCCCCCAGAAGTGCGACTCTACATTCACTTTATTTTCGGAAAACTAAGGAACACCCAAATGTTATTAAGCAACCAGCAATATAGATAAACCAAATTCACACTTCGACACCATGAAGACAGCTTAAGAGTCATCAAATATTGAGCTTCTATGTAACTTCATAAAGACTAGAAAATCATATCCAAGCATTTTGAAAGTTTATGGCTGTTTAACAGCTGACAATCCAAACATTCTTCCTGTCAAAAAGATCATTGCAGACAAAGCTTTCAGCAAGTGTGCCTCTGCCAAAAATCATCAATTCCTTTTGTGGAAGATTTCAAAATTATCCAAACACTTCCAAATGCAAAGCCACTTTTACTCCATTCAGAGTTATAGTTAAAAATCAGCAAAATGTTAGCAAAGTCCTTCACTATCTTCAAAATTATACCATACATAATGAAATAGAAGCTTCCCCTAACCTATATGACCAAAGCTCGAGTCGACGTAAATAAGTAAAAAAACTCCTTATTAGAGAGTATCCAACAATCTAAAACAAATAATTGCATACCCAATCAGGAAAAAATCCAATAGAATTTCCAATCAGTCAGAAGTATTCTATAGTCATCATCAAGGAGATATTGCTTCTACAATGTAATTGCATACTATATAACACAATAAAATATGTTAGCATTCAATTCACATGTCAAATATTAGCTGAAGCATCTAATGACTTCCCACAAAAAAGATAGCAGCAAAGTTCATACAAAGTTATACCTTCCTGCGACGGTGGCATCGAATGTGAAAGCAACAAGGAACCGCCCGGGGTTCTGCTCATCCGGCTCGATCCGCAAAGTTTCCTTCTTGAGATTAACATCATTACGAATAGTCACTGCCTTCTGATGCTCAACATACGATGTAGGGGGAGGCATCACAGGACCAAAAGGGTACATGTGGGGCGGAGGACGGTGGTGATGATCATACGGAGCAGGCAGTGGCACTGGCATCGCAGGCGGCGGAGGTGGGTAGTAACCTTGGTAATGGTAGTACGCATGAGAGTTAGGATTTGGGTATTGCGTAGGATAAGGAGTTGCGGCGGCGAATACATATCTGTTCGCCGTAATTTCAGGTTGAGGCTGTTGTGGTGGCGGTGGTGGTGGGTGGCTCCGCCGGCTTCCATTCCTCCGGCGACCGTTTACACTGCTACTTCCGATATTACCCATGTCAATCTACCTCTTCAAATGCAAACAATAAGGGAAATAAATTTATATAACCCTAATTCTCATTACAAAACCGAATTGACACACCCAATAGAGAACAAATACACATATACACATGCATATATGTTTTATAGTCAGTATATACAGCACTTACTATAATTTTCTTTTCTTTTATTTCCCTTCCCTTCACGTTTTCTTTCAGTGTGCTACAGAAACACAGATATGGAAAGAATCCAAGTTAAAAGGGCTAATCAAATTCGGGCAAACAAAATTTGTTTCAGAAATTCCTTCTGTCCAAACAAAATAAAGAAACATAACCGAAATCCAGAAAAAAAGATAACGTAAAAACCTGATCCTTGACTTTCTGGCTTCGTTTGGATGTTTTCAGCGACACAGGAAGAGTAATGTAGATATAAAACAAATATAGATGTAGAGAGAGACAGAGAAACGCAAAGAGGCAAATGTAACGTGAAGAGAGAGATTAGAAGGGAGAAGAAGAAGGTGAAAAAGGAAGTGGGAGCAGGAATCTTATGATGATGGTTTGGTGGAATTGTAATGGAATTGCGTAAAGCTCCACCCGCTACACCCCATCAATTGAAAAATTTTAGAGAGAGAATAAGTTTAGAGAGAGAGAAAGAACAAAAGAAAGATTATGCCAAAGTGAATTTTTTTGATTTTTAATATTATTTTATAAAGTATTAAGAGCATATAATTAAGCCCTAATGACGAAAATGCCCTCAATTTTTTGTTAAGTAAATCAAGTAATTACAAGAGTATATATTTATTATCATGCAGGGGACTATATTTCCCCTTCCAATTTGAGGTAATTTATTGATTTAAGATAATATATCTAGAAATATACGCATGTTGGTGTTCAGATTTTTCCTCTATAGGTAGGTGAATAGGGTGTAGAAATTTAATAATTTAACAAAATATGTTGGATACACAAACAAATTAAATTAAACACTATTCTTAGAGGGAAAGAAAATGAAAGGACAATGTTAAGCAGTTAAAGGAGGATATTATAAAGTAAATGAAAAAAAAAAGGTCTAAAAATATGGTGAAAGTGACAACCCTCTTGTTTAAATGTTTGGAGAGGAGTAAAAGCAGAGTGACTTCTCTCATCTTGTTTTCATAGTCCATTGATGAGAGAGAAAATGAATTGGCTATTTATTTATTGGTAAAAAGGGCAAAAAATTATTTTAAAAAAATACAAAGTAGTCAAGTACAACTCAAGAAATTATTTTTTAAAAAATATAAAATTGTCATGTACCGATCACTAATTTAGCTTTATAAAATTTATTTTACATGAAACTAAACCTTATAATGCATAATCGGTTATACTCTGTTTAGAATTTGAGGAAGGGAAAAGGAAATCAAAAATGAAAGGGAGGAAATTTATTTTCGTTGTACCAAAAAAAAAAAAAAAAAAAAAAGAGAGGAAATGGGAGGGATGAATTTTCTTTTCCCTCCCTAAATAACATTTTCTTTCCTCAAGTTCCAACAAGTTGTTAGGTTTAAGAGAGAGAAAAAGTATTTTAGTTTCTGCCAATAACAAACCAAACAAAGAGTTAGAGACATGGGGATCATATTGGCTTTTTTTGGCTGGCCAAACCATAAGCTAGTGAGGCAAAAGGATTTTTTCTCACTTTGTACTTCTTATCCTTCTAGTCTTTTCCCACTCATTCCTTACTTTGAAAACGAGAACTTTAAAAATCATATTGTTATTTACCTTTTATTTTTTGGATATTATCTTTCAATAGATCTAGTTTTGAAAAGCAATAGGTCATTCATTGCCAAGAATTTTCTGGACTTATAGGATATGGTAGTAGTTGGTGAAATTTTTAAAAAGGCACTTTTTGAAATTGAATTGACGGGCACGAATAATCTGTAAGAAAAGAAGGCGATGAAAATATTTCAACCCTCTTTGGGCTGAAAGCACTCCAATGATTAAGTTACCAAACTTAATCATAATGAATCAAATAAAATATTAGAGAGCTAGAACTCAAGTGAATGTCTCTTACACTTTTAGTACATGGGGGTATTTAAAATTTTTAAAATGCCATATCCTTTTGAGAATTGGAGTTACTTTCCTCCTGAAAATTCTCATTAATTGAGTCAGTTTAATGTATTGGACTTATCTTTTATTTGTCTTAATTCACTAAAGAATAAGATTTATATTACAGACTTTATTAGTCTTACTACCTTTTGGATTGAAATTTATGGGCTAGCCAATTTGAGTCTATACCTTTGATCGACATGGGTTTTGTCTGATAGATCAGTACTCATGGCCAATCTCACTAGACTGGTCTCTCTTAGTATTGGGCTTAGCTGTTATTGAGCCACAATAACTGTTCATGTAGGTCAAGCGATCTTTGTTTCAATTTTGTCTTATCATAAAAATTTTCACAATTTAATCTCAAATGACTACACCATGAGGCATCTGCACCCACTGCATCCTTCTTTAGGATTAAAGTTTAGTAAAGTTAAGGTTAGTATCAAGCATCAAAATGGCCTCTCTGTGTGTTCAGAATTATTCGAACATTAAACAAATTAGTTGGTCCAATTAGCTTTCCCGTTTAGTAAGCACCTTCTAAGTTGCTAATGGACTGATTGTCTTTCGCGAATAACTTTAAAAAAAGAAGAAAAACTTTAAAAAAAGAAGAAAAAGAAAAAGTGGTTAACATATGCTAATGCCCATGGCATGATTGAACTTTGTCTGCATCTGTCGATTAACTTAATTAGAATTAAAGATACTA
The DNA here is from genome assembly GCA_033060915.1 of Euryodendron excelsum. NCBI lineage: Eukaryota > Viridiplantae > Streptophyta > Magnoliopsida > Ericales > Pentaphylacaceae > Euryodendron > Euryodendron excelsum. Next base: position 34,083,716 of record CM065392.1, on the reverse strand, counting down.
ATTATTTATTCTAAACCACCAAATGATTGAGTATGAAATTGTGGCATGGAAGCATTGTTGTTTGGAGCCCTTTGGAGATATGCCCTACACAAGGTGGAAAATCTTCCCAATTGTGTAGGATAGTGCTAATTCTATTAAACATTGCTCAATTTGGTATGATGCCAATATTTTCATGTATCATAGCAAGAAGGGTGTCTCAAGGAACTATAGCACTTTGATCAGTTTCAGTTTTGTACAGATATGCATATATAAATATATATATATATATATATATGCTGTATGTGTATAATATAATGTGAATATTTGAAAAAAATTCTAACAGGGTTACTATATATAGGGGATAAGTCTAGGCCCTGGGGTTTGGTCATTGCCCATGACGTAAGGACTAAAGGAGAGAAAAAAGGCATGATTTGAGGAGGACATTTTAGGCATTACATATTCAAATCCTTCTTCTTTTTTTTTTAAAGTTCATTTTCTTTGGGCTTGGTCTTTGTTTAGTAATAGGCAATTATATGAAACTTGAATAGGTTAACCTAGTGGTAGCGCCATTTTTATTCTGGCTAAGTGTTATGGGTTCAACTCACCCTCCCTTTCTCCAAAAACTCTGACTCTCTAATGTATCAAAAAAAATATTATATGAAACCTGCACTTGATTTTCTTTTTTCTCTCTCTTTTTCCCTTTGTTTTGGCCAAAACTTCATACCAAGTTGATTAAAAAGTATGAAACATTTTATATGCTCTACACCTGTATTCCACTGCCATATCTCCCAGCATGGTCTGCTCCACAGTTAACCAGCTAGATACTTTTTATTTCTTTAATGTCTTGAGTGGTACAAATTCCACTTATACCCCTTATAAATAGGAAAGAAATAAAAGAAATAAAAGGGCAGTACTGGAATTTAAATTGGAAGAGCTTGTCATATAACACCTCCGTAGCCATATTTGTCAGTTGTGAGCTGATTGCTGCCCTTATACATGAACCTACTTTGATGGTGGGCAATTCATGAGATTTAGCAGGCCACTATACTTACCATCAAAATCATGACCATCAATCCCTTCCAAGTTATATAGTATTATATTAGTAAATCAATATTCAATTCTAATTTTCCTTTTCTTTTCTTTTCTTTTTTTTTTTAAATTCATAAAGACAACAATATGACTTATCCCCAGCATCAAGGTTCTGAATCAGCTTATTTAATTAATTTTTTTCTAGTTTTTTTACTTAAATTTAATTTACTACATTTCTATAGACTATTAAGTTATGCTTTTGAATTTTTTCACTGAAAACTAAAACCATATATATATACATATAGTACAAAAGCCATAAGCTATTTTAAATAATTCAGCTCATTTACTTAAATTTAATCTATAAGACATTGTTTAGATAGTGTAATCGTAATTAAAAAAGAAGGGCACCTAATGGATGACAAAAAAGGGAATTTCCAAATATGCTTCTTCTAGTTGGTAGTGAGTCATAGGGTCATGTGAATTTTTATAGAAACAAATCGCTAGTATCCCTTAATTTTTCTTTATAAGTATTAACTGTACTTTTGTTACAGAGTTTTTAGACCTTCAATCTACTACTCGCTCTCGTATTAGGCCTATTAACCTTTTATTATGCCTATAAAATCTTTTGTTTCATAGGCATCTTAGGCAGCAAAATCATGCCAATAACAAAATATTGGTTGAAGTCCACATCATGGGAGGGGTGGGTGCAACTAAGAATTAGTACCTCCTAGAAAGAAAAAAAAAATTGTGACTTTTTAAAATGACTCCTATAACCTTAGCTTTGCACATTAGTTTAAAGTCATTAAAGAGTTTAGACAGACAAAGTTAATCTTTAAAATATTGCAAGTTACTATTACACATTTGTTAAAGTGACTAAAACTTTGCTTCTACTAGTAGACTCCATATCATTAGAGTTATACTTGAGAATCTGCACAATCTGGTGGAAATAGACTATAATAATTCTTTAATTACACACAATTATTGTAAATACTGCACCATTATTCATATGCAATACGATCAACAATTATCGCTTTCAATGTCCATGACTCCATACTACGCAATAGGCAAGAATTTTAATTTAAAACCTGAATTTGAAATTATTTTTATACCCAAAAAAATAAAAGGAAGTAGAGTTGTACCACTTGACCTGAATTTAGTTTAGTTAAATGGATTGAAAAAATTAGTCCAAGCCCAATCCATGTTGATTGGACTTTTTACCTCAAGAGCTTGTGGCCCCATTGTTAGGAATGTAAAAATTGCCTGAGTCCCATATAGCCCAAGCCCGAGGTAGGCCCAACTCAACCTAAGCCGAACTCCCTTATGGGTGGGCCTCATCATAGGTTTGTAAGGCTAGCTCAGTGCAGCCCAAAAGCTAGCCCAGCCCAAAAGTTAATAATGAAAAGAGATAAAGCCCGAGCCCTATACCTTCTTAGGGGTTAAAAAATTAGTTCTCAACCTAGGCCCAGCCTTAGGGGGTTGGGCCTTTTTGAAGGTTTGTAAGCCCTGTTCAGCCCAGCCCAAAAGCTCAATAAATTATATAAAGCCCGACGCCCACTTGCTTGGCTCATCCTAAGCCCGATACCATCTTAGGATCGTTGGTTGGGCCTGGGTCTAGGAGTTGGAAAATTGGCTTGACTCGGTCTAGGGATGTAAATCCAGCCCGAGCCCGACTTAGGCCTAGCCCGGCCCAAGCCCGAGCACCCTATGGGGTAGCCTAGTCCCCCTTATAGAAGCTCGAGCCTAGCCCAAAGCCTGAGCCGAAGCCCAAGCCTGGCCGTGAGCTCGTGAACCCCCCTTCCCCAACAGCTCTTTCCCTTTTAAATTCAATTTGAATTTTTTTTACCCATACCCGTGACCCCCCTTTTCAAATTTAATTTTCTTAAGCACGTCTATTAATTTTATAAATGTAATTATAATAAATAAATTATCTTTGTAATTCTTATTAATTACATATAATAATAAATGTAAGCGTAAAGTTTTTAACATAAGTGTAGAAGAGTAAATTTTAGCCAATCAAAAATTAACACTTGTCAAATAAAGGTATAAGTAAAGGCACAAGTTAACCAATTAAATATTGCCATATGTCAAATTGATGCAGTTAAGACTTTGACTAATTAAATTATGCCATTTGTATTGTGGGCCCACAAGAAAAAAAGACAAACATATCTTCCAATTAAATTTAGACATATGTCATTGATTATCTTTATTTATTAATGAAGATAGATAATTATCTCAAATGATTGATTATCTTTACTTATTTTGGAGATAAATAGAGATAATTATCTTAAAAGATTAATTATCTTTTTATTATTATCTCTAGAATAAATAGTGATAATTATCTTAAAGAGATATAAAACGATCAAGAGACTTTCCATCCTCTCCTATAAATAAGAGATGACCACTCAAAGAAAGGGGGAACAAGTTTGAAGGCAACAGAGCTCTGACGGATTAAAACTTTTAAAGCTCAAAGGACTCTCTGATTCAAGCATCTTCTTCGTTCAAGATTGAAGAAGGCTCTGCTACCTAGGTTCGAGATCAAGCTGCAAGCCCTTGAACCCACCATCGAAGTAAAGAATCAGAGGATTATTTCTTTAATTAGAAATTGTAACAGAGATTGTACTCCACTCCTTCAAATATATATAAAAATTCATTTTTTGCTACATTTTCTTGTCTTGAATTTCGGACTCGAAATTTGTGTGTTACAAATTTCTGGTATGCCCAGTGGGACGATCTTTGCCTCTCATCTCTTTTGCGTCAAATCAATCAAAGCAACTTTGAAATGGCTCCCAAGAATGATAGCTCAAAGGCTACCGAAACCAAGGTTGGAGGCGCTAAATCTTCAACTGCTGGTAAGGATGGCTCGGGATCTACTGCTCAAGGTACTGGTCTTGTAACTCGAAGCAAAGCAAATGCTGCAATTGAGGCACTAGCACAAACCTCGCTTTTGCCTAAACCACTCCCTGTTTTTGGTTCTGATCCAACGAAGGCGTTGGGAACTTCTTTATTCTTACTAGAGGGCGAGAAAGAAACTGCTACACCAGGGGCAGGAAAGGATGCAGCTACAAAACCTGAAGAATCTGAACATGGAGAAAATGAAGATTCAAGTGGCTCTAGTCCTGCTTCTCCTGCTCATACTCCCAAATCAAAGCTTAACACGCTTGATGCTCCCACTGGTTATCTCAGTTCTATTGCCATGCCAATCATGACAACTAATGCTCTTGCTATGGAGGAACAGATCGTTCTCTTAGCTAAAACTATTGAAGGACTATGCAAGGTTATTCAAGATCGTGATGTTCAAATGGCATCAGTATTGAACAAAATAGAGACTATCAGTAAGACAAGCCAAACTACTACTAACCCACCACTAAAACCTCAAGATGTTGCTGAGTCTTCTGATAAACATAAAGAGACACAAAACTCGCAAGTCTCGGCCGATGGCGTAATCCCTGTCGATCAATTGAAGGAGATTATCTTAGGCGCCATTAAAGACAAATATGAGGGAATCCCAAAATCCTCCCTCACTTATGCTAAGCCTTACACTCGGAGGATTGATCAACTGAGGATGCTTGTTGGCTACCAACCACCAAAATTTCAACAATTTGATGGTAAAGGTAACCTTAAACAACATGTCGCTCACTTTGTGGAAACATGCAATAACGCTGGAACTAATGGAGATCTGCTTGTCAAGTAGTTTGTTCGAACACTCAAAGGCAATGCCTTTAATTGGTATTGTGATTTAGAGTTTGGCACTATTGACAGTTGGGAGCATCTCGAACAAGAATTTCTAAATCGTTTCTACAGTACTCGTCATACTGTGAGTATGATCAAGCTTACCAACTCTCGCCAATGGAAAGATGAGCTGGTTATTGACTACATTAACCAATGGAGAAACTTAAGCCTTAACTGTAAAGATAGGCTATGCGAGACTTCTGCAATTAAAATGTGCATTTAAGGCATGCAATGGGGTTTACGCTACATTCTTCAAGGGATCAAACCTAGAAATTTTGAAGAATTGGATACACGTGCACATGATATGGAACTCAGCATAGCTGCAAATAGAAGTCAAGGACCTTTCCAAGATTATCGCAAACCAGGAAATAAATTAGACACTCGCAAAGGGAGCAAGTCTTTCTCCAAGACAGACGGTAAAGAGTCAATGGCTGTGATCACTGCACCAGTCAAGATCTCCACAAAGAGTACCCCTAAGATGATTCTGCCTAAGGGAAATGGAGGAATAAGAAAGAAGTAAAGAAAGGTGATTCTGCCTAAGGGAAATGGAGGAAGAAACTCACTTTGCAAGAAATGCAAAACAAAGAGTACCCCTTTCTTGATACTTAAGTCCCTAAGATGCTTGAACAACTATTGGAACTGAAGATCATTGAACTCCAATAAATGAAACGGCCTGAGGAGGCTGGAAGGGTTCATGATCCGAACTATTGCAAGTATCATTGGCTAGTTAGTCATTCGACTCAGCAATGTTTTGTCCTCAAAGAAAAGATTGTAGAGTTAGCCAGCGAAGGAAAGATCTCGCTAAAGGAAGAAAAGGAAGTGGCAACGGTAAACCAAACTGCTATCGTTTTTGGATCTTTGGGTCCTACAATGCTCCAAGAAGAAACTCGGAGACTTGAAAGATCTGTCCCTAAGTCACAAAGATTGAGAGTTCAGTTTGGATCATTTGATCTAGTTGACATAATGATGTCGTTCCACCATGCTTTACAGGCTTCTTTTACACAATCATCCCCAACTGGGGGCAATACTTGTCAAGCGGTGAAATTTGTTGATACGGATGATGAAGGATGGACCCTTGTCACTCGTAAAAAGAAGAGAAAATCAAAGTTATGTTCTCCTCAGCACCTACAATGAAAGCAAGGTCTGAATAGGTCCAATACAAGAAGGCAACGAAGAAAGAGGAAGACTAAGAAAGTAATGCCGACTTCACCAAATGATTCATTCATCTAAAAGCTGCGCATTCCTATCACTTTGTGGGAAGCCAAAATCTATGCGCAACGTTGGTTGCTCTTCTCATCATGGAGTTGCGTGCAATGTTGTAAATGTTGAAGAGTCTTTTCAGCATGAAGATGAGTCACCCTCTTTGCCTATGCATACGATGGTTGAACTTGGTTCCCAATTTTGCGCTAACAATTGTGTTACCTCCATGTCAACTATCACATTTTCAGACGAAGATTTGTTGCTGGGTTCAACACTACATAATCGTCCTCTTTTTATCACCGGATATGCTCGAGAACAAAGAATCAACAGGATACTTCTGGATGGTGGATCTGCAGTTAATATTTTGTCTCTCCGCGTGATGAAAGAGCTTGGTATCACCACAAAAGAACTTTCTCATAGTCGCTTGATGATCCAAGGTTTTAACCAAGGGGGCAAAAAGCTATTGGAGTTATTCACCTCGACTTACTCATTGATGAAATGACATCAAACACATTGTTTCATGTCATTGATGCCAAAACTTCGTACAACGTGTTGTTAGGACAACCTTGGCTCCATGAAAATGGTGTTGTCCCATCTACACTTCATCAATGCTTCAAGTATTGTTGAAATGGCATAGTAAAGAAAGTAGTAGCAGATGACAAACCCTTCACTGAAGCAGAATCACATTTTGTTGACGCAAAATTCTACTTGCTAGAGATTGTGGTGAAAGAGTTACAACCAGTTGCAATTTTATCAACTTACAAGTATCAGAAGGGCAATAAGTCTCAAGCTAGTAAGGATGCTATTGTTACCAACAAAAAGGAAGGAGTTGATCAGCTTGTCAACAACAACATTGCTAATGAGTAAAAAGAGAAGGCCACTTCTAAGGCATCTCCGGTCCTGAAGATCAAGCCTTGAAAGGATTGACTCTCCCCATCACCAATCTTAGTCAAACAAGGGTTGTTGTGCCGTTAAAAGGTTTTTTTTGGCCAATGCAAGCTCCTGAAGTAGAGCATGGTGACTTGCCTTCAAAACAAACAGAGGAAGATTTTGATCCAATTGCTTACAAACTCCTTGCGAAGGCTGGATATAATCCGCAGGAGTCAACCACTTTGAGGAAGCAACCACTTGAGACTACTGGGGAAAAGGTGTATGGCTTGAACTCAACTCAACATATGCTTAAGCAAAGAGGGCATACCGTTCCAAATTCGTAAGCTGGCATTGGATACACTCTACTCGCACTTGTGCGTATTGTCATGAAAAATTTGACCAATCATTATATCACAGCTGAGGAGGATGTTTATTCAATTGCAATTAAGCCTTTTGTTTTTGATCGCTTAGGTGAAGCAAACCAATGGAAGTCAGTTTTTGACCAACTTGGACCACTAAGCATGATCTCTACACTTACTATTCCAAAAAGAGTAGTTCATGAGAGACTAGGTGTTTCAAGTTTCTCTCGGACCAATAGAGGTAGAAAAAGGCAAAGTAAATCATCTTTTTGAAAGATAATAAAAAATTAAGAAGTGCAATACCATCACGTATGAAGCGACAAACTACTCTAGTAGTAGATTCAAATGAGGTATTGAAGGCAAGGTTAAAAACGGTGATAATTACCAAACCTCTACCTGAAACACTAGACATTCCCTCTGATGAAGAGAGTGTAGCCTCTTCATACCATATCACTGCTCATAATGGCGGAGATCAACCTGAAGAAGATGCTGAGGATGCTCTACCAACATTTGATGAGGGTGTTAAATCCACTGTAGATGATCTGAAGGAAGTCAATCTTGGTACACCAGATGAACCTCGACCAGTTTACATAAGCGCTCTTCTCACCCCTGAGGAGGAAAAGTTTTATGTTGAACTACTAAACGAATACAAGGATGTTTTCGCTTAGAGCTACAAAGAGATGCTAGGCTTAGATCCTAAAGTGGCTGTTCATCAGTTGGCAGTGAAACATGGTGTTTGACCAATCAAACAAGCCCAACAACGCTTTCGACCGGAATTGATTCCTAAAATTGAATTGGAAGTTAATAAACTTATTGAAGTTGGCTTTATTTGAGAAGTCAAATATCCAACATGGATCTCGAGTATTGTCCCAGTTAAGAAGAAAAATGGACAAATTCGGGTGTGTGTGGACTTTCAAGACCTCAATAATGCATGTCCAAAGGATGACTTCCCACTTCCTATAACTGAGCTCATGGTGGATGCTACCACCGGACATAAAGCCTTGTCCTTTATGGATGGCTCTTCTGGGTATAACCAAATTCGCATGTCACCTTAAGATGAAGAATTGATGATTTTTTGCACACCAAAAGGCATTTATTGTTACAAGGTGATGCCTTTTGGTATGAAGAATGCAAGAGCTACGTACCAAAGAGTAATGCAGAAGATCTTTGACGACATGCTTCATAAGAACGTCGAATGTTATGTCTATGATCTAGTTGTAAAGACAAGAGAACGAATTGACCATCTTCAAGATTTGAGGAAGGTATTTGAAAGATTGCGTCGGTGCCAACTCAAGATGAATCCTTTAAAGTGTGCTTTTGGGGTTACATCTGGAAAATTCCTTGGATTCATTGTGCGTCACCATGGCATTGAAATTGACCAGTCAAAAATTGAGGCTATCTCGAAGTTGCCTGAGCCTTGAAATATTCACAAGCTTAAAAGTTTGCAAGGACGGTTGGCTTATTTGCGTCAATTCATATCAAATTTGGCTAGGCGCTGTTAACCATTCAGTCATCTCATGAAGAAGGAACTCCTTTTGAATGGGATGAAGCTTGCAGTAATGCTTTCAAGAGTATCAAGTCTTATCTGATGAAGCCTCCTGTGCTAGTGGCCCCTATCCCTGGACGCCCATTAGTGTTGTACATTGCTGCCCAAGAGCGCTCGATAGGTGCCTTTCTTGCTCAAGAGAATGATGAAGGAAAAGGAAATGCTCTCTATTACTTGAGTAGAATGATGACTCCTAACGAGTTGAACTACTCGCCAATCGAAATGATGTGTTTGGCACTAGTTTTTGCGATCCAGAAATTGAGGCATTATGTTCAAGCTCATATTGTTTGTCTTATCTCTAAGGCAAACCCCGTCAAGTACATAATGTCGAAACCAGTCCTGTCTGATCAATTGACAAGGTGGTCTCTTCTGCTTCAAGAATTTGAGATCATTTATGTGCCTCAAAAGGCCATCAAAGGACAAGCTTTAGCTGATTTCTTAGCTGATCATCCTATTCCTGTGGAGTGGGAATTGTCAGAAGAATTGCCAAATGAAGATGTTCTCTAAGTAGAAGTACGACCACTTTAGAAGATGTACTTTGATGGTGCTTCTCACTACGAGGGTGTTGGGGCTGGTGTAGTAGTCCTTACTTTAGAAGGAGACGTGCTACCTTACGCCTTCACTCTAACACAACTATGTTCAAATAATTAAGCTGAATATCAAGCTCTTATACTTGGGTTGGAAATGGCGATTGACATGAAACAACTGCGACTTGAAGTATATGGAGATTCAAAGCTAGTGGTTAACCAACTTCTCAATAAATATGAAGTAAGAAAGCCTGAACTGGTGCCGTATTACAACTATGCCAGACGTCTGATAGGATGGCTTGGCGGCGTCACTTTAGAACATGTGCTGAGAAGGGAAAATAAACAGGCAAACGCACTTGCAAAGCTTGCATTTAGTCTTGCACTGGCCGAACAAAAGACACATATCTTAATTTGTCAAAGATGGGTAGTTCCTCCGCTCTTTGGTAATGAAAATAATGATGAAATGGAAGTTAATGCCATTTCAGCATATAAAGTTGAGAAAGAGGATTGGCAGCATCCGCTCATTGAATTTCTACAACAGGAAAAGTTACCTAACAATCTACAAAGAAGAACTGAGGTGAGGTGTCGTGCTCCAGATTTCATCTACTACAAGGATATGCTTTATCGTCGTTCTTTTGAGGGACTACTTTTTCGTTGTTTGGGAGAAACTGAAGCAACACAAGCCTTGGAAGAAGCTCATTTTGGTATATGCGGTGCTCACCAGTCAGGCTCTAAGCTACACTTTCTTATCAAAAGCATAGGCTATTACTAGCCTACCATGGTTAAAGATTGCATGGAGTATGCAAAAAGGTGCCAACCATGTCAATTTCATGCAAATTTCATACACCAACCGCCCGAACGGCTTCATCCAACTGTTGCTTCTTGGCCTTTTGATGCATGGGGACTAGATGTAGTAGGGCTTTTGCTCAAGTCTTCTGGCGGCCATCTATACATTTTGGTTGCAACTGATTACTTTTCTAAATGGGCTGAAGCTGCGCCATTAAGGGAGGTGAAGAAGGAAAATGTTATGAATTTCATTTGTACTAACATCATCTTCAGATATGGTGTACCGCGCTACATCATCAATGATAATGGAAAACCATTTCACAATAGTCTGATGAACAAACTTTGTGAAAAGTTTGGATTCAAGCAGCATAATTCATCCATGTATAATGCACTAGCAAATGGTCTCGTTGAAGCATTTAACAAAACGCTTGGTAATTTGTTGAAAAAGGTGGTCGCCAAGTCAAAACGGGATTAGCATGAGAGAATAGGAGAAGCTTTTTGGGCGTATCGAACAACTCATCGAACAGCTACCCAAACTACTCCTATGCGTTAGTATACGGAGTGGAAGTTGTTCTGCCCCTTGAATGCCAAATCCCATCATTGAGAATTGCTATTTAAGAAGGTCTGACTCATGAAGACAATGCTCGTCTACATCTTGAGGAACTGGAAGCACTTAATGAGAATAGACTTGAAGCGCAGCAACGTTTGGAATGTTACCAAGCTCATCTGTCCAGAGCATTTAATAAGAAGGTTCGCATTCGATCTTTTCAAAAAGGAGACTTAGCGCTTGCTGTGAGAAGACCCATTATCTCCACTCATTAGACTGGAAACAAATTCACTTCTAAGTGAGAGGGCCCGTATGTGGTACAAGAAGTCTACACCAATGGTGCTTACAAATTGGTTACTGAAGATGGCTTGAGAGTTGGACCCATCAATGGAAAATTCTTGAAGTGGTACTATCCTTAAAATATATATATATATATATATATAGAAGCAGCACTCCTTGACGCATGAGTCTAAACTGCATGTTACTCTTGGCCCACATAGGTTTAATCTATAAATGGTAACAACAAAAAGTTTTCTTTATTAAAAAAATATTGAACTACGTTTGGCTTGATCCCCTTTTTGGGTACGTAGGCATCTTGAGATTTTATCTCAAGTTCAGTCATTTAAAAAAAAAAAAAAAGTTCCTTAAAAAAAAAAACATTGAACTACGTTTAGCTTGATCCTCTTTTGGGTACGTAGGCATCTTGGGATTTTATCTCAAGTTCAGTCATCCATATAAAAAAAATATATATTTTACAATCTTGGAGTCTTATTCAATCAAGAAGGGAAAAAATAAGAGAAAGAAAGAAAGAAAAATGACTAATTAAGAAGGGAGCTTGAAACCTATCAACTCGCTTCGACGTGCTTCCAACAATTCTTTCATCTTCTCTATATACTCAGCATCCTTAGCACTCAACACAGGAGTACTTTCAATGGTAGAAATTTCTGCTTTATGAGTGAGGACATCTACATGTAGTTTGGACAGCTGCTCTTCCTCCTTAAGAAGCAATGATTTCATTTCTTCTCTCTCGGCATTTATGTTCTCCAACTCTCTCTTCAGTTAAGCTTCCCTTAAGTCAATATCTGCAATCTTCACTTGAAGAGATTCAACATCCTTGATTTTCTTGCCTTCTTGAGTTTCTACATTATTGAGGTTATGACTTCTGTCTACTAGCAACTGTGCTTATGACTCCATGGACATCTTCTCTATAGAAGAGGAGCGGGTGGAATTAAAAAATCGAAGGTTTTCAAAGAATGTTCTAAGACGACCTTTCAGAAGAGAAATGTCTGCAGCATCAGTCTTCTCCATTTCTTTAAGAACCTTATAGCTTCATCCTCAATAGTATGAAGGAACTCTATACGAGATGTAGCAATCTTTTTTGAAATTTCATCCCACAACATGAAAAGGTACCTACGTTGACAAGTAGCAATGTGTTGATCTCCTTCAAATATAGAAGCTACTGAAGCATCAGGACATATTGGCATTATGAGACTCGTCCTCTAGACTATAAGGGCTCCCATGATCTCTCTATGAACAAGAGGTCTTTTATCTCCTGATTTGGTAAATTGAGAATCTGCCAAAGTCGTGCTTTCACGCTGCCTTACAAGTAGAACAAAAGCATTTGGCCTTTCAATAGAGTCTGTATTTGCTTGGGAAACTGCATTAGTATTATCAATAGATTTCTCAGTATCCTTCAACTGCAATTAGAAGCACACTCGATCAAGAGAGGGAGAAGAAGTTCTAAATAAGATGCAACATGATTGTTTAAAAAAAAAATCAAAAGCTAATTCGAACAAAGTTTATGCTTACTTGATTTCCAAATTCTGCTAAAGGCGTTAAAGATTCAGCCACAGTATAAAAGTTATCTGTGTCAAGGACAATGTTGTCCAGATCAGAAATTTTGGTCACCTTCTTTGATCGCTTCCAATTCCGATCACCTTTGCTGGAACTACTTTCTTTTTCATGGGTTGTGATGGTTCTTTTCTTATCTCTGCTTTCAAATGGCGGAGTCTGGACAATCTTCAAAGCTGGAATCACCAAAGAAGTTTTATCACTAGTAGCTGATGATTTCTTTGGAGTAGATTGAACAGTTGCTTTACCTTTGCCTTCTCTTGTTGAAACTCTTCCAACATCTTTATGAGAAGGCAATACACATCCTTTATTCTCCCTTGTTTGCATTTCAATTGGAGGAGTTAGTTTTGAATACTTTATAACCAACTTTGTGCTTCTCCTTGAAGAATTGCTTGAATGTTTTTTCCACCATTCACCATATTGTCTTGTGGCGAGACCTCTGAATGCAAGTGTTGGAATATCCAATGTGGTATTAGTGCCTAACTTTGTGCAAGATTTTCAAAGTAGAATAACTTCTTCTAAAGTGCTTGTGTAGAGTTCTCTCTTCAGCTTCCCTAGGATGTCTTGACAAAAATTAAATTATCTAGCAAATCTATGAGGGCTATAAGATTCAATAAAGTGCTCATTGCCACGACAAAGAGTCAAGTAACTTAAACAATGACTGATAACGTAGTCACTCCAAGAACCTGACAAGTCTCCACAATCAGTTAAAGATAATTGTTTCTTCTCTTGACACATGGCTAAAGAAGGTAGGATGGATGGATCAATACTTTTAAAGAGATAGTGAGCCTTCAAATCATCAAAATGTTTCACCATCTTTTCGCCTGCAAATCTAGCCATTTGGCCACCACAGTAATGGCGAGCGGATGAAAAATGAGCATCCAAATAATGACCAAGCCATTCATAAACATAATGGATAGGAAATGTAACCATGCATTTGCTTGGAGTTGGAGAAGAAGAAATCTCTCTAAGCCCATTGTAGATGCTTGCAAGCACTGGCACGGCTAAAGAAAATTTTTGCCCACAAGCCATCATACTAGCTACCTTGAAAACACCGGAACGAATGTGGTTAACCTCCTTGTTGGGTAAAGAAAATTTGCATAACTAACAAGATAATAGAGCAACCAAATAAGTCTCCTCTCTTGCATTCTCTTTAATGCCCAAGTCATAGAATGGTCCATTCTCTTCTTTGGAACGCGGCAGTGGCTTGTCATTAATAATACCAATGGGATTATGAGATGTTCTTGGCTTGGTTGACCGCTTCTTATTCACTCTTGTTACCTGATTGGGCCCCTAAATCAAAATGTAACCCAATCATGAGCACGAACTTGACGAGTGTCATTTTCACAATAAAGCTTATAATAAGCTAAGAATAAATTGCGAAAACTTGGTGGAAGAAGTAGATTCTTTTTTTTGTCAAAATTTGTCAACTCTTTTGTAGTCGGGACAACTTTGTCATAAAATTTTCCATGAATTGATAGCCCACCAAGGACGCGTAGGTCCCACAGAGAGATAGAGAGTTCCCCTATTGAAGAGTGGAGAGTATTTGTGGAGGGGCACCAAAGCTCGCAAAAAGATTAAAGAAGATTATCATCACGATCGTATGTGAATAAAGAAGCATAAACGGCGTCATACATCCTTGCATCATGAAGAGTTTTCTTATTTCGACTGAATGCATCTTTAAGCCATTCCCAATATCTAAGAATGTAAGAGAACTCACCAAAATTGGCAAGAGAAGTGTCCCAAGTAGCTTTTCCACAATGAACCCGATCGCCAAGTAATGAAAACTGATTAGAGCCACTATCTTCAGAATGGAGTGAAGATAATAGAAATGAAGCCTTTGTAGAAATAAAGACAGAATTGTTGTAGTCAAGTAGCTCCCTTGTCAATACAGTATACCATCGTTCCAAACGAGGTGGATCAATGGAAGAAGAACAACTTGGGGAAAGAGCACCAATGACCGAGTCTAAGACAGGCAAGTCTAAGACTATCGTCAAAGGCTCTCTTTTTTCATTACCGATGGCGATAGTTTTTCTTCCTTAAACAGAGTAGTCTTTGAAGTAAACCATGGCTTGAAATTGAGACCTAAATGAAATCCAAGTAAAAGCTTACAGTCTGAAATCAAGACCCAAAGCAAAGCCTAAGTAAAGCTCAAGGTTTGAAATTGAGACCTAAAGCAAAGCTTAAGGTCTGAAATCGAGACCCAAAGCAAAGCCTAAGTAAAGCTGAAGGTCTGAAATTGAGACGCAAAGCAAAGCCGAAGGTCTGAAATCGAAACTCGAAAGAGGCCAAGTAAAGCTTAAGGTCTGAAATCGAGACCCCCAAAGCAAAGCCCAAATAAATCTTAAGGTTTGAAATTGAGACCCAAAGTGAAGTCGAAGTTCTAAAGTTGAGATTCAAAGCAAAGCCGAAGGTCTGAAATCGAAACTCGAAAGAAGCTAAGTAAAGCTCAAGGTCTGAAATTAAGACTCAAACCGTTGAAGGTTCAAGACCGAAGCTCTAAATTGAAGACTCGATTTATCATTGCTTGAAAGAATGCATAATGTTAAGTTAAGCTCGTGCTTTAATAAAAAAAAAAGAGAAGGAATAAAAATAAGAAAGAAGGATACGGGTGCTTGAAATGTGACTCAAATACTGTGAAGCCTCCAGGAGATTGTTGGTATAATTGCAACTCCGAATACCAATATAGAAGTCTTTCGAAATATTATGCAGATTTATGGAATGAGGTAATTTTGAAAGATCAGATTACCAGAAGTGTTGAAGCCCAAATTGCTGCATGAGATTCTGAAATTCCTAAAATCATGGAAATATGATCAGTGATTTGATAGCAACCATCAAGAGATCAGGCTTTACAAACTGTGTATTTTCACATCATGGACCTACTGTTTTCAATGCTTGATTAATAAAAAGAGAGAGAGAGAGAGAGCTCTTTCTTCTTTCAAAAGAATCTGTTCTGGGAATGCGATATGCTCGAAAAAAAACGAAGGGTGAACCAGCATAAGGCTAGATCTAGCTTTGTCTTTTCTACCTGTAAAATTAGAGAATTGACCAGCGGAGATAAATTTTTTTTAAGAAGGAAGAGAAGTAATTATCTTGTATGGGTGGATGGATAAGTTGTGAGTGAAATACATCTCATAATATTTTACAAAGAAAACAAAGGAGTAATGATGTAAATGGAATTCACTCGTGGGTGATGTATGCTTTAAAGAAGGCACTTGGTTAAATCATAAACAGTCCATATATATATATTTCTTAAAGTGCTCTGCATATGCAGCAAGATGTGGCATAATGTGATGTGAGTGCGTGCATGTGTACGCAACAGATGAGTAAGACAATTAATATTGTAACAAAAGAACAAAAAAGATTTTAAAGAGCACTACTTACCTGCTTGCTTTGTTACATAAAAGACAAGGTGGCAGTATAAAGAAAAGAAAGCAGTCTAGTATTGCTATTGCTTGATTGTCTAGTCAAGTGTACGATGAACCTGTGAGGGTTCAATTCCTTTTATAGATGGGAACATCAGTCCTATCGCCACTATGATTGCAATATCTGATAAGTTCTAATCCTCTTAGCCTTATGATGGGTGCTAATCCTTCTAGTCTTGTGATAAGTTCTTATCTTTTAATCCTTCATATGAGTAACTGTCTTTTCTTATCTTTGGAGCCAGAAACCACTTCAACGTCTTTGTTGAGGAGAAAATTTCAATTCTTCTGTAAAACTAGGATTGGTGAAAAATCCTACGTACGTAAATGGAGACTTGCTAAAGAGATAAGTCGAATTCCAGTTGCCGCAATTTTTAATTTCAGGCAAATTTCCATTAAAAAAAAAGAAGAAAAAAATGATTGTGTAGAAAATTAAATGGACTACAAAGGATCCAAATTTCGATAGCAACTTACTTTGGACACTGCTACAATGTGTACGTGATCAGGTTTCGAGGGGGCATTTGTAGAAAAGTAAATTTTGGCCAGTCAAAAATTGACACTTGTCAAATAAAGGTGTAAGTAAAGACACAAGTTGACCAATTAAACATTGGCATATGTCAAATTGATGCAGTCAAGACTTTGACTAATTAAATTATGTCATTTGTATTGTAGGCCCAAGAAAAAAAAGACAAACATGTTTTCCAATTAAATTTAGACACATGTCATTGATTATCTTTATTTATTAATAAAGATAGATAATTATCTCAAATGATTGATTATCTTTACTTATTTTGGAGATAAATAGAGATAATTATCTTAAAAGATTAATTATCTTTTTATTATTATCTCTAGAATAAATAATGATAATTATCTTAAAGAGATACAAAACTATCAGGAGACTTTCCATCCTCTCCTATAAATAAGAGATGACCACTCAGAGAAAGGGGAAACAAGTTTGAAGACATTAGAGTTCTGACGAATTGAAACTTCTGAAGCTCAAAGGACTCTCTCATTCAAGCATCTTCTTCGTTCAAGATTGAAGAAGGCCCTGCTATCCAAGTTTGAGATCAAGCTGTAAGCTCTCGAATCTACCATCGAAGTGAAGAATTAGAGGATTATTTCTTTCATTAGAAATTGTAACAGAGATTGTACTCCACTCCTTCAAATATATATAAAAATTTATTTGTTGCCACATTTTCTTTTCTTGAATTTCGAACTCGAAATTTGTGTGTTACAATAAGTTCAAATGAATTTAATATATATAAGCTTATAAATAAATTTCTAATTTATAGAATCATAGTGTATAATTTATTATAACTAAATTTATTAATTTTAAAAATATAATGCTACAAAAAAAAAAATACTAGGCCAAAGAGGCATAACCCAAGGACCTGTCCAAAAAGCCCGTCAAAGCCCGAGGCTCAAGGCCCAAGCCCGAAGCTTTAGCCCAAGACCGTTCCTAGGGTCGTGAGCTGGTCTTGGGCCTTCCTTTTTAGATTTTGGCATAACCTGACCTTGTCCAAAAAATGACAAAAGCCCACAAAGCTCGAGAAGCCCACAAAGCTCGTCTGAGTCTAGTGGGTCATGGCCTGAGTCAAGTTGAATTGGGCCAATTAATATCCCTAACTTGGCCTAATCAAACCCAAGTCCAAACTGGTCAAGTCAAAACTGGTCCCGGTGACCCAAATTTACATCCTTACCCATCGCAAGCTTCCACCCATTTTCCAACCTATTTAATGAGATAATTTTTCACCAAATTAAAAAAATATATTGATTTGACTATCCTCTTTAAAGCAAATTAAAAAAAGAGAAAGAGTTTTTTAACACTCTTACGCGTCTTTCAGTAGGCTAGCGCCCCCTAAACTACAAGCTTGAATGTCCCTACCATTATGATCTTTAAAATGAAAGCATTCCTACGGAACTATCCTCTGAATTTTATATCTTCCTTTAAAACTCTCTTACTCAATGGGAGAGCAAAAAGCACAACTTTTATTTTGTAATACTCAAAGTGCATTTTCGTAGTGTGATACTCCTCATGATTTTAATATTTATGATACATTTGATGTGTGATTCACAAATACAGAAAATCTCTCGACGTACTTAGATCATGTAGGCAATCATAGTACTATTTCAATATGCACTTCAAGTTTAGGATCTTAAGATTAGGAGGAGATTTTTACCCTTGCATATGTATGGGGCTCAAGGTTTTTGACAATGATTATTCTATAACTTGAGTATCAAGCAAAATAAATCCATTCTCTAATCAAAGCAAACAGCCCTTTATTTTTTATCATGTTCAAATTGCAT
Organism: Euryodendron excelsum; assembly: GCA_033060915.1. NCBI lineage: Eukaryota > Viridiplantae > Streptophyta > Magnoliopsida > Ericales > Pentaphylacaceae > Euryodendron > Euryodendron excelsum. The sequence goes on along the minus strand of CM065392.1, from coordinate 34,065,564 downwards.
GATTTCAAAATGAGACCTTTATAGAGAAATAAATCCTTCTCCATACATTAATCATTTTTAACATTGACATCATATGATCTTATTGGATTTGTTAACCATCGGAGCGGTCACATTACATTTTTTTTTATTTTTTTGTGCTTACATGGTATGATTTTATTGGCAAAAAGGGGTTTATAATTAATTTGATTCTTTTGAATATTTTTAATGTTTTTCTAAAAAAATTCAGATTATTTTTTTTGAGGTGTTGTGAACATGGAATTAAAAACCTAAGCACCCACAAAACTAAAATAATAGAGCACCCAACTGCCTTTGACTGATTTCCTCAGTGATTGTGACAACCCCGAGAGCTCGGAAATGGAAGAAAACATAAATTATAAGGTAAAAATTACAAAAGTCTAATGCTCCTTCGTTGTCAATATAGAAAATGGATGGAAAACCGGAAACGTCACCTATAAATATTACGGGGAACGGAAGACTCTAAGTGATATTAAATTAACTAAAATATTCGTAAAAAAATTATTTAAATACCTTTTAAAATGGCAATAAGTATTAGAATACTTTGATGATAAATTAAAATACTGATGTTACACAATATCCATAAAAACTTATTAGAATAATTATATATTATTGTTTACAAATAAGACTTAAAAGCATGAAAAGTAATAGAAATTATGAGAAACACGTTTCTATAGAATGTTTATAATATTCTTTTAAGAGTTCTTAAAATTTTTAAAACGTCTCGAGACTTCTTTTTTGTTAAATTTCGTGACAGTTTCATCTCTTTTTTTAAAATAAGTTTATGCTTTCAAGGAGAATTTCCTAGTACCTATGTTTTAACTCATAACATGGGTTTATGTCAATTGTTCATAGCTCCTTATAACGTGAATTAAAAGCAAATTTGAATCAAAGTTTTGGTTTCTGACCTATTTATCTTAATACATCACAATCAAAGTCAAAGACCCATAGACCCCCGTAGACCACTGAGCAGGTAGAAATTTCCTTTCCTTGATGAATGGACAAACCATGGATTGGTGATAATTCAAGGTCTTTGAATCATTAAACTTTGGCTCATTCAAAGGGGAATCATTAAACTTTGGCTCATTCAAAGGGGTCTATATTCCAAATGATAGAAAGGCCACTTTGAAATGGAAGAAATATTAACATTTTTTTATTTATTTGGTTGGAGGAATAAGACCAATTCAAACATACCTATTTTAAGTTGAATGTTGGTGGGTCTTGGGAGTCAATGCAGATCTGCAAAGGAAGGAGCCAAGTAGGTGTATATATACATGTGTCTATATATCTGAAATTAAAGGAAACAAAGAGAGGGTCTTTTCACAGTCAGAGAAGGCTTCTTGGGTCATGGCTATATATGACAAATTGTTATGTTGGGTTTTGGCTATTCTAATTGCCTCTGGTCTAGAAACTTCTTCCAACCATTTGTCAAATTTTGAACTTCTTTTGGAAACGCAAATCCTAAAAGATAAGTTTAAATGACTGGATAAACACAATTTATATAAAGACAAACTCAACTTTTGATATTATTTATATGAAATGAGTGTTGTTCGGCCGACTCGTGTTTTTACCATTGCAAGCACTATACTAATGTTTTGTTTAAAATTTAAATTTTTTGTTAAAAAATAAGAAAAAAAAATTAATAAAAAATAAAATAAAATTATTTTTTTATTTTGTTTAATCGTTTTTTATCTTTTTTTTTAACAAAAAATTCGAGTTCTAAACTGAACATGAAGAAAATGATGACCCATGTACTGGATGGGATTAAGTTCACTGTCTGATAAGCAAAACCCATTTGAAGATTCAGGAAATGAAAACATTGGTTTTGGTCCCAAAAAAAAAAAAAAGAACATTGGTGATAATTGGACCATTGTAGTTGGTATCGTTGGCATATATTAAAAAGGATAGACGCTATATATATATATATATATATATCTAATGTTCCCACTCTATTGACTCAAGTATAGAAAAAAGCCCAAGTTGATTGATGAGTTACAGCCGCTAATACTTTATTGTACCATCCTTTTACGCAGGAAGGAAATGGCTTTTTTGAGAAGTTACTTCTCCAGTGGAGGGTCCTTGTAACCAAATCGTGGTGATTCTTTGGTATACTTCATCTGCTAAATGGAAACGAAATGGTGGGACATGTGGTTTTTTTTTTTTGTTTTTTTGCCCTTTCTGTCTTTATCTTTTTTCTTTTTGTCTTTTTCTTGTTAGAGAGAAAAGCCGATGTGCATCTTTAAAAAAAATTTGTAGGTAAAATTCAAAGTCGTGCCCACAAGTCAAAATCCAGGGGCTTGTACCAGTCAATGTTCCTCTCTCCTCTCTCCTCTCTCCTCTCTCCCAAATTCTGCGGCTATGCTCTCTGATACCCATATCAATTAACATGGGATTTCAGATGTCAAAGCTGCCGAGAATTCAGAAAATCAAACAGATCAGTTAAGTACATATACATACAAACATGAAGTTCTCTTTTCCATGCTCACACTGTTTCTCCTCTTCTACATCAGATACTATAACCGCTAGTAGAAGCTTGCACGGTATAATTCTAAATCTTCTTCCCACCTCCTTTCTCATCTCCTTTAGTTACATGTTTTGATAGGTACATTAAAATAAATGTTTGCATATACCAGCAGGTGAAGAAGGTTCTCAGGATTTCCGTTTATTCTCTTACAATGAATTGAAAGCTGCCTCTCATGGCTTTCGTTCATCAAACAAGATTGGAGAGGGAGGATTTGGCTCTGTCTACAAGGTGAATTTTTCAATTCCAGCAAGTTTCTTTCTTTCTTCTTCTTTGCTTTACTGGTATCATTGACATTAGTCTTTTTGATTGGATTATCAAGGGCCGGCTTCCAGACGGCACGTTCGTGGCTATAAAAGTTCTTGCGGTCGAGCTTGAATCGATGCGAGGAGAGAGGGAGTTCATATCTGAGATTTCTGCACTGTCAAACGTCAGACATGAAAACTTAGTGAGACTTAAAGGATGTTGTGTGGATGGAGCTGAAAGATTGTTGGTCTATGATTACATGGAAAACAATAGCCTCTTCCACACCTTTCTTGGTAAGTTTTAAGTCCTTCTATGCAACAAAGATCAAAACCCACAATGATCTTGACAAATACAATCAATATATATATACTTATTTCATGTTTGCTGATTAATAGGTGGGGAGCAAAACAGGGTCGAGTTTAGTTGGAGAAGGAGGCGGGACGTCTCATTGGGGGTGGCTCGAGGACTAACCTATCTCCATGAGGAGGTTCGACCCCAGATCATACACCGGGATATAAAGGCCAGCAATATACTTCTTGACCAGAATTTTAAACCCAAAGTTTCAGATTTTGGCCTGGCCAAGCTTTTTAGAGACAACACTTCCCACATTAGTACTCGTGTTGCCGGGACAATGTAAGCAGTACTGTAAAAACCCTCCTAAAACAGTACTTTTTTTTTTCGAGTTTATCAATCAATATTGATATGCTAATGGGGTTTCTTGCAAAATTATGAATGCCATTAGAGGTTACCTTGCTCCGGAATACGCCATTAGCGGGCATTTGTCGCGAAAATCGGACGTTTACAGCTTCGGCGTGCTGTTGTTGGAGATAGTCAGCGGCCGGCCGGTTGTGGATTTCGATGTAGAACTTGGAGAGCAGTACCTCGTTGATAAGGTAATGAAAAATGTTTAGACAAAGGTGTATAGATATATCATGTGTACAGATATACATTACAGTAGTCATGAAGAGGCCTCGTGCAAATGTAAAATTGCAGGCATGGGAAATGTACAAGGCCAACGCCCTTGTGGAGCTGGTGGACCCCGTGCTGAATGGAGACTTTCCGGGAGAAGAAGCCGTCCGGTTCTTGAAGGTAGGGCTACTTTGCGTGCAAGAAGCCGCGAGGCTAAGGCCCAGAATGTCCATGGCAGTCAAGATGTTAACTAATGAGATTGACACAGCCGAAATTCAGATATTACAGCCAGGGCTTGTGGCTGATCTCATGGATGTGAAAATAGGCGGCCGCAGGCACTCTCCGCATAGCTTTTTCTCCAAGGCCTCCACCAGTATGAGCACAATGAGCCCCAGCAGTAGCTATCTCTAACAATCTGTCTTCAGAAGATTATACGAACGATCCAAACTGTATAGAACAGGATCATTTGATGTTTAACCGGAGAAGTATTACAGATTGACAACAGCAGTACACGAGAATCAATATTTTGTAATGCATTTCCTTTTTGCCAAATTTGTGATTTTTATGATGGGTGTACATGTATGGGTTCAATTATTTGTGAAATTGACCAAGTTATAGTGCAATTTTATAGAAGCAGAACATTTTTCTGCTGTGCTGAAAGTTACAATTCATCAAAATATCCTCCCATTTACTGTCTTTTTCAGATCAATTCAACAATATTAATCAAGCAATCAATCACAGCATAGTTTCAAGACTGGTGGTGGCTTTCGTTGGACCACTGGATTGTCATTCTACAGGCCCATCAATATCATGGAAGTACCCTGCAGATTAAAAGATCTTACGCAGCATTGTTAATATATCAACACAAACTTGTATATAACTATATCCATAACCAAGGTGGTCCTTGTTTTTATTGTCTTTCATGCCAATCTTTGAACCTCATAGGATCACTATTGTGATCAAACACAAGCGCAAGAAGATCAAGAACTCATATTGAAGATCTAAAGTGGAACATAAACTTGACTCAGTCAATTACTATTTCACTCAGTTGTATGGCTCATGTTGGATCTTTCATGTGGCTGACTGAGAATATCCATGGCAACTCAATGGCTCTAATTCTTCATTACATCACTGGAAACTTAAAATTCAGTTTTTTTTTTTTCTTCCTCTTTTAATAAACAATAAGCATGTCATGGCATTGTAGAACAATGATGTGCACAGGCATATGAAAGCAAAGGGCAGGGAGAAGGAATCAATTGGCTAAGGACCATGCCTTAACTTTTTGGATGTTGACATGGTGATACCAGAATATATCTCATACCTAATATCATAGGCCGAAACAGAAATGGCGGTATCTTTTGAGTTAGTATGTCATTTTAGCAGCTTAAATTCTCTGTTAATTTTTCAAATGAGCAGGTAGGCTTCTAACCTGCCAGACGAAGTCAAAAATTTTTTGAGTATTGCATGTGGTTAGGAACATTCAAATCATACCAGACTCTCCTCTGTGTGTGTGTGTGTGTGTGTGTGTGTGTGTGAGAGAGAGAGAGAGAGAGAGAGAGAGAGAGAGAGAGAGAGATGCACATAATCAATAACATGACATGCATGGCTCCTCGCATGCCATTCATGAGGACCACCAATTTACAGGTGGACTTTGCAAATGGCATACAAGGAGCCAGGCATGTTATTGCATCTCAGATGCTTGTATGTATGCATAAACCTCAAAAATTTAGAAATATGCATAAATAGATTTGGAACTGCAACAAACGTAATAGCCCCAATGGATCACCATATGGCAGCGCCGGCATTGCCTGCAATGGGACAGTGCACCACAGATTAGAAATACAAAAACATTGATTATGGTTCAAATGGGACTATAAGGCAGTATTTATAGAGGATGGCTAGAGGAACTTGTAGCTAAAGCAAGTCAAAATTAAATGGGTTTTCAAGCCTCCTCCATACCTCTTTCTTTTCCCTCTTGCTTTCTATTCAGAAACCAACCAAGTACCTTTTGAGTTGGCAAATTGGGATAAAGCAGAAACTGCTGAAGAAGCCACTTCACCTGAACTGCCACCTGCTTTTTCTACCTTTTCTTTGTCTCTACACTCAGTGGGGGACGTAGGGTTTTGGTGGGAACTAAGAGAGTGAGGAAGAAGCTAGGGATGAAGCTGCGTTGCTCAAATGCCACCGAGAGAGAGAGAGAGAGAGAGAGAGAGAGGGGGGGGGGGGGGGGGGGGGGGGGGGGGGTTTTTTTGAAGCCTCCTGTGGTTTTTGGGATTTTTCATCTTCTTTTTTAATGGATCAAAAAGTAGAGGTTCTTTTCTTTTCTTATGAAACTGATTTGTCTCCGAGTGCCTGGATGATGGATGAGTTGGATGCCCCATCTCTCCAGAGTTCTTTTCACTAAAGAACAACTACTCTCTTCCTTTGCTTTCCTCATCCCTTATCTTTTCCTTCACTTTCTACTCTGTATTATAGACTGTTATGTTTGCTCTATTTCAAAACCCAACCAGTAAGCATATGGACACTTTATGCTCAAATCCACCTGTCCCTGTTGCATCCTAGCACAACCATCCCTCGAAGAATCAAATTTTTTTCATTGTCTCCAACATAGCTAAAGTGATTGGAGTTAGATTCTTCCTAACCATAAAGCATCATCGCGTTGGTTAACTTAACTTCTTTTCTCCTCAGTCATCTAGTGCTGTAAAATCTGCAATATCGTTGGACAAAACAGGAATCCATATGTTTATATATATACACTTTTCTTTTTAATTTCTAAATCTTCACAATTTTAGTCTGTTTAGTTACTGCATTTTAAAATGGTATACAATCGTGCCGTTATATCTGTATATCATCAGAATACCTGACCAACCACCTTTCAGATGTAGCATAAATAAAAACGAATAAATATAATTTATGAAAATTGGCCTCAAATCCTTAGCTTTAAATCCTGTCAATCATTACAACTGTCATGGATCTCTCAGTACTGTAATCACAAACACCCTCTTACAACCAGTGGTGATAACAACCAACTTAATTAGAGGAGAGAAAAGATTGGACAAAGCTCCAGACAAAATGGAATCCAAATGCATGAATTTTGAAGTGACAAACATGTTGACACACTACCATGGCATGCGTTGAGAAAAATGTTCACAATTGTACTAAAGATAGACTCTCTACTGAGTTTTTCCATCAGAACTTAAAACAAGCATATCAGTACTTCTTCATTTAATCCTTTCCATCATTCTTTCTCATGCATAGTAACAAGATAGACCTGTTTATCTTCACATCTCAAAAACACTACAATGATTCATTATTTTTCTTATAAAGGATGGCACTATTAGCAACTCACTTTTACACTATGCAGTCTTTACTTTCATGTTGCTTTTTTACGTCTCAAAATATTCTAGATATGCGATGCGTGTAGGGCTGTAAATGAGCCGAGTAATGGGTTGTTTAAGTTTGGCTTGAAAACTTATCGAGCTTTAAAATTTATTCAAGTTTGACTTGTTTATCTCAAATGAGCTTTAATTGAGCCAATCATGAGTTAAGCTTGAGTAGTTTGATTTTTTTAGAGCATATAGCTTATTGGGCCAAGTTTAAGCCCAGCTCAGAAAATTGAAGAGTTTCAAAATATGTGTAAATTTGGCTACGTAATGAGCTAATCTTGAAAGAACTTTTAATGAGCTGGACCCAAGTTAAGCTCGAGCAGCTTGATTACTTTTACAGCTTAGGCGTGGGAAACAAAAAATGCAGACAAGTAGATGTAAATATAAGCATTAAGTCAGAATTAGGGCATACTCATTAAGTAATTCTGAATGTCTACAATTTCGGACAAGTATGCCTACATAGACAACTGGCTGATGAATAGGGGGGAGAGGCAGGCTGGAGAAGAGGACAGAAGCTCTGGAGGCAGCATATTGGGTTTTCATGAATGGACGAATGTTAACTTGGAAAAAAGCTGCTACTTGTGGGAAATGATAAATTGGCAAAAAGGTTTTTGATTAGTGAGAACTTTATCACTTACACGTCACAGGGTTGGAAGGAATCCTAAATGCTGGAATCATTTTGTCAGAAGCCAGAATCTTCAGAATCTTCACTGCCCACTCTCTCTCTCTCTCTCTCTCTCTCTCTCTTATCTATGCATGCTTGTGGGGTTATAGAAAAGCTGCAGTAGAAGACTCTCAAGAGGCCCACAAAGTGGATAACTGGATATCACTGGTGAGGGAAGATGCTAGTACGGTATGTGGCAGTGGCTGGCCCAGAAATTTTGTTGAGGTGGCAAGGTAATTTTTTTTTGAATTTTCGGGATTGAAGGTAAAATTTTCTGAATTTTGGGGGCAATACACTATTTTTTCTTATGAATACTCAAAAAACTATAGGACCTAAACAGAAATTTCAAAACTCAGGGGGGGCTCAGGCCCCTCTTGGTCTACACATGGTTCTGCCGATGTTATGTGGTATTAACTGAATGCACTGTAGGGGTGTTCTCGATATGTTGTATCAAACACTGCAATGTCTTATGCTTTCACCCTAACTTATGATATATACACATATATATTTCTATTGCTTTAACTACGTATAATAGCAGAAGTAAAACATTATTAAACATGTCACCCGACAGATTGAACTACGACAACTAAATTTCACAAACCAAGACCAAATGATTTGCTGGTAATAAGAAGTGAGTTGGTTCAGCTCATAGGTCCAAAAGGACAAGAGGAAAACTGAGGACATGGGTTGGAATGGTTAAAAAAGGCATGATTACCTTAGATTTGACTGAGATCATGGCTTTGAATTAAGCCAACTAGAGAAAATATATCCATGTAGCCAACCCCCCAAGTAATAAGGATTACTGCTTGTCAAATTGTGTTGAGTTGAGAAAGATTAAAACCCCTGAGCTTTTCTCCAGAAACATCATTTAAACTCACAATGCCAACGACAAGAAGCTAATCTGACCACGAATAGAGTTGCATTCCCTCCTTTACACTCACGGAGCCATCCTGTTTGGAACTGAAAACATGCAGGTAAGTTGCACAAGTGAAACCGATAAAATGATTTGAGGTGTGTCTTCAGAAATGTGCAAGACATGTGAGAAGTGAAGGAAGAAGATAAAAAGAACAGAAGGGTGAAACTTTGTAGCCTTACTCCTGTTAAAATTTCCATACTGGAGTATACTTGATAAATACTTATAGGGCCTAATATTAAGTACTTACAACTAGTTGCTATGAACAAATGACTACATGAAGGGTAAAAAGGTTTACCAAAAAGAAAATGGCAATGCATATAGAAGGAAGACAGAACCATCATTCGTAATGTTTCATAAAGTATATAAAGTAGTTCGGGAGAACGTACCTCTTCTAAAAGGTATCAATCATGCAATATCAGAAGATATCACTAGCAGCTTTCATTGATGAGCATTGTGAGAGGCCTGCATGCTCACACACACACACACAGGGAGAAAGAGAGAAAGCATATTTAGCAGCTAAAATGATTGGTTGTGGTTGATGGATCACAGTCATTGATGACAATCTGAAGAGGTTGACTGCATTGCTTGTGAAAGTTGGATCCAGGTGTTTGAAGTTAATTAGAATTCAGAAAGATACAAATACAAATCAATAAAGAAACAGAACCATTTGCTACGAAAGGGACCCAAGAAAAATGCTATCAGCATATTGCTGCAAGTAATATATAAGGTGTGCATGGCTAAATTATAAATATAACCCCACAGCATATGAAGCCATAATAATCTTCCTACATAATACTAATGCTTGCAATAAAACAGAACCAAAAAGGGCTGTTTTGTCAGACAAGTATATACAACCTCATTTGTCACAAAGAAGTAATGAACTAACATATATGAAAGACTGTAATTGCACATCCGGGGATGATAATAACATTTTCATTTTGCGATCTTCTCCATTTGCATCGTTCTTATAAAGGTAGATAAATCACGATATCAGAGAGAAATAAAATATGCTGATGGATGTAAGCTACTGAAGTAATAATAGAATATGTGGCCTAATAATTCCGACATATGCCTACACTTCTTAATAGTGCATATGCTCTTCAACACTCTCAAAGACCATATTATTTCAACCCTTCATAAAGAAAAGGAGAAAAAATGAAAGAAAAGCAATTGATCATAATTTTGTTCACATTGCACAAGCAATCATAGCCAGTTCTCTTTTTCTGTGTCTCAACCATCTGGCATCCTTAGATTTCTTTGCCCACACAGAAAATTTAGGAACTGGGGCTTATGCATGAGAGTTTCTGTCTCTTTTCATGCAATATTACATCAGCAGAAATGGATATTCAATTGAAAGCTCCAGCTTCATTTTCCTTATTATAAGAAAAGCTTAAACAAGCAAAATATGCAATTGCTAATTGTCGAGACTACATATAAAAGAAATAGCATTACCTCTTAATGTCTAATATACTGCTGCCATAAAAAAGATTTTCATAATTTTACCAAAGCACCCTGTTTTACCTGAGATTGTGAGCTCCAATCTCGCTTTAATTGTGAATACTTGTAGACCTAGCTAGAAAATGGGCTCTCTCATCTATGGAAGAAAATGAAAGAAAATGTCAGTGTCAAAAAGGACTTTCGCCCTGAAAATCAAATTGTGGTTTCCATGTCCTAAATGTTTTGGGTTGGCAACATGAATCCATTTCTGCCATCAGAATTCATCTTTATGGGGCATCTGACAAAGCTTGTGCTGGCTGTTAGCTAGTAACACCGCTGTTCTCCTTTTCAGGGCTGGGGACTGCTCAAAATGGTTAACGAACTAATAAAGTCAGATATCATTTTGAGATAGATGGAGTAAACACAAAACTCCTCCTCCTTCAAATCAGAACATTGCTAAAGAAACCGTGTTATTCAATCATCAGAGCCATCAAACAACACAAGAGATTGTCTCATAGACAAATTTCCCCATCCCATCATTATATGTAAAAAGAATTTGTTACTTAAATATAAGGCAGTAAAGCTGATAATTTAAACATTGACGAGAGTGCAAAATTGTTCTATAAGCATCAAAAGTAAACAATTATAGGCTGGCACAACAACTTTAACCTCATTCACTTGGTGACGAGGAATTTTTTTATAAAAACAAACTAAATAACATTTTTTTAAAATTTTATTTGGAGAGGAGAGGGGTGAGTTAAGCAGCATAATGTACAATTGCAGGAGAACAGTACTCACCGAAAGCTTCTGTCTTATGTTTTTCTTTACAAAACAATTCAATTACACAGAATACACAAGAATTTAATTTGGAAACTACAAGATCAATCCATCCTTCACAAGTTGTTCCAAAGAAGCAGACACATCTGACATAGCAGGACGCTCATTAGGATTTTTCCTCAGAGTGAGCTCTGCTATATCGGCAAGTTTAAGTAGAGGTTCAACATTTCTTGGAAGAGCCACGTGTCTATCAATTAGAGCAGCTGCCTTGCGCTTTCTGATAAGGGGCAGTGCCCATTCCACTATACTTGGGGGTGTGCAATCTTTGTCATAAGCTTTCCTCCCACTAAGAATCTCTATCAGTACAATACCAAAATTGTAAACATCATCTGTCATGTCTTTATTAAGACCGCTCTCATTTAGAGTAAGAAGTCCCAAATCTGCAATTCGTGCACCCCAGTCAGCATCCAATAGAATATTTGAACTCTTAAGATCCTTATGGACAATAGGGGGCACAACTTCCTTGTGAAGATACTCAAGCCCCTTTGCAGCCTGCATTGCAATCTTCAACCGAAGGCTCCAATTAAGTGGAGACAGCCCCCCATGGAGATGGTCGTGAAGTGTTCCATGTGGCATCAACTCATAAATAAGCAACCTTTCCCCCATCTCTGCACAGTAACCCAATAGGTTCACAATATTGCTATGCCAGATATTGCAAAGGATTTCCAACTCCATTTCAAATTCCCGGCTATTGGTGTGAATTATTGTGGCTGCATTTGCCCTCTTTACCGCCACTTGCCTCCCATCTGCAAGGACAGCTTTGTAAACAAAACCATAGCTTCCCCTTCCAAGCTCATTGAACTCCTTGAACCCATTAGTGGCATCCTTTAGTTCTGAGAGCCGGAAAACCTGAGCAATTCCAGGACACGGGGCTGTAGGAGCAGGAGGATGTGGATCAGTATTTATGTCCTTTTCTAATTTGGGTTTGCCAATGCAGGACACAAATTGTTTCTTCCCTTCTTCATTTTTGGTGGCAGTTTCATGGGCTAGAAGCCACGCCCCAAGAACTATCAATATACAACCTAAAGCAGAAGACCCAATAATCAGAACTAATCTATGTAATTGATGGTCATGCTTCCGCTGCACTTCTGATGATGATTGAAGCTGACAAACATGCCAACAAGAACTGTTCTGGCAAAGAGAGCAAGCTGTGCATACTCTATCAGCGTTCTCACTACAGGTACTAGAAGGGAAAAACCCTTGAGAACAATTCAATCCACAAGGTGAACATATCTTTAGATCTTTCCGAACACATAAGCGCATCAGATCTGGCTCATTGAGAATACTTGCATTGAAAGCAAACTTCCCTTCACCGCAGGAACTGGGAGTACATAGACCTGGACTACATAACTGCAATGGAGGATCATAATCTGGCTGCAACCATACTTTACCAAACCAGCAATAAAGTACCAAATCATCTTCCCTAATGCCACATGTAGTAAAATCAGACGAAGCAATCGCAAAAAACCCAGAACCCTTTGGTATGGAGGATGAATTAAAGCTCCCCCAACACTCAATCCCATGATTATCCTCTCGAATCCCACAAAAATGTTCTGCACCAGCTGCCAATGACACGGATCGAATTCCAACTGGAGTAGAAAGAAACGAATCACCATTGCCCCAACACTTGATCTCACCGGTAACTTCGGAAACACCACAAAGAGAACCTATCCCTGAAGCTAAGTTTACAAAACTCTCTGACACCCCTGAAACTCCTAAACTTGCCGAGTTTGGTCCCCAACAAACTGTACCACCTTCTCTAACACCACCACAACTAAACCCTTCACCAGAAACTACCTTCTTGAAAACAAGTGTACTAACATAGTGATCGTAAAACAGAGTACTCTGTTTTGAACGGAAACTATTATTCGATTTCCTCACAATGTCCCAACAATCAACAGTTCCCGAATCGTTGTCCGAATAATAAGAGCCTCTAATAGCACACACATGACTCTTACCGGCGGCAATTTGCAAATAAGCAGTGGTTTGGAAGGTCTGAGGGATAAGATCGGTACTCAAACCGTTTGAGTTCCAGCAGCACGCCTGTGAAGTGTTCGCCAAAATGCCGCACATAAAGCCGTCGCCACCGGAGAGAGCTGCCATTGAAGGGATGACGGAGGAATAGAAAGATGGGTTCGGCAACGATGAAGAAGAAGAAGATCTGGTTGTGTTCTTGCCCCAGCAGATTACGTCTTGCTTGCCGCTGGCGTCAATGGCGCAGAAGAAGCCGTCGTCGCCGAATGTGGCGGAGATGGTCCCCATTGATCCGAACCCAGATGCGAATCCCACCAATGTGAGGAGAAACAGAGGCGGAAGGAGGAGGGTCGGCGGGGACTGAGAGAACCCAGAAAAGGTTATGTGGGTTGTGGTCATGGTTTGATGATTGTGATGTGATGGGTTCAAATCAGAACTGTCATGGAGTGATGAGAAGATGGTGGTTTTGGTGTTTGTGCTCTGCTTTGACGAAGTTGGAGTTGGACTTGTTGCTATGAAGGTGATGACAAGCCAAAGTGGGTGTCAGTTTTGTGTGGACCGTTAGAACTTGAAAGTACTGAACCAAGGTAGTTACTGCCCCACTGTTATTAACCACAGAGAGAGAGAGAGAGAGAGAGATAGAGAGTTTGCATTTAGGGATGGTCCAGCAAATATTTACTGTTCATAAATTTGATTATTTAAGAATAGTACAACTCACTCACAAATCACAATCAATCCTTTTAAAAAAAAAAAAAAAAACAGCTCACAGTCACAGCTGGTTACGAGGTGTCATTATGTTACCAGTTGTATGAACTTTCATGTGTATAGTGGTATTAAAAATTTGAATTCTTTAAATATATATGTGTATATATATGTTTGCGCTTATTTGTTGGGTATTTTTTTAAGTAGAGAGACCAACTTCAACACTAGTTATACGACTATTTTAAGTATACTGTTTTGGTAAAAATATAAAATCATACAGCTCTTCGAAACAATGAATGATTATATATTGTTCTGGTTAAAAAAAAAACCTTCTGTCCTTATTTATAACTACCCTATTTATTTCCAAGTAGCCAGTTAAACAGAGACGCTAAAAATAACATATTAGTGTTCATTATTTTATTTGTATTCATGGAGTGGGGTGGGTTCACTTGTTTTAAAAATAAGTAGAGTTTTTTTTCAAAATAATTGGTTATTGTAACCTTTTTTCCAAAATAACTAAAACCAAAAGGTTATTCCTGAACTAAGGCAAAGCGCAGCCTTAGATTGTGTTTTGCAAGATAACCCAATTCAAGGTTGCATTTTGTCCATCTCTGCATGCAAACACGTGAAGGCTGAATTTCTATTGCAAAAGGTTGAAGATTTTGCAGATGACAGACTCATGGGCACGAGAAAACACAAGTGTTTCTTGGGTTTTTTTTTGACAAAACGCAGGTCAGCCAACGTTTTGTCAAAAAACGCAAGAAACACTTCCTCTTCCCCCCCCCCCCCCCCCCCCCCCCAAACACCAGCTTCTTCTTTGGTCTCTATTCCCCCCCGCCCCCCAAACACCAGCTTCTTCTTTGGTCTCTATTCCCTTTGCATTGCAAACTATTCTCTTCCCCCCCCAACCTTCCCCCCCCCCCCCCCCCCCCCCCCCCCCCCCCCCCCCCCCCACCCCCCCCCCCCCCCCTCTTCTCTTTCCATTGCAACCCCCCCCCCCCCCCCCCCCCCCCCCCCCCCCCCCCCCCCCCCCCCCCCCCCCCCCCCCCCCCCCCCCCCCCCCCCCCAACCCCCCCCCCCCCCCCCCCCCCCCCCCCCCCCCCCCCCCCCCCCCCCCCCCCCCCCCCCCCCCCCCCCCCCCCCCCCCCCCCCCCCCCCCCCCCCCCTCAAAAAAAAAAAAACTTTTCTTCATTTTCAATTAAGTTTGAGGTGTTCGATAACGAAGTTGTTATTTAAAAAGGACAAAGTTTATGTTGTAGTTGTAAAAATAGTAATGTTAAATGTATAATTATTTTATAATACAATTCACAAATTACTAACTCTCTATTATTTTATTTGTAGTTATACTTGTTGCTCCTGCTACTCTGGAAAAAAACTCTGTTATTTTGCGTACTGATCCAATTGGTTAATTTTATTGGTAAAATATTTTATTTATTTATGTTAGTGAGGTAGTTATTATTTGTTTCGCACCTACCGTGATTATTATGTTGTGTCAAAATTTATTAATAATTTCTCATAATTTGAAACTTATTAAAGTAATAGTTTTATTTAAATGTATAAAACCAAAATTGTTGTAAGAATTCAGTAAAAATAATAATGAGTAAAATAATTAAATTTAAAAATATGTTAGATGTTAGTAATTAGTAATAAAATATGATAATATGGCAACAATATTTATCAGAAAAATTATTTGTAGTAAATAATATTCAGTGAATAAATTTAATGATAAAATGGGAAAAAATAGGTTAGTAGTTAGAAATAATAGAACTATAAATATTAGAAAATAAATGTAAGTAATGTTGAGAATGCCATGCTAATTACTAATGAAATGGCTTAAATAAATTTTAATCTGTTTAATTATTGTTAAATATGTATTAATTTCATAAAGTAATATTCAGTGAATAAATTTGAGGATAAAATGGTTGAAATAATTGTTAATTTATTTAATTATTGTTTAATATGTATTAATTTCATAAAGTAATATTTAGGGAATAAATTTCAGGATAAAATGGGAAAAAAAACAAGTTAGTAATTAGAAATAATAAAACTATAAATACTAGACATTCGATATAAGTAATGTTTAGAATGCCATGCTAATTACCAATGAAATGGCTGAAATAATTTTTAATCTGTTTAATATGTAGTAATTTCATAAAGTAATATTTAGTGAATAAATTTAAGAATAAAATAGGTTAGTAATTAGAAATAATAGAACTATAAATATTAGACAATCAATATAAGTAATGTTTAGGATGCCATGCTAATTACCAATGAAATGGCAGAAATAATTTTTAATCTGTTTAATTATTATTTAATATGTAGTAATGTCATAAAGTAATATTTAGTGAATAAATTTAAAGATAAAATAGAAAAAAACAGGTTAGTAATTAGAAATAATAGAACTATAAATACTAGAAAATCGATATAAGTAATGTTTAGGATGCCATGCTAATTACCAATGAAATGGGCGAAATAATTTTTAATCTATTTAATTATTGTTTAATATGTAGTAATTTCATAAAGTAATTTGCAGTGAACAAAAGTGTAATAAAATGTTATACAAGTGTAATAAAATTTGAATAAATTATAGGATATTTTGCCATCAAGTAAATGTATGATGTGTTTGTGCGATTATATCAAAATAGGCACAAAAATGGATTAAACAACAGCCATGATGTATTGGGGTGGGAAATAATGAAAGATCGATATGAAGGGATTGTGTACAGCATGGAATGCCAGACATTTTGCAGTATACTGTTATAATTGAAAATGTTTGAATTAGAAAATATGATAATGCCTATGATTATTGGCAAGGATGGATAACATGTAAGGCTGAAAATAATATGCAGATTTCCATATAGTAATGAAGCGGGCTCGATCAAATATAAGAAAGTTCTGATCAAAGATGACTGAACATTGCAAATTGTCTTACGGCTACCATAGAAAAAGCCATGGATGGAATGCATCGAGCTGTATATTGAAGTAAAGGATGTAGTAGTAAATGTGGACCCTACAACGGATTGAATGTGGAGTGATATTTAGGGATATGACAGGATAATATTGGACAAGGGAGACACGTCAACAGCGTGGAACTTCTCGACGATGTTGACATTGGGGCAGGACACTGTTGGCCACAGTGTGTCATATTCACAACAATTTAACGAATATGGTAACCCATTTCATTTGCAAAACATGCAACGAAGTGGTTACCATGATTCATTCATTGATTATGGCATTGGGTCGAGTAGTATGTCACAACATCGACCTACCATAGACACGACTAATCCTTCAAAAGGGCCTTTGATGAGACATAGTCAAAAGAGGGATCTAGTGCAACATATGATTGAATCAGGCCGCCAATCCATTCCTATACAAATTGATTTCAATGTATTTTCTTCAAATATACAGTCAGAAACATCAGATGAACATATAGATGTCACTTTAATGAACAATTCCGATGATGATGTTCAACAACAACAAGAGATCTCGGTTCCTTACTTCACCATATTGCTTGAGGCATATGACGCACCTGTAATTGGCAGGGATCATTTTCGCCGTGGGGCCGTATGAGATTATCCAGAATCCCAATTTTCAAATGGGGATGTTGTTCGATGATAAGGCAGCTGTGAAAAATGCATGCACAGTATATCGCAGTGTACTTACCTTATAGAAGATTCTTCGCTCACAAGTTGTGTGAGATTATGGGGTAAGTTTTATAGAACTTGTACGTAATATACATAATAGTTCACATTTATTTTCTTTTACTAATTACTACCATTTTTTTAACGCATTCCTTTTATTTGATGGCCAGTGTGATCAGCCTATGGCGGATCGTTAGGCAAACTCGGGTATATTTGACGATGATGTACACTCCCGCATTATTCATTATTTGATCTGTGACGATTTTTACAGTGTATACTGCATAGGTAGGATTTAGCACGATCATACTTTGCTCACAGCAATGGTGGAGAGATGGTGACATGAGACACACCTTCCATTTGCCTGTCAGGGAGGTGATAGTTACATTATACGATGTCTGCATCCTATATGGTCTTTCGGTTACTGGCAGGGCTGTTACAGGTTCATAATTATAGTTGATAATTAGGGTTCGGATGGACTTATAAATTGTATAAATTATTTCATAACATTATTAAATACACGCGTTACTTCATTACCTTATACACGTTCTTATTTCATATCAAAGAATTGAACTCCAATTTACTAAGATTTTGCAAGTCCTTCCGGCCCGTCAATGCTGCAAGATTGGGCCCCTATATTTATGCAGCATTTAGGGGTTGCACCGGGGGCCGAATATTTCAAGAAAGGTTTGGTGAGGCTTAAGTGGTTAAGTTAGAGGGCACTTGCGAATGATGCCAATGACATCACAGTGCAACGCCATACTCGAGTATTTATACTAAGACTCATTAATGAGGTCATGATGCTAGATCACTCCGGTACCCTGTTCAGGCCCATGTACTTACCATTGATAGCAGACCTTGATGCTTGTGATAATTTCAGCTGGGGTAGTGCAGTCCTAGCATCATTGTACAGGGGGTTATGTCGCGTCCCACCTTTTTTGAGCTTAGTGGCCCGCTTACACTGCTGCAGGTATGCAAAACATTATGTTACTCATGTTGTTATTACCTTTCGACCATCATATCCTTCCATATTGAGAGTGAGATGTTAGAGATTTATACTAAAAGACATGCTTTGTATAATGGCTTTAGTATTTATTAATAAATGAGTTGTTTCATTTTAATAAAAATCTGTGTGAGCAATGGTTACATTACATTATTTATTTAATGATTATGCATGTGTGTCTCTTATTCTGTATAGTAGATGATTTGGTGTATAGAATACGGCTTACACACAGAAGATCAGATCATCGATTCTTATAGGCTTATCGTTCACAGTCTTAGATGGAACTGGACACACCATCAGTAGGACTGTAGTACAAGGTTTTAATAGGTTTGTCTTGACTATGGGGGACGGTATAGTTCCAACTCCTTGTACTAGTATACTTTGTGTGTATTGAACAGGACAGTGTTAAGGTAATTATTTTTATACTAACTATATGAAATAATTAATATCTCATTATTATTATGAGTACTTATACTCTTAATCCTAATATAATAAATAGACACGTGCATGTAGTGTTTATTGTTTTGATTCACAGAAGAGTGAAATTCTTTGTGGGTCAATAAACTCAGTGAGTTGGACAATAACATTATGTGTATGGTGAATATTAATTATTGATGGAATCTATGTCCCGGTATAAGGATTGATGATACCCCCTTCAGGAAGCTTATAAGTTTTGATTATGTCAAACACTGCAGGTGGATTATGAATCCGACATATCAAATAAGTTAAGTGGAAGGTCTCAAGGAATTAAATAAGTCTATTAAATTTAATTGTCAGTAATTTAATTTAATAGACAGGTATTTCTAATCTTAACGTGGGGAGATAAATAAGGATTTAATAATATGGAACTCGAAATATAATTTCTAGTATAACAGGGAGTGCAATTATAATTCATTAGTGATATAAATTATAATTTACGTAAATAAAAATTAATCTTTGTTGGATTAGAAATCCTTCTTTGCGTAGGAAGCCTAGTTATACTAATCCTATGGTCCTTGTTATAGCCTCTACATATACACACTCTAAGAGTCACTAGGGTTACGCTTGCTCATAATTGAGAGATACATGTTTTTGTGAGGAAGAGAAACCCTAGCAGCAATGAGTCCACTCTCTCTGGAGTAAGGCGTGTACGAGAGATACAACAGAAGTCCAAAGGTTAAGTTCGAGCAGTTGATTTGTGCTTGTTAATGTTACTTGTTATTCGGGATCAAACCAGAGAGATTTCGAAGGTATGATTCTAATCACGTAGATTAGGCTATGCTACTAAGATCACAATTTTGGTATTATGTGTATGCACTATAGCCAGGTCATGAAAAATTTCGCAGTCTCCAACATGAGAATCATTCAGATTTAGGTATAAGAGAGATTCCCTATTATGGCACCTATACGGAAGTCGCATTTAATTACACGTGCACAACAACCACTTATTATTGGGGAACACGAGTTTCTTGGTGGACTGTTAGGGGGCAGGTGGCATGATGATTTCCTCCTCATAAACGTCTCCACCCATGTGCCCGTTGTGCATAAGGATTAACTGGACTATAAGCACCCCATTTTTGACCGTTCGGCAGTCTACACTCCGGCCAGACTTGTTTTCAAGTTATTGTGAGCAGATTCCAATCGAAACCAATTCTCTAGGTTCAAATTCCGTCTTTCCATCGCTTCGCGGGCCTGTCAGGCCCAAATAGAGACAAAATGACCAAAATGCCCTTAGGGGCATTGTCCTTTCTTATTCCAATTCCAATCCCTCTCTCGAGACAGTTTATTCCTCGAGACGGTTCGAGTAGCAAAACTACTCACAAAACCGTTAGAGTAGCGGAAATACTCACAAATAGGTCGATATAGGGAATTGGCAACAAATCCCTGTGTCACGACGACCGCCGTTAGA
Source organism: Euryodendron excelsum (assembly GCA_033060915.1). Taxonomy (NCBI): domain Eukaryota; kingdom Viridiplantae; phylum Streptophyta; class Magnoliopsida; order Ericales; family Pentaphylacaceae; genus Euryodendron; species Euryodendron excelsum. Next base: position 34,045,428 of record CM065392.1, on the reverse strand, counting down.
GTGGCGAAAACACTCAAAACCCAGGCACGTCTCTTCGGAGACGGTAAGACCCCTTTCCAATCCCTCTCTCGAGACAGTTTATTCCTCGAGACGGTTCTAATCCAGGCACGTCTCTTCGGAGACGGTAAGACCCCTTTCCAATCCCACTCTCGAGACAGTTTATTCTTCAAGACGGTTCCAATCCAGGCACGTCTCTTCGGAGACGGTAAGACCCCTTTCCAATCTCACTCTCGAGACAGTTTATTCCTCGAGACGGTTCCAATCCAGGCACGTCTCTTCGGAGACGATAAGACCCATTTCCAATCCCTCTCTCGAGACAGTTTATTCCTCGAGACGGTCCGAGTAGCGAAACTACTCACAAAGCCGTTAGAGTAGCGAAAATACTCACGAAACCGTTAGAGTAGCGGAAATACTCACAAAACCGTTAGAGTAGCGGAAATACTCACAAATAGATCGATATAGAGAATTGCCGACAAATCCCTATGTCACGACGACCGTCGTTAGAGTGGCGGAAACACTCAAAACCCAGGTCAATACCAGTGTCTGTTAGCCCACTTCGGTGAAAAATGACCAAACTACCCTTAGGACCTTTTCCGAGATTTTCCGGTCAAGATGACCATTTTGCCCCTAGGCATCCGATTGCCCCGGGAACCACACCGGCTCTGGGTATCAAACCGGTAATGTCCTGAGAATACTTTTTATAGTATTCTCAACCTTCCTTTACCTTTCCGGATTATTCCGAGTCAGTTCCGGCCAACCCGGTACAAAATGACCGTTTTGCCCCTGGAGGGCCGGTCTCCTTTTTCGACCACACCGGCTCTGGGTATCAAACCGGTAACCTCCTGAGACTGCTTTTATAGTGTTCTCAACCTCCTTCTACCCTTCCGGATCATTCCGAGTCAGTTCCGGTTAACCTGGTGCGAAATGACTGTTTTGCCCCTGGTGGGCCTGTCTCCTTTTCCGACCACACCGACTCTGGGTATCAAACCGGTAACCTCCCGAGAATGCTTCTTGTAGTATTCTCAGCCTTTTCTTATCTTTCCGAATCATTCCGAGTCAGTTCTAGCCAACCCGGTGCAAAATGACCATTCTGCCCCTGGTGGGCCGGTTTCCTTTTCAGACTATGCCGGCTCTGGAAATCAAACCGGCAACCTCTGGGAACATTCTAAATAATGTTTCCAGATCCCAAGTCTTCTTCCGGGACAGTCTGAGTTTGTCCCGGCAGTTTTCCGGTCCGATTGACCGTTTTGCCCCTAAAGGCCCGGTCAACCTTTCCGACACATCTTATCTTCACTTTTCAAGTCAAATATCTCTAGGACACTATTTTAAGTGTTCCTGCTCCTTTCTGGCCTTCCGGGTCATTCCCGGCTCTTTCAAATCATTCCCGGACTTTCCGGAGTCACTCCTAGTGAAGCCAGGCTAAAAATTGCATGGTAGTCACTAGTACAGGCGCCCAAATCTAGTCAAAGATACGTTGTTTGCCGACCTTAAAGCTTTCCTAATTGGCTGGCGCCACTACTAGTGGCGCCAAGCCAAAAAATGGCCTGGCGCCACTCCTAGTGCCGCTAGTGTAAAGTTTGCGCTGGCGCCACTGCAACAGGCGCCAAGTTTGTCCAACTTCTATAAATACAGAGCCTCATTCAACGTGAAAGGGGTTTGCAAACTTAACCTAAAAATCATATAATTCGATATACAGAGTTCGAGCACCTCCTAAACCCTAGCCTCCCTAGGTTTTCCAAACCCTAGCCACTATACACAAACCCTAGCCTCCTATACACTTATACACTCCCCCATACACTCATACACTAGCCTTCAACCATCCTTTGAAGACTTGAAGAGCTTCCATCCAAAGCTTGAAGACAACCCTTGAAGGTTGAAGACAAAGATCAAGACGAAGACCGAAGACCGAAGACAGCACGACGCGCAAAATAAAGAAGACATACGGTAGGCTTTCTCTTTAATTTTCTGCACTTCCCTCCTCTCTCTTCTCTCTCCAACCCACTTGGGTTTTCTCTATTTTAATCCCCCATCTCTTTCCCCCCTTTCTTTGCATGCTTGGAATAAGGGGACTCCCGGTCCATGTGTAGGATTAGACTGTTAGAGAGTCACTGTGTCGGAGGCTTTCTTCTAGTCTAACCAAAGACCACGTGGGTCCGGCCCCCTTGATTATGTGGTGAAGCCTTAACCTTGTATGTTCACGACCCCAAATTGCATTGTGCATATCATAGTCTTGCATCTTCCAAAATTCGTTTTCAAACTCGTTTTCAAACTTGTTTTCAAAATTGCATCAAAATCTCTTTTTCAAAAACTTGTTTTCAAAACCACAATCCTAGGGTGATTCTAGCCTTTCCATGGCTAGGGTTACTTTAGGAAAGTGTTACATTAAAAGTGACCAACATGGTCCATATTTTCAAATCTTGTTGTCTTCAAAACCGCTTTCCTAAAGTGGTTCTAGCCTTCCTATGGTTAGAATTGCTTTAGGAAAGTGAGATGTTTTTATCCCTTCTAAAAACTCTCTTTTCAAAAAGTCTTTCTTCCTAAAAGTCTCTTTTTCAACATACTTTCCTAAAACTCTCCTCTCCAAAATTGTTTTTCAAAAACTCCCTTCCAAAATCTATTTTTCAAAACTCTCTTTTTCAACTCCTCTCCAAAATCCTCTCCTCAAAATTCACTTTCTAAAAACACTCCCTAGATTCACCTTCCTAAAAACTCTCTCCAAAAACCTTTCTAAAAAAACTCTCTTTCCAAAATCTTCCTTCTAGAAATTTCCTCTCTAGGATTTCCTTCCAAAATCTATGTTTTCAAAAACACACTTTCCAAAAACTCCTCCCTAGAATTCCCTTCTAGAAAACCTTCGTTTTCAAAAATGCACTTTCCAAAAATCTTCTTTTCTTAGAGCCCAAATCAAACCCTAGAACCTACAATTAGGAAACCTTAATTTTTCTTCCAAAAACATGATTTTCAAACTTTGCCCCAAACCTAGGTTTCTAAAACCTCTTGTTTTCTACATCCAAACCATACACGTTTCCAAAAACCTCTTTTCTACGTCAAAACTATAATCTTTCAAAACTAGGGTTTCTAGAATTTCCTTTTCCAAATCCTTGTCAAATCCTATCTTCCCTTTAGAAAACCGAATCAAATCTCCCCGTTTAGAAAACTAGATCCCGTACTCCGTTTTTGGAAACAAAATCAAACCTTCCCTTTTAGAAACAAAATCCAAATCTTTCCTAATTCAAATCCTTCCTAAACTTCCACTTTCCTAAACCTTAAGTTTCCAAAACTTGAACATAAAAATCTTTCCTAAATTTTAAAACTCAATTTTCAAATCTTTCCTAATTCAACCCTTTCCTAATTCTACCCTTTCAAATCTTAACTTTTCAAACCTAAGTTTTCGAACTCTTCCTAAACTCAAACCTTTCCTAATCTCAAGATTTTTTAAAATTCTAAAACTTTCTAAATCTTAAACTTTCTAAATGTCAAATCTTTCTAAAATTCTAAGCTTTCTAAATTTGAAACTTTCTCAAGTTAAATCTTTCTAAACTTAAATCTCTCCAAAATTCTAAACTTTCCAAAACTTCAACATCTTTCCAAATCTAAGACTTTTCTAAACTCAAAACTTTCTTAATTCAAACATTTCCTAAATTGAGAACTTTCCTTTTTCAAACCTTTCCTAAAACAAAACTTTCCTACTTTCAAAACTTTCCAATTTTCAAAACTTTCCTAAATTCAAAACTTTCCTAAAATCAAAACTTTCCTAATTGAAAATTTTCTTAATTTAAAACTTTCCAAAAATAAAACTTTCCTAATTCGGAATTTTCCTAAATCGAACCTTTCCTAATTCGAACCTTTCCTAAATCCAATCTTTCGTAAACTCTTGAGTCTTTCCTAAGTCTCATCTTTCTTAAGTCTAGGTTTCTTAAATCTTATCTTTCCAAAACCAAGTTTTTCCAAAATCAATCTTTCCAAAGCAAGTCCAATCTTCTCAATTTCAATTTCCAATCTCCTCTTCTAATCTCAAATCAAATCCAATTTTCAATTCAATCTCTTTCTTCCAATCTAATCTCTCTCTTCAAATCAACTCTTCTATTGTCAATCGGACTCCGGTCCGAACTACGACTGACCTGATTCCCCCAAAGGGATACGTAGGCAACCTTCATAGGTGCGGTCATAATACTTTTCAAACTTTCAATTCCACCCTCATGGATGCGGTTTTCAAATCCTAAATTTCAATCTACTTTCAAAATTCTAATTTCAAAATTTCTATTTCCAAATTCCTATTTCCAAGTTTTCAAACTTTCCAATTTTCATTTTCAAATTAAATCAATCTCTTTCTAAATCTATTTTTCAATTCTCTTTCCTTGCACTTGCATATCATGCATCATGTTAGTTTTCAAATATTGTTTTTCTAAAGTGAATAGGATTGGACATGGGTTAATTAAAGACTCTCATAGGTGAATCTAGGGTAGATTGACATGTAGGTACCGAAAGGGCGGGGTAGGGTGATAGCTTAGTGCGTCTTCCCTACACGTAACCAACCTCCGAACCTAGATCACTGATTTCAAAGATCAAAAAGGAGTTATTTTTCTAAAAAGGGCTAAATGTTTTCTAAAGGTTGCCAAACAACCTATTTTCTTAAAAACCCTCTCTTGAGGAGATATTTTCAAAATCGTTTTCCAAAAACCTAAGTGTAGTCTTCGGATTATTCTTAGTTTTTAGGTGATCTAACTCACCTTAATCAAGTTAGGTGGCGACTCCAAATCTTTTTTTCAAAAGCCCTTTATTCAAACCCAATTTTCAATTCAAACCTAGTCGCACTCATTCTTTTAGGAGGGTGAGTTCTAACGAGAGAGTACAACATTTTTCCCGCTTGTGTGAGTATTCCTCGAGTGCGAAAAATCTGGGCGCGACATGGACCAACTTCAGATCGATGATGTGAGTTATATTTATTGTATGTTTTACATTCGTTACATTTGGGTTGTACAATACATGACAATTGATTGTCTATTTTGTATTCTTCAGTTTTGTTGGACCCCATACGAGGCTCATATAGATGCGTTGCCCCATTACTATTTTGCTGGGATGGAGATTTGGAGGGCATTGGTCCCTCTCTTGTGCTTTGAAATTGTGGAGTTACACATACCAGATTGAGTGATGTGCCAATTTAGGATGAGATAGGACATACTGGACCATCCAAACACCAGGAGGGATTTACATGCAGTGGATTGACGGGGGAGGACCGTAGTAGATTGAAGTGACTATCATGCAGCGTACATAGAACTCCGGTCACATAGGATGGTCCGTGTAGTTTATGGTGAGATTTACGATAGACCTATGTCCTCCGTTAATCCTTAAATGGTTTGGTATAGAAGCATCACTGGCCTTCACATTGGGAATCCACTCAGGCGCACAGAGAGAGGCAATTCAGGTGTCGGGGGCACTATAGATTTGATGGTATGTGTAGTTAAATATTAAATACCAAAATTATATTTCGATATTGTAATAAAATTTCATTAAATTATATTTTCAGGCGGAAGTATATGAAAGGGGAACACATGCTATACATGACTTCCCTAATATGGAATCAATATAAGAAATGTATAAAATACAGCAATGTGTCATGGCTTCTTTATCCCTCTTACCGGAGTTAGACCATGTCCCATAGCATTGACGGGGTACCCGCAATGCCCTGCCTTCTAGTTCCCTAGCACCCGGTGTACCATACGGCATGCTACCTCATCCCACCCCTGCATGCCAATCCATATCTTCAATACCTTCTTTCGTTTATGGTGGATATAGTGCAGGGTACGTCACACCTACACCCTACAGTTATGCCACTCAGAGTTCTGGGACAGTATCATATAGGCCATCATTTTCTACCGCGGAACACTTTGCCACCCATGATCCTTCTAGGATATCATATTTTTGCCCAGCCCGCCACGTCTCTCCAGTTATGTTTCAGAATGATCCAGGGTATAGTTATGATCCGTTCGTAGGTGGCAATTCTAAACAGGTGAGTTATGATTTTCACAGTGGCTACCTTTCATCGACTTATGGGGCAGGGCCGTCACAAGTCATTCGTGATTATCACAATAGCTACCCTCCATCAACTTATGGGGCAGGGTTGTCACAAGTGAGTCATGATTTTCACAGTGACTACCCTTTATCGAGTTATGCTCCAGGGCCGTCACAAGTGAGTCTTAATTTTCACAGTGGCTACTCTTTATCAACTTGTGGGGTAGGGCCGTCATAGTTTCATCAGAACGATAAACAGTTGGCAGCGATAAGTGGTGAAGACGAGTAGGCAGACGTGGGTGTTGACAGAGGACGGAGTGGTCAAGACGAGCAGCAGGATTTGGGGGTTCGTAGAGGACTGAGAACCCGACGAGCTTGAACATGTCTCAAAGGGGGGGGGGGGGGGGGTTTAAGGCCATCATTGTTTAGGAGGTTTCATTAGTATTGTCTATTGTAGGTGATATTATCTATTAGTATTATCTGTTGTCAGGGTTTTACCCCCCAGAGATGTGGCATTGCTTTTATTTGCATGTATTATCTATTATAGGTGGTATAGCATCACTTTTCAATTTTAAAAATAATTTTACAAGCAACTCATCAAACATAGTTATACATTGAATTTTAAGACATGTATAAGTACAAAAACTCATATAACAAGATTAATATTATAAATAAGTAAGCAAGCGAGCTAAGCATATATGTAAGGTTGTGGTATTCGAAATTTGGTATTTAGGACTATCATTGTTAGAGTGAGGGTTATAGTTACGTACTGGCCACCTACCATTAAAATTATAAAGGTCATATCAATATGAACACTATACAATATATATGTGGGTACGGTTGTGAGACATTTATAAAGAGAAATCCGTTAATCTTACACCAAGGCTTAACCTTAAACCAGGATTACGGATATGGTTATGATTAAGCATTGGTTTTAGGCAGTTCATCTCTAATAATCATCTTTCATTCTCAGTTGTAAACCAATGGCAACCGGAGGTCCAGGGAGTTCAAGTACTCGCCAACATGCTCGAGTGTGGATCCTACCTACGTTCCTGATGAGTATTGGTGAAAAAAAATACTCTAATTCGAAAGAGTATTATGTTGGCTTATGACAAGAATGGCCATTCATGGTAAAAGAGTAGGAGGGATTGATAAGAGATCTGTAAAATCTAAGTGTTTAAATACTGCATCGATGCTCTCAGGTCATGCCAAAGAGGAACAAGGCTGATTATGAAAAAGTTGTAGCAAGAATAAAGCGAGAGAATAACTGAATGTTGATGTGCCGATGTCATTACTTCATGCTCCAACTCGCTACCAAAATGGCAAAGGCCAGTGGAAGAGAACTTACGCCGATGGAATGCAGCAATGTATTAAGTAATGGCCAATATTTGTTAGACTATTATATGTTTGATGAGGAGTGAGTTGGGAACTTATGTTAGTTTGAAGGACTGTTTATGTTTATGTTCATGTTTATGTTTGTAATTTGACTGTAATATATAAGGTTGCTATATGAATTAGATATTAATGACAACTTTTATTATAAAGTTTATAAAGATGATGAATATACTAAAGAAACCGACATGACCATAATACACAACACAATAAGCCCCATACATTAAGCCTCATGTATTTTCATTTTCATCGGACATGTCAATGTCAGATTGATATTGTTCGTTATTGGCAGCACATAAATAAAATGCTTTCTCATCATTTAACCCCTCTTCAGCCTGCTCAGTCACTAACACGTTGAAGGAGTGTCACCATAACCGCATTTGCATTTGATTCTCCTCTTCACAAAAACGGTGCAATGCCATTTACAACAACTGAGGAGTATTGATAGGCATATTCCTTGCCAATCGATGAGGAATTCAAAGATTGGCTACTCGCAAGGCTGGAACCAATATCTTAGTTGTTGTAGTTCTGTATGACAACTTACATAACATTGTATTAGTAGTGCTACGTGTGTATCGCTTATTTGGATATAAAGGGTATTCAAACATTTCTTCGTTGTATGCAATCTAGTAACGACCCATAGCCTTGAAAATGTCATCAACAGTGTATTTCATTATGACTGAGGAGTATTGTCATAATTTTATAGTGTCACATCATCTCCTATATAGGAGGTATTTGTAGAGAGCAATCCTTTACCCCCTCTTTATGTGAATGCTGCATCTGTCATGCCCGTGAAGCAATTCATTCACAGGGCTAGACAGCACCAATAAAATGACAAGGTTGCACCAAAGAGTTATCACGTCAATTACAGCCATTAACCCCTCTTCACGTGAATACTACATCCCCCATGCTCATGACCAGAACATGACTGAACAAGTCTACACCAAAGATTTGTCATGTTAATTAAAAGCTGTACTAATGACATGACAAGGCTGCACCAGAGAGTTGTCATGTTGATTAAAGCCATTAAATGCCCTTATGTCAGTTTGAAGGTTGCATCCCCTATGCCCGTGACCAGAACTTGACTGGACAAGTCATTACCAGAGAGTTGTCATGTCAATTAAAGACTAATGCATAAAGTAACATTAAAATTGAAGCCTCAGCTGATTACGTGCAGGAGTGCTCAACCATACCTCTAGACATACCGAAGTGAAAAGGCTTGTTTGGGGCATCGTCTAATCGTGCGAATCCTACTACCGACATGGATGAAAACTAAATGTCAAGACCCTCCTACAAGGTTGGTACATACACGGACCTAGTCGGTAACAAATGGAACGGCCAAAAACGTAGATTTCTTAACAAATCTATCCTTATACACAATACAATGGGTCCAGTTAGCTACATCTTCATTGGCAATGCATCCGTACGACCATCCCTCGATGTGACGGACGGTTAATGCATAAGGTTACCGTGGAAAGACTTACTTGATAAACAGCGTAAGCAAGAGATGTATTGCCGATGGCATGACCTCTATATCCGAAAGGGTCGTTTAGCTAAGCGGTGGAACAGGAGATCACCTACGAACAAGGTCATGAAAGCGCTGGAACGCGAGATTGATCAAATGCAACGAAGATTGGACATATATCATTTCACAGAGCAAGCGAAGACAAAATGTATTGATCCAACACAACAACTAATAGAAATTATTGAAAATCCCTTGTTGGTTTCTGACTGAGAAATTTTAGACTTTTCAGAAGCAGAAGTTTACGATGACTTTGTCAATTATCTACCAAGCAGCATTTTTGTTGGTGGCAAACCATTGTGCTATCATGAACATGGTCCATAAAGCATCAAATGTTAGTAGTAACTTCTTTTAGTCTTATCCCATGTTTGGCCATGCATCTAGGAAAGCAATGTGTAGCAACCTAGGTTATTCTCACGGTTCAATTATCTTTTATTTGTAAACTGAGTCTAGTCGAGCCAATTATCTATTAGTAGCTTTTAGTCATAAACCGAGTCTAGTTGTGCCAAATAATACCTTGTATAAACTTATGTTTATTCCGTGGGTGACTTTTGGTGTGAGAATATCACTGTCACATCATTCTAGTTAAGGTTGTAGACGAGTGAAGTCGAGCCACACAAATTGTTATCCAAGCTTGATTTAATAAGTTTAATGAGCTTCAAAATGTGTTAGACGTTGGTTTGATTAACTTTTGAGTCGAGCTCGAAACAAACTTTTAATCTAGCTCGGGTAGCTTAAATTTGTAAGCGTATATAAACTTATCAAGCTGAATTCCAGTCGACCTCAATGAGTTAATGAGATCTCAAATGTGTTCAAGCTGTATTAGTTTATATAACGAGTTATCTAAGCAACTAAACTTTGCTATTTTGACACTCACTGAAGTCGATTTACCATAATTATGTTTATTTCTAATTTTTCAAGGTGCAAATAAAAAAACAATTTAATGAAGAAACCTACTTTTTCAATGTGCAAAAAGGTTAAACTCAAGGGGTTTTTTTAATATGCAAACAGAAATGCAAGGTTTGTTTTCCTTGAAAACGCACGTTTCACTTGCGTTTTCACCGTGCGTTTTCACTTGAGTTTTGTACGTTATCGCACGATATTGCGATGCCATGGACAAAATGCAATTGTCAATAGCGTTATACCTTAGTTTGCAATAACCTTTTGGTTTTCGTTATTTTGGGAAAAAGGTTTCAATAATTAATTATTTTGACAAAAAAGTTGAACAAGTGGCAATAATAGAAAACATGATTTTGGCAGTGTTGGCTAACCAAATCCTTTACGTCATTTATGGTAGACATCTGTGATACTTATTGGTGATAATGGTTTCCCGACCAGACCAGGGGCCATATTATCAGTCAACCGGCACTTACTAGACGACGCCCTTCCCATGCTACTTGGTCGTTGCCCGACCAGGTCTCCCTATCGTTCGTCCTCGACCTCCCGAGCTGAATGGATCCTCGTAACAGCCCAACGATCAGGTCAGCGCCCGACCGTGTCAATAGGGCCTACTTCTGACACAGGCCACCCTGGCACACATTAGGGGAGTGGGCTTGGTGTGTACCAGCAACAATAGCCATGCCTCTGACACCATTCTAACACACGCCACCATGGAGTATAGGGATGACTCTCTCAAGTGTTCTGACACTGCTCTGATCCTCCAGCTAGAGGCCGCCACGTGGAGGGCCACTTACCACCCCCATGCAGACATAGAAGGAAAAAACTCAACCCCTTCGAAGGTACGCAAACACATGACCCAAAAAAGAAACTCTAAGGCATTTTTCCCTCTCCAACTCTTTGATCCCATTGAATCTAACTTGAACATCGGAGGACCTTTGGCTCCCATCACACCGGTGGGTTTAGTGCAGGAGATCACCGGTCGGCGATAAGGCAGTTCATCCCGGACCTGGGGGCAAGCCATTACGAGTTTGCTGCATCATCAGCTGGTGCTGTCTGTGGAAACGACTATCCTCGTGGCATTTCATGGTCTTAACTAGGTCTGGGATTAGCACCCTCCTAGAAGAAAACTCGATGGCCGACACCAGCGCAGAGAAGATAGCCGCCTTGGAGAAGACGGTGGCTGAAATGATGGCCAGCATGCAACAGTTGGTCTGTCAAAACGCAGAGTTGCTCCAACGAAACCCAGCTCCTTCGGTAGAGATTTCGCAGCGGCCCAACCAGCTGGCAGAAGAACAAGAGAAGCAGGAGGTCAACAAGGATCTATCTATTCCCCCTAACGGTAACGAAAATGGAAATGGAGGATGGGTTGAGGACCCTCTCCTCCGTCGCGAGCCCCACATTGAAGAAGCACAAACAAGCCACACCATCCAATCGAAGACAAAGTTGGTAAGCGACAAGTCGAAGAGCTCCCATGCTTGGGATGAACAACTGAGGGCCATGCAAGCTCAGATGGCAGGAGTTTTGGCCGCTGTGGAGGCCAAAGCTCCAAACACCGTAGATGCCCTCATCGGTCGAATAGCCTCGCTGTTCACGTAGAAGGTGATGGAATACCCACCCCCCCCCCCCCCCCCCCCCCCCCCGAAGTTCAAAATGTCGACTTTGGACGAGTTTGATGGATCTAAAGACCCGGTGGACCACTTGGAGACGTTCTGGGCGCTCATGCACCTGCAAGTAGTGCCGAATGAGATCATGTGCAGGGCTTTCCCAGTCACGTTAAAGGGCTCGGCACGAACCTGGTTCAACAAAATCAAACTGGCGACGATCTTCACTTTCAAAGAACTCAGTAAGCTCTTTGTGAGCCACTACATTGGGGCCCAGAGACAAGGGAGGCCCGCGGCGTACTTGCTGAGCGTGAGGCAGAAGAAAAAGGAGACGTTACGGGAGTATGTGGGGAGGTTCAACCAGGAAACTCTGGTCGTGGACGACGTGGATGACAAGGTGGCCATCACGGCGTTCATGAGCGGCCTAAGTAGTGGGAAACTCCTTTTCTCCTTATCGAATAGGCCACCCCAAGATATGGCTGAATTGATGCTTCGTGCTCAGAAACACATGAATGCAGAAGATGTCATGAGCGCCAGGCGAGATAATGACAAAGGGGGTGGCTCGCGCACTGAGAAGAAAAGGTCGAGCGGAACCTCAAACGATAAAAGGGAGACAAAGGCGAATAGAAATAGCAACCGGGCAAAAAGCCAGGGAGAAGAGAGAAGCGAGCACTACCGCAGTCTGGATCAAACGTTCATCCCACTCACGACGAAGTTGAAGGATGTTCTGATGGAGATCAGATACGACCCGGACCTAAAATGGCCTGAGCCACTGAAAATGCCCTTGAGCATGAGGAACAGAAGGAGATACTGCCATTTCCACCATGATCATGGCCATGATACGGAGGACTGTATCGACCTGAAACAACAAATCAAGGATCTGATCAAGCGGGGGAGGCTCAGCCGCTATATGGCTGGCCGAGATAGAACAAGGGGGGAACGACGCAACCCAGTAAGGACCGAAACAACCACCCAGCCCATTGGGGAGATAAAGGTCATTGCAGGAGGATTCACCGAAGGAGGAGAGTCCTCTTCGGCAAGGAAGAAGCATGTTCGGGACATCCGAACCGAAGCGGAAGTAATGCTAGTCGGGACGGCCAGCAAGAAGACAAAGATTAAGGGCCCCAGGATCACCTTCACAAAGGAAGAAGCAGCCCAGCTACACCAACCACACGATGACCCCCTGGTCATTTCCGTGGTGATCTCCAACTTCAAAACTTATAGGATCTTGGTCGATAGCGGGAGCTCAGCTGACATCCTATTCTAGGGGGCCTTCGAAAAAATGTAGATTGGCCAAGAGAAGTTGAAGCTGGTAAGCTGTCCCCTGGTTGGCTTCACCGGAGACCAAGTGGTCCCTCTTGGATCTATCGCCTTACCAGTCACCCTTGGAGAGGAATCGCACCGGACGACGAAAATGGTGCACTTTCTGGTTATGGATTATCCATCTGTATACAACGCCATCATTGGCCGAACTGCTCTGAACTAGTTAAAGCAGTCACTTCCACGTACCATCTCGGGATCAAATTCCCAACCGACACTGGGGTCGGGTGCGCAAGAGGCGACCAGAAGGAAGCACGGGAGTGCTACATGGCCTCCCTCAAAGGAGAACCCAGCAGGGAGACCTTGGTCATTGAAGAGCTCAAGCCAAGGGATGAGGAAGAAGTCAGGAGGGGCGAGCCGGCTGAAGAATTGGAAGATGTCCTGGTCGGGGTACCAAAGCAGAATAGAACATTGAAGATAGGGGCTGCCACACCTGAAGAGCTAAAGCAACAGCTGAGGAAGTTCCTGAGGGACAACGCTGACGTGTTCACCTGGTCTCACGAGGATATGCCTGGTATTGACACATGAGTAGTAGCCCACTACTTGAACATTGACCCTGAGGCCAGGCCGGTCAAGCAGAAACGAAGGAACTTTGTGCCGGACAGAAATGATGCAGTTGCTGAAGAAGCAAAGAAGCTGGTGCAGGCGAGTTCATCAGGAAAGTGCATTACCCCACTTGGCTCTCCAACGTTGTCATGGTGAAGAAGTCCAATGGGAAGTGGCAGATGTGTGTTGACTTCACCGACCTGAACAAAGTGTGCCCCAAAGACAATTTTTCACTACCGACCATCGACCTCCTAGTCGACTCTACTGCGGGGTATGAAATGCTAACCTTTATGAATGCTTTTTCAGGATATAACCAGATCGGGATGGCGGAGCGCGACCAGGAGGATACGGCCTTCATCACAGACCAAGGGCTCTATTGTTACAATGTCATGCCGTTCGGATTAAAGAATGCAGGGGCAACATACCAACGGCTGGTCAACCTCATGTTCAAATCACAGATTGGGCGTAATGTGGAGGTTTACGTGGATGACATGTTGGTGAAAAGCAAGGAGGCCACCAACCACCTGCGGGATCTTGAAGAGACGTTCCAAACACTCCGCAAGTACCGGATGAAGCTCAATCCCGCCAAGTGTGCCTTCGGCGTCCCCTCGGGGAAATTCCTAGGCTTCATGGTCTCACAAAGGGAGATTGAGGCGAACCCAGAAAAGATTTAGGCCATCATCGACATGTAAGTGCCCCGGACGATGAAAGATGCTCAATGGCTGGCTGGACGTGTTGCAGCCCTGAACAGATTCATCTCCCGGTCCACCGATAAGTGTCTCCCGTTCTTCAAAATTCTACGAAAGGCGTTCAAGTGGAACGAGGAGTGTGAAGTAACCTTTGGTCAACTCAAACAATATCTTAGCTCAGTCCTATTACTCAGCCGAACCGTCCTGGGGGAGGAATTGTTTCTCTATTTGGCAATGTCGGCTATAGCAGTGAGTTCAGCTCTTGTCCAAGAAGAAGGGGGGATCCAAAAGCTAGTGTACTACACTAGTCGAGCCTTGCGGGGAGCAGAAGAACGATACCTGAAGATGGAACTCATGGCTCTCGCGCTGGTGACAGCAGCTCGGCGCCTGAGGCCCTACTTCCAAGCCCACACGATTGTGGTACTCACTGACCAGCCCTTGAAGAACATTCTACACAAGCCAGAGATGTCAGGACGCCTAGTAAAATGGTTCGTTGAACTTAGTCAGTTCGACATCCACTACCAACCCCGACTGGCAATCAAAGGGCAGGCTGTTGCGGATTTCATCCCATAATTCACTAACCCGCCCCCTGCCACCCCGATGCTGACCTACCTGACAGCCACTGGGTCCTGAACGTTGATGGTTCTTCCACTCACGATTCTGGGGATGCCGTAGTGGTCCTCGTCAACTCGGATGGCCACAAGATGGAATATATTCTCCGCTTCAAGTTCCTTGCCACCAACAACTTTACCGAATATGAAGCACTCATTGTCGGTCTCAGAATGGCTCGGCGAATGGGGGCCAAACAGATAGTGGTGCGAAGCGACTCTTAATTGGTGGTGGAGCAAGTCCAGGGAGAGTATGAGGCCAGAGAAGACAACATGAAGCAATATTGCCACATAGCAAAGAGCCTGGCTAGAAAATTCGCAAATATACCACTGGAGCGTCTACCGAGATTGCAGAATGAAGAGGCAGACCGGCTAGCCAGGATTGCCTCGTCAAATGAGCCCGACCTGAATGTCCCGATTGAGATTCTTGATTCACCGAGCATCCAGAGCCCGGAAGTCCACCAGATCGAGCCTGAATCCTCATGGATGAGCCAGATCAGGAATTTCTTGGAGAACGGAACCCTGCCTGAAGGCCGGAATGAGGCGAGGCGGATTCAATACCATTCGAGCAAATACCTCATACAGGATGGAATACTCTACAAAAGGGGGCATACCATACCGCTGCTTCGTTGCGCCAATGAGGAAGAGGCAGACACATAATGCGGGAGGTCCACGAAGGGGTGTGTGGGAACCACTTCGGTGGCCGGTCTCTCGCCAAGAAGATATTACGAACGGCCTATTATTGGCCCACCATGGAGAGGGATGCCTAGGAATTCGTCAAGAAGTGTGACAAGTGCCAACGGTTCACCAACATACCAAGATTGCCCTCTCAAGAGCTGACCCTGATCCAGACTCCTTGGCCCTTCGCCCAGTGGGGGATCGATATTGTGGGACCATTACCACTCGACAAAGGACAGACGAAATTTGCAGTGGTGGCAATCGACTACTTTACAAAGTGGGCAAAGGCAGAGGCCCTACCGACGATCACTGAGGAGAAGATGAAGAAATTCTTGTGGCAAAATATTATGTGCAGGTTCGGAATCCCCAAAGTCGTCATCACGGACAACGAGAAGCAGTTCGAGAGCAGGCAATTCAACCAACTGTGCATTGATCTGGGAATAAGTCACCATGCTTCGTCCTCCAAGCACCCCTAAGCAAACGGCCAAGTCGAAGTTACCAACAGGTCCCTCTTGAAGATCCTCAAGGCGAAGCTAGAAAAGGCCAAGGGTTTGTGGGCGGAGAAGCTTCCTAACATCCTTTGGGCCTATAGAATAATGGAGAGAGTGTCCACGGGGCAGACGCCGTTCTCACTTACCTTCGGCACCGAAGTCGTCATCCCAGTAGAGATCGGCCTTCCCAGCCCCAGAACGTTGCAGTTTGACCCCGCGACCAATGATGAAGCCATGAATGTGGACCTAAATCTATTGGAAGAAAGGAGGTTACAAACAGCCATGAGGGTGGCGTCCTACCAGCAGAAGATGGGCCAATAGCACAACTCTAGCATTCGACCAAAAGATTTCATGACCGGGGATCTTGTTTTAAAGAGAGTCAATTAGTTTACCAAAGATCCTAGAGAGGGCAAGCTCGGACCCAATTGGGAAGGACCCTACGAGGTGGTCGACAGCACTAGAAAGGGGACATACAGGTTGAGGAACTCAAAAAGCAAGGAAGTCCCGCACCCGTGGCATGCAAAGCACCTAAGGAAGTACTACTCTTGAGGGACCCCTAATTGTAATCCTCCAAAACATCAATAAAAGCGACTGTTCAGCAATTGTCTACCTGAATCGACATTGAATTTGTCTACTATCGTGGAAACGACATTGAATCTGCTCGGTCAAGTGCCAGGCAGAGCTAGACGGCCTTAATGGTAATGGCATAGAATCTGCTTGGCCTTCGTGCCGAGCAGAGCCAGACGACCTTAATGGCAATGGCAAAGAATCTACTCGGCCCTCGTGCCGAGTAGAGCCAAATGGCTTTAATGGCAATGGCATAGAATCTGCTCGGCCCTTGTGCCGAGCAGAGCCAGATGGCCTTAAAGGCAATGGCAATAAATCTTCTCGGCCCTCGTGCCGAGCATAGCCAGATGGCCTTGATAGCAATGTCATTGAACCTGCTCGGTCAAGTGCCAAGTAGAGCCAGATGGCCTTAATGGCCATGGTATTGAATTAGCAACAGTTGGACTTGTTCGGTTATCGCTACCGATTAGGCCCACGTTAGCACTTACAAGCATTCTTCAAGCCACTCCAATAAAATGCTTAGAAAATACATCAGACATAGAGTATAAGAACAAAATTTCATTTCATTTATGCAAGGAGGGGTACAAAGGCAAAAATGCCCCTTACAAGAGCAAAAAAAAAAAAAGAGACAACAACTAGTGAAGCAAAATAAGGGGGCCCGAACTACATTCACGCCTGAGCTTGCTCGGCAGTTTGTCCCTCTGTATCAGCACGCTGAGCATCCCTGCCCTGGCCACCCGCAGCGGCCTCCTGTTGACTCTCGGTGGCTTGGCCTTCGCCAGCAACATTCGATTGGGCCCCTTTTTCGACCGCCTGGCCAGCAGTGTCCTGGCCGTCTCCAGGCAGGACTTCATCAAGGGGGTCCAGACCCGAGAAGTCTGAGTCAGGATATTTTTTGGACACCTACTTCCTGGCTGTGTCGAAGCCCAAGAGAAAAGTGGGCTCCAATAGGGCCTGGAAGTCATCCCCGTCCTTGAACTCCTGAATGGCCTCGGTCCTTGCCTTCTTGAGCTCCTCGCCGAAGGCCGCTACGGTCTTCTCCAGCTCGTGCCTTTTGGCCTCTTTGGCTGAGAAGTTTAGCAGTAGGTTATTAGCCTACCTTGCGACCCTTTCGTTGTCAGCTCGAGCCGACTGGAGCTCCTCCAGAGTAGAATCCCTCTCGGCACGGGCAGTCGAGACATCGCCCTTCAGCGACTAGACCTTTTGGATAAGCGCCGAGCTGGCTGCTTTCTCCTCCTGGAGGGCCTTCTTCGAAGTCCCCAGGCGGTGGCCCAGAGCCATGACCCTAGCAAGAGATTGAAAACCGAACAGTTAGAACTTAGAAAGACTACGTAAAGGTCGACGCAGAACGGAATGATAACCAGACAGAGGCTCACCTAAACAGATCGTGGTTGGCATCCCTGACTAGCCGCGGGTTGGGATGCTTGCTAGCCTTGTGATGTCCGAAGGCCTAATTGCCTCTGCCGCCCTCTCCCAGGCCATGTCCGAGCTGTCGATCACATTGGCCGGGGCAGAAGTAGCTGGACTGGCACGGGCCTGGGAGTCTGTCAGAACGACTGTGCCGTAGCTAAGATGCCTCTGGATACCTTGGAGGAGGCCTAACGACCACGGAGACCTGACCCTTCCCCTTCTGGGGGGACGCCTTTGAAAGAGGAGGAGGGGGAGGCAAGAGCTCTTCAGTAGCCTCAGCGGTCTTCTGGCGCTTCGATCCTGAGGCACCTGCCGTCGCCGCCCTCTTCCTAGCCAGGTAGTTGATGTCAAAACTCATCGCGGCCGGCTCGGAAGTTGGCTGGGGTGCTTGGGGATGAGGCTGGACTACTACGGGGTCAGTCTGAGCAACCACAGTAGACTGGTGATCTGCAAAAAGTAACCAGAAAAGTTAGAGAACGACCAGCATAACGAAAGCAAAAATGTACTCACTCCTCTCACGTTCTGCAGCCAAGGCCTCTCTGCTCGGTTCGGGCTTAAGCAGTATTGGGCGAGCGCCTGGACAGTCACTAAGTCTTGGGCGGTTCGAAACTCGTACTCTTTGACCTTTTCTACAGCCGCCTTGTGCTCGACAGACAGAAGTGGCTTAACCCGACCTGACACCCGTAGGACACCTAAGTCAGAACGGGCGACACATGTAACAAACTTAAAATAAAAAAGAGGAAGACTCAGGGAAAAAAATATACCCTTTTTACTCGAGTAACCCCATTGCTTAGGGATCCAAGCAGAGAAGTCTGTCTCCCAGGGGCAGAACTCCCAGCCCTCTCCGCTAATGAAGAAGAACCGGTCCTTCCAGTTCTTGTGTGAAGAAGGAAGCTCGCCGACCAAATCGAGTCCTATTGACCGACCTGAGAAGTACCAGTACCCCTTCCCACACTCGGTCGGCCTGTAGCAATATGAGAATTCCTCTAGTGTCACGTCCCTCCCATGGACGATCTGCTAGAGGATCATACAGCCCGCCATTATCCGCCAAGCGTTCGGCGAGAGCTGTTCGGGGGAGAAGCGTAACCTCTGTAGAATTTCTCTAACTAGCCGAGGGAACGGCACACGAAGACCATCAGCCAGCGCGCCCTCAAAGTTCGCTATCTCCCCTTCCTTAGCCGAGCATGCCCAATTTCTAGGGCTGGGAACCCTACACCTTACCCCTTTTGGGATCTGGTACACCCGCCGAAAAGTAGCGACCTTCTCCCTATTGAAAGAGGAAGAAATCCCCACCACTTCGTACCCGGGGTCATCCTTTTCCTCCCCTTCTCCAGGCCCAACCTTCTGAACTCGGGCAGTAACCTCAGTGGGTTGGTCCCGTCTTTCCCCGACACCAGAGTGGGCGGCCCCGGCCTCCCCTGACTCAGGAACTCCTTAGGACCCCCCAGAGTTCCCCACAGAGGCCTCCTCCTGGGTCCGATGCCTCTTGACTCGATACCCAGTAGAACCGGTCTCTTCCGAGTCTGAGCTAACCCTCTCCGGATTCGACATTGTGCCGAGGGGCCTACAGCCCTTAATCCTATCAAACACCGGCTTGAACAACTCACACAAGTCCCCAAGGACGGATTCTAAGAACTCTGGCCTGTCAACAAACCTCGAAAGGTCGGGAATCTGGCCCTTTCCCTAAAAACCGGATACACAACCTAAAAACCGGATACACAACGAGTAATAAACCAGTACATACAATCAAAGGGCAAGGCTTACCGCTGTTCGAAGTACCAGCGGCGAGTTTCAAAGCAAGCCGGCGATGTGACGCGAGGAATGGTGCCTTTTCAACTGGCCGGAGACGACAGAGATGCCGCTGAGGACGGTGAAGGAGGTTTTTTCTTTTCTCTCTCTGCGTATTTGGTAAAAAGCACTAAAGGAAAATGGGGGTAACCGCCTCACAAAACTCTCCCAAATCTTTGAAATCAACGGCCTAGATGGCCTGCTGTAATGGGACTTCAACAGCTGAGAAACGACTTTGATCCCGTTGAATCTACTAACGACCAATTCCTCACTGCCATGTGGCGGCAGGTGAAGCAACGCAACATCACCAGTCATTATTGCGCCGCCCCCACCATAAATGCGCTCCGTGTTTCGTGGTCGTGCCGTCTCGTGGAATTCCTCTGACCCCGAGTAGATGACCAGATGAATTAGGGGCATCTGGTGATGATGGTTTTCCGACCAGACTAGGGGCCATATTATCAATCGATCGACACTTATTAGACGACACCCTTCCCATGCTACTTGGTCGTCATCCGACCAGGTCTCCCTACCGTTCGTTCTCGACCTCCCGAGCTGAATGGATCCCCGTAACAGCCTAGCAATTGGGTTGGTGCCCGACTATATCAATAGGGCCCACTTCTAACATAGGCCACCCTGGCACACATTAGGAGAGTGGGCTTGGCATGTACCGGCAACAATAGCCATGCCTCTGACACCGTTCTGACACACGCCATCATGGAGTGTAGGGATGACCCTCTCAAATGTTTTGACACCGCTCTAATCCTCCAGCTAGAGGCCACCACGTGGAGAGGCCACCTACCACCCCCATGTAGACATAGAAGGGAAAAACTCAACCCCTTCGAAGGTACGCAAACACACGACCCAAAAAAGAAACTCTAAGGCATTTTTCTCCCTCCAACACTTTGATCTCGTTGAATCTAATTTGAACACTGGAGGGCCTTTGGCTCTCATCGCACCGGTGGGTTTAGTGCAGGAGATCACCAGTCGGCGAGAGGGCAATTCATCCCGAACCTGGGGGCAAGCCATCACGAGTTTGCTGCATCATCACTTATATTATTTATTTCATCCAATTAATTTGACCCATGAAAATATTCATAAATGGCAATAATTTGAATTTGCATTAGTTTTCAAATTTAGAAAAAAAAATGGTAAGTATGAAAAAAAAAAAAAGAACCTGATTCGATAAATCTTTGAGTTATTTACTCTTCTGCTTGTACGACATGTAATTGAATTAGGAGGAAAAAGAGGCATTTTTAATATTCTTTAATAATTTAGCTGAGAATTTGGCTAAATTTTGGTGTCAAAGTCAATATTATCTGGCCAAATATTCTTAATTGAAACATATAGATTTTAAAATTGATTAGAAAAGCAAAAATAAAAAATAAAAAAATCAAAGAGAAGGATTTGATTTACTTCCAAATTAACCATAGTTACTAATTCTTTACGCTTTTGGCATGGCAAAAAATGAAGGCTGTTTTTAGGGGCGGACCCAGAAATTTTTTTGAGGGGGGCAAAATTTTTTTTTAATATTTTGGAGAGTTAAGGTAAAATTTTTTGAATTTTTTAAAACTAATACTCAATTTTTATCCTAAATATTAAAAAATTTGTGAGATATAAATACAATTTTTGAAACTCAAGGGGAGCCAAAATACTAATTTTTGTCATAAATATACAAAATTTATGAGATTTAAGGCTAGGGCTCCGCTTGGCCCCTACATAGGTCTGCCCATGACTGTTCTTAATAATAGGGCTACCCTTTAAATATAATACATCATCTCATGCTAAGCATTAAGTTTTAAGTTTGATCTTTTCTTATGTTTCGTCGTGACAAATCATTATTCGTATAATGTATAAATTTATATTATTGATATAAACAATAATTCTGCACGAACTTAATAGGATATTCGGTCCAATGGCTGCACAGAAATTTGTCTTTTGGAAGGGAATTGTGATTTTGAAAGGCTGACATTCACTGTGTGTGAGAATCAAACATATGTTGATCTTTGAAAAGTCAAAGTGACTTCGGCCCAAAAACAGAGAAAGAAAGATAAAAGCCAATGTGCCAAATAAGGCGTTGTACTTTGGAGAGGGACAATTGAATATTGGCCAGTGCAGTTTGCTAAACAAATAATGCACAGCCCTAGAAATCCTGAAAGGAATGCTTCACATGGTTGCCTCTGTCTCTGTCTCTGTCTCTGTCTCTCTCTATACATTCAATTGAATTGCATGTACCTTTGGTCAAATGACTTCCAGTTATCCACAACACCTCTTCTGTCACACTCCAGTCAAACTTATAAACGAATGGGGTCATTCCAAATCTTACACAAATTGAATCTCATTGGTTGAATGTTGCAATCTACTGGGCCTTGTGCCAAAATATGAAAGGCCAAGCTCAAATGGGAGCTAGTACCCAAATGAGAAAGTCCAATGTAACGTGCAGTGCTGGTGTACCCACCTTGCTGTTCACTGAGAAGAGGTCTCTAATGCAATCATTGCAAGGATCTGCTGTTTTTGTAATCTCTATGTACCAAGTAGAGAGAGAAGAAAACAAAAATGAGGTCATCACATTTTATCTTATTGTCATACTAGTTTCATGTGATTTAAATATAAATATATAATTTTAATCTAGTTTGAACTTAAATATAAAATAAATAAAAAATAATTAGAGTTAACGATAATTTTATTAAAGGAGTATTTTTTTAATTTCATCTCTCCAAATGAAATAGTAAAAAGATAATTTTGTAATTTTATATGAAAATAAATGATTGTCTTTTGTGAAGATATTTTTGTCATTTTAACGAATCTGTCATAGTTATATCTACTTTGCAAATAAGTTTAAATTATAAAAGAATTCTATGTTCACTTCTTTTAAATAGTAGAAGTTATCTAATTTTCACTGGGGTAATGTGACATTACAAGTGGGTGGAGGGAGCATACTTGCTCTGTGTGGGTCATCCTGCATGTGATATGTTTTTCAGTAGTAGAAATAATGATTCAAATGAACATGCAATTTAACTTCGATTTTTTTTTTTTTTTTTGTCTACTTGAAGATTTTCAACGTGTGGGGAGAAAAATAAAACAAAAAAGAAAATATTAAGAACTTAGGTTATGGTTTTGGTTCCGTTTTCGTGTTATCAGAAACAAAAAATTTGAGAATATCTTATTTTTCTTATTTTTGATATAAAAAAAAAATGAGACAATAGAAAATACTATTGTTTTTCTATTATTTTCATTTTTAATTGAAAATGGTTTTGAAAATTCAAAAAATACTTTTACATGAGTGTTCTCTAAAAAATTTTTTGAAAACAAATTCTGCAACCAGTTTACCAAACGCAATTTTTAACAAAAACGCACTTCTGTCAAATTTTCAAAACCGTAGCTTAACAAAGCTGCTGTTTGGCTAAGCCCGTTGAGGTCAATTTCTGTTTTCTGGTTCCGTTTTTTTATAAATCTAAAAATCATAACGACCTAGCTTGCTGAACTGGAATTATAAAATTTACCAAATCAGAATGGGAACTGTTATAATTTGTTTCAGAAACAAGATAAAAGAGAGGATATAGCAACAGAAGAAGATAAGATTGCCCTTCCACAGAAGCAACCTTCATTTTTCCAAGTCCTTTTCTTCATAGGGCATGTTTGGTTGAGGGATAAAAGTTGAGAGATTAGATTAGTTATATTGTGAGTTCCACAAAACTCATGTTTGGCAAAGAAAAAATTGTATAGAATTAGTCATTCCTTCGGACTACTAATCCCCCACAATGAGGGATAAGTAATACTATGAGAAGGTGATATTACTTATCCCCTCTCATGAGATAAACTCTAAAATGATATTTTTACTCTTCTTCTATTGTTATAATAAGTTAATATAATATTAAATAGCCATAATATAATTTAAAATTAATTTTTCTATTAATTTTTTTTATTTTTAATATGATATTTTGATGAAATAATATTTTTTATCCCTATCATAATTTCATCCTAACCAAAAATAATATGAACATTCTCCCATTACATCAGGTATTATTTATCACCACTTTCTTAATCCCACAATATCACTTATCCCTCATTTTCTTATCTCCCTACCAAACATGCCCATAATAATTTTCAAATACCAGCCTGACAGCATTCAATATTATCCAAAAAGAGAATAGGGATAAATGAAAATTCTTTAGATATAAGGCTTCACCTCTGAGTGGTTTTTTATTTTTATTTTTTCTCCTTATTTCTCTCTTTTTTGTATTCTTTAGTTGTGAACTTTTATTTCTTAAAAACCTAAATGTTCAACAAGAAAGATCAAATAGTTACAATAAAAAAAACATTTACAGGAACTCAGCAAGGCTTTGTTTAAATAAACAAAACAACGAGTATAACAAGAGATTGCTACAATATCTGCAAAAATTTATTTTGTGATAACATACACAATAAGTTCATTCATTTGGAAAAGACCACTGCAAAATGTCAAAAATAAATGCTTCAGGAGTGCAATCTACGGCCGGAGGGTCCATAGAAAATAATAGACCAACTATATTTATTAGAAAATAATCATGTCCTAAAGAGAGCATGGCACCAACATAATCATCAAGGAGCTTTACACTTTCACAGTTGTAACATGCTTCAAAAGCATGTGGGTGATATCCTGGGATATTTTTGCAGCCTCTGTTTTCAAGTGATGGATCTTTGTATCTGTCTCTTGTTCAAGGCGCTTGACATTGGCACCTGAATCTCCACTACCCTGTTTTTATGACCATTTGGACAAGGGGAAAAGCTGAATTAGCACAACCATAACAGGTCACCATAGATAGATTAGGTACAAGAAGACCTAGAAACAGCGCGAGGCTATCAAAATGACATGGAGTCAAATTCATCGTTTGATGCTTGAAAATTTTGCTCAAACTTTCAGGCAAACATCAGATTACAATTTGATAACTGAGAAGCAACGAACAAACAAAACTCTGATTGAATTCACCAATTGTTATTTAATGTCTGCAATTCTCATCAAAAAATTTTTGCAAGGCAAGCATTAAATTGTTAGTGACAGCAGAAGGATGGTGGGACTCGGAATGCTTAGTAAATATAGATCTCCACAAAGAGGTTCTACGAATGCATGTTTACCTCTCTGACTTTCCTTTGAAACTCATGTTCCATTTGGGCTCGATATTCAGCTACCTCCTTTTCACCCTCTTCTTTGGCTTGTTTTAGTCTTGTCATTTTTTCTAAAGACAGAAGACCAAAGCCATTGGCAAACAAGTTTTAAAAATCACTCCTTCATCATCATGCAGAATTGAGGCATAACTATTGAATAATAACATTTACATTTAGAGACTAATAGCTAAAACAATACAAGTAAAATTTCCCGTAGAAAGCCTACTGAATGGAAACTTCCTAGCTTGAACAGCAGACTTACATATCCCTTATGCATATGTTGCCATTTTATTCTAGATGCTGGTAGGACCCCAAAATATCCAAGTATGCCTATGAATGAATTGTCATTAGTATCTAAAGATGGGAATCATTGACATTTACCTTTTATGCATGAGACCACTGATTTCTTAAGAATGAAATATATTGAAGATAAAAACACTAATATGGAATGAGAGTCGTCTTCAAGCAGTTGAAAAAAGGTTCTGCTTAGTCCAGTTTGATAAATTCCTTAAGTCATGATATGAAAATGTGAGAACTGAACAAACATCTACTTTTAAGATATGATCACAAAGCATGAAAACCATAATTTTCATGAATGTGCTAAATCTATCAGCAGCTGTAATTTGTCCAAATGGGTGGCGTGCCTTAGAAAACTATACTTAAGTAGGACAAGAAAAGAATTAAAAAAAAGTCTGCTAATCCTTTTATTGAATTTGAAGAGTTCTACTAAGTAAATACAGTAATCATTTCCTCAGATGCATATGCTAATCTAACTTCGTAAATAATTATGTATATATAGATAAAGGTTGATCAGGAAGCAAGAACAATAGCAGTTTACCACTTCTGGCAGCATTGACAATTTGCTGAGCTTCTTGTTCAGCAGCCAGCAGTTGTTGAATTCCACCTTGACGCCTATTAGTATCCATACTTCAGCGCAATGCTACATTGAATTTCAAAATAATAGTTACAATATCAGGACAGAACAAAGGTAACAAAATAAGGAAGCCCCAACTTGTAATTACTGAGGTTGGGACAAAAAAAAAAAAAAAAAAACAGAAAATGATCATACCAATGTAGCTGGTGATATTTAGATTGCATTGAGATAATCTTGGGTTTATGATGAATAAGATAAGTCGCTGCATTAATGAACCTATTGGATGTGCCATCCCATTATAAATGTACTCCATTGTACAGAATGTATAATGGCACCAATTGGAAGTTGAAAAGAATAATATAACATAAGAGGAAGGTTGGAACCCTAATTGTATCACTGCATTGACATGGTGTAAGAGCCACACATCATTACTCTATGTTTGTTTGCTAGATCTGTAAACTTTATTCTAATGAGGAAGTATGATAAAGTAAGTCCCTATTGATTGTGTTCTAAGTTGACATCAAAGGAGCTCTGTACAATTCTTATAGCCATGTATCGCATACCTTCTCATACCAAGCTGAAAGTTACAAACTAAGAGGGGGTGTCAGAAAGCAACTTTTAAGTTCCCTGGAAGATATTTTGATGGAGAAATCTGGAAATTCATCCTCTAGAGATATCAATCAAAGAGGTTGAAGTTCAAGGTGGCTATTTGCGTTACAGATTACAATTTACAATGTGCTTGGAACAAGGGAAAACTATTTTACAGACTTTTCCAAAAATTCCAGCAACAATTATAAATTACAGAGGTGCACAATGATCTTTCCAAGCCTTCCAAAACTCCAACGATCAGTTCAAAACAAGAACCCAAGAATCATCTCCCTGAAGGAGCAGTAGTACTACAAGCATAGAACCCTATTTATCTACAAAAGGAGATTCTGGTTATCCCAAAGCTGGACTGCTGTATCCAGCAACTTGTAACCTTTTTGTTGTAACAAATTCTAATTGCAATTAGATCCCTTGTTCACGATTTCTGCCACACTAAATATCACTTTTCAATCTTGGTTTCAAACAAACTTTCACTTAAATTCCACTCACACTTCCATTGGCCCCTATACAAACACAGTATTATAGCAGGCAAGGTTCTGTGATCAAGTCTAGTCACCTACCCAATAATTATGATTCTTGCAGATGTTTGGTGGTTTTGGCCCACTCATGGAAGAGAAGTTTGGCCACACTTGAGGAGGTGTGTTGAAGATCTATAAATAATAAAGTTGTACTCAAAACTGACAACTTAAAGATTTTAGTTATACTCACTCATAACTTAACCACTAGTTCAACCATTGATTCAATTGGGTTAAATTAGGGCATGATTGAAATCCTAGTTTTAAAATAATTAACCACAGAAATTATAGTAAATGTCAATAATTGAAAACAACACTAATGTTGTTTCATATGATTAAACTAAGATGGAATATCTAGAGTATTAGCAATCCAAAAGGTGACTTCATGCGTTCTATATGTTGTTAGGTGTTTGGACCGAAAATTATATAATTATGTTTTAAGAAATACAGCTTTAACAAAGCAGTTTTTAAGATAAAAATAACACTTACATGTAACAATCATAAATTTATGAATGCATACACGCATGCATAAAAACATTATAATTTGGGCAGAGTTATCCATGCAACATGTTTTTGATAAATAACCAGCAAAAAGGAAAAGAAGTACACATTTTTTTGTGTTTGTTCTATTAATAACCATGGTATATTTGAAAAATATAAAAATTTGCCCGCTTCATGTTCAAATTATATTTTTTTAGTGTTTGAAAGTGACTGGTTTAATATACTACACATTGACCACACCTAAGAAGTACGGATATCTAAGAAGATGGCATATCTATGTCAAATACCGACACTCATTGGACCCTCTCTAAGTTTCAAACAAGAAAGCAACAGCTTGTAGAATGTATAAAGAGGAGACTCCTAGAAACCCTTCCAAATTAGTCTCCCTTACTTTACAGCAAGGAAAGCCTCATTGTGAGAAAAAGGAGGGGTGAGATTCTATATATCCCCCATCCTGTACTTGAGAATAGGCATAAGAAAGTACTAGGTGTTCCTTTTAAATTAAAGTAATCCTAGTTCTTCATATCCCATCCATAATTATCAATTTTGTACAGGCCAACGTACCATTTTTTCTATTATTACGGTCCATACCGGTACTGGTCCATCTCAGTGTACCATTCCGGATCCATCACTATACATATCACATATTTACCAAAAAATATGGATTTACTTCGAGCACTTATTTAATTTTCAGGTGCAAGCAATCTTTTCTTTGGACATGTATTAACAAGTAATGACAATTAAATTCTAAATTCCTTTTGTATAACCCAATAATCACTTTTTTTAAAAAGTAGTAATTTTGTAGGATCTGAGTTTATTTGTAATTTGATGTGGACAATGTTGAATCTGACCCAATTATAAACTCAAAGCCCAGCATCCAAACATCATCAAAGACATGGCAGATTTGTCATGAAACTAACTCTACTATACAGAAAAGTCATTTCACTCTCCACAAAAAATCCTAGCCCACCTTTTCCCCTCCCTTTCGCTTGAGAAATGGCCACAACCTGGTCTCCGTCCATACCTAGAAACTGGCCACTTGCAATACACATATTTATTTGCTTATGAACCCCAAACTATATTGTGAAACCCTTGCCGGACATCATCAAGTCATTGATCTGCCCTCTTGCCATCAAAATCGACCACGCCAACAATAGCCAGCCCCTCACCATCATCAAAAAGGTCGATCATCAAACTTCTACACGAGGGTGCATTCTGGTTTAGTCCAAAATTTCTTTATTCCGTTCAAAACTGTCCGGTACAAGCAAAATCTTCAAGTACACTCCAGTATCGACCGAAAATTTGAATGGAACAATACTGATCCCCTTGTGCCCTGTTTTCTTGCCGGAATGGTATGTACCGGGCCATACCGGCCGGTATGGTATGAGATCTATAACTATGATCCCATCCTCCACGTGCTAGAATACTCCACTACAAATCCTAGAACCACACCCAGGAGGATGTCCTCCTAAAGCGAACATTGTTAACAGCTATAAAATTGTCAAGTTATTCAGCCTCTGATTCACACAAAGTTATTCTAGTAGAACCATCACATCCCGCAACACCTAAAGAAAGTCTCAACCCATCTTTTTGACAAGTAAACACTGAAAGGGGGCGAGTGGGGCGCTGCAACTGATTTATACATGCCGTATGTAAAGATACATGCACCTGTGTAAATGCCAAGAACAGTATCCTCTTCCAAATCCAAAGAAGACTCACTCCTTACCCACCAGTGTAACAAACACAAGAAAGAATTCTCTCCAGGCCTTCTTATTTCTCTATCCATTCATATACTTTCTCCAACACTCCAATTAAAATCTAAAAGTGTAAACCTAATTTGAATCTTCTGGGCCTATTCCCTGACTGGTTTGGCATGACAAAACAAAGCGAATGAAACTTGAAGAACACAAAAGAAAGTTAATGCAACTGGGCAGAGAACCAAATTCGAAACCCATCAAAAATTGTACCAAATAAACCCATCAAACCCTGTCAAATTGATCCATTAATGAGCTTTTCTTCGTTGATACACATCTCTTGCCTGTTTTAAGAGATCCAGGACATAAACCAAAGCATTTGATTCAGCTATGAAAAGATGCATACATATAAACGTATAAACAAAAAGCAGCCACGATATTGAAAACACACCTAATGAAGAGAGAGAAGAGAGCCCAAAACAAAAGGAATCCAGCCGAGTCTACAACTCTCTGTCTGAAAAGCTTAGAGAGAGAGAGAGAGAGACAGAGAGAGAGATACCTCCGAAGGCGGCGTCGGCGAAGATTCAAAGCAAAGCGGATACAAGACCCGATTACGCCGACGAGAGACTCTGCTTTGAACCCGATTTGTACTATAGTTGTGGTCCTTATGCGAGAACTCGAATCTATTGAGTATTGACGATGAAGTTACTAACGTCGTCGTTCAAGGGCGCAGTCTTTTGCGTAGCTTTGCCCGGGGCTTCTAATTAACCCAACTAATAGTGGGGCAGTTTAAATTTATTTTCCAAAATTCTATATAAGAAAAAAGAAATTGTAAAATTTATTCGATTAAAAAAAATTATTTTAACTCGTTAGTTTAATTAAGTCTAACTCAGAAAATCAATAGAATTATAAAAAATGTCCAAGTTCCCAATGTACGTTTAGACTCTCGTTTGTTATAGTATGTTTTAGGCATAATCTTGATCAAGCTTATAACATTTAGATTCAGCTTGAAATTCAATTTTTTTATGAAAAAAGAAAAATATGAAAAAAATAAATAAAAATAAAGAATATTTTTTATTTACTTCTCTTTCACTTTTTTTTTTCTTTATCTTTTTTATCAAAATTTTAAATTTCAAACTAAGCGTTAAGATTAATAGATCAACTAGATTCCACCAAACTAACTAGGCCAGTTGTATACAAAATTTATAGAAAATTTTATTTTTACAAAATTTGTGTACAAAAAAATTTTACTAGCATAATGTGTCTATGAGCAATGAATAAATTACATGACATGGTCTCTGTGACAGTATATAGTGTTCTATCCCAAGTCATGATACAATAATGCTTCTCGCCCAGTAGACGAATTACAATCTAGTTATTGAGTTGACAAATTAGGAGTTAATTGCTGTCAAATCTTTGAGCTTAAATAGTCAAATCTCTTAATTTTAATTTGGATCAATAGTTACTTGTCAATGTATTGTTGTGATATTAATATATATATATATATATATGTATATATAATAACATGACTTCTATAAAAATTTTACATAAAAACTTTAATAATTTAGTAAAAAAATTACTACTAATTATTTTATTAATTTTATATACTATAAATGATATTTGTACAATTAACGCTCTCAGCTACACATCCGCATTACAGACTTGGATTCTTTCCCCTCTAGGGAGGAGTATATTTCTAACAACCATCAATTTGGTGCAGCCAGAGTAGCCCAATGCTAATTTGTAGTTGTAAACAAACAAGGGTATTGGGTGTTAAACCCTGAGGCGAAAGTAAAAAATACAGGTATAGTTAGATTTAGCCAGAGCTCTGATTTACCAATAACACATTTTCCACCCACACAAACACAACACAGAGAGAGAGAGAGAGAGAGAGAGAGAGAGAGATGCAACACATACTAATAAAGCTCTGCAAAGAACTCCAAATTGGGAAGAACTTGAAACAACAGCTCTACAAATCCTGGTCAAGGACCTCAGATTCCTCTTCTGCTATCGTCTCCAACCGGGGAGAAGTGGAAGTCTTAAGGGGTGAAATGAGAAGGGCTGGTGCAGCCTCAATCCATGACTTCAAGCATCTAATCTCTTTCACCATTTGAAACGCTGGTGGAATTGCTTTCTTTCTGTGGGTTGAGGAAAGAGAAATTATAGACAGCAGGGACTGAAGATGAGAACAGTTCAGGAGATTCTTTGGAGTGAAAGATGAGTTGAGAGGTGAGTTCTTGCAGTGATATAGTTTGCCTTTATATAATGGCTTTGGGGGCTATGAAAAATGTGAGTGGAAATACAGTGGCTGCAAGAGCATCAATGGAAACTTCACACCACTATTACCCACCCTATATAATATAGGCCATGTGCAAGGTGTGCTTTGAAAACTTTTGGAGCGCGGATTGTGATTTGTGACCAACCGAGGCTTGAAACATACACGTGGCATGCAACCGACCTTATGATTTTTCTTCCACTCAGTTTTTTCTATTTTCTGTTGAATCACTTTCTTTCGTTCACGAAGAAGGTGTGGTTATGGGGCTGCTTGGCCCGCCAATTATTTTAGGGTTTGAAATTATTTTAAAGTCCAATTAATTAATGGATAAATTTAAAGATTATGTTTGAAGTTTGATTTGAAATATATATAAAATAATATTTTTATATTTTAATATATCTATGTATGTAGATTTTATATGACTTAATATTATTTTTAAAATATATATTTATTTAAAAAAATTAAATTAAATAAGTTAATTTTAAATTCAATAAAAAAAAATTAGTGTACGTCTACTAATGTCCACCCTTATGTGTGGAGGTGAAGGGTGGAACAGAGCAATGAATTAGGTAGAGTTTTGCCTTTTAATCCTAATCTTTTTATTTGGGGTAGCATTGTGATATTTATAAGCATTCATTGACGTGCAATGGGTGACAAGTGGTGGGCTCACGTGCTCACAATTCTCTTTACCATGTCAGATTGAGGCAAAGGCTTGACCTTACCTCAAGTGACTTGAGGTTCTCAAGATTAAAGTGGTGTCCCGTTTCAACGATTCTATATCTTTAGCCACTCATTCATGCGATAATTCTTTCTTGACAGTGTTTGAAATGCTAGTTCCTGTCATTCATTGTTTTTGGGTAAGATTTCTTGTTAAATAGTCATGCATTATGATAAGAACTAATTGCATTATGACTCAAATTCTTTCATTAATCCACTCAAATTAACTTCTGAGATAAAATCCTGATGTTTTTCAATATTTTCCTTAAAATTTGAAATATCTTCTCCTAAAATTAGAAATTTCTAAACAAATTTCAAACTTTTTGAATTTCTGAAAAAATATTCTTTTTCAATATTTTTTGATAAAACAAACAGAGTACAATTTTAAAAAATTGTAGGTAAAAGTAGGATCAATATTATGGCTTCTCAATTGACTTCATTTTCAAAGTGATATCCGCCATCCATTTTTGGTAGAGATGGGTATGTGTTAAATTAGTAACCTCTCACCACACTTCTCTTTTTAACGAATTGTGTTAGATTTGGTTCTTGTCAAAAAAAAAAGTTCTGACCTGCGACACGTTTTGCGGTCTTTGGGCCTGCCATTGGCGGGTGGGACTCTTTAGCCCAAGACTATACGGAGGTCTCGTGTTAGGTAGGCTCTCCTATATTGAGATAGATAGGTTTGAATTAAGTTAATAACTTCTCCGACACTTTCCGTTTTAACGAGTATGTTAGGTTTTGTTCTTACCCCAAAAAGAAAAAGTTGCAGGCAAATCAAAAGTGAATCAGTTCTAAGATACAACAAAAATACACAACAAAACCTGCAAGCAATAATTTTTGAAGATTTTCTTTCAAAACTTCTAAAAAACCAAAGGTGTATTATGATCACGGACTAAACTATGCTTTGATTGTGGGGGCCACTGTCTTTCAAAAAAAATCCTATTTAGGTAGTACGCATTTCAAGTATTTATAATAAAAAAAGTATTTTCAAAATTATTTTTTGACCTTTCAAAATTTAAGTGATTTTTTTAACTTAGTCCCTCAACAAAATTCAAAAAAAAAAATTAGTTTGGCCTTTTCTGAGCACCGCTCGACATAATTTCAGTTTCGTCCTTCATTATGATTCCAAATTTCAGAGAGATGGGGGAGAGGATGAAATCGGAATGTTTTTTTGTACATGCTTTGTTGATCAAAATCCTTATTTATAAACCTTTAAAGGGTGAGAGACTTGCCTTGTTACATGTAAATAAAAATTCCATATCATACATGGAATGTACATAGCACCCAATTTTATTCTTTATTACATCTATTTGTTCTGATCAATCTCAATAACAATTATGTGCCAAGTGCAAGAATGACATTTAGTGGCCTCAGTGACATATTAGTTTAGATAGAGAATCTTATTTACATAAAACAATGCAAAGCTGAATCTCATTTACATAAAACAATGCAAAGCTGAATCTTATTTACATAAAACAATGCAAAGCTGCTAGTGCACTCCTTATGTACAAATTAGCATGAACAAAGCTCAATTAAAAGTGATGTTCAACTTCTAAAATATCAAGAATCATACCAGATGCTTGGGATTAATTGGTTGGAGAGCTAATCCAGCAAGGGAGAAGGGCAACAAAAAATAAGAGTTATAGTGGGTGTTAACTATGCAAAAGCAAAATCTGTTAACTTTATTTTGTAGCTGGTAGGTGGTAGAGCCTTAATTCGGAAAGAACCACATCAAGATCTAACATTTTTCTTCAAAGGTTTAGCAAAACAACTCCCTGCACAGGCTTTTGGATTTTCAGACATGTTACATTGATGACTCGTAGAATCCCTCATTGTTGGTTCCCACACACAGTTTTAGAGAGAGAGAGTGAGAGAGAGAGAGAGAGAGATGCAAAAAATTGAACAAGAGAAAATTTACTACACCAGTAAAGCCTGACTCCAGACCAAAAAAACCAACTGGACCCAGCTTTCAGTCTCATGGAATTAAGCCATGACAGACTAATATAAAGCTCTACAAAAGATTAACTCAAAATTGCAAAGAACTTGAAAAACCACTTCTACAAATCCTCTTCATAGACCTCAGAATCCTCTTCTGCTATCGTCTCCAACCGGGGAGGACTTGAAGTCTTAATGGGTGAAATGAGAAGGGCTGGTGCAGCCTCAATCCATGACTTCAATCTTCTAATCTCTTTCGCCATTTAAACAGCTGATGGAATTGCTTTCTTTCTGTGGGTTGAGGAAAGAGAAATTACAGGTGGGTTATTGAAGATTAGAACAGTTCAGGGACTTATTCCCAGGAGCTTCTTGAGGTTTTGAGAGGTGAGTCTTTGCGGTGTAGTCGTTTGCTTTTTTTTATAATGTGTTTGGGTGACATGAAAAATGTGAGTGGAAAATGGAAAATACAGTGGCCTCAAAGAGCATCAATGATTCAATGGAAAAGTTCACACCACCAAAAAAATATAGGCATGTGCAAGGTGTGGATTTTACATTTAAAAAATTTGGAACGCGGATTGGGACGTGTGACCAAACGAGGCTTGAAACGTACACGTGGCATGAGACCCACCATACGATTTTCTTTCACTCAGTTTTTCTCTTTTTTTGTTTTATTTTAGTTTTGATCACTTTCTTTGAGTCAAATCATTTGGAGTGGAAAAAGGGCAGAAAAAACTTAGGTACAGTCGTTAACTTGTAACTGTAATAAGAAATATTATGTATGAATTGACACTATTGTTAAAGTGATATCCTCTCTTATTGTTAGGTTGTGAGCAAGTCAATTCTACTATGCAACAAAAGCTCACGACAAAATTTGGAGATAGTAATTTCTGAAAATTTTCCTTTCGGGACTTCAATTCTCAAAACAAAAGATATATGTATTATGATTGAAAACAAAAGATGAAACCTGTTTTGGGCTTTTGCGAAAAGTATTGGGATTGCATCTAATGTTGTGGCTGAATTCTGGGTATTTCGGGAAGGGATCTGGCTGGCTCTTAATTGAGTCTTGATCATATTATTGTGGAGGCTGATTCTGTTTTTGTTCTTCAGGCTTTTTCCAGGAGGAAGTGGTGAACAGGAGAAATCGGCTGTTGCAGGATGTCCTCTTCCTTGGCACTTAGTTCAAGTTTCTGCAAGTCCACTTCATTTGTAGAGAAGCAAATGGAGTGGCAGACATTTTGGCCAAGGGAGCTATGGCTAACACTTCTTTGTGCGATGTTTATGATGAAACCCCCCCCCCCCCCCTTTTTTTTTTTGGGTTTAGTATTTTAGAGCTAGACAGAGGTAGTTACTGTTTTGCTAGGAGGGTTTTCACTTACCCAGACTTAGATAATTATGTAAACCGTTATATTTATACAGTATGTTTTTGGTAACCATGATTTCTATATGAGAAACTTGACTTTTCAATTTAAATATATAATGACAAGTAAGTGTCAAGTACATGAATAATAGCTGGTCACAGAAGACATGAGAAGAAATTAAACTTGTAATCTCATACTTATCATGAAAGTCAGCGACCGTTGGATCACTACCTATTATTACTGGCGGATGAATGAAGTGGTAACTGTGGGCAATCAAGCCAGCAAAAAGCTTTCACCATCATTCTACAAAAATTCTGAATCTGCCCTTGCTAAGGTGATTCATGACATGCATTTATAAGTGAATAAATTTGGTGATTAATAAATAGGAAATTCTATTGTTGGACTACCACAACTCATATGATGGCCTCAGTGATAAACTTGTTTAGATTGGATCTTATTTACATAAACAATGCAAGGCAATGCAATGCTAGTGCACTCCCGGTAAAAATCTAGTATGAACAAAGCTCAATTGAAAGTGATATTTAATAAGTGGTAATATATCAAAAATCATATATACCAGGTGTTTGGACTACCACAACTCATATGATGGCCTCAGTGATAAACTTGTTTAGATTGGATCTTATTTACATAAACAATGCAAGGCAATGTGTCACGGGCCGCCTTTTAGCACCCCATGACGTCTCATTTTTGTGCCCAAACCTCCCTGCTAAAGGGGCCATAGAATGTTCAACAAGTGGCCAAAGGGTTGCAAGCGCCCCAGCACCTACGCGCCCCAGCGCCCAGCAGCGCCCCTGCGCCCAGCAGCGCCCAACACTTGCGCGCCCCAACGCCCCAGCACCTGCGCACCCCAGCGCCTAGCAGCGCCCCAGTGCCCCAACACTTGCGCGTCCTGGTGCCCAGCCGTGCCCAACAAGTGGCCATAACAGCAGGCAGTAACAAAGGCCCCATGTCAACATGATGATTCGTGCATAATTTGCCGCACAACCCCGGGTCCAAAACATTGTATATAGTTAGGATTTTTTCGCCTAACAAGTTCTCGATGTAATTCCCTCCGAGCTATGAGAAAGGCCAATGCCAAGATTTACACATTCTTCTCCTTTTTGTCAAACTTTGGCGTGGCATTTCTCCTAGTTCCGGAGGGCAAATTAAGCTAGGTTTTTTTTTTCCATGTATAGCTTTTATCATGTAGTTTTCCATTGTCAAATCTTGTAATTTTTGAATTTCGTTTAGATTTTCTGCCGAAGCATTATGACTCCTCGGCCATGTTAATGTTTTGTCACGTCAGTTTTGTAATGGCTCAGAATGCTATATTAAGGGGGTACATGTATTGACCACTTTCTACCCAGTGAATTGTAAAGCTTTTAAGCTCTTTCTTACTTGCTTTCTAGCATTGTAAGCATTGTAAATGTTGCCTTTCAATCAATGAGAATGTTCATATTCCAGTGCCATTTGTCTTAAATTCTGTGCAATCGCTGTAAATTGTGGGGAGTGCTTTGTTGCTTGACGGGCTTGCTCGGGGGCATAGCAAGCGCCACACGTGGACGTCCCTAGCCGGTAACAGACATACTTGACCCGCTAGAGTCGTCCCATGACAGTTGGTATCAGAGCCACTACGTGACTGTGGCCTAGCAGCTTTCGTGTAGCCAAAACAATCTCAGCATGGTGACTCAAGCACAGAGAATTGACATTTTGGAGAACAAAGTCGAGGGATTTGCCGAAGTGGTCTCACGACTGGAGGAACGAATTAGGGCAATGGAGCAACAGAGGGCTGAAACAGGGGCTTTAGCCAGCTCTACCCCATCCGGAGATGTCGAAGCCCTTCGGGCAGAGATTGTTAGCCTTCGGCATGATTTAGAAGATGCAAACAACCGGGTCAATGTGGTGACACGCCTCATTGCCTTGGGAGGCGGCAACGGAGGAAATGGCAACCATAGCCCAACGGTGGCGACTATGTCTGACGCGCCTCGCTTATGGGTGCCGGAGCCTCGTGCCTATGGGGGTACTAGGGATGCCAAGGGACATGATAACTTTCTCTTTGACATGGAACAATATTTCAGAGTTGTTCGTGCTGAGGAGGAGCAAAAAGTTTCAATGGCCACAATGTATCTCAGTGGTGATGCCAAGCTTTGGTGGCGCACCAAGTATGATGAGATTCAACAGGGAATCTGCACAATAACAATGTGGGAGGAGCTGAAGGGGGTGCTCAAACTACAGTTTTTTCATGAGAATGTGGAGTACAATGCTAGGCGTGCTCTACGCAAATTGGCACACACAGGAACAGGAACCATTAGAGACTACGTCAAGCAATTTTCTGCCCTGATGCTTGACATCCGAGACATGTCAGAGAAGGATAAGCTCTTTTATTTTCTTGAAGGGCTGAAGCCCTGGGCTAGAGTTGAACTACACCGTCTGAGGGTGCAAGACTTGTCTAGTGCTCAGTCAGCAGCAGAATGCCTAATTGATTATGCTACTGAACCGCAACACCAGCAAGACAGGAGTTCTTCTAGCAAGAGTGGGGGAGTCGATAAAGGGTATTTTCACAAGGGAGATGGAAGCAAGGGCAACAACAATTATTCTAGAGGACAAGGGAAGGACTATAATCGAGACAAGCCCAGGGGGCCAATTACTTGTTATCTATGCCAAGGGCCGCACAAGATAGCAGACTGTCCTCAGAAGAAAGCACTGAACGCCCTCCAATCTTCTGGTTCTGATCTATGCCAAGAAGAGAGTGGGGACAGTAGCAGCGAGAGTGAGGGGGACACTAGATCGAGGCATAGTGGGAAACATGATTCGAGGACAGGCTCCAGAGTAGGGGCATTTCATATGGTGAATGCAGTGAAGAAGTAAGCTTCTAGTTCTAAAGTCAGAAAGGGTAAAGGAGTTGATTCCAAGCCTAGACAGATTGAGGAGCTAGGGGATCCCGTTGAGGGGAAGAAGAAGAAGGTCACCACCATGGGGCTTATGTTTGTCGACATCAAAGTCAACGGCAAGCCCATCCGTGCACTTGTGGACACTGGAGCCACCCACAACTTTGTGGCTGGTATGGAGGTGGAGAGACTGGGTTTGTCCTTAGAGAAGGACACTAGTCGGATCAAAGTAGTGAATTCGGTGGCCTAACCAATCTATGGTATTGCCAAGTCAGTCACTGTTAAAGTGAGCTCATGGGAGGGGCGCATAAACTTCACAGCGGTGCCCATCGATGATTTTCAAGCTATCCTTGGGTTGGAATTCTTAAGAGAGACCATGACAGCCGTGATGCCATACAATCACACGATGTGTATAATGGGAAAGAAGCCATGCCTCATTTCCACTATGTCGACCAACAACGCTGAAAAGTTCATTTCAACCATGCAGTTAAAGAAAGGGGCCAGGAGACATGAATCAACGTGGATCGCTGCCCTATCTATTGAGGAGTTTATGGAGGCGGGGCCTATTCCCAAATCCATCGAGAAAGTCTTAAAGGAGTTCAAAGATGTGATGCCTGAAGAACTGCCCAAAAGACTTCCGCCCAGGAGGAGCATAGATCATGAGATTGAGCTCTTGTTAGGGGGAAAACCACCAGCACGTGCACCATATAGGATGGCCATTCCCGAGTTGCAAGAATTGAGGAAGCAGCTCTCAGAGTTGATTGAATCGGGTTTCATACGACCTTCCAAAGCACCATATGGAGCACCTGTGCTATTTCAGAAGAAGCACGATAGTAGTTTGAGGATGTGTATTGACTATAGAGCTCTCAACAAGATTACCATCAAGAACCGGTATCCTCTTCCTCTTATCGCAGATTCATTTGATTAGTTGAGCCAGGCGAGGTATTTCTCGAAGTTAGATTTACGGTCAGGCTATTATCAGGTGAGAATCAAGGAGGGGGATGAAGCGAAGACTACCTGTGTCACTCGGTATGGCTCATTTGAGTTCTTGGTCATGTTGTTTGGCCTCACAAATGCACCAGCCACATTTTCTACTCTCATAAATGAAGTGTTCCGAGAGTATCTCGACAAATTTGTGGTGGTGTACCTTGATGATATAGTGATGTACAGTTTAACTTTAGAGGAGCATATAAAGCATTTGAAACTTGTGTTCCAGAAGCTAAGGGAGAATCAGTTGTATGCCAAGCTGGAGAAGTGTTCCTTTGCCCAGGAGTGTATCAAATTCTTGGGACATATTGTGGAGCGGGGGAGAATCTGGATGGACCTACACAAAGTTAAAGCGATCCAAGAGTGGCAAGCTCTTACAGGTGTTTCTGAGCTAAGATCTTTCTTAGGCTTAGCAAATTACTAGAGGCGGTTTGTGGAAGGCTACTCGAAGATTGCCACCCCATTGACAGAATTATTGAAGAAGAACAACGGGTGGGTTTGGTTAGAGAAGTGTCAACAAGCCTTTGACGAGCTGAAGCGGTCTATGTCCAATGACCCGGTCTTGGCTCTTCCGGATGTCTCCAAGCCATTCGAAATACAGACAGATGCTTCTGATTTCGCACTTGGGGGAGTCTTATTACAGGGGGGGCATTCAATGGCCTATGAAAGCAGAAAGTTAAGTGATGCTGAGCGCGATATACGGCACACGAGAAGGAACTTCTAGCTGTAATTCACTACCTCAGAGTGTGGAGGAATTATTTGTTGGGACAGCGGTTTGTGGTGAAAACCGACAACACAACTGTGAGTCACTTTTTATCACAACCCAAGCTCAAAGCCAAACAAGCTAGGTGGCAAGAGAAGTTGGCTGAGTTTGATGTGGCCTTAGAGTACAAGGCCAGCGCCACCAACCATGTGGCAGATGCACTGAGCAGGAGGGCGGAGCTTGCCTCTTGTCAGCGTGTTTGCACCATCTCTACTCCATCGACTAGGGTGCGTGATCTCATCCGTGCTCACTTGGATAAGGACTCAATAGCCCAAAGCCTAGTGTACCTTGTCAAGGGGGCCAAAACCCGCAAGTTCTAGTTGCAAGATGGTTTGCTCACAACAACTGGTAATCGACTCTATATACCAAGAGCCGGGGGATTGAGAAGGGCACTCTTGACTGAGTGTCATGACACACAATGGGCAGGTCATCCAGGGTCTGAGTGAACTTTTGCCTTGCTCGAGCAGGGATATTATTAGCCTCATATGCGGGATGATGTTAATGAATATGTGCGCACTTGTCTCATCTGTCAACAGGACAAGCCTGAATATAAAAAGAAAGCTGGTTTGCTTGAGCCTTTGCCAGAGCCATCTCGACCATGGGAGAGTGTTTCACTTGACTTCATCACCGGCTTGCCCAAAGTAGGAGATATTGGGACTATTCTTTCAATTGTTGACAGATTCTCCAAATATGCTACCTTTGTGCCTGCACCCAAGTATCTATCAGCTGAAGAAACGGCCAGACTCTTTTTCAAGTACGTGGTCAAATATTGGGTCATGCCAAAGAGTATTGTTAGTGACCGAGATACACGCTTCACTGGCAGCTTTTGGTCTGAACTTTTCAAGCTTCTCGGTTCACAACTAAACATGTCTTCGAGTTACCACCTGGAGACTGATGGCCAGACTGAGCAGTTCAACAACATGCTAGAGGAGTACCTACGTCACTTTGTTAATGCCAACCAACGCAATTGGGTTCCACTCCTTGACATTGCTCAACTATGTTTCAATGCCCAAAAGAGTAGCTCCACTGGGAAGAGTGCTTTTGAGGTAATATCTGGCCAGCAACCATTGTTACCCCATACGGTGGAAGGACCTTACATAGGGAAGTCACCAAGAGCCTTTCAGTTTGCAAAAGATTGGCAGAGGGATGTTGATATTGTCAAAGCCTACCTAAATAAAGCAGCCAACAAGATGAAGAAGTGGGTTGATGAAAAGAGGCGGCCATTAGAGTTCAAGGTGGGGGATCAAGTTCTAGTCAAGCTCTTGTCAGAACAACGCAAATTTATTCGAGGGTGAGATTGACGATTTGCTCGCAAGTATGAAGGACCGGTTACAATTGTCAAAAAGATTGGTAAGTGTGCTTACAAGGTCGACCCTCCTTCCTGGATGAAGATTCATCCTGTCTTTCATGTCAGCTTCCTCAAGCCCTATCATGCCGACATGGAAGACTTATCCCGCAATATTCCTCGGCGACTATTGATCACAGCCAAGCCTCCAAAGAAGCAGGTAGAAGCAATTCTAGCAGATCGAATGAACACTGCTTCTCGCAAAACATTCCTCGAATACTTGGTGAAATGGGAGGGACTTGGAGACAACGAGACCAGCTGGGAAAAGGCCACAAACTTAACAGAATTTGCAGATCACATTGAAGCCTATCTAGCCCAGAAGTCACCAAGGATGGCGACCCTTCAAGTAGGGGAGAATGTCACAGGCCGCCTTTCAGCACCCCATGACGTCTCATTTTTGTGCCCAAACCTCCCTGCTAAAGGGGCCACAGAATGTTCAACAAGTGGCCAAAGGGTTGCCAGCGCCCCAGCACCTGCGCACCCCAGCGCCCAGCAGCGCCCCAGGGCCCAGCACCTGCGCGCCCCTGCGCCCAGTAGCGCCCAACACTTGCGCGCCCCAATGCCCCAGCACATGCGTGCCCAGTAGCGCCCCAGTGCCCCAACACTTGCACGCCCTGGTGCCCAACCGTGCCCAACAAGTGGCCATAACAGCAGGTAGTAACAAAGGCCCTGTGTCAACGTGATGATTCGTGCATAATTTGCTGCACAACCCCGAGTCCAAAACATTGTATATAGTTAGGACTTTTTGGCCTATCAAGCTCTCGATGTAATTCCCTCCGAGCTATGAGAAAGGCCAATGCCAAGATTTGCACATCCTTCTTCTTTTTGTCAAACTTTGGCGTGGCATTTCTCCTAGCTCTGGAGGGCAAATTAAGCTAGGTTTTTTACCATGTATAACTTTTATCATGTAGTTTTCCATTGTCAAATCTTGTAATTTTTGGATTTCGTTTAGATTTTCTGCCGAGGCATTATAACTCCTCGGCCATGTTAATATTTCGTTACGTCAGTTTTGTAATGGCTCAGAATGCTATATATTAAGGGGATACATGTATTGACCACTTCCTACCCGGTGAATTGTAAAGCTTTCAAGCTCTTTCTTAATTGCTTTCTAGCATTGTAAGCGTTGTAAATGTTACTTTTCAATTAATGAGAATGTTCATATTCTAGTGCCATTTGTCTTAATTTTGTGCAACCGTTGTAAATTGTGGGGAGTGCTTTATTGCTTGGCAGGCTTGCTCGGGGGCATAGCAAGCGCCACACGTGGACGTCTCTAGCCGGTAACAGACGTACTTGACCCGCTAGAGTCATCCCGTGACACAATGCAATGCTAGTGCACTCCCTGTAAAAATCTAGTATGAACAAAGCTCAATTGAAAGTGATATTTAATAAGTGGTAATATATCAAGAATCATATATACCAGGTGCTTGGGATTATTAATCCTGCTTCTATTGGTTGGAGAGCTAATCCATCAAGGGAGGGCAACAGCAATAAGAATTTTTTATTGGGTGTTACCATGGCTTCCAGGGTCTGGTAGGTGTGACTTTATGTTGTAGCTGGTAGGTGGTAGAGCTTAATTCAGAACTACATCAAAGATCTGGTAGACTCCTTCATTGTTGGTGCCCACAGAGTTTTAGAGAGAGAGAGAGAGAGAGAGAGAGAGTTAATGCCAAGAATTGGACAAGACTAAAATGCATTAACAAAAAAAATTTACAACATGAGTAAGGCCAAACACCATATAAGAAAAACAGGATGAGGCCTAACTTGGTACCAAATGGACCCTGGTTTTAGTCTGATGGAATTAATCCATGACAGACTAATAAAGCTCTACAGAGAAGTCAAAATTGCAAATTAAGAACTTGAAAAACCAGGCCAGGCCAGCTCTACAAATCCTCGTCATGGACCTCAGATTTCTCTTCTGCTATGGTCTCCAGCCGGGGAGAACTGGAAGTCTTAATGGGGCTAATGAGAAGGGCTGGTGCAGCCTCCATCCATGACTTCAATCTTGTAATCTCTTTCGCCATTTGAACCGGTGGAATTGCTTTCTTTTTGCGGCTTGAGGAAAGAGAAATTACGGGTGGGTTACTGAAGATGAGAACAGTTTAGGGACTTGAGTTTCTTGAGATGTGGAGTGAAAGATAAGTTGAGAGGTGAGTCCTAGCAGTGCTGTAGTTTGCCTCTTTTATATTGTGTTTGGGTGCCATGAAAATTTTGAGTGGAAATTACAGTGGCCGCTAAGAGCATGATGGAAACTTTCACACCACTAATCAAACGTATATAGGCCATGTGCAAAGTGTGCATTGAAAAATTTTAGGAACGCGGATTCTGATATGTGACCAAACGAGGAACCACCTTATGATTTTCTTGCACTCAGTTTTTTTTTTTTAATTACTTTCATTCATGTTGGAGTGGAAAGAGGGGATGACAAAAACTTAGTATGGTTATAACTGTTGGGAAACAAAAAACAACTGTGGGTAAAATCCGCAACAAAATTATCGCTCTGAAGCATGTCAATCACATTATCTTTAAAGTGATATTTGCTCTCTTTAGGTTGTTGTGGGGTTGCAAGAGCTTTACGATAGCACAGAATGTGTAGACAGTAATTTTTGAAGATTTTGTTTGTTTGTTTCTTTTTTTTTTACAACTTTTCAAAATCAAATGATGTATTTGACGACGAAATGAAAATATTTTGAGTAATGCTACGTATATACATACAAATCACGCCTCCAACTATTTTTGTTGGACTGACACGCGCTAATAGGTAAGCTAATTCTTACTCTCTCTTTATTTACTTATCAGCGCGTGCTAACTCAAGAAGAATGGTTGGAAGCATGATCGGTAAGCATGTACGGAACATTTGTGAAATATTTTTCTCTACATGTTTTGATGAACAAAACTATTAGGGTTAATTACACTTTTTACACCTGTACTTTATACTAAATTTCGTTTCAAAAACTTTATTTTTAATTATAACAATTATACTTTTACACTTTTAATTTGTTGTAATATTAACTTTCTATTTAAAAAATGGATAGAAAATTTTCATGTGATAATCACATCGCATTTTTCAAGGAACAAATATGTAAAATTTAATATTTTTTCATTTCAAACTCACATGCATCGCATGTGAGTTGAATTAAAAATTTTTACATGAAACTTAATTACATTAAATACATCATAAATTTAATTATACTCATGATTTTGAAGCAATTTAAGATAAATTTGTGGTCAAATATTATGTAAAAGAGTGATTATACAATTTTGCCCTTTAAAAAGGCAACGTGATTGTCATTTGCAAATTTTTTTATTTATTTTCTAAAGAAAAATTAAGACATTACAACAAATTAAAAGTATAAGTATTTAATTATTATAATTAAAATAAATGTTCTAAAATAAAATTTACTGTAAAGTACTGGAGTACAAAAATATAATAATTCAAGCCATTATTTAAAAAAAAAAGGTGAGACACTTGCATTTCCAATTTAAATAATGACAATTAAGTGCCAATAATGACAATAAACTCATATGATTGCCTCGGTGAGATACTAGTTTAGATTGGATCTTATTTACATAAACAATGCAATGCTAGTGCACTCCTTTTACCAATTAGTGTGAACAAAGCTCAATTGAAAGTGATGTTTGACTGGTAAAATATCAACAATCATACCAGATACTTGGGATAAATCCTGCTTCTATTTGGTTGATTGGAGAGCTAATCGATCGAGGGAGGCCAACAACGTTAAGAATTCTACTGGGGTGCTCGTGTCACGCAAATGGAAAACTTATAACTTTATTTTGAAATAAATAAACTTTATCCTCACGTA
This sequence comes from Euryodendron excelsum, assembly GCA_033060915.1. NCBI lineage: Eukaryota > Viridiplantae > Streptophyta > Magnoliopsida > Ericales > Pentaphylacaceae > Euryodendron > Euryodendron excelsum. Next base: position 34,000,483 of record CM065392.1, on the reverse strand, counting down.
ATTTGAGCGAATATTAAATAACTCTTATAATTAAAAATGATCACATAACTTTTTCATAGTTTGAATTTATCTATAAAATGAATAGAACGGTAACAGATTTGATAAAATAATAATAATATCCAACTCTTATTTTGACATAAAAAACAAAATTATTTTTTTCATATCTTATTTTTTAGAGATAAAATAAAAAAAAATATTCTTTTGATATAACATAATTAATTTTAACAATTTTTATTTAATTTACAATTAAAATTAAAATTATAAAAAGTCATATATTCAACTTTAAACAACACGAAGTCATATATGAATTTCGCTCCATCCACAAAAGAATAAATATAATTACCCCGTTTCTTTTGTAGCTGGTAGGTGGTAGAGCTTAATTCAAAACTGCATCAAGATCTAACATTTTTCTTTGAAGGTTTAGCAAAACAACTCTCGGTATAGGCGTCTGGATTTTCAAACATGTAATTGATGACTGGTATTAGAAATGTAGAACCCTTCATTGTTGGAAGTTGGTTCCCACGGAGAGAGAGAGAGAGAGAGAGAGAGAGAGAGAGCAAAAACAAGGATTGGCTGTTGAACCCTGGAGGTGAAATGCAAATGAACCCTTGTGAACTGGAGAGATTTGACAGAATAAATCAACATTAAACAGACTGTTCTTTCACTGCTCAGTTTATTGCAAGTTGGTCAATTTCTTTATCCTATTCACTTATTTTAATTTAGCCAGAGCACCGATTTCACAGAGAGAGAGAGAGAGAGAGAGAGAGAGGAATGCAAAGAATAATTGAACAAGTTTAAACTGTATTGATAAAATTAAGAAAATTTACAGCACCAGTAAAGCCTGTATCCAGACCAAAAAAGCCAAGATAGGGCATAACTTGGTACCAACTGGAATTATTCCATGACAGACTAATAAAGCTCTACAAAGAACTCAAAATTGCGAAAAAACTTGAAAAACCAGCTCTACAAATCCTCGTCAAGGTCCTCAAATTCCTCTTCTGCTATAGTCTCCAACCGGGGAGAAGTGGAAGTCTTAAGGGGTGAAATGAGAAGCGCTGGTGCAGCCTCGATCCATGACTTCAAACATCTAATCTCCTTCACCGTTTGAACTGATGGAATTGGCATGGTTTCTTTCTGTGGCTTATGGAAAGAGAAATTACAGGTGGGTTAATGAATACTGAAGATGATGAGAACAGTTTAGGGACTTGGAATTTCTTTAGGTTTGGAGTGAAAGATGATTTTGAGAGGTGAGTCCAAAGTTGCTGTGTTGTAGTTGCCTTTTTATAATGTGTTTGGGTGCCAGGAAAAATGTGAGTGGAAATACAGTGGCCGGAAGAACGTCGGTGGAAACTTCACAGCACTAGAATATTATATAGGCCATGTGCAAAGCGTACATAGAAATATCTTGATCACCGATTGTGACGTGACCAAACAAGGCTTCAGACATGGGCATGGCACGTGACACACCTTATGATTTTCTTCCCTCTGCTTGTTTGTTTTTGTTTATTTAGGGGTAATTATGTTTTATTTATCGTGATTTGTACGAAAAAATCAAATGATCCTCACGTGACTTAAAAGTTAATACATAACTTTTCTATGTTTTGAACTTAATTGGTAAAAACCGTTAGAGTTAATTGGAATTCTCTCACAAGGTATTTTTATTATTTTATTCATTTAAAATGAAACATCAAGAGGACGATTTTGTCTTTTACGTCAATAAATGATTGTCCTTTAATTTGCAGAGACATTTTTATCATTTTATCAAATCTGTCATAACTTCATTCACTTTGTAAATAAATTCAAACTGTAAGGTAGTTACGTGTTCAAAACAACAGGGGTCCTCGGATGTTCTTTTACAACATAAGAGGTAATATTGTAATTACCTTATTTATTTATGTTTATCACTTCCTTCCACTCCGTAGCTTGGAGTGGATATAGGGCAGAAAAACAAAAAACTTGATACAGCTCAGGTGGTCATTAAGAATTAATCTTGTCTAATTATGAGTAGTCACAACAAGTTTTTAGCCAAAATAACACTCTTGACTCTCTTACAAAATAATTATTTATTTAATACTCTTTAAAAAAAAAATTCTCAAACTAACATTTTTGGCATCAATTCTAAAAAAAAAAAATAATTTATTAGCAAGTTACTTTAATTTACTAAAATTGTATTTGTATCCAAAGATATGATGAGGTTTGCTATTTGTGATACCGCCATCCCATGTTAAAGAAGCCATGACATCTTAGCATTATTATTAGTGTTCACTATTGCAACTTCTCCATTATAGATCTTAATCCTTCAATAGTGAAACTTATCTAATGAACACATGTTATTTCTGCTCCCATACTCCCTCACTCCTGAAGGCTGGACCCGTAAAATCCATCACTCTCCTCCCTGAACCCCCACATCCTTCTTGGACCTCCATAGCCCAACAACGGCAAGTTTTACCTCCATGAATGGCAACATGTTAAAATCAATCAAAACGGCTCTTGATTCTTCTTTTACCCTATACTAAACCCTATCATACCTTTAGCCAAAACCCCTCTTAATTGGAGTTTCATTGCCCAATATCCAATTACTCTTTTGAAATTTTTGTGGGTTTTAATTGGAATTGCTTGATTAAAAAATTATCTTTGTATATGCCTATGTGAGTTACAACTCTGATCTTAATGTGAGTGTTTTGTCAAGGTAAATTTAGAATTGATATTCTGTTTGATTGCTGAGAAGCATAATGGAGAGAAGAGACTACTTTTATTGTAAGGCTTAAATGTTTAAGGTTTTTCCCTAAATTTCAAAGGAGCATTTTAGAATTACAAAATGATCTTTTTCTTTTCCATTTGAATTGGAATATCACTACAATATATAGTAATGGTGAGGTTGCTCGGGGTCCTGAGAAGAAGCAGTAAGTTTGAAAAATAAATATTAAGTATTACAATAAAAATACAATTTCAGCAAACTATTAAAATACTTCTTTTAGGGTTGATGGTAAGATATTAAGTTTTGGAATATTTTAAAATAGTGTTAGATATAGAATTTATTTTTGAAAAGAATGTTATTTTGACAAACACTCGTGATTAGATGACATTCGTAATTGAGAAATTACTTATATTTTAGATAGGGGTAATTACACTTTACACATGGGGTTTAAGCAAAATCAAATGACCCTTATGTGGTTCAAAAGTAAAAATACAGCCCTCTATAGTGTGGATTTATCTGCCAAGTAAATGAAAGATTTGGTAAAATAACAAAAATATACCTACAAATGACAATCTTTTATTTTTATATAAAAAGATAAAATCATCTTTTTTATGTTCTATTTTAAAAATATGAAGTGACAGAAATACCGTTGTAATAAAATCGCCGTTAACAATGGTTTTCATTCATTTTACAATTAAGTCTAAATTTATGTGTTCATTTTTAAACCTTAGAAGATTATCTGATTTTCTCTCAAATTATAAGAGAGTAAAGTATAGTTAACTCGTTTAGATAATATTCTTTAAAACCCAACAATAAACCAAAAAAACTCATGATTAGACGGTCACCAATAATTTGTATATGGCATCTACACGGCTACACCACCTGCATATGTACAAGGGTAAGGATTTACTCTAACCCAGGATAGGGGCATTCTTCTTACCCTGTGTACTTGGCACCACCTGCATATGTACAAGGATAAGGATTTACTCTAACTCAGGATAGGGGTATTCCTCTTACCCTGTGTACTTGGCATCATATCATTTGGCCAGCTCTACAAATACACATCATGGACGTCAGATTTCTCTTCTGCTATGGTCTCCAACCGGGGAGAACTGGAAGTCTTAATGGGGGTAATGAGAAGGGCTGGTGCAGCCTCCATCCATGACTTCAATCTTCTGATCTCTTTCGCCATTTGAACCGGGGGAATTGCTTTCTTTTTGCGGCTTGAGGAAAGAGAAATTACAGGTGGGTTACTGAAGATGAGAACAGTTTAAAGACTTGAGTTTCTTGAGGTGTGGAGTGAAAGATGAGTTGAGAGTTGAGTCCTAACAGTGCTGTAGTTTGCCTCCTTTATATTGTGTTTGGGTGCCATGAAAATTTTGAGTGGAAATTACAGTGGCCGCTAAGAGCATGATGGAACCTTTCACAGCACTAATAAAATGTATATAGGCCATGTGCAAAGTGTGCATTGAAAAATTTAGGAACGCGGATTGTGATATGTGACCAAATGAGGACCCAGCTTTTGATTTTCTTGCACTCAGTTTTTTTTTTTAATCACTTTCATTCATGTTGGAGTGGAAAGAGAGGAAGCAAAAACCTTAGTATAGTTGTAACTGTTGGAAAAAAAAAACTGTGGGAAAAATTAGCAACAATATTATCCCTCTGACGCGTGTTAATCACATTGTTTAAAGTGATATTTGCTCTCATTAGGTTGATGTGGGGTTGCAAGTAAATCAGCTTTAGGATACCACAGAATGTGTAGACAATAATTTATGAAGATTTTTTTTTTTTTCACAACTTTCCAAAATCAAAAGATGTATTTGACAATGAAATGAAAATATTTTGAGTAATGTTACGTGTACATTTATTGATTATATCTCTAACCACTCTTGCTGGATTGACACGCATTGATCGATAAACCAATTATCTTTCTCTCGACCAATCAGCGCGCGTGCCAACTCAGCAAGAGTGGTTAGAAGTGTGATCAGTAAGCATGTATGGAGCATTAGTAAAATATTTTTCTCTACATGTTTTGATGAACAAAACTATTAGGGTTAATTACACTTTTTACTCCTGTATTTTGCACTAAATTTCTTTTCAAGATCTTTACTTTTAATTATAACAATTATGCTCTTACACTTCTAATTTGTTGTAATATCAATCTTCTATTTAGAAAATAAGGCAAAAAATTTTCATATGATAACCACGTCGCATTTTTCAAGGGACAAATATGTAAAATATAATATTTTTTCATTTAAAAAACTCACACGTATCACATGTGAGTTGAATTAAAAGTTTTTACATGAAACTTAATTACATTAAATACATCTCAAATTTGATTATACTCATGATTTTGAAGCAATTTAAGAAAAATTTGTGGTCAAATATTATGTAAAAGCGTGATTATACAATTTTATCCTTTAAAAAGGTAACGTGATTGTCATTTGCGAATTTATTTATTTATTTTCTACATGAAACTTAGAACATTGCAACAAATTAAAAATATAAATACTTAATTGTTCCAATTAAAAATAAATATTATAAAATAAGATTTATTGTAAAGTACAATAGTACAAAATATAATAATCCAAACCATTATTTAAAAAAAAGTTGAGAAACTTGTCTTTTCAATTTAAATAATGGCAATTAAGTGCCAATAATGACAATAAACTCATATGATTGCCTCGGTGAGATACTAGTTTTAGATTGGATCTTGTTTACATAAACAATGCAATGCTAGTGCGCTCCTTTTACCAATTAGTGTGAACAAAGCTCAATTGAAAGTGATGTTTGACTGGTAAAATATCAACAATCATACCAGATACTTGGGATTAATCCTGCTTCTGTTGGTTGATTGGAGAGCTAATACATCGAGGGAGGCCAACAACATTAGGAATTCTACTGAGGTGTTAACCATGGTGTCACGCAAAAGGGATACTTAGTAACTTTATTTTGAAGTAAATAAACTTCACCCTCTTTTAATTTGAGCAAATATTAAATGACTCATGTAGTTAAAAAATGGCCACATAACTCTTTCATAGTTTGAATTAATCTATAAAATAGATATAACGGTGACAAATTTGATAAAATAACAACAATAGACATAAAAGTATAAAAGTGTATTTTTGATATCTTATTTTTTAGAGATAAAATAATAAAAATGTTCTTTTGACAGATCATATTTAATTTTAACAGTTTCATCTATTTTGCATTTAAAGTCGAAAGAAAACAATGTGTTCACTTTTGAATCACATAGATAGAGTCATATATGATTTTTGCTCTAACCACAAAAAGATAAATATAATTACCCCGTTTATTTTGTAGCTGGTAGGTGGTAGAGCTTAATTCAAAACTGCATCAAGATCTAACATTTTCTTTGAAGGTTTAGCAAAACAACTCTCGGCATAGGCTGCTGGATTTTCAAACATGTAATTGATGACTGGTATTAGAAACCTTGATTGTTTTAAGTTGGCTCCCACTCTGAGAGAGAGAGAGAGAGAGAGAGAGAGAGCAAAAACAAGGATTGGTTGTTGCTCAAGACAATTTGGGGCCTAAGGTAATAATTTTAAATAAGGTCTTTTACATATATTCTTTAATTGTTGTAAAAAAAATTGAGTTAAATCTGTTACTGTTAAAATTAAGTAGTGAGTTGATTTTGAACTTTTTCTTATTGTAAAAAAATAGAGACACTATATAATATTTAACTATAACATATAAGATTTTAAAAAGTCTATAATTTTTTAAATTATTTTGTACAATTGATTTTATTGGGTGAAATTAAATTTTTTTAAAAGCTAACTAAGGTAGTTAATTTTCGATCTTCTTTTGTAGTTCTTCTTTTATTTATTTATCTAGACTAGGCTTTTTGTTTCAGAAAAATTATAGAACAATTTAATTATAGCATGTAAAAGTTTAAAATAATTAGAGCCTTTAAAATTTTTTTTATTTGTACAATTTATTTGTGAGTTAAACTTGTATTTTTTTTTCTTAATGAAATGTGATTTTTAACTTTTTTTTTTACGAATTTTTTTTTCTTATCTACATTGACTTTTTTTTTTAAACGTTGAGAAATTATAAAAAGTTTTAAAAAATTTGAGGTATTCAAAATTGGGACAGCCGCCTCACCTGCCCATAGGTTGAGCCCGCCCTGGACTGTTGAACCTGAAGGTGAAATGCAAATGAACCCTTGTGAACTGGAGAGATTTGACAGAATAAATCAACATTAAACAGACTGTTCTTTCACCGCTCAGTTTATTGCAAGTTGGTCAATTTCTTTATCCTATTCACTTATTTTAATTTAGCCAGAGCACCGATTTCACAGAGAGAGAGAGAGAGAGAGAGAGAGAGGAATGCAAAGAATAATTGAACAAGTCTAAACTGTATTGATAAAATTAAGAAAATTTACAGCACCAGTAAAGCCTGAATCCAGACCAAAAAAACCAAGATCGGGCCTAACTTGGTACCAACTGGACCCTGGTTTCAATCTCATGGAATTATTCCATGACAGACTAATAAAGCTCTACAAAGAACTCAAAATTGCGAAAAAACTTGAAAAACCAGCTCTACAAATCCTCGGCCAGGACCTCAAATTCCTCTTCTGCTATCGTCTCCAACCGGGGAGAAGTGGAAGTCTTAAGGGGTGAAATGAGAAGCGCTGGTGCAGCCTCGATCCATGACTTCAAACATCTAATCTCCCTCAGCATTTGAACTGATGGAATTGGCATGGTTTCTTTCTGTGGCTTGTGGAAAGAGAAATTACAGGTGGGTTACTGAATACTGAAGATGATGAGAAAAGTTTAGGGACTTGGAATTTCTTGAGGTTTGGAGTGAAAGATGATTTTGAGAGGTGAGTCCGAAGTTGCTGTGTTGTAGTTGCCTTTTTATAATGTGTGGGTGCCAGGAAAATTGTGAGTGGAAATACAGTGGCCGGAAGAACGTCGGTGGAAACTTCACAGCACTAGAATATTATATAGGCCATGTGCAAAGCCTACATAGAAATATCTTGATCACCGATTGTGACATGTGACCAAACAAGGCTTCAGACATGGCACGTGACACACCTTATGATTTTCTTCCACTCTACTTGTTTGTTTTTGTTTATTTCGGGGTAATTATGTTTTATTTATTGTGATTTGCACAAAAATTAAATGACTCTTACGTGACTTAAAAGTTAATACATAACTTTTTTATGATTTGAACTTAATTGATGGAAATCGTTAGAGTTAATTGGGATTCTCTCATAAGGTATTTTCATTATTTCATTCATTTAAAATGAAACATCATGAGGACGATTTTGTCTTTTACGTCAATAAAAGATTGTTCCTTACAAGGGCATGTTTATCATTTTATCAAATTTATCATAACTTCATTTACTTTGCAGATAAATTTGAACTATAAAGTAGTCAAATGTTCAAAATAACAGGGATTCTCTGATTTTCTTTTAAATCATAAGAGGTAAAATTGTAATTATCCTATTTATTTATGTTTATCACTTCCTTCCACTCCGTAGGTTGGTGTGGATATAGGGCAAAAAAAAAAAAAAACTTGATAAAGCTCAGGTGGTCATTAAGAATCGATCTTGTCTAATTATGAATAGTCACAACAAGTTTTTAACTAAAATAACACTCTTGGCTCTCCTACAAAATAATTATTTATTTAACATGCTCTAAAAAAATAATTTTCAAACTAACATTTTTGACATCAATTCTAAAAAAATAATAATAACTTATTAGCAAGTTACTATAATTTACTAGAATTGTATTTGCATCCAAAGATATAATGAAGTTTGCTATTTGTGATACCCGCCATCCCATGTTAAAGAAGCCATGATATCTTAGCATTATTATTAGTGTCCACTATTGCAACTTCTCCGGTATAGATCTGAATCCTCCAATAGTGAAACTTATCTAATGAACACATGTAGTTTCTGCTCCCATACTCCCTCACTCCTGAAGGCTGGACCCGTAAAATCTATCACTCTCCTCCCTGAACCCCCACATCCTTCTTGGACCTCCATAGCCCACCAATGGCAAGTTTTACCTCCATGAATGGCAACATGTTAAAATCAATCAAAACAACTCTTGATTATTCTTTTACCCTTTACTAAACCCTATCATACCTTTAGCCAAAACCCCTCTTAATTGGAGTTTCATTGCCAAAAATCCAATTACTCTTTTGAAATTTTTGTGGGTTTTAATTGGAATTGCTTGATTAAAAAATTATCTTTGTATATGCCTATGTGAGTTATAACTCCACTCTTAATGTGAGTTTTTTGTCAAGGTAAATTTGGAATTGATATTCTGTTCGATTGCTGGGAAGCATAATGGAGAGAAGAGACTACTTTTATTGTAAGACTTAAATGTTTAAGATTTTTTCCTAAATTTCAAAGGAGCATTTTAGAATTACAAAATAATCTCTTTTCTTTTCCAATTGAATTGGACTTTCACTACAATATATAGTCATGGTGAGGTTGCTTGTGGTCTTGAGAAGAAGCAGTAAGTTTGAAAATAAATATTAAGTATTACAATAAAAATATAATTTTAGCAAACTATTAAAATACTTCTTTTAGGGTTGATGGTAAGATATTAAGTTTTGGAATATTTTTAAAATAGTGTTAGATATAGAATTTAATTTTGAAAAGAATGTTATTTTGACAAACACTCGTGATTAGTTGACATTCGTAATTGGAAAATTACTTATAGTTTAAATAGGGATAATTACACTTTACACATGGGGTTTAAGCGAAATCAAATGATCCTTATGTGGTTCAAAAGTAAAAATACAGTCCTCTATTGTTTGGATTTATCTGCCAAGTAGATAAAAGATTTGATAAAATAACAAAAATATCCCTGCAAATGACAATATTTTATTTTTACATAAAAAGATAAAATTATTTTTTTTATGTTCTATTTTAAAAATATGAAATGACGGAAATACCGCTGTAACAGAATCGCCATTAACAACTGTTTTTATTTATTTTACAATTAAGTCTAAATTTATGTGTTCATTTTTAAACCTTAAGAGATTATCTAATTTTTTTTCAAATCATAAGAGAGTAAAACATAGTTAACTCGTTTAGATAATATTCTTAAAAACCCAACAATAAACCAAAAAACTCATGATAAGACGGTCACCAATAATCTGTATATGGCATCTACACGGCTAAACCACCTGCATATATACAAGGATAGGGATTTACTCTAACTCAGGTTAGAGGAATCTAATCACCAATAATCTGTATATGGCATCTACACGGCTACACCACCTGCATATATTTACTTTAACTCAGGTTAAGAGGCATTCCTCTTACCCTGTGTATTTGGCATCATATCATTTAGCCAGCTCTACAAATCCTCGTCACGGACCTCAGATTTCTCTTCTGCTATGGTCTCCAACCGGGGAGAACTGGAAGTCTTAATGGGGGTTATGAGAAGGGCTGATGCAGCCTCCATCCATGACTTCAATCTTCTGATCTCTTTCGCCATTTGAACCGGTGGAATTGCTTTCTTTTTGCGGCTTGAGGAAAGAGAAATTACAGGTGGGTTACTGAAGATGAGAACAGTTTAAAGACTTGAGTTTCCTGAGGTGTGGAGTGAAAGATGAGTTGAGAGTTGAGTCCTAACAGTGCTGTAGTTTGCCTCCTTTATATTGTGTTTGGGTGCCATGAAAATTTTGAGTGGAAATTACAGTGGCCGCTAAGAGCATGATGGAAACTTTCACACCACTAATAAAATTTATATAGGCCATGTGCAAAGTGTGCATTGAAAAATTTTAGGAACGCGGATTGTGATATGTGACCAAATGAGGAACCACCTTATGATTTTCTTGCACTCAGTTTTTTGTTTTAATCACTTTCATTCATGTTGGAGTGGAAAGAGAGGAAGAAAAAAACTTAGTATAGTTGTAACTGTTGGAAAAAAAAAACTGTGGGAAAAATCAGCAACAATATTATCCCTCTGACGCATGTTAATCACATTATTTAAAGTGATATTTGCTCTCATTAGGTTGCTGTGGGGTTCCAAGTAAATCAGCTTTAGGATACCACAGAATGTGTAGACAGTAATTTATGAAGATTTTTTTTTTTTTTTTACAACTTCTCAAAATCAAAAGATGTATTTGACGATGAAATGAAAATATTTTGAGTAATGATACGTGTACATCTATTGATTACGTCTCCAACCACTCTTATTGGATTGACACGCACTGATCGGTAAATCAATTCTCACTCACTCTCTCTCTCTCTCTCTCTCTCTCCCTATCAACGAGCGTGCCAACTCAGCAGAAGTGGTTGGAGGCGTGGTCGGTAAGCATGTACGGAGCATTGGTAAAATATTTTTCTCTACATGTTTTGATGAACAAAACTATTAGGGTTAATTACACTTTTTATCCCTGTATTTTGAACTAAATTTATTTTCAAGATCTTTACTTTTAATTATAACAATTATGCTCTTACACTTCTAATTTGTTGTAATATCAATCTTCTATTTAAAAAATAAGGCAAAAAATTTTTATGTGATAACCACGTTGCATTTTTCAAGAAACAAATATGTAAAATATAATATTTTTTCATTTCAAAAAATTACATGTATCGCATGTGAGTTGAATTAAAAGTTTTTACATAAAACTTAATTACATTAAATACATCACAAATTTGATTATACTCATGATTTTGAAGCAATTTAAGAAAAATTTGTGGTTAAATATTATGTAAAAGCGTGATTATACAATTTTGTCCTTAAAAAGGTAACGTGATTGTCATTTCTAAATTTTTTATTTATTTTCTACATGAAACTTAGGACATTTTAACAAATTAAAAATGTAAATACTTAATTGTTATAATTAAAAATAAATATTCTAAAATAAAATTTACTGTAAAGTACAGGAGTACAAAATATAATAATTCAAACCATTATTTAAAAAAAAAAAGTTGAGAAACTTGCCTTTTCAATTTAAATAATGACAATTAAGTGCCAATAATAACAATAAACTTATATGATTGCCTCGGTGAGATACTAGTTTAGACTGGATCTTATTTACATAAACAATGCAATGCTAGTGCACTCCTTTTACGAATTAGTGTGAACAAAGCTCAATTGGAAGGGATGTTTGACCGGTAAAATATCAACAATCATACCCGATACTTGGGATTAATCCTGCTTCTATTGGTTGATTGGAGAGCTAATCCATCGAGGGAGGCCAACAACATTAAGAATTCTACTGGGGTGTTAACCATGGTGTCACGCAAAAGAGAAACTTGTAACTTTATTTTGAAGTGAATAAATTTGACTCTTTTAGTTTGAGCGAATATTAAATAACTCCTATAGTTAAAAAATGGCTACATAACTCCTTCATAGTTTGAATTTATCTGTAAAATAGATAGAACGGTGACATATTTGATAAAATAACAACAATAGACATAAAAGTATAAAATTGTCTTTTTGATATCTTATTTTTTAGAGATAAAATAACAAAAATATTCTTTTAACAGATCATATTTAATTTTAACAGTTTTTATCTATTTTACATTTACAGTCGAAACCATAAAAAACTATGTGTTCAGGTTTGAATCACATAGATGGAGCCATATATGATTTTCGCTCCAACCACAAAAAGATAGATATAATTACCCTGTTTATTTTGTAGCTGGTAGGTGGTAGAGCTTAATTCAAAACTGCATCAAGATCTAACATTTTTCTTTGAAGGTTTAGCAAAACAACTCTCGGCATAGGCTGCTGGATTTTCAAACATGTAATTGATGACTGGTATTAGAACCCTTGATTGTTGGAAGTTGGCTCCCACTGTGAGAGAGAGAGAGAGAGAGAGAGCAAAAACAAAGATGGGTTGTTGCAGGGTCAGCTCAAGACAATTTGAGACCTAAGGTGATAATTTTAAATAAGGCATTTTACATATATTCTTTAATTGTTGTAAAAAAATTTTGAGTTAAATCTGTTACTGTTAAAATTAACTAGTGAATTGATTTTGAACTTTTTCTTATTATAAACAAAATAGAGACTCTATATAATATTTAATTACAACACATAAGGTTTTAAAAAGTCTACAATTTTTTAAATTATTTTGTACAATTAATTTTATTGGGTGAAATCAAATTTTTTTAAAAGTTAAACTACGGTAGTTAATTTTTTTATCTTCTTTTGTAGTTCTTTTTTCATTTATTTATCTAGATTAGGCTTTTTGTTTCAAAAAAATTATAGAATAATTTAATTATAGTATGTAAAAGTTTAAAAAAATTAGAGCCTTTAAAATTTTATTTATTTGTACAATTTATTTGTTAGTTAAACTTGTATTTTTTTTCTTCATGAAATGTGATTTTTAACTTTTTTTTTACGAATTTTTTTCTTATCTACGTTGAGATTTTTTTTTTTAAATGTCGAGAAATTATAAGAAATTTTTAAAAGTTAGGTATTTAAAATCGGAACAGCCGCCTCACCCGCTTATAGGTTGAGCCGGCCCTGGGCTGTTGAACCCTGAAGGTCAAATGCAAATGAACCCTTGTGAACTGGAGAGATTTGACAGAATAAATCAAACATTAAACAGACTGTTCTTTCACTGCTCAGTTTATTGCAAGTTGGTAAATTTCTTTATCCTATTCACTTATTTTAATTTAGCCAGAGCACCGATTCCACAGAAACAGAGAGAGAGAGAGAGAGAGAGAGAGAGAGAGAGAGAGAGAGGAATGCAAAGAGTAATTGAACAAGGCTAAACTGTATTGAGAAAATTAAGAAAATTTACAACACCAGTAAAGCCTGAATCCAGACCAAAAAAACCAAGATATGACCTGACTTGATACCAACTGGACCCTGGTTTTAGTCTCATGGAATTATTCCACGACAGACTAATAAAGCTCTACGAAGAACTCAAAATTGCGAAAGAACTTGAAAAACCAACTCTACAAATCCTCGGCAAGGACCTCAAATTCCTCTTCTGCTATCGTCTCCAACCAGGGAGAAGTGGAAGTCTTAAGGGGTGAAATGAGAAGCGCTGGTGCAGCTTCGATCCATGACTTCAAACATCTAATCTCCTTCACCGTTTGAACTGATGGAATTGGCATGGTTTCTTTCTGTGGCTTGTGGAAAGAGAAATTACGGGTGGGTTACTGAGTACTGAAGATGATGAGAACAGTTTAGGGACTTTGGGAATTTCTTGAGGTTAGGAGTGAAAGATGATTTTGAGAGGTGAGTCCAAAGTTGCTGTGTTGTAGTTGCCTTTTTATAATGTGTTTGGGTGCCAGGAAAAATGTGAGTGGAAATACAGTGGCCGAAAGAACGTCGGTGGAAACTTCACACCACTAGGATATTATAGGGGCCATGTGCAGAGCGTACATAGAAATATCTTGATCACCGATTGTGACATGTGACCAAAGATAGGCATGGCACGTGACACACCTTATGATTTTCTTCCACCCTACTTGGTTGTTTTTGTTTATTTAGGGGTAATTATGTTTTATTCATCGCGATTTGCACGAAAATTAAATAACCCTCATATGACTTAAAAGTCAATACGTAACTTTTCTATGATTTGAACTTAATTGATAAAATCGTTAGAGTTAATTGGGATTCTCTCACAAGGTATTTTTATTATTTCATTCATTTAAAATGAAATGTCAAGAGGATGATTTTGTCTTTTACATCAATAAAAGATTGTCCTTTGCAGAGGCATGTTTATCATTTTATAAAATTTGTCATAACTTCATTTACTTTGTAGATAAATTCAAAATATAAAGTAGTTACATGTTCAAAATAACAAAAATCCTCTGATTTTCTTTTAAAGCATGAGAGGTAAAACTGTAATTATCCTATTTATTTATGATTATCACTTCCTTCCACTCCGTAGGTTGGAGTGGATATAGGGCAGAAAAAAAAAAACTTAATACAGCTCAGGTGGTCATTAAGAACTGATCTTGTCTAATTATGAGTAGTCACAATAAGTTTTTAACCAAAATAACACTCTTGACTCTCCTACAAAATAATTATTTATTTAACACTGTTTAAAAAAATAATTCTCAAACTAACATTTTTGACATCAATTCTTAAAAAAAAAATAATAATTTATTAGCAAGTTACTATAATTTACTAAAATTGTTTTTGTATCCAAAGACATGATGAAGTTTGCTATTTGTGATACCACCATCCCATGTTAAAAAAGCCATGACATCTTAGCATTATTATTAGTGTCCACTATTGCAACTTCTCCATTATAGATCTTAATCCTCCAATAGTGAAATTGATCTAATGAACACATGTAGTTTCTGCTCCCATACTCCCTCACTCCTGAAGGCTGGACCCGTAAAATCCATCACTCTCCTCCCTAAACCCCCACATCCTTCTTGGACCTCCATAGCCCAACAACGGCAAGTTTTACCTCCATGAATGGCAACATGTTAAAATCAATCAAAACGGCTCTTGATTCTTCTTTTACCCTTTACTAGACCCTATCATACCTTTAGCCAAAACCCCTCTTTATTGGAGTTTCATTGCCAAAAACCCAATTACTCTTTTGAAATTTTTGTGGGTTTTAATTGAAATTGCTTGATTAAAAAACTATCTTTGTATATGCCTATGTGAGTTACAACTCCGATCTTAATGTGAGTATTTTGTCAAGGTAAATTTGGAATTGATATTCTGTTCGATTGCTGGGAAGCATAATGTAGAGAAGAGACTACTTTTATTATAAGGTTTAAATGTTTAAGGTTTTTTCCTAAGTTTCAAAGGAGCATTTTAGAATTACAAAATGATCTTTTTTCTTTTCCATTTGAATTGGAATTTCATTGCAATATATAGTAATGGTGAGGTTGCTCGTGGTCCTGAGAAGAAGCAATAAGTTTGAAAATAAATATTAAGTATTACAATAAAAATACAATGTCAGCAAACTATTCAAGTACTTCTTTTAGGGTTGATGTTAAGATATTAATTTTTGGAATATTTTTAAAATAGTGTTAGATATAGAATTATTTTTGAAAAGAATGTTATTTTGACAAACACTCGTGATTAGATGACATTCGTAATTGGAAAATTACTTATATTTTAGATATGGGTAATTACACTTTACACATGGGGTTAAAGCAAAATAAAATGACTCTTATGTGGTTCAAAAGTAAAAATATAACCTCCTGTAGTTTGGATTTATCTGCAAAGTAGATGAAATTTTTGATAAAATGACAAAAATATCCCTGCAAATGACAATTCTTTCTTTTTACATAAAAGGATAAAATCGTATTCATTTTACAATTAAGTCTAAATTTATGTATTTACTTTTAAATTTTAGGAGATCATCTGGTATTCTCTCAAATAACAAGAGAGTAAAGTATAATAAACTCGTTTACATAATATTCTTAGAAACCCAACATTAAAACCAAAAAACTCATGATTAGACGGTCACCAATAATCTGTATATGGCATCTACACGGCTACACCACCTGCAGATGTACAAGAGTAGGGATTTACTTCAACTCAGGTTGGAGGCATTCCCCTTACCCTATATACGTGACATCATACCATTTGGCCAGCTCTACAAATCCTCATCACGGACCTCAAATTTCTCTTCTGCTATGGTTTCCAACCGGGGAGAACTGGAAGTAATCTTAATGAGAACGGCTGGTGCAGCCTCCTTCCATGACTTCAATCTTCTAATCTCTTTTGCCATTTGAACCGGTGGAATTGCTTTCTTTTTGCGGCTTGAGGAACGAGAAATTACAGGTGGGTTACTGAAGATGAGAACAGTTTAGGGACTAGAGTTTCTTGAGGTGTGGAGTGAAAGATAAGTTGAGAGGTGAGTCCTAGCAGTGCTGTAGTTTGCCTCTTTTATATTGTGTTTGGGTGCCATGAAAATTTTGAGTGGAAATTACATTGGCCGCTAAGAGCATGATGGAAACTTTCACACCACTAATAAAATGTATATAGGCCATGTGCAAAGTGTGCATTGAAAAATTTTAGGAACGCGGATTGTGATATGCGACCAAACGAGGACCCACCTTATGATTTTCTTGCACTCAGTTTTTTTTTATCACTTTCATTCATGTTGGGGTGGGAAGAGAGGAAAGAAAAAAACCTAGCATGGTTGCAACTGTTGGGAAAAAAAAAACTGTGGGTAAAATCAGCAGCAATATTATCGCTCTGAAGCATGTCAATCACATTATCTTTAAAGTGATATTTTCCTCTCATTACGTTGTTGTGGGGTTGCAAGTAAATCAGTTTTATGATGCCACAGAATGTGTAGACAGTAGTTTATGAAGATTTTTTTTTTTTTACTACTTTTCAAAATCAAAAGATGTATTTGACGATGAAATGAAAATATTTTGAGTAATATTACATACACACCAATTGATCACGTCTCCAATCACTTCTGTTGAGTTAGCTTGCACTAATAGGTTAAATCAATTTTCACTCTCTCTCTCTGTCTACCTATCAGCGAATGGCAACTCAACTAGAGTAGTTGAAGGCGTGATTGGTAGGTATGTACGGAGCATTAGTGAAATATTTTTCTCTATATGTCTTGATAAACAAAACTATTAGGGTTAATTACACTTTTTACTTCTATACTTTATACTAAATTTCAGTTCAAGATCTTTATTTTCAATTATAACAATTATGTTCTTACACTTTTAATTTGTTGCAATGTCAACTTTCTATTTGAGAAATAAACAGAAAATTTTTATATGATAACCACGTAACATTTTTCAATAGACAAATATGTAAAATTTAATATTTTTTTCATTCCAAAAACTCACATGTATCGCACGTGAGTTGAAATAAAAGTTTTTATGTTAAACTCAATTACATTAAATACATCACAAATTTAATTATATTCATGAATTTAAAGCGATTTAAGAGAAATTTGTGATAAATGTAAAAGCATGATTATACAGTTTTGCCCTTTAAGAAGGCAACATGATTACTAAATAGAAGTTAGGACATTACAACAAATTAAAAGTGTAAGTACTTAATTATTACAATTAAAAGTAAATGTTCTAAAGTAAAATTTATTATAAAGTATAAAAGTACAAAATATAATAATTCAAATCATTATTTAAAATTAAAAAAAAGATGAGATACTTGCCGTTTCAATTTAAATAATGACATTTAAGTGCCAGTAATGACCATAAACTCGTATGATTGCCTTGGTGAGATACTAGATTAGATTGGATCCTTTTTACATAAATAATGCAATGCTAGTGCACTCCTTACACAAATTAGTGTGCACAAAGCTCAATTGAAAGTAATGTTTAAGTGGTAAAATAACAACAAATCATACCAGATGCTTGGGATTAATCCTGCTTCTATTAGTTGATTGGAGAACTAACCCATCGAGAGAGGGCAACAACATTAAGAATTCTACTGGGGGGTTGACCATGGCGTCACGCAAAAGGAAAACCTGTAACTATAGTATGAAGTATTTACCCTCTTTTACTTTAAGCGAATATTAGATTACTTATGTGGTTAAAAAATGACCACATAACTCCTTCATAGTTTAGATTTGATATGCCCCTGTCAAGGACAACTATTTATTTTAACATAAAAGGGCAAAATTATTCTTTTGATGTCTTATTTTGGAGAGATGAAATAATGAAAATATTATTTTGACAGATCATATTTGATTCTAACAGTTTTCATCTATTTTACAGTTGAAGTCGAAACCATAAAAAGTTATGTGTTCACTTTTAAACTACATAGAGGTCATATGATTTTTCTTCAAATCACAAATGAATAAAATATAAAGAAAATGCTATTCTTACAAAATTTATATATACAATGATGTGGCAGTTGCAATTTTAGAATTAAAAGTCATTATAATAAGTGTTTGTTTTGAAGTAGAAATTTCATTTTGTATATAAATTTTTTATTTGTATAACATTACCCAAAATATAATTACCCCGTTTATTTGGTAGCTGGTAGGTGGTAAAGCTTAATTCAAAACTGCATCAAGATCTAACATTTTTCTTCGAAGGTTTAGCAAAACAACTCTCGGCATAGGCTGCTGGATTTTCAAACATGTAATTGATGACTCTGGTCATTGTTGGTTCCGATTGAGAGAGAGAGAGAGAGAGAGAGAGCAAAAACAAGGATTGGCTGTCGAACCCTGGAGGTCAAATGCAAATGAACAATTTTGAACTGAGAGACATTTGACAGAATAAATCAACAACTGTTCTTTCACTGCTCAGTTTATTGCAAATTGGTCAATTTCTTTATCCTATTCACTTGTTTTAATTTAGCCAGAGCACCGATTCCACAGAGAGAGAGAGAGAGAGGGGGGGGGGGGGGGGGGGGGGGGGGGGGGGGGGGGGGGGCGGCACGGGGGCGGGGGGAATGCAAAGAATAATTGAACAAGGCTAAACTGTATTGAGAAAATTAAGAAAATTTACAACACCAGTAAAGCCTGACTCCAGACCAAAAAACCAAGATATGTAAGGCCTAACTTGGTACCAACTCGACCTTCCTTTTAAGTATGATGGAATCAATCCATGACATATTTTATAAGCTTTACAAAGAACTCAAAAAATGCGAAAGAACTTGAAAAACCAGCTCTACAAATCCTGGGCAAGGACCTCAGATTCCTCTTCTGCTATCGTCTCCAACCGGGGAGAACTGGAAGTCTTAAGGGGTGAAATGAGAAGGGCTGGTGCAGCCTCGATCCACGACTTGAAACATCTAATCTCTTTCGCCATTTGAACAGCTAGTGGAATTACTTTCTTTCTGTAGCTTGAGAAAAGAGAAATTACATGTGGGTAAATGAAGAAGATGAGAACAGTTCAGGGACTTTTTCCCTGGAGTTTCTTGAGGTGTGGAGGAGTGAAAGATGGGTTTGAGAGGTGAGTCCTTGAAGTGTTGTAACTTGTAAGTGTGCCTCTTTTATAATGTGTTTGGGTGCCATGAAAAATGAGTGGAAATCCAGTGGCCGCAAAGAGCATCAATGGAAACTTAACACATCACCTAAAAAATGTTGGCATGTGCAAAGTATGCATAGAATTATTATGAACGCGGATTGTGATAGGTGACCAAACAGGGCGTTATACATAAGCAAGGCGTGGGACCCACCTTATGATTTCTTCCACACTTTTTTATTTTTAAATTATGCGGGCAATTTTTTTTTTTAATTTTTTGTTAAGGTGTCTGAATTAATTGTCGTATCCTTCAACTAATTTTCTATACAGTTTAATTAAGAACTAATAAATTCACTAAACATAAATGACTGACTCCAAAGGCTTTGTTGGATTTTAAGCTTTGATTAGACAACATTTTTAATGAAAACACACTCATAATCAAACAACTTTTACCATTAAAGTCAACTTTTCCCCAAATAATTGAAGAATTGAAATGCATTAGAAACTAATCCATCAAGCACTTTAGCAACAAAAGTAAAAAAAAATGATAAAACAATATTTCTGGCTTTTTGCACTGTGGTGGAGTAAAGAAATGCCCTCTCTGACAAATATATTCCCGCCAATCTCCTCTTAGGCCACCCACCAATCTAGCTTTTTCAGTAAGCCATTTTTTTTTTTAAGTTTGCTTTCTTTTTCTCGCAAGAAATGCTGGTGCCAAGACAAATATACCAAAATGCCAAGAAATACATGAACCATATGACGTCAGGTACAAATGCAAGGTTATGAAGATTTAACATTGATAATGTTTCATCCTTATAGTTGATTAAGAATTTGATTATGGTAAGATTATTGAACTAGGCAATTGCTTTTGATCTAGATTAGCCTTGTTTCCTACCTCTTTATCTTTTTCTGTGGTGTTCTTGAAAAAATAAAGAACTACTCATTTTTCGTATTCTTAGAGAAAAATAAATAAAATCATTAAAAATACCATTGTTTTTATTTTTCTACGAAAATAATTCTAGAAAGTTATAAAACACTTTTTTCCAAATCTTAAAATTGCATTTTTCTCTAAAATACTTCTTTGAAAACGAATTCCAAACTGGTTTATCAAACATGGTGTCGGCAAAATAATTTTCAAAACCAGTTTTTGAAGAATTTCTGAGAAGGAAAACAAAAAATAGGAACCAAACTGCAACCAAATGAGGCAAAATCCCATTCCAACAAATATAACGGACCCATTTGTCGCCTAGATACTTTTCTTAAAATGTGTTCGTCCTGCTTCATAATTAAAATCACAATCCAAATCCCATTTTTGTTAAAACCATGTTGGATCAAAGCAAAAAAAAAAAAATAAGAAAAATGTTTCCGAATGTTGATTCCCATTTATCGACAGCTGAAAAAAAGAAGGGTTCGCTGACTACTTGTTTTTGGTAACACAGAAACCCAAACCCAAACAACCCGTTAAACAAGAAGGTTGGGAGGGGGGAGAGAACACGCGTGAAGGTACAAGAATTTTCTTCCTAAAACTTGCTTTTCTAAGGCATTGGTTGCATGCATCTATTTCTGCTAATTCCAACCAGTTCACAAAGCTTTATACCCCAATGAACGAACTTAGCACAACTTGCTCCTCATTTTATCTGGCAACAGTAATAGATGCCACTTTCATAACAATTTTGTATCAATCACAAATACTTCGACAATTAGAAGCATGAAAACTATAAATTGGGGACTGCTAAATATGTTAGTTCACACAAGTTATCGAGAGAGAGAGAGAGAGAGTAATTAACCAAAAGGGTGTATTACAAAAGTTTATATACATACAAAGATTATTACTTACAGAATCCATAGAAATGGAATAACCATTGTCTACACAGAACCTAGACTTCATATGTAACACTAAATAGCCGGACGGTGGATGTTCATCAGTCCATCTCGACCCATATTTCTTCACTAACAAGCATTCAAACTCCTAATTCTATTTTTCTCTATACCGCTAAGAGGCTAGGAAAGCACCCCAGATGAGAAGACCTGGAAATTATGAATCTTCGTCATGTCCCTCGTTTCCCTCTTCGGTGATCGTTTCCAGTTCAGGAGAATTCGAAGGCCTAAGTGGGTAGATGATGAGGCTTGGAGCAACTGCCATCCAAGAATGCAAGTTTTTAGTCTCCTTTGCCATTGAAAACGAATAGACAAGTTGGGCTTGAACCCGTGAAACTCAGGTTGCAATAGAAACCAAAATAAGTCACAGGCTCAAACCCCTGAGATTGATAAAGGATTGCCTCTCTTTCTTCTTTTTAGGGAAGAAAGAGGGATTGAGCACAAAGGTTAATTCTAGTCTCTTTCCAAGGGGATTTCGTTTGTGGGGATAAGAATGTATGATGAATAATGAAAAGAACGTGAATCTATAGGCCCTTATATATGCAGGCAAGGAATGGATGGGAGAGTCCTGAAAATAGGTGAAGCCAATTTGAGAAAGGTTTTCAATAGAAATTCTAACTGTAGAACCATGAGGCTGATCAGATTGTGTGGCGTGTGTTTCACAGGACATTCCGAACAATACGGTGGAAAAGAAAATGGATGGATGAAAAAAGAACAGAAGAATTGTGCAGTGAGAATTTGAGTTGTCAGGATTCCAACCAAACAATGCCTTTGTAGATCTAACTGAACAACTGCCATTGCTATTATAAGAGTAATTGTGCAAGGATTATGGGAGAGATTGAAGACAGAAAGATAATTGACACCAAGCTTTTTCTGGGTGCTATTCTGTAACAAAGTCTCATATATACATAAGCATGTGTATACATAAATATATTGGCCATTACAACAGGCGTATATTAAGCACAACATCTAGCATGAGATGGGCGGGGTAAAATTTCTCTTTCTATACAAAAATAATAAAAATAGGCCAATCAGTTTACACTCAGTTCAAACTTCAAACCACAGTAAGACAACATTAATCTCAACCCAGACTCGAATCCATTTACTACAGTCAGCTGCACTGATAACATTTTTTTTCCAGTTCGCTCCATTTAAAAAATTAACCCATCAGCCTTAAAAGTTTTGATAAGAGCAGTGAATAAGTATAAATTGGAACCAAAAACCTCCAAACATATATATTACGGGTTATAATCACATAAGGATGCATTATGTTCACAGCATTCAAGCAAGAAACCGCGCACACACACACACACACACAAAAAGAGCAAGGAAAAAAAATTATGAACTGCCATCTGTGTGGAAATATGAAGGATTTTATTTATGGAATTAAAGTGGAAAAAATGTGAGTACTTTGTCCCATGAAGGAAACATGATTTGTTACAACTAGTTAATACTCTATAACCCCAGAATAGAGCTAATAATTTAACGCAAAAAGAGAAATGGCTACAAGACAAGGATGAAGCATGCAGAACAAACGGGCTTAAGAAAAAGGCAGCAAGGCAATGTAAAGGATCGGGCATCAAATTTCTTTTATTCTTAGCACAAATACTGAATAAAAACAATGACAGATCACAACACAGTACAAAGAAGATGATCAGGTAAGGGTAAATGAAGGTACAATAACAAGAAACTGATTGAAACCATAATTAAAAAGCAGTGCAGGAAAAATAAACTGCTTGAAACCAGTAACATTATCTTGTTATTATTTTGGTGCTTTCCAGTTTCCACATCAACATCAATAATCTAGATGATGGAGGAAAAAACCAACAATATGCTATATCATCATTACCTTCAGAATTGTACGCACTGGACATCCAAGACAAATGAGAAGAACTACTGACACCAATTGACAACAATTCGGAGAAAGCAGCTCTTCAATATCTAGGAGGAGCAAAAACAAGAAAGGGTAATGGGATTCTACTTATTGCACTGCAAGCATTAAGGACACAAAAAGCAATGGAATTAAAGACAGCCTACAATAAGTTTTCCCTCCTAAAGAGCCCGAATTCCTAAAACATATGTTTCCGAAGTGGGTTTTGCTAAAATTGAATTAGAAACGATATGCATTACCTTACTGTATAGGTTCAAACAAATTGGAAATGAATTTACTGCATTTACTAAAGATAGAAATGAATCTTCAGTTTCATCCCAAGACAAATTCAAATTGAAACTTGGTTTCAATAAATAGTAATCAAACTCCATTCAATCACTTCACCATGGTTCTGCTCAATTCGGAAACAAACTAATTTCTCTATGCAAACTCACATTTCTACAAACTCACCATCAGATTCTGCCAAATCTATCACGTAAGATTCATTTGCAACCACTTAAGTGAAATGTAGAGTAATGCTACACATAAACCAATTTCTCAATCCATTTTCTCACCCACAAGAAGTGGGTGAGAAGTTTCTTGTGGGTGAGAAAATGGATTGAGATATTGGTTCATGTACAGCATTTTCCTGAAATGAATAGCCAAATTTACCAATCAGATTACATCAAATTTATGATCTGAATATCATGATGCCCAAAATACTAAATATAAAAGTTACATCTCCGCAATGAAAACAAATGAATAATCATTCAAGCTCAAATATTCAAAAATCGGAGATATCAAAACTCAAAACCGGTAATTTCAAATTCTGAGAAGTCATAAGTCATAGAACAAACCATAAAAAAACTCATCATATCAGTCCTGAGGGATCTCAACCTCCCCGTCGGCGATCTCCTCCTGCAGATCCTTAGGGTTCTTCCCATCGACCGTACATCCAACGGACACGCACGTGCCGAGGATCTCCTTGACGGTGCCGGTGAGTTCCTTGGCCATCGATCTGGGCCGCATGACCTTCGCAATCTCAATCACATCGTCGAGGGAGATGTTGCCGGTGTGCTTGATGTTCTTGGTCTTCTTGCGGTCGCGCTCGGGCTCCTTCAGGGCCTTGATGACAAGGGCAGCGGCGGAGGGGACGACGGAGACCTTGGCCTGGCGGTTCTGGACGGTGAGCTTAACGGTCACGCGGAGGCCTTTCCAGTCCTTGGCGGTCTCCTTGGCAATGTCTTCACCGATTTTCTTGGGGGAGAGACCTAATGGACCGATTTTGGGAGCTAGAGAGCTCGCAGCGCCGACTTCACCGCCGGTGACCCGGACGTAGACGTCGACGACCTGCGATGGGTCGAACTTCGGCGGCATTTTCCGGCAAAGCGGCGGGGATTCTAGAGAGAGAGAGAGAGAGAGAGTACAGTAGGGGTGCGGCGTCAGGGGAAAAGGGGAAATTACTGGTTTTAGGGTTTATATTTGCTAGGGTTTTGTAGACCTTGACTATAATTACTCATTTGTCCTTGGTCTTGTGAAATTGGGTCGAAGGGTTATTTAGTTTGTTGGGTTGGATTTTTGATGGCCCAAAACTGCAAATCGTAAACCACTAGTATGGCCCAGTAATTGGCTGACCGAATTGAACGGGTTAACATTTTTTAGACCCAGAACTGAACCAAATTTTTGACAAACCCGATTCAAACCAACCAGGGAGATTGAGTTGGTTCGATTTTCAAGTTTTTCCATTCTTTTATGCACCCTTATCATGAGATCTCAAATTTGATTTCTCTCCACGTCCCTTTACCGTTATCATTCATACGAAGTTTACCTAATTCGAATGGATGATAATTCTACATGAACTTGAGGAATTATATAGCGCAGTGATACTATAGTAACATAACATTATATAAAAAGAAAGGAGACTAATTTCTAACAGATTCGTGCTTATAATATCAATTAAAACCAAAGATCTTGTCTAAAGGATTCCAACCCTTTCCCTTTCTATGGCTCTTTTTGTTTTTTGTTTTTTTGGTTGAGTAAAAAAGGGTAAGGGGGGGAGCGACTAATATAGGTATTTGCTTGGGCATGACTATAGTAGCTCCTACCCTGCTGGACTCTCCAAAAAAGAGTGAGTCATAGCCGAATTCAGCCCCACCAATACTCAAGTTAGCATTGGTGCTTAGCTTCTACCTCTACTCATCACCTTGTTATCATCAAACAAGTATTGACTTCTATTCTACTCCTGTCTGGGGCACCACAAAAATGTAACCTCTGAGGAGGTTGTGAATTAGTTCAAACTTCAAAGTATTTAGCCGTAATGGGGCATGAATGCTGCATGAAGTGGGTAACATCGCAAGGCTGAAGCTATAAAATCAGTAATATAGAGATAGGGCCAGCCAAGCCTTGGCTCACCTAATTTAGACAAACCTAACCACACACTAGCTTCTGTAGTTTGAAAAGGCTGCCGAGTATACGATGTTCCCGCAGCCTCAACTTATCTCTACTTGTGAAGAGGTTGGTTTCAATGACGATGTTCATTTAGGGGGCAACTATTAACATAACTAAGAAAAAAAAAATCGTAATCAATAATAGAATGCTTGAATTTCATACATGTATATATATGTGTGTGTATATACACTACTAAAAAATGGCCCTTTTGCTTTGCAAGTTTTTGCTACGGCAGATATATGGGGTCGCATGTATAACTTTTTGAGACAAGTATTTACGACGGGATGTCAGCTGTCGCTAAAGGTATTTATTGAGACGGGATTTTGCAACGGCAATGCTGTTGCAAAGAATTTTAATCAAAACGACATCGTTTTGATTAAAATTCTTCTACCCGCCCCTCTTCTTCATTTCCCCCCCCCCCCTTTCCCCCCCTTTTCCCTATAAACCCTAGTCGCGGGAGTTCCAGAGAACTCTGTGATGTTCTCCTCTCTCTCTCTCTCTCTCTCTCTCTCTCTCTCTCTCTCTCTATCGATCCCCCTCTCTGATCACTCCATCGCCACCTCCGCCGCTGCGCTGCGCTGCCGCCACCTCCTCTGCTGCATCGCACTGCCACCAGGTCCTCCGCTGCGCCATCACCAGCTCCTCCGCTGTGCCATCGCCACCTCCTTCGCTGCGCCGCACTGCCTCGTCCTCTGCTGCGCCTCTGCCCTCTGTTGTGTTGCCTCCACCTCCGCCACACCACCACCGTCTCCTGTGTCTCAAGGTATGTTCTCCTGTGTCTCTTTCGTTACTTTGGGTTCTTGGGCAAGGTATGCTCAAGGTTTGTTGAATATTATCGTGTATTGGAATTAGTTTTTCATGACATCAAGCATTTTTATAGGTAAAATAATGCTAAATCATCTAACCGGGTGGAATTCTTTGTTATGTATCACAATGCTTCTTCTTTTTTTTTCTTTTTTCCTTTGTTTGGATTCTTGGGGGAGATTTTCTTAACAGTAGGCCATGTCTAGTTGTGTTCAGATTAATTTTTTTTTTTAATTTTCAAAACCTAAAACAGGTGGGGAAATGTCATTGATTGTTATTTTGTATGTTTAATCTTTTTTGTTGTCCTGGAAGGGATTGCCTATTGGGGAAATCCTGAAGTCTCTTACTTACTCATTACCAAAATGTTCACTCAATAACTTGCACCATCATCATTCTCAAAACTCTTGGAAATTCATTCAATAGTGGAAAATGCATTTTCTACATTGGAACCAAAGAATATATTGTACATTTTTCACAAGTGTCATTCCTAACATACATTCTGTTGCTAGTAGTAGTATTAGCATTGTACTCAAAATGATTTGTCTAGATAGAAACTTATGTTTTTGGGACTCAGAATAGATTTTCCAGAACTTAGTTCTTCCTGTATTTGGACCTCTTTGATTTTGGATTTGGTTTCTGGCTATTTGTTACCAGTAGCCAAATGAACTTCTAATTCTCTGGTTGGTCAAATTTATTTTGTTTACAATTTATTTTGCTTGACTGATGCTAGACAATATTCTAAAGCTGACTTGGGTTAGTCTCCCAGTTGCCTCGTGTCTTGATTTTCTGATATATGGTACTGTGGTAGCTTTAGCCATATTTGCTTTTACTGAATTAAGTTGTATGAACTCACATTAGAGGTTCCTGATTAATATATTATAATTGGTGCAACTGTGTATTGATTTTGAATTTTCGACCTAGTTTGAGCATGTATTCTACAAAGCCACTTGGGTTTAGGCAATGATGACGTGTGGGGACAAATAGCACGGTCGCCGGATTCCCGGTTTGGGAATTATAGAATTTTTTTTAATATAATAACACTTTAAGTTTTAAACTTTAATTTCGTCGTTTTTGGGCCCAAAATTCACGAACGGTCTAAGAACAGCGTGAAACTTGGCACGTAACACGGTTTAGGCAATGATGACGTGTGGGAAAAAACGGCACAGTCGCCGGATTTCCGGTTTGGAAATTATAGCATTTTTTCTTAAATTAGAACACTTTAAGTTTTAAAGTTCAAGTTTTGTCGTTTTGGAGTCCAAAATCCACAAACGGTCTAGGAATGGCGTGAAACTTGGCACGTAGTATGGTTTAGGCAATGATGACGTGTGGGGAAAAACGGCACGGTCGCCGGATTTTCGGTATGGGAATTATAGCATTTTTTCTAAAATTAGAACACTTTAAGTTTTAAAGTTCAAGTTTTGTCGTTTTGGAGTCCAAAATCCACGAACGGTCTAGGAATGGCATGAAACTTGGCACGTAGCATGGTTTAGGCAATGATGACATGTGGGGAAAAATGGCACGGTCGCCGGATTTTCGGTATGGGAATTATAGCAATTTCTCTAAAATTAGAACACTTTAAGTTATAAAGTTCAAGTTTTGTCGTTTTGGAGTCCAAAATCCATGAACGGTCTAGGAATGGCGTGAAACTTGGCACGTAGCACGGTTTTAGCAATGATGACATGTGGAAAAAACGGCACGGTCGCCGGATTTCCGGTTTGGGAATTATAGCATTTTTTCTAAAATTAGAACACTTTAAGTTATAAAGTTCAAGTTTTGTCGTTTTGGAGTCCAAAATCTACTCACGGTCTAGGAATGACGTGAAACTTGGCACGTTGCACGGTTTTGGCAATGATGACTTGTGGGGAAAAACGGTACGGTCACCGGATTTCCGGTTTGGGAATTATAGCATTTTTTCTTAAATTAGAACACTTTAAGTTATAAAGTTCAAGTTTTGTCGTTTTGGAGTCCAAAAGCCACGAACAGTCTAGGAACGGCGTGAAACTTGGCACGTAGCACGGTTTAGGCAATGATGACATGTGGGAACAAATGCCACATTTGCCGGATTTCCAGTTTGGGAATTATAGCATTTTTTCTAATATAATAACACTTTAAATTTTAAAGTTTAATTTCGTCGTTTTGGGGCCCAAAATTTACGAACGGTCTAGGAACGGCATGAAACTTGGCACGTAACACGGTTTAGGCAATGATGACGTGTGGGGATAAATGGCACGGTCGCCAGATTCCCGGTTTGGGAATTATAGCTTTTTTTTTAATATAATAACACTTTAAGTTTTAAACTTTAACTTCATCGTTTTTGGGTCCAAAATTCACGAACGGTCTAGGAACGGCATGAAACTTGGCACGCAGCACGGTTTAGGCAATGATGACGTGTGGGGACAAACGACGCGGTCGCCGAATTCCCAGTTTGGAAGTTATAGCATTTTTTCTTATATAATAACACTTTGGACACTTTAATATTTAAAGTTTGATTTATTTTACACAACTTATTCAAATATTGTACTTATGATTGTAGGGTGGTATAAAGTAAGTTTGCTTAGTGTGGGGCTTCCAAAACTGAAGGTGGTTGAGGGACTGCTTGTAAGTATGAACCTATTCACAGAATTGGATGGAGAACCTTTGGGTCCAAACTTCTACAAGGTGTTTGTTCAAACTGCGAGAAAACCAAACGCTCTTTTAGAAAGATTGCGCCATGACATTGAAACTGTGGGAGAATCGATTGACCAATATGTTGCATGGAAATCTGTTGATGTAAATTACAACTTTTTTTATATATCTTTTTTATGGTTTCATTAATGATATGATATTGCATATATGTTACCTATATCAATCATGTTGGTAATTGTTTTATTTTTGTTTTTTCAGGTTATTGAAAAGGATTAGGTTTGCCATGATAATCGGGGTTGAAGGGGCTGTGAATATTTTATTTTATTTTGTATTTTGAATTACTAGATGTTTGGGTACACTTGGATGTTGGTGTTTCACATTTTCGAAAAATTTTGTTGCATATATTAGAACTTCAATTATTATGTTGTAGAAAAACTATAATTCTAATATTTGTAATATTTTTTGTGGATATGCATTATGAAATTTGGTGAATGAATGTTTTTTTTGGTGAATAAATTAATTATTTTATTTTATGTGTGAACAGGAATTTCAAGGAATTTGGTGAATGAATATTTTTCATTAATTAATTTAGTTATGTTATTTCATGTGTTCACAGGACTTTTAGGGAATTAAAAAAATATTAAATTTAATATAATTTATTAAATTTTTTCTCTACTTTTTGCTACGGCAACAACTGTAGCGAATGTTTGAGTATTAGTGACACATATTTGTTATGACGATCATATGTGTCACTAATAACATGCTTTTGTGACGGCATTATTTTTATTTGCGACGGCATAATTTCGTCGCTAATATAATGGAATCCTGCGTCACTCATTTGCGACGGTTGATGCCGTCGCAAATAAGGCTATTTGCGACGAATAATTGCGACAACACTCGCCCGTTGCAAAAAATATGGTTTGCGGTGGAGTATTTGCGACGGTGATGATGCCGTCGCAAAAGACAATCCCCGTCGCACATACCGTCGCAAAAGATTTTTGCGGCGTCATTTAAAACGATACCCCATTTGCCGTCACAAAAGCTTTTTTGCAATGGTGTTATCTCTTTTGCGACGGCATTCTCCCGTCGCAAAAACTCAATTTTTTAATAGTGATATAAACACTTATATATAATATATAAATAAGTATTTAAAGCAAAATAACTATTTAATGGAAGCATTTATAAATTTTCAAAGGACGAATTGAGAAGTATTTATAATATTGTTGGTAAAAATACAATTTTAGAAATTTGAGGAGATAGTTGCCATCTCTGGACCATATTGGCTCCATCGTAACTGTCCAAAAAAATTTAATAGTCAAGTAGTACTAATTGCTCAGTTCTCATCCCTATTAAATTATAATATAAAATGTTTTATTATATCATTAATGTGAATATGTTATTAATAGAAAATACCGAAGAAATTCACGTTATATGAACTTTTTTTCCCATAGCAACCAAACCTCCTTAGGTCTTATAGTCTATTTTCTTAATATCTTTTGACCCCACTAAAAGCCACAACAACAAAAAACAGCAGCATACTCATACATCAAAATAATTAATCCATTTCACTATAAGTCATTTAAAAAAAAAGGCATTTGTTTGATAATCTGTAACCATCAATAATTAATCACTTCACATGACATTTTTAAAAAATTGATTGGTAATCCATAGTTTGAAAACACATGGACCCAGTCTCTCACGTCAAGCTTTTGAATAGCAAGCACATTACATAACCATAAACAAATGTTCATTAAGATCACACCAACAAGCAATATAATGGAGCAAATGAAAACCTAACATTCTTTACGTAATCAACCTAATTCAGAATGTTCACTTTGGTATATAATTGTGGACTCTAGATGCCTCTATCTACTGGATAAGAGACTTGATTACCACCTTAAAACATGCATTTTTTTAAGCTTATAAATGAGCTCATAATGGAGTTAGATGCTTTAATTTATTAATTAAGAAGATAATGTTCAATAAGAATAGTGGATAAGATGGTTAAAAGAGCAGCACAAGGCATCGAGACTCTTGAGATGTAGGGAGAATCAGATGCATACAATTTTATCGAAGTTATATTTTAAAATCGTGACACTTGGGTCAAAATAAAATAACTTTATACGCTAGTTATATATAATTAATTTTAAATAACAAATCACTTGGTAAAAGTAGTTTATTATTGCTTGTAAGGATATGATAATTCGAGAATATTATTATTTTAAGACTTTTGCTAATATGTGGCTTTATAGTTCAATTTAAAAACATGCTACTAGGTTGTACAAATATTTTCGCACTTTTTTATTTTGTAACAAGGAAGACACGTGTTAGCATTTCCTTTCGGATCCATGCAATTGCGTGGGGAATATTGTCTTTAGTGTGAAAGCTTTTCTCGAGACTTGCAGCATGTCTGCGCAAGATTCGGTCTCTCTTTGGTGAATTATCTCCACAATCCTCCAATGACAGCCTAAATCTTGTAAAAAGATGGAGGGGAGGATTTTTTTAGAACAGAGGTAAGACGCAACACAAACGAAAGAACGATACATACACCGGGTAAGTAGACCACAACTCCAAATAATTTGTCAAAACGGGAAGGGGAGGATTAAAGACTATCATTTGATGCTTTTGAAAAGTTGAAAATTAGAACTCAAAATTATCTTTATATAATATCCTCTTTTGAGTTTGATAAACTGATCAATTTATATTGTACATGAAGAGTCATTATCAACAACTCTACAAAAGGGTTTCAATCTCGTCATTGCAAGATTTAAAGAGTTTCAGTTGTACATAATATTATATTAACATACAAAGAGATTGTTTTAGTGTTTCGAACATAAGATATGAAGGTTCAATTAAATTTTTTTTTTTTTGAATTTATTGAATGAAATTATAAAGAAGGTTGAAGTCAAAAAAAAAAAATGAGAAGGGGAAAAGGGGAGGGAGACTTGGGCTCAAACCCGATTCGTGGATAGAAGGACAAGTGCCTAACTAATGAGCCATCGCTCTTGCTCCCAATTCAAAAACTTTATCCCAAGTATTTTGTATCCTTTTATATGATTGGAGGCGAATTTCCAATCATATAAAAATCACTAGAAGTCACAAATCATAACTTTTGAGTGAGATATTTTAATACCTTCTAATGTCAAATTAATTTCTTAAATAAAATTTTGTTTACACGTACTTTAATCTTACTTTATTTCCCATATTGTAAAATGTAGAAATGAAGCACATAGTTTTAGAGATAAATAATGAGAGTTTGGACTCAACAAGCACCCGGAATTGAATTTCGGTACGTCTGATCGAGAATGACTTGCATGTGGCTCCATGCTTCAAAAACATATAAAAATTTTGAATTTTCTTTTTTTTATTATTTATGTATAGAAATTGAATTAAAATCCGTTTCCAAATTATACAAAACGAGTTTGAATTTCTATCATATGTCTAAAATATAAGTGATTGCTAAATTGGCTGTTATTACAATTGTATTCACAACTAGGAATGGTAGTGGACCGGAGAAAAATAGAGATTCAACCGAATCTATTCTGTTCAGAAAGGGTATAGAGGATTCAAAATGAAAATAGAGGCATGGATAGAGATTAAAATGAAAATCCATACAGGTCTGGAGGCGGGGATGGACCAAGGTTTTCCCCTTGCCCCGCCCCGCCCCTCCCCTCCCCTCCCCTCCCCTCCCCGCCTCATTTCCCCACTTTAATTTTTTAATTTTTTATTTTTTGTATGGACAAATTTTTTTTATTTTCTATTAGATAATGTATTTATTCACTTCCTTCTATGCTTCTTTTTTATTTTTATTTTTTGTGGAATAGATGTATAACTTTTAAAAATTAATAGTTTGTAAACAAATTAAATGGTAAAAAACATTTGGGCTTGAGATTGGACTTGGGCTTGGAGCTTGAGCTTGAGGCGGGGATGAAGGCGGGGTAGGGGTGGAGGCGGGGATGGAGGCAACTTTGTACCCGTTCAAGAGGGGATGGAGGCAAAAATGGAAGTAAAATTTTCAAGTGGAGGCAGAAATTGAGATCCAATCCCCACTCTGTCCTGTCTATTGCCATCCCTATTCACAACCCATTTTTTTTCACAAAGTAAATTCGTATTGTACGAAACGCAAAAAACTTTAAATGTAGTCTTTTAAGCTGTAAATGTACCATTCTTCACGGTTTATAATAGCAGCCTGTTTGGACTCGTTGGAAAACATCTTTTTTTAATAAATAAGTTGTTTAAAAAAAGTATAAAAATTAAGTTGACTTAAAAAAAAATTTGATTAGAGTGTTTAAAACTATCTTAAAATTTTTTTGACTTTTTTATACAAAAATAATTAAAGGACCCTCAAAGTAAATTAGATTGCATATTCATGAATTTTTGTAAAGATAAACAAAATTTCAACATTAATTATAGTAGTACACTAATTTATTTTTAAAATTTTCACTACAGTAGAATAGAATAAGCAGAAAAAAGCTTCAAAATTTTTTCATTATGGTTTTTGGCTTACAAGACTAAAAAAGAAAAAAAAACTAATTTATTATAAGCTAAAAAAGCTTCTTACCAAATACCAAATACTTATTTTAAGCAATAAAGGTAAAAAAACATTCAAAATAAATTGTTTGCAAACGGACCTTAATAAAAGTTAAGAAAAAATAGAAAAATCATTAATCTTTGGATTTTTTGTTTTGATTCTAGCTTGACATCGAAAGAAAAAAAAATTCAAATCACTTTCCAATTTTTTCTTACTTCTTTTCTTTTCCTTTCTTTAAGTAAATACTAATGCTCCCTTAACTTGTTAAGGGAGAAATGATCTCGTATGCTCTAGCTATCATATTTAATGTTGATATTTTGGTCGGTCTTGGACCCAAATTGAACGTTTATAGTAGGTTGACCCGGTATTTTTTGTGCACACAATACTTTGCAATTGCAAAGAAGATTACTAAATTCACAATTTTTTTACTTTGTTCGCAATTTTTCATTTCGTACTCAAGAAACTAGTAGACGGGTTACTCGTTTTCTTATTTCGTGTTTCACATAACAAAAAAAAAAGTCAAAACATTCTCGAAAGTTCATATAAGTAAAATACAAAAGTCACAATCTTTGTCCCAAAAAAAAGGTTGTTTATTATCTGCGATGCGGCAATAACGCCCACGAGTGTAGCAAAATTTTCACTGTCAAGTTTAGAAATTCACCAATCACCACGTGCCAGCACAACAATCCCTAAAACGCCAACCATTTTGAAGCATAATTCGTCTTTACAGCTATTAAGACTTGGCCGCAGCAGATTCTTTCCCGACGATGGAGGACCTCTCGCGTCGCGACAAAACGATACAGTACGACACGGTTTTATGACAAAATTTCGTACATGACGTGTCACGATAAGGACGATCCGATCCTGACACTTGACTGTGATGGGCGGTGGGCCCCACAAATTGAATTTTTGCTGCTTTCGCCAACTTCTTAGTTCTTCAGACCACCAATGAATAATCGAGTAGTTGTAAAACGGATCCTATTGGTCCACCTGTCCCATAAGTCTTTAATGGATAAACACCCTATGCCATATAGCTATCTACTGTTTTGTCTTCTATTATGCTACCACAAAGAATAAATAATTTGGTTCTTTTGATCAGACGTGTCATTCTGTGAACAGGTGAGAGACTATGGGTTTGGGTAAGGCTATTGTGGAAAGCAACCCCATTCACTTACAGTGGTCTCCCTCCCACTATGCTCACTTGATTAATTTAAGTAGACTGATGGGACTCATGATTTGCCTGACGTCCACAATTTGATCTCTTTTCACATTTTTTGTGGTTAACCATTACAAATGGTTTATACGTGAGATTTACTTAATTTGTGTGACTGATAACTCTGTCCTAATTTAAACGAGTGTTTAATTGAAAGTTTAAATACTTTATAACAAAAAAATAAAAATTATTACAAATAATTGTTACATTCTTGTGAGTGTATTGTTTGATCATAATATGGAATAATTTATCCACTAATTAATATATACATTTCATAAAAACGTGATAGATATGTTTTGAATTTACAATGTGCATAATATATAAATCTGCTAAAAAAGTTTATCCGAACCAACTAGCATAAAATGTTAAATGATTCTCGTAGGAGTAATGCTATATATAATCTTATTTTTTAATTTATTTTTTTTACTTCTAAATACAAAATTGTAAGACTGACCATATTAATTAATTCATATAAAACTTATTCACTTATATTTTGAAGATGAGAAAAAGAATTGAAAAAAATGATTACGTATAGCGTTTTTGGCTTATGTATAGAATGCATTAATCATTAGTGCATAATGCATCTTGGGTATGATAGCGGGTTGTAAGGCAAAATTGAGACACTCCAAACCAATAAAATATCCAATCTTACTCTTTATTTTGATTGGAACATTATAGAATTGGGTTTATGATTGCTTCAATGATCAAGTTGGAACTCAAGATGCAAGTTTGCTCTAGTTTCAGCAAATGTGCTGGCTTTCATGTGCCTCCATATATAAAATTATGTTCCAACCATTATTTGGCTTCTTGGATTTAGGAATTTAACAATTGATTAAAGGGTAATGCCATATAAATATAAAATATATGCAAAATGATGTAATTGAACTAGATTGTACAAAAGTAAATATGTAAATAAGCTACTTCATATATTTGCCAAGGAGCATTGTCATTGGCAATACAGAGCTATTTCCAAGAAATTCTACCCCATTTATGTCGGGACCAAAATTTAAATTTCATCGCGTATTCCGAGTATTGAAAAAAATATTTAATCTCACCAAACAACTATAAAAATTCAAATCCAAGTATTAAGCAAAAAACATTAAGTTTTTTTCTACTAAACTAATTAGTGGTGGTATCTCACTTTAAAATACATTAAATAATGACTCTTAATTTTAATAATGTAAAGAATTGTCATTTTTCTAGATTAAACAATCAAATGGAGTCCTGGCAAACACATGAGGGCACCCACTTTTTCTCTCTCTGTCTCTCTTCTTTAGTTTGTACATTTTGTGGTACTATATATCTAGCTTGGCAACTTTTCCTGGTGGTACTATACATCAAGCGAGAGAGAGAGAGAGCTTATCCATTACACCTTCCATTATATAATGCCCAGCCAAGAGCAATAAGAGAGCAGAGCATACGTAAGACTCAAGAACAATAACCCACCCATCAACCACCACTGGTCCTTAACGTTTCCGACCCAATGGCAACAAGAAGGAGCTACCTCGACAGACCAAGCTACATCTATCTCGGAGGAGAGAGAGAGGCTTCATCATCAATCACTTCCGACACCGATCAATTCGAGTTCGACGAATCCGAAATCTGGAACAACACCAACGATGTTGTAACCTCCGACTCCAAGAAACCAACACCCAATTCGCGTCCCATGAAGAAACCGGCAACAAGGAAGAGCGCCGCCATTGACCGGCGGGCTAAACCCTCCTCCTCGTCATCGATGCCGGTGAACATACCGGACTGGTCGAAGATCCTCCGGGGAGAAAACCGACGGAGAGAGAGCGAGGACTGCTTTGACCACGGCGGCGACGACGAGGATGATGATGAAGATGGTAGGATGCCTCCTCATGAGTATTTGGCTAGGACGAGAATGGCCTCGCTCTCTGTGCATGAAGGTGTTGGGAGGACTCTGAAGGGGAGAGACTTGAGTAGGGTTAGAAATGCCATTTGGAAGCAAATTGGGTTTGAAGATTAACACAGAAGACTAGTAGTAGATTGAGGGGGAAAGAAGGAAAAAGATTTTGTTTTCTTTTTCTCACATTTTCCTTTGCGTTTTCTTGATAAATCTGAATTCCAAAAACGTGAATCATATGAAGTTTTGGGTTAGCCATGGTTGCTTTTGTTTTGTCACTTGGAAGCTAATGTCTCTCTTACTATAATCATCCTCTTTGTTTTGTTAGATCCTTCTGTTTTTTTCTGGGTATCTGACTTTGATTCAGAGGATCATTCATACATGTAATCTAGTTAACTCTTGAGATTGTAGAGAAATGGAAACATAACTAGTGATTTCGTTTTCAAAATTTTCTGTTTCTGGTTTTTTGGCGTAGTAGTTGTAGAGGAAATGGAATTAAGGCAGTGTTTGTGGACTAATGGTTGGATCAGGTGGTAGGTAAGAAAGCTACAGTTTAGCTAAAGCAATCCTTTAAGTAAAATTCATTTACCCTTTGAATGATGGATCTAGCTTGCTTGCCCCATGATTTGTTGTTTCTTGTTTGTTTGGATACAAACAAAACTCTTTTCGTTGTAGGCTTTGTTTTATACATGCCTAGGAACCATATATGGTAAGCTACCGAACCCATTGACTTTCGGTTTCGATTCTGAGAAGGCAGTCCATTGAAATGAAAATACTCCATTCCTGTTTTTTCTTGTGATGCTAGCGTGTGTGTGTGTTTTTTTTTTTTTTTAATTACGGGGTTAGGGGTGTTTGGGTTAATTTAAGTACACATCGATTAATTTTTTTTTTTCAATTTGATCAGAGATGGGTCAATTTATACGATTGTGTTTATGCTTGTCACTGCTCTGAGTTCTCGTCATCTCCTAGGATGGCAATGTGCGAGCTTGAACTGAGTTAGGCTAAACTTACTCCGCCTTAATGAAAAAACTTTACCTTGTCTTGTCTCAAACTTGGGATAGGTTGAACACTTAAACTTGTCCACTTTATCTCCTTTTCACTTAAGTTAATCTAATTTAGATTAAAACAAGTTAAATCCACATAAAATCTCAAATTATGAAAAAAAGGTAAATTATACAAACACAAATACAATAAGAAATTGAGAAATAAAGAAACTAGATTCCAAAAATTGAACATTTACTTATATACACAAAAAGATTTTGTGTTATTAAAATATAATATGGGTATTTAAAGTATTTCACAATATAAACGGGGTTACACATACAAAAGTAGTACAGCTTTCCTTGTAAACTTGCAATTGCATGGTGCCACACGCTAGAGGGATAAAATTAGATGAAGGTTCAAGTTTAAAAGGTTATAAATCATCAAACAAAAGAAAACAAAAACAAAACCAGGGGCGGGCTGCTTGATTTCTTCAGTGGGTGTATTCATTTTGATTATGTGTAGCATAACTAGAGATCATTAAACTTAAACCACCAACACATGCTCTCCATGTGTCATGATCTCACATCAGATAGAAAGATAGAGGTTTTGGATCATATAAGGGAGTAGACAGCACCACCTAATAGCTTAAATTTTTGAGTTGGATAGCAAGCGTTTTGCCCATGACAAGTGATATTAGAGTAACTCAACTGCTGATCCGATTTTATGCCAAACGCTCAAATGGAGTAGGCAAAGTGCTCCAATCCGCGACGAGAGCGTCGCAGATTCGAATGGAAGAGTATGTCACGATCCCACATCAAATAAAAGGAAAAGTCATTAACCATGTAAAAAAAAGTAGACAACACCACCTAATAATTTAAACTTTTGAGTTTAATGACAAACGCCTGAGCATGACACTATATTACTACCATCTGAGATTAGTCAATTGGGATTCTAGCGACTTTAGCGGCTGCCATGCCTTGTGTTGTTAATGGAATACTGGAAAACTATTTATGTTATGTTGGTTAATCTGCCAGAACTACTAGAAAACTATTAATGTTATGTTGGTTAATCTGCCAGAACTTGGGGTGGGAGGGGTGGGGAGGAGCAAATGAAATGAAATGAAAGTAGTTTTTCATTTTTATTTGATTTTGTTAAAAAAAATAAAATAAAAGAATAGAGATTAATTTAAAAATTTTCCTTCACTTTGCCTTCAATTCCCTCGTCTTTTAGGTAGAAAACAGCTTTTAGGTGTTTTCATTTTTGGCCTTGTTTTTGTATTGTGTTTTTATTTTTTGAAAACAAAATATTACCAAACATGTTTTTTATAAAAATTTTGAAAAAAGGAGACATTAGTATGAGGAGATCATCTTAACTTAAAGCACATAAAATTATAAAATGTTAAATATGATAAAAAAAACACTAGTAAAAATTTAACCTAAGTGACGTATTTGTTTTGAATTTTCAGCCTGATTGGTACTTTAACAAAAAAAGAAAAAATAATAACTTTCTTTCATCCATGTTTAGTTTATTATTTGGACAAAAGCAAAAAAAAAAATTATTTTTCTTCTCAGTTTTCCTTCCATTTGCTTCCCAATTTGTTTCTCTTTCTTTGAATTTCAAATAAAGAGAAATTAATTTTCTTCTATTTTTCTTTAATTTTATTTGCAAAACAAATCAGAGAAAAACAATCTCCATCTTTATAATTTCTCTTTCACATTCTTTTATCTCTGTCTCGTTTCTTTGAATTAGCGGACGGTTTGGTGACTTCGTTTGCTTGAAAAGATTTTGGGTTATCGCCGGACTGGTGAAAGGTGGGCGAGAGACGAGGGGGCAAAGGCGCGAGTCTTCGAAGCGCCGCGTAATCTGTATTCTCCTCCGATACTCTTTGAATAGCCCCAACCCGACTTTTCTTTTTGGGACCAATTTACAGGTTTAGGATATGAGGGGACAAGGGAGGAGACGAATCTTGATTGGGTTGGCATTGGTTATGTTGTTGGGTATAGCTGTGTACTTCAGGCTCTGGGTTATCGATTACAGAATTTCTTCTGACGACGCCGAATTGTTGAGGTGGGTTCGAACTTTCCCGTTTGTTTTCTTGCTCTTTCTTGCACTTTCTCTTGATAGTTCCTATGTTACTTTGTTCAGTCCTCTCTCTCTCTGGAGATATGTTATTCAATAGTAGAAATATATACCAGTACGTTACGATAGTTGAACATCGCCGCAGCCTGAAACCTCCCAGGCTCTGTTTGGGTGCAGGGGAAAAAAATATATATATATATACACATAAAGATTAGAGGTCTTTAATTTTTCATTGCTTGTTACTTATGTGATCATCTGATGTGTTACTTTATTCTAATATGCTTAATTGAATTAATTTTGTCATTTTTTTTAGATCGAAACAGTGGGATAGGTATTTAACTGAGAACCCTAGTTTCTTTTCTTTTCTCTCATTTTCCCAACAACCAAAACGCTCTCTCTCTCTATCCTTTTTTTTGGGGGCTCATTTAAATTGAACTTCAATTTGATTCATTGTCTTATTAATGTGAT
This sequence comes from Euryodendron excelsum, assembly GCA_033060915.1. Lineage (NCBI taxonomy): Eukaryota > Viridiplantae > Streptophyta > Magnoliopsida > Ericales > Pentaphylacaceae > Euryodendron > Euryodendron excelsum. The sequence continues at coordinate 33,960,184 of CM065392.1, read as the reverse complement.
TGATGGGTCTTAATGCTTTGGTCTGCCTACTGCAATTTAGCCTAGAGGAAAAGAATAGGAAGAAAAAGGATTTCACATAATATAGACGGGCGAAATCGTTACTTTTTAATTAGGAATCCATCAATTGCAGCATTATGGTGCATTTTGCTGTTCGTATCCTGTTATGTTCTGTTCTTGTTATATTTAGGTAGATAATTTAGTCTTGTGAATTCACAATGAGAAATGACTATTGATGTGTATAACTCTAGGTCTGATCTCTTCTTCAATCAACCATCTCCTATGTTAAACTACATTGCAGCACAAAAGGTATTGTAACTTGTAAGGACAACGCAGAATATTTTCTATATTACACTGCCAGCACATGAGCTGTAAAATACTTTAAACTTTGTTTCCCTCTTTTTTTGTTCATTTCTATTTTCATGGATTTGAATCCATGTCATCTGGATTGTAGAAATAAAAGATTACATCTTAAGTATGGCCTTAGAAGTATTTCAAGTCTAAATGTTTTATTTTTCTATTTTTCCTTCCTGGAATTCCATCACTTATACATAATGTGAATTTTGAAAGGAAAGAAGAGATCTAATTCAGTCAAAATGGTGTGGGAAGTTGTTAAAGCACTTCCAGTGGACATGACCCTCTCTGTCTCTCTCTCTCTCTGTGGCTCCCATGTGCATTCACATATTAGTTACAAATCACATTCTTTTCTTTGATCTGTTTAATATCAAGTTTCTCATATGATGTCAAAATATATTGGCCATTTGTGTTTTATATTTTAGCATCAAGTTCTACTTTGTGCTTTGCAGTAATAAGTGATGTTTCTGTTTGCTGACTTCTTGTAGAAGGCAGTTCGATCTTGCTAACAGAGAGGCAATGGATGAATCTGCAGAGTGGAGGTTTAAATATGATGAGGAGGTAGAGAGGGCTACCAAGTGTGCTAAGGAACTAATTGAGGTAAGCAGTAAGCACATTTTATGTTCAGCTTTTCAGTGTGCATTACCATGATTATTACCAGGATCATACCAGCTGGCATGTGATATTGGCAAGTAAGCAAAAATTTTTCGTGTCTATTTCTTTCATTCAGAGATTTACTGGTTGATGGGATTTTTCTTTGTTCATTCCTTCCTCGCCCAATCAACTGAACATCTAGTAGTCCAAAGGAAAAACGATCTTTTTTTCCTTCTTTTCCTTTCTTTTTTCTCCTCATCGAATTGTAATATCTATTGTATGTCATGTCTCAACATCTAACACTGCTACTGAAAAGATTTGTACTTGGCTGCAAGAAGTGTGAAGTGCTTGCAGGATTATGTCTCCTTGTTGATTGGGACAACCAATGGTTGGTTTCAATGTCTTGTTCAACAGAACTTTGCTGCAAAGCTATGAATTGTTTGAATGAGGAGAAGTATAACTTCGTTTCACGAATATATGTTTTTTGGATTTCATTCCAAAGTGAAGATGTACACTTTCAGTATCTTTCAGAGCTTGTTGTGGTCCCTAGGTGTGTCCAAAGGATTTTATTCTATTTTCTAGGATTGAGCATGCAGCACTTAAGTAGTATCTGGCTATCTGCTCCTTTTTGTTGAACAACTATTTAAAGCTCATATAAGCGGGTGTTGACTTGTAACTATAAAGAGAATAGTCAAATAAAATGTGAAAGCATTTCTTACTGGATTGAATTGATTTATGCTGTTAATGACACTCACTTGGAATAAAAAGGGAAATGAGGAAAAAAGATTCACAACAAAAGCTTTTATATGAAGACTTCTAGCTGCAAAGGTCTCGGTCTCTCTCTCTCTCTCTCTCTCTCTCACACGCACACACACACACACACACACACATAGAGTATTCCAGAAGGAACTCCCAGAATGAAGTTTCTCTTCAATATTCTCAATAAATATGGTCATTGAACTATACCTAAGAAGCACATACACTTTGTTTAGGGTGCCATATCCGTGTCGGACACATGTCAGACACACATATTTCTCGGACCCACTGGGACACCTGTCGGAAATGCTAATTGGCATATCTAATATTTTTTTTAGACACTTTTTTGGGGCACGATGGGGTTAAAATGTTATTGTTAAAAGTATTAAATGGAGTCTAATTTATAAATTTCAAAACTTTAAAACACCAAAACATAAAACACGCAAATCCAAATCTTCAAATCCTTGTTAGTTATTATATTATAATTGTGAACTTATTTAGTTGTTTTCATCTTGTTTTTGGTGATTTATGGATTTTACATTCATATACATAACAAATAAAATATGTATAAAAATATTTTTTTTGCCGTGTTCCCGCTGTATTTGTGTCCTTATTTTTTTGAAAATGCCGTGTCCTGTGTCTGTGTCTGTATCTGTACCCGTATCCGTATCCATACTTCTTAGAATTGTACAATATATCATTTCATATATAACATGTCATATACTATATATATATATGGGGTGACTGTTAAGGAAATGACTAAGCCCATGCATGGCCTCTCCTAGCAATTTTATGATGAAGATAATCATCTGGCCTTGCCCTGGTAAGTCTCTGAATTTGGAAGCACTTCTAATCTTAGTTACATAATTCGTATTTCTAAAGAAGCTATCATTCCCCCTCTCCTCTTTCCATCTGATAGATTGGTATTTGATCCTCTTCCATCCTCAGATCCCATAAAGATTTCAAAAAGGCAAAATTTTACTCCTCTTTATGGGATCCAAGAAACTTAAGTTATGGCCATCACAACCTTTTTCTTTTTAATTTTTAGCGATACATTTACTTTTCGTTTTTAGTCTTTTCTTGCCAAATATTATTTTTTGCACTGGTGGATCTGATACTAGTAAGCTTGGAATACTAGAAGTCATGTTACTAGGAAAGAGTTTCCTCAATGGTGAAATTATGTCTCTTCAGAAAGAATGACATAGTAGTATCTTTTATGTTAGATTTAGCAGTGAAGATTATGATGATCATGTTGTTCATGTTGTTACCCTCTTTTTATTTTGGCATCTCATATGAATCTATTTGTGGGTTTCTATCAAAATAATTCAGAGTTCTGGAGCTTCTAAAAACTTTGTACTTGTGATCCTTTCACTGTATTAGGCCTTCTCTTTGGAACTATGATTTTCATATTGTACACTTCTATAGTTTGGATGAATTGGGAGAATTCTATAGTTTGCATGGTAGTTGATGACTAGGAGTCTTGGAGGAGGTTGAGGTTTAGGTGGATTTGTTAGACATTTTTGTACCGTTCGGATGGCAAAGGGGTGATGACTGATGAGGATGAGGTGACATGGATACCCTCCAAAACTATCAATTTGAGCTTAAACCATATTTTAAGTTGCTATCTGGTGCTCCTTAAGGTATTAGCAGCAAACAGGGGGTCATAGGACAGTTGGCCTGTTCCCTGTGGCACTGGGACATAGCGATTAAAGCCAGGCATGGGATAGTTGCCACTTCCCAGGTAGAGGTCATGGGACGGTTACCACTTTCTATGGAGGGAAAATGCATTGGCCACATGTCCCCACTTTATTGGGGCTACCAATTGTTTGCTTAACACCTTTGTATATTTGTTAAATGCAAATTATGAAAAGGATGTTTTCTGACCGATGATGAGAATTTGCCTATGTAACCGGTCTTTAGGGATTGGAATGGCAGAGACATAGTAACATCTGCATGTTATGGAACTTTTTCTTCTTTTGCTTGATTCATGTGCATCTTACCTCTGGAATTGATTCTCCTTGACAGATGAAGGAGTCGCTAGAGAAGAAGGTAGAGGATGCTGCTAGCTTTAATGAGAAACTGGAAATGCTGCAAAAGGTGGTTATCTAGAACCTGTATTTTAGGGTACTTTTGGCATTCTTTTTAATTTTGTTTTATTCATTATTGGGATGTCATTTTATCTCTTTTGTCTTGGAAAAGTAGTCAGATCCAGGGAATTAACAATTGTCTAGTCATAATTTTCCATTCAGATATATAACTACTTGCACTTTCAGGAAAATATGGGTTTGCTTGAGCGGGTTGAGTCCTTGAAACAAGAGCTTGAAGCTGAGAAGTTGAAGTGCAACATGAAATAGACATAGCTGTCATTGGAAGTTCAATGTTGGGCGGATCAAGTTATGCATTATACACTTCAAAACTTGCATGAATTTGATGACTCGACAGTTTTGGATCAAAGATATACTTCTGAAGTACAATTTTTCTTTGGCTGCGTTTGCAGCTTCTTGTCAGGATGAGCATAAAAATGGACCTTAAGAGAGAGATGCATGTACAGTTTTTCAATGTTGGGCGGATCAAGCCCTGCTTAGAGTCCATGGCCAATTCTTTTTTCTTTTTTTTTGTTCCCTCTGTTCTGCTGTTGCTGTATGATACAAGCAAATAGAAGAAAGGAAAGAGATTAATTCTCTCTCTCTCTCTCTCTCTCTCTCTCTCTCTCAATTCAACAGCCTCCATTGCATGAGCCATTGAATCTCCAAGTTTTTATGGTTCTATGATTTTGACTTGTGAAAAGAATGGACAAATAGGTGAACTGCCGACTAAGTTTTTATTTGAAGGCATGCATTTCAATACAGCCACCGATGCAACCCTTGACTTTCTAGTAGTTTCTCACTTCACAACCACCAGATTGCAGTATAGCTAATTGGTTGGGTTGGGTTGGGTTGATAGTTCACATTTCTGATACATTAAACAAGCGATATATAGATAGATGTAGATATAGATATATCAATTATCAGGGCGTATGCAATCAGAATCTGAAGGTGGGTTGTCATCTTTCAGATCTTGGAGATGTCTTGTTATGGTCTGCACCACCAATACGTTGTTGTCGTCCAATTGACCTGTGGCGGCTGTAGGTTTGGAGTTGCTTCTTACTCTGGCGGCAGCTCTACTGGCGCTTCCTCCGGCGGAGGCAGGAGGAGTAGAATGATTTCCAGCAGCAGCAGCAGTGGCACAGGTGGAGGATCTGCTTTTTCTAGGACTCTTGAAATCATATATACCATCAATACCAAGTATACATCACAAGATAATTAGGAAAACTTATAAACTCTTAGACAAAATTAGAAGAGAAAAAAAAAAAAGGGGCAAGCAACTAAAACAGCATCCGCATAAAACAAATTATGTGCATTGCCGCCTTTAAAATAAATTCACCCTCTTTTCGTGTTTTTTTTTTTTTTGAAATTGCAATAATAATAATTTGTTTGGAAATTAAGAGTAGAATAGAGAGGCCATGCATGTTTAGTTCCATTTTGTTTTTTGATAACCTTTTTTGTTAGATTTTGTGTGTGTAACAAATCTTGAGTACCCGAATTACTTATCCTATCTCTTCTGGAATATAATCCGATGTATGTTGTATTTTGGGATAAAAAGGCTATGTCCAAATTGAGTATTGGACATCTTTTTTAGCAACCAAATGCGAGGTAAGTTTTAACACGAAATTACTAATTCAATCTCATGACCTTATCCTGTGAAGCAATTACGAGCATTAAATGTGTAGTTTACCATAGGACCTATAAATATATATATATACACACACATGTTTGCATATTTATACAAAATTAAAAACATCCAACAATTCTTGCTTAGGATGATTTGTTTAGTAAATTTGTTTCTACATGTGAGGATAAAAATGTTGGCAATAAATATATGAGTGTATATATGCATTACACACAATGTAGTCAAAAGAACTTACGGAAGATACCCTTCTTCTCTTTAGTTGTGTGGTACTAGCATCCATACTCTCTATTAGCTCATCAAACTGAAACAAATAGAAGAAGGCATCAATCCTAATATAAGTTCTTAACTCAAATAGATATACTTGCTATTGAGAAGAACAATTATATTTATTGCACAAGTAATGCAATTTTTTTTAGTCATAGTGCACTACATGCCATAGACCTACGTATATAATATATTATCTATGTAGGTCAAGTTTGGATAAAAATTCATATTACCTGATTATCAAACTTTTTTTGAAAGGTAAATGGTTGCATATACAAATAATTGACATGATTATAAGTATGAAACCTAGGGAGTAAGGACTGCATATGTATCCCGAAATATCGGACACCCTATATATGAACTCATTAAGCGTTAATATATATATATATATATATATGAAAGCTATGAAACATAATTAATTAGCTTCAAATTTGGAGGAGGAGTTCAAGAAATAAATTGTCTTGAAAGGTGATTTAGGGTTTCAAGGGTTTGAATACAGTTTGTAAGATTTTCTTTTATTAAAGCCAAGTTATAATAAAGAAACATCTTTAAGAAAAAATGAAAACAACATCTTTAAGAAAAATGAAAACTGAGTGACAGAAGCAAATCAATTCAGAAGATGTTTCATCAACATTTTGTGTTATATATCTATATATATAGGGAATCAAATCACCTGTTTTACCATTTTGTAATACTTCCTTACATAACGATATTGCCTTTCATCAACATCTTCTTCATTGGACATTCTCTCTCTCTCTCTCTCTCTCTCTCTCTCTCTCTCCCACATCAAAATGTTCAAGAACATAAGGAGGCTTAATATCTATCCTATATAGATATGTGATGAAGTTGGGTTGTGTTTAGTTGCACAAAAGCAGCATTGAAGAAAGGTTTGCTTTACAAAATGATGCATATAAACTGTGTTAGGGCCACCTTGACTACTGCTACTTTCAACATACATGACCGTTACCAACAGCCCTACTCAACCTTTTTCTTTTCACTTTCTGTTAATGAATTAATGATTAACTAATCAAACATTAGTTGCAAGACCAACTAGAGAGGAGAGGAGAGGAGAGGAAAGAGGGAAAGACAGACAGGAAGAAGGACCGTTATTATGGAGGGTGGGGAGGAGAATGCTTTCTTTCATACTTGGTTTCAAACGCAGCCTTCCAAGGCACACTTCTCTTGACAATTTTAAAACGTACAGGGTAGGCTATACACACAATATGATTATACTCGTGATTACTTGATACGTATATATGTATATATATGTATATATATATATATAGAGAGAGAGAGAGAGAGAGAGAGAGAGAGAGAGAGAGAGAGTATGGGAATGAGTTGGTATTACTTCCATTAGTTCAATAATAGAGTCAACATTCCTTTTTTGAATCGCTTGAAATTATGATCATTCGTGGTCAAAGGTTAATGAGCCTTTAAGCACTCCATCTTTCACCATAGAATTTGGTTACCTAATATGCAACTTGACCAAATTTCAAGCCATTTATTGGCAAAAAAATCCAAATGATGACAAGTGTGTATGCATTTAAAAGAAGAAAGTAGATATAATGATAGATTAAAGATATGACATGTTAGTAAATACAGAAACGGCAAAAAGACGCTACATAATATGTATGGGTTTAATATAATTTTTTTTAAAAAAATACGGTAATAAAATTCGGCATTAAAATACAAAAAGGTCAAAAATACGAATATATTATTATTCAAATATTATACAAACATTAGTTAAAAAGTCATAACAAATAATACGGTAACATTTATAAGTAATTTTTTCTTATATATGTTAATAGGTAGTATTTTTATATCACATATGTTAATTTTTAAAATCATATTATTAATAAACAACTAAATTAAGTGGTATAAATTTTATTTTATTATTTTATTATTTCCATAATTGATAAAGGAATGAGCTAATTTATTAATTTTAATTTTTAATTTACTATTTTGAGTATTAATAAGAAGTTATAGAAAAATAAGTTTAATAATTTAAATATTCCAAAGTATTAGAAAAATATTATATATTCCAAGTACTATTATAATTGTATATGAAGTATATAATTAATAATCTACCACTATTATATTAAATTATATCTAATTTTTAATCGAATTTTTTTCAAAAGTATAATACGTAAAATTTTTAATACGTGTACTATAAGGTTTAATACATAAAAACGAGTATTTTTAATTAGGTTTCAGATATGAAAGAAAAACGAAAAGTTATTTCATTTATATGTACATATAAGTTTCATACATGAATACTACGAGTATTTATCAACATGAAACTCAATGAAAAGCATGCTTGCATTGAGCTAAAAGCAATCATACAAAGGTTGGAAGGAATTCCCTCCAAAGCCTTTGAAAGGTTTTGCATTTGGATGCATGAATGTGAAATGATGGGAGAGGGTGGGGTTTCAAATTTGCAAATATGCTATCGAGTTACAATTCATGCTTTCCAAATAAAAAATTTAGATAGAACAATACTGAATAAGAGTCTTCTACTTTAAAATAGAACAACCAAGAAAGTAGCCCTGAACTACAAAACTATCGTCCGCGTCATTCCAGAAGGTTTTTTTGCATAAACTTTTTGTAAAATTGGAATTTTCCTAAAATTATTGAAGTAGATATTAGAAACTTCATGGGCAGCCAGGGTGGAGCCACATCAGACCTGCCCAGCAATGTAAACCCTAAATACCTGCAAATCACATGTTTCGGGGCGAGTCGAACCGAAGACGTCTGAGTTTAAAATTCATCCCAAAGTTCAACCCCCTCACATATTGTTCCTAGCATACATCTTCAAGTTCAACCTTAGAGAAAGAAGAGGAAGAAGAAGCAAGAGCAGAACTGATCATGCAAAAACAAAAACTTCCTTTCGTCACAAGCATACACCATACAGGTGAGAATTTAAAAGAAAAAACTTCAGTGAAGAAATCAAAACCCAGAATCTACAGATATCTGACAAATATTGTATTCCAAATGGCCCCAGCCTCGATCTTGTTAGCAAAATTTAACTATACACACAGTAGAGTAATCAAGTCACCATTGTGGATGGTTTTAAGAAGAAAACAGCCACAAGAGACGGTAACAAACAAAATCACTAATTGGCCGATACTGGATTTTTCTCCACCCAATATCTATCTAGAAGCCAATGACCAAAAGTTCATAATAAAGGATGGAGACACAGCAAACCAGCTGAGAAAAGCCATAGCGGTAGCTGACTCGAATCTTGCACAGTGGTTCACGGCGCATCTGTTAAGGTCATTGCCAATAAGGACTGTGATACCAGCAGAAGCACAAGCAGCAGCAAATGTAAGAGTTGATGTAATCTGCAACAGAATAAGTTTTAGCAATTTCGACAAGTTTGATTTGAGAGGGAAAAGGAAATTGCCAGGAAATGCATATTATGCACTATGGGTACAAAAACTACTTGTACATACATGTATGCATACAAATATGCAACTAAATATCTCGATACTCTATGCTTATGTTATGTCCCAAAACGTATGAAGTGACTAAAGGTTAACAAAGCTTCATACACTTACCCTTTCACAATCCTCCACTTAAACGGAAAAAATTGAACTCTGCCTCTTCACACTGGATAAAAATGGTGGAAAAGTTCTTGCCCAGTTATCCAAGAATAATAATTTCCACTAGAACAATAGAGAGCTAGACATATTCTTAGAGGGAAATACAAGCACATAGACACAAAAGACAGTGAAAAGGATCAAAGCTGACAATCGTGTGAAAGCTATTGCATATCACTAGGAGTATATCCAGTTTTACCTCTCCTGGCACCCTTGATTAACAGAACCGACAATGGGTAATTTCTTTTTTTATGTCCAAGCAAGGTATACAACTTTATGTAATGTTGGTGGGGGTTTTCAGGCCATATGTTCGCAACAATTACATTTGGAACAACAATCAACCATAATGTAACAGCTAAGTTCAATAAATCAGTCAAAAAGGTAATGGTAACTTAATAATAGTCACTTGACATTGTCAGAAAATTTGTTAGATAGCAATCTTAGTACAAGTACTCACATGGCCCAACTAGACCTTAATCAAACGGATTCACATGCATCATCGACACACCAAGTTCTGAGTTTCTAAAATAATGTTTTGAATTAATCATGAATTTTATATTGCAACTGATCAATGCAGCAAGCCAGCAACAATCAAATGAAAGGCAATCATATGCGGGGTTTCTTCAATAAACCAGAAAATAATTTCATAATCCATAGAACTTCTACAGCAAAGTTCCCAGTATACCAGAGAATTTCTGCCACAGGATAGACCTTCTTGGCTATACCACGTTAATGAAACAAAACAACAAAAATCATTTAGAATCAATGGTAGGCAGTAATACACCTAGTCATGGGTTAGTTGAGAAACGAACTGGTACCAGATCTACTAAGGTCTAAACAGTTTTTAGATGGCACCCAATAAATGAAATTTCTGAAGTATGCTATACCAGCAGTTGTGCTGAAGCGATAAAAAATTACTTACCCCATCACCAATGGTGAACACACTGACAACTCTGGGGTTCCGCAAACTTCGTCTCACTAAAAGGGCATATATATCTACTACAGCCATCAAAAGGCTCCACAAACTTTGCAAGCCAACAGCCGCAACAAGGTAGCTAGTGCAACAAAAAATAAGAAGCTTTGCGTTAATTTTCTTTATATAATAATGCACTAAGAAGCATGAAAGAAGTGCAACCACAAAAACCCAGAAATAACTTTAGGCTTTGTGATGAAAAGAATAGCTTAAATTATGTTAAGTTGATCATCACGACCATTAGCTTCCTCACAGGATGGGTAGCTGCTCTACATAATAGCAAGAGATTGGCTTTAACATGACACATGTATCTCTCGGGCAACAGAGGTTTAGTCTAATTTCTAATCAGCCTAATGGACGGGCGGTGGGGGGTGTGGTGAGGAAGTGGTGCTGGAGGGCAAAGCAACAATGACACAAAAAGAAGGGGAACAGAATAATATAACAGAAAAGGGAAGGGAAGAGTAAAGATAAGAAGAGGGAATAAAGAAGGGTTGACAGGCATAACCGCATGCACGTGCACGTGTGCATGAGAGAGAGGGGATAATATCTCAACATTCTCAAAACAAGCCAAAGTCTACCATCCAATGCAGTAGCCCTAATATTTATAAGCAAACCGAAAAAAAAGAATTTAATAAAGGAGAAAAATAGTTTGTCAATTATGCCTAAAAACAAAATAAAAACAATTAAAGCCCAAAAATAGTCCCTACTTAATCCTGAATTTCAGCCACCATTTGTCTATATTTAGAAGAGTTTGCAGAACCCAATCACTACCCCCATCAGGAAGGAAAGGAAAGGAAAAATCAAGTCACGCTAAACTTAAATCCCTGTGAGTCAAGATCTAATCATACATATTTCACAGGTGGGTAAACACTGGTCATATAGAACCTCCACGTTTGGAACATCCCTTCAATAATTGTTGTTTAGACAGCAAGACTGCATGAGAATAGATGGTATAATAGCCTATAATCCCTTTACACCACAAATGCCAAGATGAAGATGCTAAAACTAAAAAATAAAAGGTAAGAAAAGGACAAAAGGAGTTCATAATAAGGCATAGATTCTTGGATTATGACACTCTTCACTTGAGATCACCATAAGGGTTTCCAGTAACCAGTATACATAACCTAAAAAAATGCTAGTTTAAACTTATCCCAAAAATTCATCCCTCTAATGAGAGAGAGAGAGACAGAGCACAATTTTAACCTTTCAGTTTTACCATGCACTCGTTATAAGTTTAAAAGGATTGAATAAAGAAACTATGTACTAAATCCATGATGTTTCAAACTCAACTAATTAGAGATAATTAAATGACATAAACACCAACAAACACACAGCAAAATTATATGGAAGAACTGTCAATGGTAAGAGCTTTTACTGAATGGAGTATGCTTTGCAGAGAAAATGAAATAATGAAAATGAATACTAACCAGGGAATACAACTCGAAACACCATGATTAAAAAGCCTCTATGCCACACAAAAAGGACATTCTGAAAACCCCAGGTCAGCTATGATGTAGCCATGTAGGTATACTCAGGTTAAACAAATACAGATGGATCAGAAACAAGCACCCTTTGCCCCTGGTTAACCTAAATTGCATTTTGAACATGCATTAGAATTTACTTTCACCCAAGACGGAAGTATGTCCACGATCATACCATCATACAAAGCTCCCTCATGGAACCACAATAATCCCTTATGAGAACTTTTATTCTCTACACGAGCTAATGGCCTAACCCAAGGATTGATCAAAATTTCGTTTCAAAAGATCATTTCGGTTGGCTCGAAAATGGAAATGTTTCAGAAACAATTCAAAAATGTTTCAGATGTTTCGGAAACATTTGAAGAGTGACAAATATTAATATACAATATTTTGTATTTTTCTCAATGAAAACTGTACAACATTTATGAAAAGTTTTAAATTCAGGTTGACACAACTTATTGTTTTAGCATATAGCATTGCATTTTGATGCATTTTTCTATATTGTAGTTGTTTTGATGGAAATAGTAGTGTTTCGTTATTCCACTAGTATTTCGTTTCAGTCTCTTAGGAAACGAAAACGTTTTGACTGTTTCAATGGAAACAAATGAAAATTTTGTTCCTTGGCCTAACCTAGTAGACACAAACTGACTTTACAAAACAAGAATTGAGGAATTCTTGCCAAAGAAAACACTAAGGAATATGAGTCACAACAAAACAAACAGGTCATTCCGTCATGAAGATACAGGCTTTAGTAAAATGGTCCATAGTAAGCTGTCACATGAAAATTTCGTCCCAAGAAGGCTGGAATTTGCCAAATACGCTTGCCTGCCAGGTTAAAGTGGCAGTGCCTTGACAAGGTTCTAGGTTGATTCGATTGAGAAGTACATAGAGAGCCATGTGCTCAAACCACCAAGAACCAAAAAACAACAGGCCAGGATGAGGAACAGGAGTATCCAACAGCAATAAGAACTTTTTTGAATCAAAAGTGAAGGGATAGTTGGGGCCAAGAATTGATTGATGTCCCAACGAAACAATTTATTGTAGAAATAAGAAGCCATGCAATTAGGGGGTAAGGGTTGCATTGAAGAGTCAAGCCTGACATAATCAAAGGTGATGATCATTCTGAACAAAGAACCAAAAACCATTACCATCTGTCCATTAAAACCTATCTAAACAAGACATTTGTTTTGAAGTACATCAATTCCTTGGAGCTAAATGTTCTCTGGAGGAAGTTTATATACCCAAGTCTAAAAGCATCTGGTACCTTAATATCTATCCTCCTTATAAATCCTCCCTTAGTAACCAGGTATTACCTTGAATTGCAATCCATTTATTCTACATAACAAATAATATGCAGTTATATGTCTTTACTCAATCCCAAATTAAATACCCTGTATGCTTATTGCCCACCTCCTTTCTCAAGAACCACAACAATCAAAGTCCAGCCATGGGAATTTTCTTCAACATCATGGCATTTCATGATTTGATGTCTATATTGAACCCTCAGCAATCCAATTTAAACATGAGATTATTAGCACTTCTAATTATTGGAAATGGTTTCTAACTTTTAAGTCAAAAAGAATGGTCTCCGAAAATGCATGTCTTCTTTGAGACTTTGGTGCTATGGATCCAGCTCAGATTTAATAACCTGTCATCAGTTGTAATGAGCTTCAAAGAAAAATGCAATGCAATTGGCTATGCTTATGCTACACAGATCTGCGTCAAAAATTTCTTGCTAACTCAATACAACCTTGAAAATGTATGCCCTTGAAAATGTATGCCCTGGCCATCCTCAATACCTTCTTTTGAGTTTTGGCACCGTTCTAGTAATTAAACCCTAGAATTTTGTGACCACGTCAGGATCCATTTGTTCGTGGAAGAGGAAGACAAAAACACGTATAATTCTATATAGGAGCAATATCATTGTGAATGTTAATTGTTACCAGAAAGCAGTGACACTAGGGAAATCGCTGGTGGTGACCATAACGCAGAGAGAGACAACGGCGAACACGAACTGACAGACACGTAACGCGAGCCCACCGGGGGTACCAGGCATGCCTTGCACGTCCTTTGTCCTCACCCTCAGCGCATTGTTGGCCCAGTCCCCGTCCGTCAGCGGCGGAGCCTCCACCGGGTGCACCGCCGGCCGGCTTACATTCATCGCGCGCCCGCCCCAAATTCCGGTTCACAGATCACTCACATCCCCAAAAATACATATATATGCAACCCTAGTTCAGAGCTGAGAAGTGGAAATTGGCTAGATTTCGAGACGAGAAAAAGTTCGACTCGGCTGGATCGAAGAAGTGCCGATTCTCGAATCGGAGATTGGCCGCAGTTAAGAGTGACAAGTGTGATCAGTCATGAATGTATATACACACATAGAGATATATATATATATATAGAGACAGAGAGAGAGAGAGAGAGCTAACTACAGAGAATTTGTAACATTTGTAGCTCAAGACTCAAGAGCGTGCCGTGTCTAATTTTCTTTCCCAGTTTTGGCTATTCCTGGAATTTTTTTAGGGTTAATTATAATTTATCCCTCAGTTTAAGCAAAAATCAAATTAATTTTTGTATAATTCAAAAATAAATACATAGATCTTTTATAATTTTAATTTATCTATACAATAGATAAAATTTTGACATATTTAATAAAATGACACAAATGGCACTACGGAGAACAACATTTTATTTTGTATGTTATATTTTAAATATATAAAGTGACAAAAATACTCATATGATAAAAGTACCTTAAATTTTAACGGATTTTCATTTATTTTATGATTAAGTCCAAATCTTAGAGTGATTATATGTTTGGTTTTAAATCACATGATAGTTATGTGATTTTGGCTTAAACTATAAAGAGATAAAGTGTAATTATTTTAATTTTTTATGTTTGTGTTGCTTAAAATAACAATAATTTCTCTTAAATTGTCTCATATACATGGGATAAAATAATCCAAGAGTGTAATAATTGTTTTGTGACAAGGATTGTTGTGGTCAGCTGGAGAAAATATTCAGTGTAAATGGTGATATCATGTCCTTTCACTAATGCAACTAATAAAATGGGTAAATGGGTGAGTATTTATCATAGTCCATCTAAAATCACATCGTGGACTGAGACTTTTTTTTCTATACTGCTTTATAATCAATGTAACATTAATGATGATGAGTATTTTAACATGTTATACGCATCTAGTATCACCAATATGCAATACGATAGTAATATTGTGTCATTTTGATGAGAAAAATGTTACATACAATCGCAACTGTCTGACACAACCATTGACTATCCATCAGCCTTTTGTTGATTAACACATGCTGCACTCTGCCTAACGCTTTAGTATAGATTTGGTCGAATATCAATTGTAAGTGCTTTGTCATTCTTAAGTATGAGCTGACTTCCTTTTAAAATTTTTGGGTTGATAATGTTTTTATTTTTCTTAATTTGTGACATGAGAGACGCTCTATGTTGACCATTTAAAAAAAAAAAAATCTTCTTCTTCTTCTTATTTTATATATTTGATTTTGTTAGTGAGAGACGAGTGGGCTCATTCTTGGCACCATTTTAGAGATTTGCATTCCAATTTGTTGTTAAAAAGGGGGAACCGAAGAGTGCGTCAATGTAGGCCCATCCAAAATAGGCAGATATGTGGATGTCATGGCCCAATTTCTTCGGCCCGGAGTAATTATTCAGTGCTGGGTTCTTTACTTCTTAGGTGGGGTATTTGACCCTACTTAATAAGAGGATTCCACCACTATATAAGTGGTAGAACAATGATAATGTAGTGCTTTAAGATCATTAAATAATTTTTACAACTAAAGCTTACCAGAGGAAAAATTATTCAGTACTCTTGGAGCACCAGCTCACCCCTAGGCAGGTAAGGCGACCACCTTAGGCTCCTAAATTTTTTAAGATCCTAAATTTTTTAAAGATTTATATTTTATAATAAAGGTATTATATATTCTTAATATTTTTTTTTAAAAAGCCTCGATTTAGATAAATAAAAAAAAAGTTGAAAATCACCATTTAGGAAAAAAAATACCAGTTAAACTAATAAATAAATTGTACCAATAAATAAAATTTTGAAGGTTCTAATTTTAATTCAAACTTTTACATGCTTAAGGCCTCATATAGGTTATACAAATTTTTTTGGAAACAAAAAGCCTAGCCTAGATGACGAAAAATGGCCCTATAAAAAAAATATCAAAAGTCAACTATATTAGTTAGCTTTGAAAAAAAACAAACAATGCTTGTTTTGTCCAATAAAATAAATTTTATAAAAAAATTTAAAAAGATGTAGATTTTTTAAAATTTTCTATGTTATAGTTATTATATAGTTTCTAAATAACTTTGAGAAGAAAAAGAGTCTAGTTAATTTCAACAATAGCTGATTTAATTCAAAAAAATTTTCAACAATTTAATAAATATAAAAAGACTTATTTAAAATTTTCACTTTAATCACAAAAAATATAAAAAGACTTGTGTAAAATTACTGTCTTAAATCACAAATTATCTTGATATATAGTGCTGAGTCTCTCCACTTAGTGAGATATTTGGGGGCCCATTTTCATGTGGTTAGATGAGCAAGAACATGGCGCTTTTAAGCACTGAATAATTTCTCCAAATGGAGATAACACGTCTCTAGACGAAATCATCGTGGCCGTACGTTTGCGATAACCCCGAGAAGTCCCATCACTGTAAGATTTGACGTGTAAGGTGTCAGTTGCAGTTACGTCAGGATGTCGGTCGATGATTTGATTGTGGTGTGGGCACCACCGCACGGCCACCCTTTCACCTGCACCGAATCTCTGTCACATTGGGCCCCATAAGCCTTTGGATCAGCTAGCCTTTGTAATTGAGCGTTGACAATTTTTACAAAGACAGAGGGCCCTCAGTTGGGTGGGCCCAATCCAAGTTAACTTTTTCCAGGAGGTTCACCAGAGAGGCCTCCTCTGGGCTGGCTCTTATTTTGGAGGGAACTCTTTGGATTTTCGGGTATTGGATTAACATGGCTTATACCTGAATTGCTATCAACAAAATATTAACCGCCTGTTGAGAACTGTAGGAGGGAAGGAAAGAAATAATTTTAAAAATTCTCTCTCTCTCTCTCTCTGTTTTTTTAATTCTCTCTAAAAGAGAAAAGAAAAAAACAAGAGAAAAATGAAAGGAAAGTAAAAATGAGGGAAAAAAACCGTGCATTTTCTCTCTTTCTCTTTTTCTTTCTTCTTTCATTTCATTTTTTATCTGTTTTTTTTTTTTTACAAAATCAAATAGGAAAGGAAAAATAACTTTCATTCCTTTTCTCTTTCCCGTCAATTCCCTCCTCCAAGTTCCAAACAGGCTATAAAGGGATAACTTTTTTTATAGTAATAATTATGTAGTTGAGAATTATTAACTCGAAATTTTTGTTTTTGGCCGTATAAAATTGTGTGATTTAGAACATGATTAGTTATAAAACATGCAAACGGGTTGCAAATATGGTTTTAACAATAATCTATTGAGTATTCCTAATTTTAATCCACATAACAATTTGTGGTTTCGTATGACTATGACATTTAGCCTAACTCTAACTAAATTGAAGTTGATAAGAGGGTAGTATAGACATTTGAAGTGAGTCAGCTAAATCAACAATAGTCAAAAAGAGAAATTATTTTTTATAATTTTAACATTTAAGATGAATCCAACATGAATTTACAATTACTCAGATCAGAAGAGATATCATATGAGAGTTTGGACTTGCTACCAAACAGGTGGTTAAGTGATTAATTCCCAAATAAGGAAGAGGAAAGTGCCTTTCCCCAAATATAGAAGGAAAGTGAAATTTAACCTTGTTTATGAATCGCATGGGTAGAAACAAGGCCATGTATTGTGGGATGTAGGGTACTGAAAACAAAGAAAATTTTTTGCACCAAATAAAACAATGCTTTGGAAATGGGTATTGTCACCTTTTCTCTCTTCCCTGTGTGCTTTTGACCACTGATTGTTGACTGTTTGGCTTCCCTCCTTAATGTTAGGAAGTAAAAGAATTAAACCATGGATGCTGAACTTGATTTTCTTTTTCAAACTCCAAGCAACTGGCATTAGATAAAACTTTGGTAGATATGGGAGAATCATGCTTGGATTTCAGTTAAGAAAATATTTCTCCGAATTGTTTTCCTTTCCGGAAAAATAGTAGTTGGTGTTTGGTGGTTGAGATACTGAGAGGGTGGGAAGGTCAGACTGGACAGGTGATATCTATTTGCACAACTTTCCAATAATCAAACAGTGAAGTGAAAACAGCCCAATCATCAATCAAAACGCCGCAGCAAATGCTAAAGTCTCCAGCTGACTCTGCCGCACGTGAACCCATTATTATTTGACTCCCCCCATGTAAGGTGGCATGTATAGATATAGATACACATATATTACATATATATAGAGAGAGAGAGAGAGAGTTGTGCTTACCATTTGCTGATGTTGTCTTTGCGTAACGCCTATTGACTTTGTGTTTGCTGCTGTTCTCTCTCTCTCTCTCTCTCTCTCTCTCGCTATCTGTGATGCAGAATTTGAGATTTCTTTGTAATTTTCTAATGTTACAATCCCCATAGATTAATTAAAACAATAGGTTATTGGATTAAATTTTTTGGCTGGGGATTGGAGATCTGTCATAAAAACAGATGGCACTGGCCTACACGGCAACAGGCCCTTTTCCATGGTCTTTTTTGACAATCTGTTTGTCGTCAGAAACATGCTCTACATTAGTCAACTCGAGCCCTGAAGTTTTTAACATTTTGGTCGTTTTGGATGGAACCTTTGAAACCTGTTTTTCTAATGCTTTGTTTAGTCGTGCAAGTTAAGATCAGATGGACCCTGCCTGAAAGAAAAATGGGGTTGAGACTTTGACTTTTGATGAAACCCAGAAAGTAACTTTGTCTGATAGAAAATCTTTAGCAGAATGTTCAACACGGAGATGAAAAAGTTTGTCAAATACCATTGGCAATAAATAGAACATTTCTACAAAGAAAAACCAAGCACGTTGCTTAATGGAATTGCCTTCTTCGTAGGATTCAATCCATTTTCAAAAGCCTAAAAAACCAGAGACATGGTTCTACCAAAACGAAAAAGGGGAAATAAAAAAAAAAAAAGCATTACCCCCAGATCTTAAAAATTATTACACGAAAGAAAGCCTAGATCTCAAAATTGCAGAATGAGAAATCGTGTGGGAAGATTTATCGCCGGAGTGACAGATTGGATGAAGGGAGACTAGTGAAAAGAGGTCAGCACGGGGACGAAGCATTCAATCACCAAACTGTACATTTCAAAAATCCGAGTCTTTTCTTTTTCTTTTCCTCCTCCTCCCCCAACCTACATTCCCTACATTCCTACATTATCGCTGCTTGAATCCGTTAGAATTGTCAATCTTTTTGCTGTTTTCATGAAGTCACTGGCAGGACAAGGAGAAAAAAACATAATAGACCAGATCAAATCCTTTAGTTTTGACAGATTACTCTATAAAAGAACATTGTATATTAAGATTCTTACGAGTCATACCTGAATGGCTCATCTCCAATCTGCTTGACAGAACCAGTCTCATCCCGGTAGAGCAAATGATTTGTCGGCATTTCGGAACTTCCAATGCCGAACATCTCTTCCAGCTTTCTATAAAATTCTTTGTAAGACCTGAGCATTGAGAGATCAAGAGTACGACCCACATCCTCTGATTCCATAAAGACCTTACAATGACCGGTTTCCAACCCGGCCTCAGTTTCTTGGTGATTATTTTTATACCATTGAAGCCCCTCACAGGATGAGCGCTCAGGTAATGCAGAACCAGAACCCGAACCAGAACCATCAGAAGTATTGGCCATCTTATCTGCATTAGCTTCTGAAGAACTATTTCTGGTACGAACGGGGGAAATTGTATCCCCAGAGCAGCTTAGAGAGATTTGTTGCTCGGTGAGTATTGGTTGACCAAAAAGCAAAAATTGGGTTCCTTTTGCATTGTCTGGTTTCTTTGTAGGCTGGATAGAATTCCCCATGGCTAGCAAGCGTGAAACATTCTCACTGCTGCTAGGCTTGAGTGGGATATGGGAATTGGAGGGTCTAATGGGTATGGCAGCATGATCAAACGGTGGGAAAGTGACCGGAAAAAGACCTGACTGCAGCTTATTGAGGTGGAGATCCGATAAAGATAGACCATATTGGGCATGCCTGGCTCCCTGCATGCCAGCAGGAGTGGTGTCAGAAAGACAACTAAAGGGGCCGCTGGGCCCAAGGAGGTTGCCGGAAAATGTCGGCATCGGAAGTTGGCAGTCGAGAGGGAAATCTGGGTGTTGTGGTAGTCTCAACTTCTTCCGTGGGGCAGAAAATGGGGAAGGATGGATGGATGGCATGTTTGAAACCAATTCCACCAGCCAAGGGCTTACATTTTTGACATTTTGAAGCAAATCAGGTTCATCCCATGTCACCTGCCAAATATTTGTGAATCAAATAAGAAAGCAACCGATGGAATTACCAACTGTATTAGAATCACGAAGAAAAGGCTTACATGGTTCATGAATTGCCCAAATAAACAATGACACTAATTGCAACTGAGCAAAAAAGAAAAGTTAAAAGAAATTTAAATTTTCCTTCTGGCATGAATGCATCGAAATTTAAGAATTTACAGTCATCCACTTACTGACTTTAGCCACTGCTCAATTTCTTTCTCCCAGTTCATCTGTATATAACTTCGTAAGAGGAAGAAGGCAAAAGCTACTAAAAGGGTATAACTTCTATTGAATTATCAAGAACAAGATAGCACTAAAGGCAACTCTCATGTCTTTATGAATTTAACAGAAAACCATGTAGACTGAAAAAGATATAAATTGCTGCAATGGTTAGAAATTACCAAATAGAATTTTTCCATCACAACATCACATCAATATTTCAAGTATACAAAACGAGAAAACCCGTACTAACATGGTAGGTTATACATTAATATTAGGGTGATCATGTATACAGGGGCTATCTTTTGCGTGGAAAAAAAATATAAGCCTATTCTAAATAATTTATGTAGTACCTGGAGGAGTCTCCAAGGTGAATCAGGCCAGCGAATGGGATCAGCAACCTGAACAGAAGATATGGTTCCCATGAACCAACTTATCCGCGAAGAATCCTCAGTTTCAAATGCCATCTTGAACCTCAATCCCGAGCACCAACGGGTCTGCAATGCTGCCTTCACAAGCAAGGCCTTCACACAGAATTCTGGAGTACTAGCTCGAGGATAGTAAACAACTTCAAAGGGCTCTCCATTGGCCGCCAGTGTTGCAGCTTCGATAACCGATTCAGGCATCACTTTCCCCCTGCCCGTCGAGCTTCCACCACCAGCTGAATTTCCACATTTACCATTTCTCATTAGCTTATTCTCGTCTTCCCTCAAAAAGGCCGAAAACCCTCCATACGGCACGACACAATTCCCACCAGCAGGATTCCACCCGGATGACGATTCAGGTCCACCTCCAATTCCCCTCTTCGCTCTCCGGATTCCGACACAAAGATCCCCATTTTCTGCTCTCAAGAACACGATCGAATCCCCCGCAACAAGCTTCTTGTGGTTCACAAAGGTGCTCCACCCTGTAGTCAAAAGATGACGCCTAGGTGTTCCTCTGTAAATATGCCGGAATTTCCAAGTTTCACCATGAACATCCTTTGCAAGGATGGTCTGGACCGGAGGATCGGCTGAGTAATCCAACCGCGGAAAGATCGTCTCCGCACAGTAACGAGGAACCGAAAACCCTCCCCCATTATTCGCATCCGATTGTGTCAATGTCTTCGCGAATGAAGTGGGTTTATCTTGGGCATCAGGTCCGCCAATTCCCCCAATTCCATCATCTTCACAACCAAACTCGTTACTATTGTGAGGAACCAACTTAATTTTCACAAAAACCTCATCTGTCTCAGGATCAGCCATGAATCTAATAGCAGAAACTCGACAAGCAATATAAGGAGGAATCCTAGGGGAATTCCTAAAATCGACATTTCCGCAGGCATGCTCAGCATGCCCCTGGGGGAAGTAGAACACCTTTGAATTCACCGGTGGCATTTGCACCATACTACCGGCACAGGCATGCCATAGTTGAGAATCTAAGCATTTCTCAGTTTCCTTCATTTTATCTTTCGAATCTATAAATGTAATCATCGCAAACAAAGATTATGTAACAGGAATCAAACAAGCCTCAGTTCATAAAAACCCTTTTCTTCTTTAGGTGATATTTCTTCCACAGTAAATGCTGTAACCAGATAGATCATAAATTTTAGGGCACAATATTAATACTAATGACGAATCAAAAGAAACATATAGAAAAGAACAAATTCCTTGAAGAGAAATTCATTTCTCACCTCTCCCTCTCTACTTAGCAGAGAGACAACACCAGAAAAACCAAAAAGGGAATCGTATCCATCCAAATAGAGCTGAAAATCGGACCGTTTGAGCTGTGCACTTCATCTCAGAAGCAGAAACAAGAGCTGAATTTTTCGTAATCTTCCTTCAAATCTTTCCCAGAAATCCGTAAAAATCCACAAAAATCTTCAGCGACGATCTGCAACCGCCACCAAAAAAGCTGGAACCAAGATTGAAAATTCAATAGAATTTGGAACTTGTGGATGTTGAATTCAATCCACAAAGCTTCACTTTCCTCAATTTTACAACTTGAACTCTCTCTGAATCATAGCTAATGCAGCCAAAAAGACCCAACTCTCGGGAAAACGTGGTCTTCTTAGCAACTTTGACTCTGCTTCAAGAACCCGAACCGCACAATTACACTTCAAGCATCGAACTCCAGACTATCATGAAAGCAACATCTCTGAATTGAAACCATTCCTCCGAATCAACTGTAAAAAATAAAAAACCCAAAAAAAAAAAAATTCAAATTCACCTGAGTCTCGGCAAGATCTACGCAGTTTCACAAATCGCTCAAGCAATACACAACAAAATCTCTCTCTCTCTCTTTCTTTCTCTCTCTCTCTCTCTCTCTCTCTCTCTCTCTCTCTCTCTTCAAAACAAAAAAATATCAGTAACTAACCAAACTTCACACAAAACCTCTGCTAACTCTTGGCCAAGAAAATTAAATCAGAAGCAAACCCCAACAACAAAAAATCAAACTCTTTCGCTGACCCTTTCCCTAGACAGTCTCTCATCGTCTTCTACAGAGACTCAATCAAGAACAGCATAAGTTCATGACCGACACACCGTAACAAAGCCAGATAACGCCTTTTATTTACAGAGAAACAGATATACCACCATGCATTCACAGCAACAAACAAAGATTTCTTAAAAGGTTCATTCAATGCTCCACTCTTTAGGATCACTACAAAACAGACTATACGTACATATACAGCCTGTATGTATGTATGTATCTATAGCTGTGTGTATAGATTACGTACATATATTTTAGTTTAATAAAGTAATTTTTGTTTTTTTCTTTTCTTACCTGTTTCTTCGGATCTGAAGAAGCTCTGTTGTACTTTCACATAAGCCAGCAAAACAACAAAGATCTTTTAAAGCAAGCAATCCCCATTTTCTTCTTCTAAAATACTATTTTATTTTTGGTTAAAATATTCATTTTTTCATTCCCTTCTTAACCAAACTGATTAGTTTAATGACGTATCGCAATTTTTTTAATATATATATATAGAGAGAGAGAGAGAGAGAGAGAGAGAGAGAGAGAGAGAGAGAGATTTGAGTTTCTTAACTCTTGTGTGAAGTCATTTGGTGGTGGTCTAAAAGCAAGGCAGTAGTTAACTTAGACAAGTTTCAACTACGGTTAAGAGGTGCTGAAATGAAATTGACTAACACAGGTTAACTAACTGGACTTGTGGGTTAGCTTGTTAACTGCTTTCCTTCCTATTTGCAGGGAAATTAGGATAATTAATATTCATATTATGGAGAAATTATTTTATGAAATCATCGCATTCCGTGACTTTTATCATGATTTTAGCATTCATGATAAGTCCAGTGTGATTATACAAATATCCAAATCACAATAAAAGTGACATGCATGTGACCGTTATGATCCTATTCATCTGTATTTGATGGGTCTCATATTTTGATGCTAAATAATAGTTATTGGTATTATCTTATTATTATAAATTTATCATCTAAATAAAAATTTTATCAAAATAATACGGCATTTGTGTTTTTTGAAATTATAAGTTAAAATTGTAAGTCTATTGGCTTGAAATAAAATATAATCACAAACAGGGATGCCGGGAATTCCTTCTACAGCATCTACATTAGTCGAGACAGGCACTATTATTTATGTTTGGACAATTTTCTTGACATAAAGATCAATTAGCATTCAATAATTTTCGTGTTTATGAGCAAATTAGCAGAGATTAATGTGTCCTAGCCTTCCAATCAAATATTTCTTTCTGCAAATCAATAGAATCCAAAACTTTTCAAACACTATATAACTAATTAGACTTTCAAAAAATATATACAGTTAGGTTTATTTTTGAAAACCGTTTTTTGTTGTGGAAACAGAAAAAGAAAAACTGAAATGAATTTTTTCTTTCTTTAAGCAAACTACTTCTGAAAACATCCCATTTTGGAAATAAATTTTAATTTTTTAAAAAACTTCTTTTTTGTAATTTTAAATCATGGCATTTTTTAATTTCTCATTATTTTATTTTCGAAAACATGAAAATGAAGTGGTATAGGAACAGGACTATAGGGCACATTGGTGGTTTGGATTTTGAAACATTTCAAGTTACCGCTAGGGGTCGACTTTGATAATCACCTGCCACCCGATCTATAACTATTGGATTGAAAAAAAATTGAAATCAATTTCAACCCCAATAGATGATTGGAACGGATTAGGATTGGATCAGTTTGGTTGAAAATTTTATTTTTAAGTGTAAAATGGTCAGTTGGGTTGGATTGGTCAAGTTGATGAAATAAAGACTCAACACTCAAACTGATATGTTTGGGTTTTAAAATTTTCAACTGATATTTACTCAAAATAAAATCGGTTAGAGTCGGTTTTGATCAAGTCGGCCGGATTAATAGGCCGGATGAATTTTTTGAACATCCTAGTTACCGCTCCAATCTTTTGGTCGGACGAGTGAAAGTCCCGCGATGACCAGTGACTATATGAATCAGTCTTGACCAGGTGTAGTTGTTGTTGCTTCCTTGGATGATTTCCTAGGGAAATATTTTATTTTTTTGGAAGACAGTTGTTTTTGTTGCTTCTTTAATGATTTTTCAGGAAAGAGAGTAACACGCATTGAATTTTTCGGCTTCTTAGATTCAATTTTTTTATTTTATTTTTTAAAAATAACCAAAACGCATTTGGTAAGCTAATTCAGAAAATATTATTTCATTTCTAAATACGCAAAAGTCAAAAACAAAATCCCCAAGCGATACAAAACGGGTCTATAATTATACTCACAATAAAGTGACAACATAAATTTCTTTCCTTATTAATCATAGTTAGCTTGGAAACATACCTAATTTTTTTTGGTTACTTTCAGTGAAGCCATCACAATGGTTTCCTTTTAGTAAACTGGTCCCCAAAACATTATTTTTGTTTCAAAAATCGAAAGTCTATGACTACAATCACAATAAAGCCATAACCTAATTTTCTTTCTTTATTGATCATAGTTAGCTTGGAAACATACCTAATTTTTTTGTACTTTCAATCAAGGCTTGACATTGCCTGGTTCCCTTTTAGTTGGACAATTAAGAAGTTAAGTCGGTCTTCTGAATGATGACATGGAAAAAATAACTGATCTGATGTTTGTGTTCTTCACCTAACAAACTTCAATTCATACTTATTACCTCTTGTAGCTAAATGCCCAACATGTCAGCTAGCCTGGGAGGCCCTTGTGAATGTTTTTTCTTTTTTCACATCAATAACTTCTTAGATTGTGTGTGGAATTTGAATTTATTAAAAAAAAAAGGGAAGAATTTGATTTTTTTTTCCTTTCTTTTTGTTACCAAATCATTGATTTAAACAGGTTAAAAAAGTTTGCATAGTGATGATGCAATAAACTCAATAATTTTTCTCCAACCAACTCTTAGAGCCTGCAAAATAGTTAGAGGCCAACAAATAGTACTAAGTATTGGTGGGGTGCTGGCCTAGTACTCTCTGATACCTAAGTTAGCACAGTTGAGAGATTTGAAATGAAATATGGAGTAGTAGAAGAATGACGTACCTTTTCATGTAGTTGTGTCCCTCCTTTATAGCAGGTTTGTTATGCGATCTTAACTTGATTGGTTGCCTCCAATTGTGGGGTAATTTAAATTGATTCTAATTTTTCAAATCGTGATAGGCTGTTTGTGAATAATGATTCGTTGAGAAGATCACGGGTAGAATCTCAGATCTCCAATTGTTGTTGGGCCTCCTAGATCAGACTTGTCGCGTTCCTCTGATCTGGCATACTCGCGGTGAGAGCATCTAGCCTGCGAGGTTTTCCCAACCAGCATAATCATATTGGTACTCATAACACAATAATTGTATTATTTTTAAGTGTTAATAATGTTGCATTTTTACCTCGTTAAATTGAATATGCGGTTTTCAATCAATGTTCTGTACTTGTGCTTGCTAACGTTTCCTCTCCTAATGAGATTCACAATTTCGAGGGAATCTGACTCAACAATTGCTTAAAACAAATATTTATCGCTAAATTATGTCAAAAAGGAAGGAGCAAAGTCGACGAGGTATAATTACTAGCAATGAGACATGAGATTATACGTTGCTTCTCTAAATTTAAATTTAGGGTTATGCTCCTGCATTGCTTAAATCGAATCTAAACATAATGAATTTATGATTAAGATGTCTCCATCAAAAGAAAGACCCCATGTACATCGATCATCCTAACCCTTTCTAGATTATAGTTATAACACTCAATGAAGAATTAAACGAAGTTGAACTTTTGGCTTTCTAGTTGACACCTCAAAAGAAGTTTTTTTGCTGAATCAAAAGAAATTGTACTACACATCATGATGCACATAACACTAATTTTCAAATTAGCTTCTCCTTCATGTCCAATGTCTCTAAAGAATTTGCCAAGATGCATGTCATTAATTACCTACAAACTCCCCAAGAATTCTACCCTCAAAATTCTCCACCTAATAGTGAAAGACTCAAGTAAATGTCATTAGGGTTTGAATAGTAGTAGTTCTTGTTATTTTCTATTATTTTTTAAGGAACTCAAATTATTTATAGAGACAAATTTCCAGTGGTACAATAGTACGACTCGCCAAAAACGCAGAAGTAAAAAATCCTAATGAAAGTAATTCTTAAAATAGAGTTTTTTTTCCCTATTTATAGTGAACTTATTTTTTTGAATACCTAAAAAAAAGATAGTGAGATTTTTTTTTTTCCAATTTTAAAATATCCTAAAGCCATTTCCATTTTTTTTTATTTTTTTAAATGTTATATACATATCCGTTTTCCTATGGTCAAGATAAATGTTGCTAAAAGGAACGTAAGTTTTTGTGAACATAGAAATATAGGGAGGTACGCCATCATTTTGAGGCCCGAGGCTGCGATTATGGCCGGAACCAAAGGCCCATAAGTTGGTATAGTCATCCATACATTATTATGTTGTAAACTATGGGCACTCTGTGAGTAGTACTACTGCAGGGCACATAGAAAGGGACTTACGAACCATATCATTAGCTGCAGAGGCCCATGGAAACTTCGGCCGAGCTACTCAGTCTAGAAGCCGAGCTATGTAGTATTTTCAGAGAAACTATGCATCATTAACGTCTTCCCCTAATGTCTTTACAACTCAAAATCCTCTATATGTATATGGGCCCATCAAATGTTGGGTGGGTTTTGTGACTTTTGTCCCTCTAGTGCTTGAGTTAATCTACGACCATGTATATGTACTTGACACCCAATCTACCCAGCTAACACGCAGACATGAAGGATCCCAAAATGTGATCATCTTACAAGCAATGCAATTTCGTGTCTTACGGGATTTGCATTTACACCCACCAAACAAAAAAAAATGCTTTGTCTTGTTATCAAAAGGAAAAAAACATGGAATTTCCCCTATGAATTGTTCACCTTATGCTTTTGTAGTATTAATCTTTTGTCAATTGCGTACAAGAGGTGGTGTTTAAACGACCCTGATAATTGCATGATTTGGTTCTATGTCTGTAGTACAAGTAACAGAGTAAATTTAAATCAGGTGGTTTGATTAACTACCAAATCTTTAAAAAATGTGGGAGAGAGGTCAATAATGAGACTATTATTGCATGTTTTATTAAAAACAAATTGACATAAAGAAAACTTAAAAAATATGAGTCATAACTCTACAATTGTCACTAATAATTTACAAAAATTTCAAAAAATAGAAAATTATTCGTAATATTTAGAGGATTCAGAACAGTTCAATAATTATTAAAGTACGTGAGATAGGTTCAAGGTCTGTTCGTTTGACGAAAGTGGTGGATCAATTTAAGATATCTTTAAAAAAAAGTCAAAAAAATTTGGTACTAAATATCTCTGTTCAGGAGAATAGTAAAACAAAAGAATTAATTAGCATTCACATGCTTCAATATTGGTGATGGACAACAACATTCAATGGGTGACTAGCTACCTAAGTTCCCTATGGAATTCCATCTCCTCTAGTATGGTCCATTTTGTTAGACATAATTAAGATTTTCTTGCACATGGTGGTGGCAAATAATTGGGTTTGAAGTTGGTTCTATATAACAAATTAAGGAGGGTCATGAATCATAATCATACTAATATCTGTTATGTTTGGATCAATAATTTAGTGATGGAAAAGAGAATGAAAAGGAAAAGGTGAAGAGAAATAGAGCAAAATGAAAAAGATTTTTTTTGTTCTCTTTTTCTTCATATTTTCTTTTCTTTTACTTTTCTCTTGATAAATTTGGGTTTCAAACACAGCATTAAACTGTAAGATTGATTTAAAGTTGACTTCTAAATTATGTATGTGATAGATGCTGATTAATATCAAAGTTAAGGTTTTTGACAAGTTAGAACGTAGCATATGTATTTGTTGCCATCCATGCTCTAAGCAAAAATGGTAGTCTTGTTTGGTTTCATTTTTCAAATTTTAATTTCGTTTTTCATGGTTTTGAAAATAAAATTGATAAGAATTTTAAAAATACTATTGTTATCATTTTCACATGAAAATGGTTATCTTAAATTCATGAATTTTTTCCTGAAAATGGAATGCTTTTTGGGGGAAAATTTTTTCAAAACATTTTTAGGAATGGTTTACCAAACGAGTGTTCTATATGAATTTTTGTTTTATCTATTTTTTAGAACATAAAACAATTTCAAAAATGAAACCAATCTCACCGTAATCCAAGAAAACACACTGCAATGCCAAACGGGTGTTCTATTTTTGTTGGGTTGTTGCAAACATATTTTAAACTATTTCGAGGAGTGCAAAGCACTTACAAACTAAACCAACTGTTTTACCAAACGAGATATTAAATTTGAACTATAGCAGTCTTAAATTATTAAAAATTCATAATAGTCACTTATAACCCAATTTATGGGGAAAAAAAATTCCAATAGTCAGATAGTACTGAGTATTTAGTGACAATTTCTATCAAATAATGACATGTAGTGTGTGAATAAATCTGCAACCAGAGTTAGTAGAGTAGTGGAGAAATTTTGAATGAAAAATGGCATATAGCAAAATCCGATAGGATATTTTTTTAAAAGTATTTTCACTACTCCACTAACTCAGGTTGCACCACTAACTCATGTTGCTGATATATTCAAACACCACGTGTTATTATCTGATAGAAATTACCACTGAGTATTCAATACTACTTGATTACTAGACTATTTTCCTATTCATGCCACTTGCAACAATTTTACATACATCCTTACATTTTGCAAAAAGAAAATTTATATTTTTACAAATTTTTTGCATAGAAAATTCTACCAGGAATGTGGTAGAGGTATTAATAAATTATGAGTCAAAATAGTGAATGTTTTAATTTAAAATAAAAGAATCACAAATAATCATATCATTCAGTATGAAATTTATGTAGGTATTGCTACAGATTTGTAGAAGTAGAAAATTTATATAAATTTTTTTACAAAATGATGTGGTTAAATGATAGTATTTCATTTGAAAACAAAATACTATTATGATGACCCTCAATTATAAAAATTCAAAACACATCATAATGACTATTGATTATACAAATTCAAACTCGACATTATTTTTGTAGAATTTATTTTCCTATAAAAAAAAATTTAAGATTTCGAAATTTAAAATTTTCAATCAATTCAAAAGTGACGTGACAATCTCCTCCCTCATCTAATTTCATCGACCCTCAAATCCTTTTCTAAATCTAGATTTCCCAAGATTCTCGGCTTAGTCCTAAAATCAGGCAATAATAAACTTCAATCAAATATTATCGAATATATCAATGGGGTACTTATCTCTATCTCTCAAATAAGATTTCGTAAATCAGAGTCTACTTCTGCTGGGTGGGGGTCTGAGTAGATCGGACGGTTGGAAATCCTTTAATCAGCTTACTTCCTGTGGGACCTGTAAACTGGTGGGTGTGAAAGTCAATAGGAACGCGCTAAGTTGACAGCTACAAGACAACAAAAGCAAGGCAGTTTTTTGCACGCTGACGCGTGTCGGCAGACTGGATATACATGTGGCCGCTGTAACTGTGACTGTGACAGTGACCGTGACCGTGACCGTTGGGTTGTCGGGTGCGGGTGATAATGGCAATTGCCCACTCAACACACTTTTCCGAATCTCTGTCGCTCCCCTAAGTGTTTGGGCTTTTGTGTTTGTATTGGATTTACATTTTTTTAGAATTCGAACTGAACTGATTTTTTAATGGGTTAATTACATCAGCACTTTTTAATTTATCATTGTTTTTTACTTTGTTCCTCTTATTTTCAAAATATTACAAGATAATCCTCTCAAGTATCAAAGATCTTGTTCAAATTAATGTCATTAATAGAATGAACAAAATAACAGTATTAATCTTAAACTATAAGACATAAAATATAAATATTTTGGGGTGTGGTCAACGAAATATAAAATGACCAAGTATTGAATATTATGTTTAGAGCTTGTTTGTTGATTGCTGCTGTGGGTCAAACAAATCAGGCCTAGTTCGCCTGGCCAGGTCCAATAAGAATTAAGTGAACGAAGTTGGGTTACGGGTCAGCACAAGTAGTCAAAAGTACAGCCAGGCCCGCACTGTCGACCTCGTGCCGACCTCAAGTGCAAGCCTAACTCGGCAAGCCTAATTCGCAAGTATAATCAGAGCATTTAATACTCTGACCACAACATTTAATATGGAGATGACCCGCATTTAATGCAGCAGCGGCAAGCCACGAGACGTCTACCCTCACGTCTGATCAGCCTACTTTGGCACGACGGTAAAGTTGGACCCATGTCCGATCAGTCAGAGACGAATGATGTGATCTACAAAGTAAGTTATTATGGTCTTAAGGTAGACACGAGGATTAATACTCTATCGATTACACAATAAATATCGAAACCCCAAGGAGTAAGGTATGGACAATTGATTTTCAAGCATACATTATCTTTATTCATTCGATTATCGATTAAGATGACTAACTTAATTGTTGGAATGCGATCGGCCTAAAGAGGATCGACCCATTCTAATTTCTTTGTCTCTCTATCCCTTTTGCAGGAAGTTGGTGCTCATCGATATTGGTTCGAGTGATAGGTTAGGCCTTCCCAGAAATCCCACTTACAATTGGCGCTGTCTATGGGAAGGTCAAGATAACCATGAGTTCCAATGTGCAAATGAGAAGAGGAGGAAACCACAATGAGCAAGGAAATGAGACTTCCTCTAAAAAAGACCACACTGATTCAGCATACTGCCGATCTACCCTAGTAGATTGTCACTGAGGTCGGACGATGAGGTCAAAAATTCAGACCTCTGCTGGGAGCTACAGGAAGCACAAGACGAATTGCGGAGAGACCCAGACTACATCAGGGAGTCGAACCTCCACAAAAGCCGCCACCGAGACCGTGCCCCTTCGCCCTTCAGTGGGCTCGTCCCAAGCAATCATACGTTCCGTTCTGCCGAAAAGGAACTTCGGCGACGCGACAAAAAGATTGCCTATCTCACTTCTCAAGTTCGGGCCATGAGGGATGCAATCTCTAGAAGAGATAGGTGCGACAGAAGGGGATCCCGAGACCATGAATGGATTGCAAGGAGTCGGGACACCAGAAGCAGAGACACACCCCTGGCACGAGTTAGAGGAAGTTACATCTCTAGTATCGAACACTGTGCCGAAGGACGAGCAGATCGGCAACGCAGAAGGTGCCAGACGCCGCAGGATAAGGTTCAGGTAGAAGTTGGACAATAGCAGAAAGACTAGGAAAAGTGGTTCAATGAAAAGCTAAAGGATAAAAAGCAACTTCCCAAAGACTGCACTACCCAAGACATTATTAAAAGGGCCCTGGACCATATTGCATCCACACCGTTTACAGAGGAGATTTAGTCCCGCCAACTTCCACGAAAGTTCACACCACCAAAGTTCATTTCATATGATGGAAAGGTTGACCCAGTCAGTCATGTTTGGCATTACAAGCAAATAATGACGCTATGGAGTGGAGACCAATCCTTGATGTGCTGAATTTTCCCCTCTAGCTTGGGGGACATAGCCCTACGTTGGTTCGATAGGTTGCCATCCAGGTTAGTGTCAAACTAGAGGTAACTTGCCGAGCTCTTTATTGCACCCTTCATAGCCAACAGTACATAGCCCAAGGAAGTCGATTTCCTACTTACCTTGCAGAAGAACGAGGGAGAAGGATTACGGGCATACCCAAGGCGCTACTGGGAAGCCTACAATGAGATCGACGATTGCAGCGAGTAGCTAGCTGTGATTCAATTCAAGATCAGCTTGCCCAGGGAGCACCATTTACGACAATCCCTAATGAAAAAACCGGCCCTCACTGTGCATGAGTTGATGTCCAAAATCGAGCAATACGTCCGATTGGATAAAGATGTGCCTTAGCCAATTTTGGAGAAGGTTGGCATCTTCACTAAAAGGAAAAATAGAAAAGATGCCAAGAAGCCTCGGTAGGAAGGCAGCAACAACCGGGGCAAGAAGGTGAATCTTGGAGTCTACACAGTCTTCAAAGATCCCATTTACAAAATCTTGCCCTAGATTCGCGACAAGCCCTTTTTCAAATAGCCCTCGAAGCTGAGAGGAGACCCTGCATCCCAAAACTAGAAAAAGTTATGTTCTTATCATCGAGAGAAGGGGCATCAGACAGAGCAGTGCTGGCATCTCAAAAGCCACTTGGAAGACTTAGCCAAAACTGGTCATCTTGATCAGTATATTAATCAGGAAAAGACAAAACGTGAGGCCGAGCAACCAAGGCAAGAAGTTGTCCCGTAAAAGGAGAATAAAGAAAGAACTGTCCGAGTAATCAATGTGTTGCATGGTTCGGCTGAGTTAAAAGCCGTTGACCCGCATTATTACCGGGCTGAGATACATAAAGCTGCACATTTAAGGGAGTTAATACAGATAGAACCTCCATCCAAAAAGGTTAAGGTCGGCAGTAACGCTGTGGCCATAACCTTCACTGATGAAGACCTCATGGGGGTGTAGACCCCCACAATGATGCCTTGGTTGTAACATTGAAAATGGCAGGTTGTGACATGAAAAGATGGCTCATCGACTAAGGAAGCCCCTCTGAGGTCATGTACTATAGCCTCTTTAAAAAGTTGGAGCTAAAAGATTCCGATCTCCAGCCATCTCTCAATCCATTGGTTGGGTTCAGTTCGGACTCAACTTGGCCTCTGGGGAAGGTGATAATTCCTGTGATTGTTGGGGGAATAACGTTGCAGACAGAGTTTCTGGTAGTTAATGTGTCTTCCCCCTATAACCCAATCATGGGAGGGACATGGTTGTATCTCATGAAGGCCATTCCATTGTCCTACTATCAGCTGATCAGATTCTTTATCCTCGATGGAGTGAAAGAAATAAGAGGAGACCAAGTGGCTGCCAAATAGTGCTTTCTGACGGCATGCACCACAAAGGTGAAAGTCGATAAGGTGCAAATGATGGAACTTCACGAGGATTCGCCTACTATTGACGACATAGGGTAGACTCCGGAGAGTAAAGCCATTGAAGAATTGAAGAAAATCCACATTGATCGGTTGGGTGAGAAGGTTTTTATCATCGACACATCCTTATCCAGAGCTGAAGAGAACTTTCTAATTGAGCTGCTAACAAGTTACTTTGAGGTGTTCGCCTAAACTCCTTACGACATGCCATGGATCAACGTCGAGGTTGCCTGCCACCAATTGAATGTCGACCCACAATGTTAATCTGTGATCTAAAAGGGGTGGAGGGCAACAACACAGTATGTGGACGCTGTTATCGAATAAACCAAAAAACTCCTAAATGCTGGGGTAATTCGGGAAGTCCACTACCTAAGTTGGGTTTCAAACATTGTGGTGGTAAAGATGAAGGACGACAAGTGTAGGGTTTGTGTCGACTTCACCAACCTAAATAAGGCATGCTCCAAGGATCCTTTCCCCCTTCCCAAGATCGACCAACTTGTAGATGTAACAGCTGGTTTCGAGAGGATGAGCTTCTTGGATGCCTACCGATGGTATTACCAGATTCCTCCCCATCTAGACGATTAGGAAAAGACGGCATTTATCACTCCAAGGGGTATCTTCTGCTAAAAAGTGATACCTTTCGATCTAAAGAACACTGGGGCCACTTACCAGTGACTGGTCACCAAAATGTTCAAAAACCAGATCAGCAACACTGTGGAGGTCTACATTAACGATATGGTGGTTAATAGTAAAGTCAACAACTCCCACTTGGAAGACCTAAAAGGAGTATTCAACATATTGAAACAATACAAAATGAGGCTGAACGCCTCTAAATACGTGTTCAGAGTCAGTTTAGGGAAATTCCTAGGGTTCTTGGTTCCACACTGGGGAATTGAAGTAGATCCACGATAGATTAGTACGATCTAGAGCATCCAGGCCTCGAAGAACGCCAAAGAAGTACAGAAGTTAACTGGCATGGTAGCGGCACTCAGCAGGTTCATTAACCGATCTTTGGATAAGTGTTGACCATTCTTCCAGCTTATCAAGAAACGGAAGAAATTTAGTTGGACCCTCGAATGTGATCAAGTCCTTGCAAATTTGAAGAGGTACTTGACCCAACCACCCTTGCTTTCCACTCCACTCAAGCATGAAGAGCTCTTTCTCTACTTGGCAGTGTCGGGGCACGCGGTCAGCGCTGTACTACTCCGGCAACAAGATCGGCAACAAAAGTCGGTCTATTATGTCAGTAAAACATTCTTGGGGGCAGAAAGTAGGTACTTATCACTGGAGAAATTAGCACTTGCTTTGGTAGTGGCATGTTGTAAATTGGTGCACTACTTTCGAGTCATACCATCAACGTCCTCACTGACCACCAGCTAAAACCACTCTTTAAAAGGGTCGACTTCTTCGAACGACTGGCAAAGTGGACAGTTGAGCTGGGAGAATTCGACATCCAATTCCACCAAAGATCGACAGTTAAAGGTCAATTAGTTGCTGACTTTATTTTATTTATAAATACGCAAAAGTCAAAAACAAAATCCCCAAGCGATACAAAACGGGTCTATGATTATACTCACAATAAAGCGACAACATAAATTTCTTTTGGGTATTAATTATAATTAGCTTGGAAACATATCTAATTTTTTTTGGTTACTTTCAGTGAAGCCATCACAATGGTTCCCTTTTAGTAAACTGTTCCGAAAACATTATTTTTGTTTCAAAAATCAAAACTAGAAAACGCAAGCAGGGTCTATGACTACAGTCGCAATAAAGCCATAACCTAATTTTCTTTCTGTATTGATCATATTTAGCTTGGAAACATACCTAATTTTTTTTGGTTACTTTCAATCAAGGTTTGACATTGCCTGGTTCCCTTTTAGTTGGACAATTAAGAAGTTAAGTTGGTCTTCTGAATGATGACATGGAAAAAATAACTGATCTGATGTTTGTCTTCTTCACCTAACAAACTTCAATTCTTACTTATTACCTCTTGTAGCTAAATGCTCAACATGTCAGCTAGCCTGGGAGGCCCTTGTGGATGTTTTACCTTTTTTCACAGCAAGAACTTTTTAGATTGTGTGGGGAATCCAAATTTATTAAAGAAAAAGCAAAGGATTTATTTTCTTTTTCTTTCTTTTTATTACTAAATCATTGATTTAAACAAGCTAAAAAGTTTGCACAGTGATGATGTAGTAAACTCAATAGTTTTTCTCTGACCAATGCTTAGAGCCTACAAAATAGTTAGAGGCCAACAGATAGTACTAAGTACTCTTCGATGTTTAAGTTAGCACAGTTGAGAGATTTAGAATGGAATATTGACTAGTAGAAGAATGGTGTACCTTTCTATGGAGTCGTGTCCCTCCTTTATAGTAGGCTTGTTCCGCGATCTTAACTTGATTGGATGCCCCCAATTGTAGGAATAATTTAAATTAATTCTAATTTTCTAAATCGTGACGAACTGTTTGTTGATAATGATTCGTTGAGAAGATTACAGATGAAATCTCATATCTCCAATTGTTGTTGGGCCTTCTAAACAAGACCTGTCGCGTTTTTCTAGTCTTGCATACTCGCGGTGAGAGCATCCAAGTCTGCGAGGTTCTCCCAACCAGCATAATCATATTGGTACTCATAACACAATAATTGTATTATTTGTAAGTGTTAATAATGTTGCATTTTTGCCTTGTTAAATTGAATATGCGGTTTTCAATCAATGTTCTGTACTTGTGCTTGCTAACATTTCCTCCCCTAATGAGATTCACAATTTCGAGGGAATCTGACTCAACAATTGCTTAAAACAAATATTTATCGCTAAATTATGTATAAAAGGAAGGAGCAAAGTCGACGAGGTATAATTACTAGCAATGAGACATGAGATTATACGTTGCTTCTCTAAATTTAAATTTAGGGTTATGCTCCTGCATTGCTTAAATCGAATCTAAACATAATGAATTTATGATTAAGATGTCTCCATCAAAAGAAAGACCCATGTAAATCAATCATCCTAACCCTTTCTAGATTATAGTTATAACACTCAATGAAGAATCAAAAGAAGTTGAACTTTTGGCTTTCTAGTTGACACCTCAAAAGAAGTTTTTTTGTTGAATCAAAAGAAATTGTACTTCACATCGTGATGCACATAACACTAATTTTCAAATTAGCTTCTACTTCATGTCCAGTGTCTCTTAAAGAATTTGCCAATATGCATGTCATTAATTCCCTACAAACTCCCCAAGATTTCTACCCTCAAAATTTTCCACCTAATAGTGAAAGACTTAAGTAAATGTCATTAGGGTTTGAATGGTAGTAGCTCTTCTTATTTTCTCTTTTTTTTTTTTAAGGAACTCAAATTATTTGTAGAGACAAATTTCCAGTGGTACAATAGTATCACCTATTGTCACTGAGATTTAACATTTATAATAGGTGACTCGCCAAAAATGCAGAAGCAAAAAATCCTAATGAAAGTAATTCTTAAAATAACCGGAGTTTTTTCCCCATTTATAGTGAACTTATTTTTTTGAATACCTCAAAAAAGATGGTGAGATTTTTTTCCCAATTTTAAAATATCCCTAAAGCCATTTCCAAATGCTTTTTTTTATTTTTTTAAATGTTATAAACATATCCATTTTCCTATGGTCAGGATAAATGTTGCTAAAAGCAACATAAGTTTTTGTGAACAAAGAAGTATAGGGAGGTACGCCATCATTTTGAGGCCCCAGGCTGCGATTATGGCCGGGACTAAAGGCCCATAAGTTGGTATAGTCATCCGAACATTATTATGTTGTAAACTACGGGCACTCTGTGAGTAGTACTACTGCAGCGCACATAGAAAGGGACTTACGAACCACATCATTAGCTGCAGAGGCCCATGGAAACTTCGGCCGAGCTACTAGTCTAGAAGCTGAGCTATGTAGTATTTTCAGAGAAAGTATGCATCGTTAACGTCTTCCCCTAATGTCTTTACAACTCAAAATCCTCTATATGTATATGGGCCCATCAAATGTTGGGTGGGTTTTGTGACTTTTCTCCCTCTAGTGCTTGAGTTAATCTACGACTATGTACATGTACTTGACACCCAATATACCCAGCTAACACGCAGACATGAAGGGTTCCAAAATGTGATCTTACAAGCAATGCAATTTCGTGTCTTACAGGATTTGCATTTACACCCACCAAACCAAAAAAAAAAAGCTTTGTTTTGTTATCAAAAGGAAAAAAACATGGAATTTCCTCTATGAATTGTTCATCTTATGCTTTTGTCGTATTTATCTTTTGTCAATTGCGTATAAGAGGTGGTATTTAAACGACCCTGATAACTGCATGATTTGGTTCTAGATTTGTAGTACAAGTAACAGAGTAAATTTAAATCAGGTGGTTTGATTAACTACCAAATCATTAAAAATGTGGGAGAAAGGTCGATAATGAGACTACTATTGCATGTTTTATTAAAAACAAATTGACATAAAGAAAACTTAAAAAATATGAGTCATAACTCTACAATTGTCACTAATAATTTAGCAAAATTTTGAAAAATAAAAAATTATTCGTAATATTTAGGGGATTCAAAACAATTCAATAATTATTAAAGTACGTGAGATAGGTTCAAGGTCTATTCATTTGATGAAAATAGTGGATCAATTTAAGATATCTTTAAAAAAAAGTCAAAAAACTTTGGTACTATGATGTAAATATCTCTGTTCAGGAGAATAATAAAATCAAAGAATTAATTAGCATTCACATGCTTCAATATTGGTGATGGACAACAACATTCAATGGGTGACTAGCTACCTAAGTTCCCTATGGAATTCCATCTCCTCTAGTATGGTCCATTTTGTTAGACATAATTAAGATTTTCTTGCACATGGTGGTGGCAAATAATTGGGTTTGAAGTTGGTTCTATATAACAAATTAAGGAGGGTCATGAATCATAATCATACTAATATCTGCTATGTTTGGATCAATAATCTAATGATGGAAATGAGAATGAAAAGGAAAAAGTGTAGAGAAATAGAGCAAAATGAAAAAGATTTTTTTGTTCTCTTTATCTTTATATTTTCTTTTTTTGTTTTACTTTTCTCTTAATAAATTTGGATTTCAAACACAGCATTAAATTGTAAGATTAATTTAAAGTTGACTTCTAAATTATGTAAGTGGCAGATGCTGATTAATATCAAAGTTAAGGTTTTTGACGAGTTAGAATGTAGCATATGTATTTGTTGCCATCCACGCTCTAAGCAAAAATGGTAGTCTTGTTTGGTTTCATTTTTAAAATTTTAATTTCGTTTTTCATGGTTTTGAAAATAAAATTAATAAGAATTTTAAAAATACTATTGTTATCATTTTCACATGAAAATGGTTTTCATAAATTGATGAATTTTTTCCTGAAAATGGAATGCTTTTTGGGGGAAAATTTTTTCAAAACATTTTTAGGAATGGTTTACCAAACGAGTGCTCTATATGAATTTTTGTTTTATCTATTTTTTAGAACATAAAACGATTTCAAAAATGAAACCAATCTCACCGTAATCCAAGAAAACACACTGCAATGCCAAACGGGTGTTCTATTTTTGTTGGGTTGGTGCAAACATATTTTAAACTATTTCGAGGAGTGCAAAGCACTTACAAACTAAACCAACTGTTTTACCAAACGAGATATTAAATTTGAACTACAGCAGTCTTAAATTATTATAAATTCATAATAGTCACTTATGACCCAATTTATGGGGAAAAAAAAAGTTTAGTAGTCAGGTAGTATTGAATATTTGATGGTAATTTTTATCAAATAATGACATGTAGTGTGTGAATAAATCTGCAACCAGAGTTAATGGAGTAGTGGAGAAACTTTGAAGGAAAAATGACACATAACAAAATCTGATAAAATATTTTTTAAAAAGTATTTTCACTACTCCACTAACTCAGGTTGCACCACTAACTCATGTTGCTGATATATTTAAACACCACATGTTACTATCTAATAGAAATTACCACTGAGTATTTAGCACTACTTGATTACTGGATTATTTTTCTATTCATGCCACTGACAACAATTGTACATACATCCTTACATTTACAAAAAGAAAATTTATATTTTTACAAATTTTTTGTATAGAAAATTCTACAAAGAATGTGGTAGAGGTATTAATAAAATTATTAGTCAAAATAGTGAATGTTTTAACTTAAATAAAAGAATCATAAATAATCACATTATTCAGTATGAAATTTATGTAGGTATTGCTACAGATTTGTAGAAGTAGAAAATTTATATAAATTTTTTTACAAAATGATATGGTTAGATAATAACATTTCATTTTAAAACAAAATACTATCATGATGGCCCTCAATTATAAAAATTAAAAACACATCATAATGACTATCGATTATACAAATTCAAACTCGACATTATTTTTGTAGAATTTATTTTCCTATAAAAAAATATTTAAGATTTCGAAATTTAAAATTTTTAATCAATTCAAAAGTGACGTGACAATCTTCTCTCTCATCTAATTTCATTGACCCTCAAATTCTTTTCTAAATCTAGATTTCCCTAGATTCTCGGCTTAGTCCTAAAATCAGGCAATAATAAACTTCAATAAAATATTATCGAATATATCAATGGGGTACTTATCTCTATCTCTCAAATAAGATTTCGTAAATCAGAGTCTACTTCTGCCGGGTGGGGGTCTGAGTAGATCGGACGGTTGGAAATCATTTAATCAGCGTACTTCCTGTGGGACCCGTAAACTGGTGGGTGTGAAAGTCCAATAGGAACACGCTAAGTTGACAGCTACAAGACAACAAAAGCAAGGCAGTTTTTTGCACGCTGACACGTGTCGGCAGATTGGATATACATGTGGCCGCTGTAACTGTGACTGTGACAGTGACTGTGACCGTGACCGTGACCGTTGGGTTGTCGGGTGCGGGTGATAATGGCAATTGCCCACTCAACACACTTTTCCGAATCTCTGTCGCTACCTAAGTGTTTGGGCTTATGTGTTTGTTTTGGGTTTACATTTTTTTAGAATTCGAATTGAACTGATTTCTTAATGGGTTAATTACATCAACACCCTCTAATTTATCACTGTTTTTTACTTTGTTCTTTTTATTTTCAAAACATTACAAGATAATTTCCTCAAGTATCAAAGATCTTGTTCAAATTAATGTCATTAACAGAATGAACAAAATAACAGTATTAATCTTAAACTATAAGACAAAATATAGATATTTTGGAGTGTGATCAACGAAATATAAAATGACCAAGTATTAAATAATGTGGTTTGAGCTTGTTTGTTGATTGCTGCTGTGGGTCAAATAAATCAGGCTTAGTTTGCCTGGCCGGGTCCAATAAGAATTAAGTGAAGGAAGTTGGGCTACGGGTCAGCGCAAGTAGTCAAAAGTACGGCCAGGCCCGCACTGTCGACCTTGTGCCGACCTCAGGTGCAAGTCTAACTCGGCGAGCCTAATTCGCAAGTATAATCAGAGCATTTAATGCTCTGACCACAACATTTAATATGGAGATGACCCGCATTTAATGCGGTAGCGGCAAGCCACGAGACGTCTATCCTCACGTCTGATCAGCCTACTTTGGCATGACGGTAAAGCTGGACCCATGTCCGATCTGTCGGAGACGAATGATATGGTCTACAAGTTATGATGGCCTTAAGGTAGACACGAGAATTAATACTCTATCGATTACACTATAAATACCAAAACCCCAAGGAGTAAGGTATGGACAATTGGTTTTCAAGCATACACTGCTTTATTCATTCGATTATCGATTAAGATGACTAACTTAATTGTCGGAGTGCGATCGGCCTAAAGAGGGTCGACCCATTCTAACTTCTTTGTCCCTCTGTCCCTTTTGCAGCAAGTTGGTGCTCATCGATATTGGTTCGAGTGATAGGCTAGGCCTTCCCAGAAATCCCACTTACAATTGGCGCCGTCTATGGGAATGTCAAGATAACCATGAGTTCCAACGCGCAAATGAGAAGAGGAGGAAACCACAATGAGTAAGGAAATGAGACTTCCTCTAACAAAGACCATACTGATTCGGCATACTGCCGATCTACCCTAGTAGATCGCCGCTGAGGTCGGACGATGAGGTCAAAAATTCAAACCTCTGCTGGGAGCTACAGGAAGCACAAGACGGATTGTGGAGAAACCCAAACAACATCAGGGAGCCGAACCTCTGCAAAAGCCGCCACCGGGACCTTGCCCCTTCGCCCTTCAGTGGGCATGTCCCAAGCGATCATATGCTCCGTTTTGCCGAAAAGGAACTTCAGCGACGCGACAAAAAGATTGCCTATCTCACTTCTCAAGTTCGGGCCATGAGGAAGGCAATCTTTGGAAGAGATAGGTGCGACAGAAGGGGATCCCGGGACCATGAAAGGATCGCAAGGAGTCGGGACACCAGAAGCAGAGACGCACCCGTGGCACGAGTTAGAGGAAGTTACATCTCTAGTACCGAACACTATGCCGAAGGACGAGCAGTTCGGCGACGTAGAAGGAGCCAGACGTCGCAGGACAAGGTTCAGGCAGAAGTTAGACAACAACAGAAAGACTAGGAAAAGTGGTTCAATGAAAAGCTAAAGGATAAAAAGCAACTTCCCAAAGACTGCACTACCCAGGACATTATTAAAAGGGCCCTGGACCATATTGCATTCACACCGTTTACGAAGGAGATTGAGTCCCGCCAACCTCCACGAAAGTTCACACCGCCAAAGT
Source organism: Euryodendron excelsum (assembly GCA_033060915.1). NCBI lineage: Eukaryota > Viridiplantae > Streptophyta > Magnoliopsida > Ericales > Pentaphylacaceae > Euryodendron > Euryodendron excelsum. The sequence goes on along the minus strand of CM065392.1, from coordinate 33,917,673 downwards.
TCATTCCATATGATGGAAAGGTTGACCCAGTCAGTCATGTTCGGCATTACAAGCAAATAATGACGCTATGGAGTGGAGACTAATCCTTGATGTGCTGAATTTTCCCCTCTAGCTTGGGGGACATAGCCCTACGTTGGTTCGATAGGTTGCCATCCAGGTCGGTGTCAAACTAGAGGCAACTTGTCGAGCTCTTTATTGCACGCTTCATAGCCAACTGTACACAACCCAAGGAAGTCAATTTCCTACTTACCTTGCGGAAGAACGAGGGAAAAGGATTACGGGCATACATAAGGCGCTACTGGGAAGCCTACAACGAGATCGACGAGTGCAGCGAGTAGTTAGCTGTGACTCAATTCAAGATCAGCTTGCCCAGGGAGCACCGTTTGCGACAATGCCTAATGAAAAAACAGGCCCTCACCGTGCATGAGTTGATGTCCAGAATCGAGCAATACGTTCGATTAGATAAAGATGTGCCTTCGCCAATTTTGGAGAAGGTTGGCATCGTCACTAAAAGGACAAATAGAAGAGATGCCAAGAAGCCTCAGTAGGAAGACAGCAACAACCAGGGCAAGAAGGTGAATGTTGGAGTCTACACAGTCTTCAAAGATCCCATTTACAAAATCTTGCCCTAGATTCGCGACAAGCCCTTTTTCAAATAGCCCCCGAAGCTGGGAGGAGAACTTGCATCCCAAGACTAGAAAAAGTTATGTTCTTATCATCGAGAGAAGGGGCATCAGACAGAGCAGTGCTGGTATTTCAAAAGCCACTTGGAAGACTTAGCCAAAATTGGTCATCTCAATCAGTATATTAATCGGGAAAAGACAAAACGTGAGGCCGAGCAACCAAGGCAAGAAGTTGTCCCGCAGAAGGAGAATAAAGCAAGAACTGTCCGAGTAATCAATGAGTTGCATGGTTCGGCTGAGTTAAAAGCTGTTGACCCCCATTATTACCGGGCTGAGATACATAAAGCTGCACATTTAAGGGAGTTAATACAGATAGAACCTCCATCCAAAAAGGTTAAGGTCGGCAGTAACGCTGTGGCCATAACCTTCACTGATGAAGACCTTGTGGGGGTGTAGACCCCACAATGATGCCTTGGTCGAAAATGGCAGGTTATGACGTGAAAAGATGACTCATCGACTAAGGAAGCCCCTCTGAGGTTATGTACTATAGCCTCTTTAAAAAGTTGGAGCTAAAAGATTCCGATCTCCAGCCATCTCTCAATCCATTGGTTGGGTTCAGTTCGGACTCAGCTTGGCCTCTAGGGAAGGTGACAATTCCTATGACTGCCGGGGGAATAACGTTGCAGACAGAGTTCCTGATAGTTAATGTGCCTTCCCCCTATAACCCAATCATGGGAGGGACATGGTTATACCTCATGAAGGCCATTCTATTGTCCTACCATCAGCTGATCAGATTCTCTATCCTCGATGGACTGAAAGAAATAAGAGGAGACCAAGTGGTTGCCAAACAGTGCTTTCTGACGGCATGCACCACAAAGGTGAAAGTCGACAAGGTGCAAATGATGGAACTTCACGAGGATACGCCTACTATTGACGACATGGGGCAGACTCCGAAGAGTAAAGCCATTGAAGAATTGAAGAAAATCCACATTGATCGGTTGGGTGAGAAGGTTTTTATCATCGGCACATCCTTATCCAGAGCTGAAGAGAACTTTCTAATTAAGCTGCTGACAAGTTACTTTGAGGTGTTCGCCTAAACTCCTTACGACTTGCCATGGATCAACGTCGAGGTTGCCTACCACCAATTGAATGTCGACCTACAGTGTCGATCTATGATCTAAAAGGGGTGGAGGGCAGCAACACAGCATGTGGACGCTGTTATCAAAGAAACCAAAAAACTCCTAGATGCTGGGGTAATTCGGGAAGTCCACTACCTAAGCTGGGTTTCAAACATTGTGGTGGTAAAGATGAAGGACGACAAGTGTAGGGTTTGTGTCGACTTCACCAACCTAAATAAGACATGCTCCAAGGATCCTTTCCCCCTTCCCAAGATCGACCAACTCGTAGATATAACAGCCGGTTTCGAGAGGATGAGCTTCTTGGATGCCTACCGATGCTATCACCAGATTCCTCCCCATCTAGATGATTAGGAAAAGATGGCCTTTATCACTCCAAGGGGTATCTTCTGTTGCAAAGTGATACCCTTCGATCTAAAGAACACTGGGGCCACTTACCAGTGACTAGTCACCAAAATGTTCAAAAACCAGATCAACAACACTGTGGAGGTCTACATTAACGATATGGTGGTTAATAGTAAAGTTAACAACTCCCACTTGGAAGACATAAAAGGAGTATTCAGCATATTGAAACAGTACAAAATGAGCTGAATGCCTCTAAATGCGTGTTCGGAGTCAGTTCAGGGCTGAATGCCTCTAAATTCCTAGGGTTCTTGGTTCCACACTGGGGAATTGAAGTAGATCCACGATAGTTTAGTACGATCTAGAGCATCCAGGCCTCGAAGAACGCTAAAGAAGTACAGAAGTTAACTGGCATGGTAGCGGCACTCAACAGGTTCATCAGCCGATCTTCAGATAAGTGTTGACCATTTTTCCAGCTTATCAAGAAACGGGAGAAATTTAGTTGGACCCTCGAATGTGATCAAGCCCTTGCAAATTTGAAGAGGCACTTGACCCAACCACCCTTGCTTTCCACTCCACTCAAGCATGAAGAGCTATTTCTCTACCTGACAGTGTCGGGGCACGCGGTCAGCGTTGTACTACTCCAGCAACAAGATCGGTAACAAAAGCCGGTCTATTATGTCAGTAAAATATTCTTGGGGGCAGAGCGTAGGTACTTACCACTGGTGAAATTAGAACTTGCTCTGGTAGTGGCATGTTGTAAATTGGTGCACTACTTCCGAGTCATACCATCAACGTCCTCACTGACCACCAGGTAAAACCACTCTTTAGAAAGGTCGACTTCTCCGAACGACTAGCAAAGTGGACCGTTGAGCTAAGAGAATTCGACATCAAATTTCACCGAAGATCGGTAGTTAAAGGTCAATTAGTTGCTGACTTTATTTTATTTATAAATACGCAAAAGTCAAAAACAAAATCCCCAAGCGATACAAAACGGGTCTATGATTATACTCACAATAAAGCGACAACATAAATTTCTTTCGGTATTAATTATAATTAGCTTGGAAACATATCTAATTTTTTTTGGTTACTTTCAGTGAAGCCATCACAATGGTTCCCTTTTAGTAAACTGGTCCCGAAAACATTATTTTTGTTTCAAAAATCGAAACTAGAAAACGCAAGCAGGGTCTATGACTACAGTCGCAATAAAGCCATAACCTAATTTTCTTTCTGTATTGATCATATTTAGCTTGGAAACATACCTAATTTTTTTGGTTACTTTCAATCAAGGTTTGACATTGCCTGGTTCCCTTTTAGTTGGACAATTAAGAAGTTAAGTTGGTCTTCTGAATGATGACATGGAAAAAATAACTGATCTGATGTTTGTCTTCTTCACCTAACAAACTTCAATTCTTACTTATTACCTCTTGTAGCTAAATGCCCAATATGTCAGCTAGCCTGGGAGGCCCTTGTGGATGTTTTACCTTTTTTCACAGCAAGAACTTATTAGATTGTGTATGGGATCCAAATTTATTAAAGAAAAAGCAAAAGATTTATTTTCTTTTTCTTTCTTTTTATTACTAAATCATTGATTTAAACAGGCTAAAAAGTTTGCATAGTGATGATGCAGTAAACTCAATAATTTTTCTCCGACCAATGCTTAGAGCCTACAAAATAGTTAGAGGCCAACAGATAGTACTAAGTACTCTTCGATGTTTAAGTTAGCACAATTGAGAGATTTAGAATGGAATATTGACTAGTAGAAGAATGGTGTACCTTTCTATGGAGTCGTGTCCCTCCTTTATAGCAAGCTTGTTCCGCGATCTTAACTTGATTGGATGCCCCCAATTGTAGGAATAATTTAAATTAATTCTGATTTTCTAAATCGTGACAAACTATTTGTTGATAATGATTCGTTGAGACGATTATGGATGAAATCTCATATCTCCAATTGTTGTTGGGCCTTATAGACTAGACCTGTCGCATTTTTCTAGTCTGGCATACTTGTGGTGAGAGCATCCAGGTCTGCGAGGTTCTCCCAACCAACATAATTATATTGGCACTCATAATACAATAATTGTATTATTTGTAAGTGTTAATAATGTTGCATTTTTGCCTTGTTAAATTGAATATGTGGTCTTCAATCAATGTTCTGTACTTGTGCTTGCTAACATTTCCTCCCCTAATGAGATTCACAATTTCGAGGGAATCTGACTCAACAATTGCTTAAAACAAATATTTATCGCTAAATTATGTATAAAAGGAAGGACCAATGTCGACAAGGTATAATTACTAGCAATGAGACATGAGATTATATGTTGCTTCTCTAAATTTAAATTTAGGGTTATGCTCCAGCATTGCTTAAAATCGAATCTTAACATAATAAATTTATGATTAAGATGTCTGCATCAAAAGAAAGACCCATGTAAATCAATCATCCTAACCCTTTCTAGATTATAGTTATAACACTCAATGAAGAATCAAAAGAAGTTGAACTTTTGGCTTTCTAGTTGACACCTCAGAAGAAGCTTTTTGCTGAATCAAAAGAAATTGTATTTCACATCATGATGCACATAACACTAATTTTCAAATTAGCTTCTATTTCATGTCCAATGTCGCTAAAGAATTTGCCAAGATGCCTGTCATTAATTCCCTACAAACTCTCCAAGAATTCTACCCTCAAAATTTTCCACCTAATAGTGAAAGACTTAAGTAAATGTCATTAGGGTTTGAATAGTAGTTCTTCTTATTTTCTCTTCTGTTTTTTTAAGGAACTCAAATTATTTATAGAGACAAATTTCCAGAGTTACAATAGTATTACCTACTATCACTCAGATTAAACATTTATAATAGGCGACTCGCCAAAAACGCAGAAGTAAAAAATGTTGGAAGAATTTCATAAAATCACATCTTGTAATTCTCATTAACACAAATAAATCATAACTTAAGAATAAACCAAAGAATAATACAAGAACAATGCAATAGAATTATATTAATGAACAATAAAATATAGTGAAAGGAAATCAGAAAAGCTGGCCTGTGAGAATTGAGAGGCGTGATAACACTGTCCTAAAGCAACTGTGCCTCCCTACATGAAGGTACAATGGGACATCAGCTGCTCCAAGATTCAACCCAATTTGCTCACAGCCTATTTCCTTGGGAGTCACGTCTACCGGAAGAACAATGAACCGTCCCAGTCGCAGTTGCCCATAAAACACAATATATAAAAGTATAGAGAAGACGGTAGGATAAGCATATCTCTCTAGTATATCACCATCGTATATCATCTCTTTTCATATCTCTAACAACACCAAATAAGAGTCTTATATAGGCTTAAGAAACTAGCCGTTATGGCTATTAAACTTATCAATTAATAGCTAGTAAAAATTGTAACACCCCATTAAATTTCATGTAACAAATGATATAATAAACTTTGTAATAAAACCTTGTAACCGAATAATTAAATAATATAAATAAAGTTTTGGAATTTTAATAAAAGAATAATAATATTCTAACAATCCCCCACAAATTTCAAAACTTTAATATAAAAATAAATAAAAATAATAGGTTTGGGCAACCTTAATACTGTGCAATAGGTGTAGGTGTCTTTTGGACTTGAACCTCACTTAGTGTTAACAGTTTTCCTCTGAAGGATCATAGTGAGACTACACCTTGAACTAGATCATTTGAGCCAGAGTTCAACATGTCACACATACAGTATCGACCATTAGACATGTTTGCGGGTTGGTGTGATTATGGCCATGCACCAATCTTAATTTTCATGAGAGTTACTAGAGAACAGCCCGATTCTCATAGTCGCGGCCTCACGACGACTCTCACTTAGGTGAATCCTCCAAGGGTACATGTGACGAGAATACCCTGCAGGAGTTTGCCCGCCTTGGACTCATTCAGGGTTAATACCCTTCCTTAACGTTCACATTTCCGCAGCACAAATGCCTTAGGGATGAGCAGGAGAACATCTTAAGTGTCTCCTAATATAATAGTGCTGGGTATTAAGTCACGCAGTATAGATTGTTTTTACCAGTTGAACTTCCTTCATGGGGTCCCCAATCACAGAAGACAGGTTACTTCCCTAGGTGACTCCCTGTGGGCTTAGGCTCATCCCCCTCGGACATATAAAGGAGCTAGCCTCAAGCGCTAGTCCAAAGGCAATTAATTTTATGTAACATTTTGGCTTCTCAAGCCTGCCTCAATATATAAAGAATTTAGCCTCCCAATGCTCATCCATAGAGAATATCCATGTTGAGAGTACACTTCATAATGATTTCGATTTGCCAATAAATATACACCAGATCCAAAGTAGCCATAGACATCAGCGCCTTCATATATAGATATGCCATGAAGAATACCATCTGATAGAGCACAATAGACATATAGAAAGCTAGTGTCCAGCTTAGCCATAAAGAAAATCACTGATAGAGAATGATAATCTTCCTTATCTTCACGAGCAAGGGATAGAATATCATAAGGTGACCATTTAAATATCATAGAAGACCATAGGAATGCCATAAGAGAAAACCCAAATGCAGGCCATGTATTCTGAGCAATTCCACAACAATATATAATATAATTACTCCCATATAAGTGATTCCTTTACAATGCCATTTAGAGAGATCATAGAAGAATAATAGAGAGATAGTATGTAACCCCTGTAAAAATTTTCCAAACCAATATCTCCAACATACAATAGATTAGTATAATCTCACATAATGATAAATATTAGCTCCAAATCACCATTAAAATAAATAACAATTTTTATTATGCAGAACCCCCACATTTCAGCATATTATGTCATTCAACAAACATGCTCCCCAAAGAATAGGAATTTAAAGACTAGAAATTACTCCAAATGAAAACCTAACAGTATGTGGCATATATGGCAAGGAAATAGATTTAATATTTTATTTGTTTATTGATAAGATGAAAACCCAAATAAACAATTATGAACAATACATGTAAAATTTAATCAAATAAAAATCCCGTTATGCCATCATGTATAACATGATCACTAAACAAAAAACAAATATGTTAACCATGGTCAGAAGTTCTCCCAAGCAACCGGTATACAAACTCTACACTCATATATGCATATATCTTTGTCAAGTGCCAGACCATCCAAACTCCAAGAATAAAATAGTAATAATAAATTCTAATTAAACGTGATAATAAAAATTTTGGTAACTTACCTACCAATCAATGATATTACTAAATGGTAATAGCTCATCATATGATACACTAATATGGCCAACAGTCATAAAATAATGCACCGCAAAACTTAGACCACCATCAATACAATCATGTAATTGGTTATTCAAAGACTAATATGAAATACTCATGATATCTCAAACATCATCACATTAAAATGAAACCATGAAACCGCCAACATGCTATAAAAGATTATAATATGAAACCTTGATGAATCAATTTCTACAATTTAAGAACAAACTTAAATGGTCACAATAATTGCACTACATTTAAAGTCTCCAGCCATATAATATATAATATATATCAGCATTAATTCAAAATTTACTATAATAACTAAAGGTGTTATCTAAAGCCGCTCTATAAACTATTTATTGACACGTGCAACGGACAAGAATTAAAACCATTCTGTAATTCAATATCAAAATGAAAGATATGGTAACTCCAACGGTCACTTCAACGGCACCACATAATTATCTCTCTTTTTTTTCTTTTTTTTCTTTTTTTTTTAAAACATAAAATTTCCACTTCACTATTCAATCTACCAAGTGCTGATATCCAAGATCTAAAGTTAAAGTATTCATAAAGCATTATAACAGTATTATTATAATAGACTAACAAAAAAAATAGATATAAACATCACCCATAGTTTCAAACCTTAAATTTAGGAGACAATAACTATAAACTTGTAATATAAAATTTATAAGGTTATCTGAATAAAGAAATCATGAGCTAAATCATGCATTTACCTGACAAAACATAAGGTCATAATGAGCTTTGCTTACCACATAAATGACTATCAGGCCATGACTTTTCCACATGTGATATAGAGGAGAATATTATAAGCCATCATTTTCTTTTAATATAGTAGACCCAACTGTAGTACATACCAGCAGTTTCAATAGAAGGCACAAAAGGAGCAACCATGGCTAATAGCATAGAACGTGAGCAGTCCAAAAGCTGTAGCAAGAAGTCTACCAGCAGGCATAACAGAAGCAATGAAAGTAGCTGTGCATCTCTTGTTTTTATATTGGGAAAACCGAGATAATAGAACCCAAATGAAGATTGTAATAATGAGTTCAATTGTATATAGTCAAAGAGGAACCGATGCAATCGACAGAGGTATTGAAGTAGGAATATTCTGGATTTTCCAGTTAGACAAATCATGTACTTGTGCATGAAAGTTGTTAATAACATTTAAAACCAGGAGGATCAAAATCAACATTACATCACTGCTTACTCCATTCCAGATACAAAGTAAATATTGTAGGTCAATAGCCAAAATAATATATATATATATATATATATATGTAATTGGAAACAAATGTTACTAACAGTGAAAAGACTAGTAACGTCTATACTAATTACAATGGTTCATTGAGATCATCCATAATTGCAAAATAGAAAATTAAAACCCAATAATTATATACATTGAAGATAGTATATCTGATTCTTAACAAGCCACTATCATCCACATGTAAAAATAGCTATGACAATGAAATTCAATAATTAAAACTTAAAACAATATTGATGCTAATATGTAATAAACATGATCATAGATCCATTATCAATACATTAAAAGGAAAATATGTACCCGGCCAATAAGAGCAGTCAATAGGTTTCAAAGCACCAGTAATAACAACAATCAATAAATTTTAAACTACCAGCAATTAGATACTACCACCTAGGCATTAACATCAAACTGTTTCAAGCAAACAACTCTATTTCCAGAACCCACTAGATCCAAACTTATCATAACATAACAGATACATAAGCAACTTCTATTTTATCCGTTAAAACAATAGAGAACACATGACATCATCTAGAATTAGACAGAAACTGGTATGCCTTATGAGAGCACAATAACTTGTTCTACAAATTTGAAGCAAAACGAGATGCATCTGACAAACTATCTATAAAATACACGGTAGGCAAATTCATGAAAATTTGTACAAGCGCAAATATCCTATGTCAAATTTATAAGGAAATCAAGACAGCAATGAGAATCATGCAAATGCCTATACGTAGTGGCCCACACACCTGGAACTCCCAGATTATCAAAAAAAAAATTTAAATAACAGTTGCTTTAGATTGTTGGAAGAATTTCATAAAATCACATCTTGTAATTCTCATTAACACAAATAAATCATAACTTAATAATAAACCAAAGAATAATACAAGAACAATGCAATAGAATTATATTAATGAACAATAAAATATAGTGAAAGGAAAACAGAAAAGCTGGCCTGTGAGAATTAAGAGGCGTGATAACACTGTCCTAAAGCAACTGTGCCTCTCTACGTGAAGGTACAATCGGACATCAGCTGTTCCAAGATTCAACCCAATTTGCTCACAGCCTATTTCCTTGGGAGTCACGTCTACCGGGAGAACAATGAACCGTCCCAGTCGCAGTTGCCCATAAAACACAATATATAAAAGTATAGAGAAGACGGTAGGATAAGAATATCTCTCTAGTATATCACCGTTGTATATCATCTCTTTTCATATCTCTAACAACACCAAATAAGAGTCTTATATAGGCTTAAGAAACTAGCCGTTATGGCTATTAAACTTGTCAATTAATAGCTAGTAAATATTGTAACACCCCATTAAATTTCATGTAACAAATGATATAATAAACTTTGTAATAAAACCTTGTAACCGAATAATTAAATAATATAAATAAAGTTTTGGAATTTTAATAAAAGAATAATAATATTCTAACAAAAAAATCCTAATGAAAGTAATTCTTAAAATAGAGTTTTTTTTCCCTATTTATAGTGAACTTATTTTTTTGAATACCTCAACAAAGATAGTGAGATTTTTTTTTCCAATTTTAAAATATCCCTAAAGCCATTTCCAAATGTTTTTTTAAAATTTTTTTAAATGTTATATACATGTCCATTTTCCTATGGTCAGGATAAATGTTGCTAAAAGCAACGTAAGTTTTTGTGAACATAGAAGTATAGGGAGGGACGCCATCATTTTGAGGCCCCAGGCTGCGATTATGGGCGGGACCAAAGGCCCATAAGTTGGTATAGTCATCCAAACATTATTATGTTGTAAACTATGGGCACTCTGTTAGTACTACTGCAGGGCACATAGAAAGGGTCTTACGAACGATATCATTAGCTGCAGAGGCCCATGGAAACTTCGGCCGAGCTACTAGTCTAGAAGCTGAGCTATGTAGTACTTTCAGAGAAACTATGCATCGTTAACGTCTTCCCCTAATGTCTTTACAACTCAAAATCCTCTATATGTATATGGGCCCATCAAATGTTGGGTGGGTTTTGTGACTTTTCTCCCTCTAGTGCTTGAGTTAATCTACGACTATGTATATGTACTTGACACCCAATATACCCAGCTAACACGCTGACATGAAGGGTCCCAAAATGTGATCTTACAAGCAATGCAATTTCGTGTCTTACAGGATTTGCATTTACACCCACCAGACAAAAAAAAATGCTTTGTTTTGTCTTCAAAAGGGAAAAAACTTGAAATTTCCCCTATGAATTGTTCACCTTATGCTTTTGTCCTATTTATCTTTTGTCAATTGCGTATAAGAGGTGGTGTTTAAACGACCCTGATAAATGCATGATTTGGTTCTAAGTCTATAGTATAAGTAACAGAGTAAATTTAAATCTAAATCAGGTGGTTTAATCAACTACCAAATCTTTAAAAAAATGTGGAAGAGAGGTCGATAATGAGACTATTATTGCATGTTTTATTCAAAACAAATTGACATAAAGAAAACTTAAAAAATACGAGTCATAACTCTACAATTGTCACTAATAATTTAGCAAAACTTTGAAAAATAGAAAATTATTCATAATATTTAAGGGATTCGGAATAATTCAATAATTATTAAAGTACCCAAGATAGGTTCAAGGTCTATTTGTTTGATGAAAATAGTAGAGCAATTTAAGATATCTTTAAAAAAAAGTCAAAAAAATTTGGTACTATGATGTAAATATCTCTGTTCAGGAGAATAATAAAACAAAAGAATTAATTAGCATTCACATTTGGTGATGGACAACAACATTCAATGGGTGACTAGCTACCTAAGCTCCCTATGGAATTCCATCTCCTCTAGTATGGTCCATTTTGTTAGACATAATTAAGATTTTCTCACACATGGTGGTGGCAAATAATTGGGTTTGAAGTTGGTTCTATATAACAAATTAAGGAGGGTCATAAATCATAATCATACTAATATCTGATGTGTTTAGATCAATGATTTAGTGATGGAAAAGAAAACGAAAAGAAAAAGGTAAAGGAAAAGAGAGCAAATTGAAAAAGGTTTTTTTTTTCTCTTTTTTCTCATATTTTTCTTTTCCTTTGCTTTTCTCTTAAAAATTTTGGATTCCAAACACAGCATTAAAATGTAAAATTAATTTAAAGTTGACTTCTAAATTATGTATGTGGTAGATGCTGATTAATATCAAAGTTAATGTTTTAGACAAGTTAGGATGTAGCATATGTATTTGTTGCCATCCATGCTCTAAGCAAAAATGGTTGTCTTGTTTGGTTTCGTTTTCAAAATTTTAATTTCGTTTTTCATGGTTTTGAAAATAAAATTAATAAGAATTTTAAAAATACTATTGTTATCATTTTCACATGAAAATAGTTTTCATAAATTCATGAATTTTTTTCCTGAAAATGGAATGCTTTTTGGGGGAAAAATTTTTCAAAACAGTTTTAGGAATGGTTTACCAAACGAGTGTCTATATGAATTTTTGTTTTATGTATTTTTTAGAAACATAAAACAATTTTCAAAAATGAAACCAACCTCACCGTAATCCATGAAAACCCACTGCAATACCAAACGGGTGTTCCATTTTTGTTGGGTTGTGGTAAACATATTTTAAACTATTTCGAGGAGTGCAAAGCACTTACAAACTAAACCCACTATCATACCAAACGGGGCCTTAGTGATATTAAATTTGAACTATAGCATTCTTAAATTATTATAAATTCATAATAGTCACTTATAACCCTATTCATGGAAAAAAAAAGTCCAATAGTCAGATAGTACTGAGTACTTAGTGATAATTCTTATAAACTGATGACATGTGGTGTGTGAATAAATCAGCAATCAGAGTTAGTGGAGTAGTGAAAAAACTTTTAAAGAAAAATGGCACATAGCAAAATCTGATAGGATATTTTTTAAAAAATCTCTTCACTACTCCACTAACTCAAGTTGCACCACTAACTTAGGTTACTGATGTATTTAAATACCACATGTCACTCTTTGACATGAATTACTACTGAGTATTCAATACTACTTGATCACTGGATTATTTTTCCTATTCATGCCACTTGCAACAGTTGTACATACATCCTTACATTTACAAAAATAAAATTTATATTTTTACAAATTTTTTGTACAAAAAATTCTACCAAGAATGTGATAGAGGTATTAATAAAATTATGAATCAAAATAGTGAATGTTTTAATTTAAAATAAAAGAATCATAAATAATCACATCATTCAGTATGAAATTTATGTAGGTATTGCTATAGCTTTGTAGAAGTAGAAAATTTATATAGATTTTTTACAAAATGATGTGATTGAATGATAACCTTTTATTTTAAAACAAAATATCAACACGATAACCCTCAATTATAAAAATTCAAAACACATCATAATCTCTCAACTATAAAATTTCAAACTCGACATTATTTTTGTAGAATTTATTTTCCTATAAAAAAATATTTAACATTTCAAATTTTAAAATTTTCAATCAATTCAAAAGTGACGTAACTATCTTCTCTCTCATCTAATTTCATCAACCATCAAATTCTTTTCTAGATCTAGATTTCCTTAGATTCTCGGCCTAGTCCTAAAATCAGGCAATAATAAACTTCGATCAAATATTATCAAACATATTAATGGTGTACTTATCTCTATCTCTAAAATAAGATTTCGTAATCAAACTCTACTTCTGCCGACTAGGGGTCCGAGTAGATCAAACGGTTGGAAATCATTTAATCAGCGCAGTTCCTATGGGACCCGTAAACTGGTGGGTGTGAAAGTCCAATAGGAACACGCTAAGTTGACAGCTACAAGACAACAAGAGCAAGGCAGTTTTTTTCACGCTGACACGTGTTGACGCATTGGATATACTTGTGACCGCTGTGAATGTGACTGTGACTGTGACTGTGACCGTGACCGGGACCGGGACCGGGACCAGGACCGTGACCGTTGGGTTGTCGGGCGCGGGTGATAATGGCAGTTGCCCACTCAACACAATTTCCCGAATCTCTGTCGCTCTGCCAGTGTTTGGGCTTATGTGTTTGTTATTGGGTTTACAATTTTTTAGAATTCGAGCTGAACTGATGCCTTAATAGTTTAATTACATTAATATTTTCTAATCTATTACTGTTTTTTACTTTGTCCTCTTTATTTTTAAAATATTACAAGACGATCCTCTCAAGTATCAAGATCTTGCTCAAATTAACGCCGTTAATGGAATGAACAAAATGACAATATTAACATTAAATTATAAGACATAAATATAGATATTTTGGGGTGTGGTTAACGAAATGTGAAAAGACTAAACATTGAACATCGTGGTTAGAGCTTACATGTTGATTGCTACTACTTTATTACTTGTCATCTATGAAAACACAACATGTTATTTAAATATAATCCAACAAATTTACATATAAATTACCCTACATATTTAATTTCACCATAGTCTTTTACTTGCAAACATAGTAGCAGTAGTAGTAAGAATTGAGAGATAATTTCCTTATAACAATTTCAATATGCCCAAGAGATGAGGTTTCAAGTTGGAGTTTTCGAAATAAATGGGATGGAGAGATGAATACAAGGTTGGAGAAGATAGAGTTAGGGAGAGATGGAAGACAATGAAGGAGAGAGGAAAAGATGAATCTCTTCTATATAATGAATATATATATACACGTGATATATATTATATATTAAAAAGAGGTAATTTAGTCTTCAAAATAGTGTCTTTGTAAAAGAATGATATTTTAGAGATAAAATAGAGATTTCTTTATCATGTGCAAAACACATGACTAAATTCCATCCATATGGCTTAACAGATGTTAAACAGAAGGGTAATATGGTCATTCATAATAAAATCAAGGGGTCTACTTATATTGCTTTGAAGATGATCATACCTTAATTGACCTAACCCAACTCGTTAACCGAATCGAGATTAGATCTTATATTGTTATAAAATTCTTTTATAGACTATGTATATATATCTTTAAATTATTATTATTAATTTGTATTTGTATGTTATTTTTTAATTTTTTTTAAAACATTGAATGCAATATTAATCTTTTTTTATTATTATTTTTAATTGAATAAAGTATATTTCGTACAATAAAAGTAGACCCGAACTGTTCCGGACTCAAACAAACCAAAGGTGTGGAACCGACCCGAACTAACCTGAATTGACTTGGGTTGGTTTGATTCGGTTTTATAATAGGATTGGTTCGGTTCTGAATCCAAAAATCTAGAACCGATCAATATCGGGTCGAATTTGAGTCTAGAACGGACCCTACCCAACCCATGCACTATGAAACCCTAATCTCATAATTCCATAATTAGTTTAATTGCATATTAAAATTAGTTTAATTAGTTTACTTAATTTAATTTGCATCTATTGCATGGTAATTATAAATTATGTATGCAACATGCGTCATTTCATTATTAGTGAGTTGTTTGGTGAGTTATTGATGAGTTGCTTGGTGAGTCGATTGGTGAGTCATTGGTGAGTAGGTAGATGAGTCAATAATGAGTTAGATGGTGAGTTAGTAGTGAGTGTGTGCATCGGATACTCAAGAGGATCCAAAGGAAGAATGAAGACAAGAGCGAACAAGGAGACAAAGGAAGAAAGAAAAGAAAGATTAGTGGGGGTGAGTGGTTTAGCATCCTAGGAGAGAGGGGAATCCTATGGGGTATTAGTGGGTTGGTCTCATTCATATGAAGGAGGAGAGATAGAGAGAGAAGAAGGAAGAGAGGAGAAAGGAGAAAAAAAAAAAGAAAAAAAAGAAGTAGGAAAAGGAGAGAGAGAGAGGAGATAGAGAAAAGGAGGAAGAGGAGATTAAAGGGGAATGCTTATGTCTTCATTCATAAGGTGAGGTATCTCATATTTATATTTTTGTATGGTATATTTATGGTTTTTTGCACGTTTATATGTATTATATGCCATATAAATAGGAGTAGGTAAGATCTTCCGTGGTAAAAACTTAGAATCCTCCATGGCTACCATAATAGAGTTGTCTCTGTGAAAAGGCTACTGTTTGGAGACTTTTTGACCTATTTAAAAATCTTATTTGTGGCTGAATTCTTGAACACTTTAAATTAGAATTGTAATGGTAATTTGGGATTTGGTTTCACTTAAAAATATTGTATTTTTGAATTATGGTGAATTTTTGAATTGGAACTATCTCTGCTGAATTCTGATGCCCAGATCTGCGACCTTTAAATTGACTAAACATTCGACCAAGTTAGAATGATCCAAAAATTGTAAAATTTTTATTGTATCTATTAGAAATGTAGATGAGAATATATGCCAAATTTTAGATTATTTTGATGTCGTTTACCTATGTTAAGAACCTCTCAAAAATAGAATATCTGCAGTTGGATTCTTGTTTCTGCAGTACTGTCCTGTATTATAAAATATCAAATAAATGTGTAAGGTTGTTCAATAAATATGAAATTTGGTAGGAATACTCTGTGGTATATGTATTTTGTATTTCGCAAGTTTTGAAATTATTTGGTATAAGCTCACAAAGTTATGCCCAGATTATGAGGTTTGTGTTAGTTTTGAAAAATCAGAAGACTTAATGAATTTTGATACTTTTAAACTATTGCATTGCATTGAGAACTTAATTGAAATTGTCAGATGACATTTCTAATGCATGATTTCAATTCTATGGTTTGTTTCGGGTGTCTACATTATGTTTGCTTCACCCAAAATATGACAATATATTAAAAACATCCAAATATAGGTGCGGCAAAGCATTGAATAAAAATCTGGTAAGACCGGAGTCGATCCACAGGGAACGATTAACAGAACATACAAAGTTAGGTGGTAAAATTTACCTTAAATAGTACCGATAAAAATTAGACAATTGCTATAGAAAAGGTAACCATAGAAAAATAATATTTTTGAAAGATTGATAATTGTTGACTTGACTTTAATCGAAACGAAATTTAATAAAATTGTCTTGGATCCAATTGAACCAATCACCCGATTCACTTGAAATTTCAACAGAGGTTTTGTAACTCAAATCATTTAATTAAATATAGAATAATACAATTAAAGTCATAGATTCATACCACCGATTTATATAATAACCATATAAAACTAAGATTTGTGCATAGAAATTACCAAACATAGTAAAAAATTTACGTTTTCGAAAATATCTAGAATTTAATTAAAACCAATTCAATAATAATTCAATTTAAAATAATATAATTAAAGTCATAGATTCATACCATCAATTTGTGTAATAACTATACCAAAGTATGATTTATGCATACAAATTACCAAACATAGTAAAAAATCTATGTTTTCTGAAATATCTAAAATTTCATTACCAAGAATTGGAATATAAAAGATATACAATAAAAACCCAATTACCTCCATTGAAATCTCAAGATTCTCGAATGATCTTTATAATTGGTTCCAAAAATAAAACTAACTACTTATAATATTGAAAAGGCGTGGTTTGAAAATAATTTCGTTACTAGAAATATAAAGTATAACAAAATACAAGACTAAAAATAAAAGCAAACTAATCACTAAGGAAATTTTCTACACTAAACTAAAAAGTAAAAACTAAAACTTCTACTCCTTACACTCCACTATTCTCTCTTCTCCTGGCTCTCCTCGCTGATTTCTTTGATCCTCCCTTCTCCTTTTATAGCCAATTGACGTCACCTGCTCCTTTTTTTTTCTTCTTTATTTTCTCTTTCCTCCTTCTCTTCTTTTCTTCTTCTTCTCCTTCTTTTTCTTCCTCTACGTCACTTCCCCCACCTACTCTCTTTGTTTCTTTGTCACATGCACAATCATGCATACTATTATATATATAATGTTATATATATAACATTCGAATAGATGTCTATGTGCACATTGGCTTTACTTTATTCGGTTTTAGCTTCCAGTTTACACAAGACACAAAAATGTAAAAGAAAACTAAAATTACATTAAAATAATAAATACTATATAAATAAATATGAACAATAGCTTTTAATTAGGGACTCCAATTGTACGTTTTGGAGTACAATCACAATCCCTAACTAAGTTTTTGTTAATTCCTAGCAAAATAAATAAACACACTTAAAAAAGTATGTTTTACTTTCGTAGGATATCACGAGTGCATTTAGCATATGCACTAATCCTTTAAACCCCTAGGTTACTCCTAGTGGACGAGTGTAGTCTTGTGAGGGTTTCTAGTGATGAAACTCACAAACATCAAAATGTAGCCTGCAAGTAATGATAATAGGGACAAAGTATGACATGTATCAAATATAAGCATATTCTGTCTATCATAATTTTTAATACACAAACAAGATAATGTTTTAGAGCAACATATGAGAGGCTTTGTATATGTGTATTCATTACATGATAAGGAAAGTATCACAACATAAAAATACAGTATCATCCTTTAAGTTTTGATTCAACCTCACTGGATATTTTCTCAGAAAGAAAGAAATCAGGCATCTCGCACTGATTGTTCACGTAAGAGAGTAAATGTAAATTATAATTAAAAGAGACAACTATAAAGAAATAACGTGAATATAAATTATGGGAGACGACTTGACATAACTCTATGAAAGAATACTCAATATTAAAACCACACGAGCAATTGCTAGGTGAATTCTTTAGTGAGCGAATGAACAAGCAATGTACATTTCAAATCATCGAGGGCTTTGTTTAGGTTGTAATTTGGCCATGAGGTATAAGGTAAGGAGAAAGAAAGGGTAAAGGGTTCAAAACTTATGTGATAAAGGCATGTAATGATCAATGAATACACACTTTCATTTTCTCTCAATTTCATTTGATTTTTTTTGTACCTCCCTTTTTCCTTACTTTCTTGTTTTTTTTTTTTATCGTATTGCAAAAATATCCCTCTTGTTATCAATTTAACTTTTACAAGTAAAGATACTTGTGTTTTTTTTTTTTTTTTTCTGTTTAAAGAAGAAACTTCAACAATGTTATATTTAGCAAAAGATAAGAAATAGATCTGACATTGAGTCTAAGGGAATTGTATCAACAAAGAAATCTGTGACTCAAAAGATCAAAGATGGCTTCGAATCATTTTAAAAGTGCACAACAGCTCAAAGTTCTAATAATTCAACGTATTCAATTACTTAAGCAATTAAAACAATCAAGTCAAATACAAGTATAATAGAGCTATTGAATGAGTGATGTGAAAGAATTTTATCAAGAGTAAATATAAACACTCTGAAAGGCGTGATTGGGTTTAAAGCTTGGTGAAAAATCTCTACTTGTGTAAGTATAAAACTGTACAATATGTATAAATATAAAACTTATCATGATATGATGATATGACTGCTTTAAATAGCCTTTATCTATGTGTTAAGATAAAATCTTGTAATTGTATTAAAAAGAAAGGATAAAATAAAAATTGTGCAAAGTAAATGAAAACATGTTTTAACAAATTTTCAAAATCTACATTTGCATTCCACATGAAACTAGACAAAATTATAAAACACTCTTTTTTCATTTTTTTGAAATATTTTGAAAAATTACTTCAAAACTTGCAAAAAAAAAAAATAAATAAACACAATCAATCTGCAAAATATATGTACAGATAAATAAAATAAGAAATTATAAAAAGAAGTTCACAAACACACTGTACAACGGCTAAACATAACAAAGTCGAACTAACCCTTTAACATCCAAATTAAGGTAGTTTATAGTTCTAGTGAAACTCAAGTGTTTCAATGCTTTGACATTTACTCCACTCTTAAGAATGTCTAAGTAAAATCATCTGATTCTCTGACATTAATTGGTTGCTCTCTTAACAATTTTTATTTACACACGTATGTTTAGGATAACAGTGGCACCTTTCAGTCTCTTTGTTCTTTTCTTACGGGTCAGAGTATTGCTACCAGTAAGAGGTTGAGGTGGTTCCTCTTGGAACTCAACTTTCCTCACCACTCTTGCACGGCGAATTATTTTGTCACTGACACCAAATGAAAGTATCAAATTAACACAACATGCAAATCTAAGTACTCTACCATCTATATGCAAAGCCATAACTATTCAGTTCTTTAACGTCTTTGATTACACCCTAAAAATATAATCATAAGCCGTTAATTCACACCTTGTTAGACTTAGGTCGTAGTTAATTATTTTAATTTAGTTTTATATTTGATTTATTGTGTTTTATGTGTGCTTTGTAGGTTTTAGGAGCTAATAAAGGCAAATAGACGCAAAGAATGTTCTAGGTGGGTTTAAAACGAACAAACCGATGATGAGAAGTCCAACCCGTTTCGGTATTTTGGCTATAACTTTTCACGCCAATGTCCGATTAAGCTAATTTTTACAGCATTGGAAAGAAGACTTTAAGAGCTACAATCTGTCCTCTAATGTACATCGGCTAAATCGGTCTCTAAGGTAGTCAAAATCAAGCTGGAAAGTTGTTGGGCCGAACAGTGAATAATTCTCGTCCAAACAGTGCATTCGAACGGTTACTGTTCACCCATTCGGACGATTACTGTTCACCAGTCCGAACGGTGAACAATACTCGTCCGAACGGTGAACAGTAACCGTCTGGACGCATTTCAAACGGCTGTCAAATGGACAGTCCGAACGGTATGTGGACGATTACTGTTCATCAAGAATGCATTTTTTGCGTCTGAAGCTGCGTTTTTACGGTTTTATGTAAATTTTTTGAGTAGTTAAGGTTCATTTTTTCCATTTTTCTTCATTTTTAGCTTAGATTTAGCTTTATAATGGTAATATAGGAGTAGAACTTATAATTTCCTTTCATTGTATTGTATTTTCTTTCACTTTCTTGTACTTTCTTGTATCTAAACACTTTTAATCTTCAAGTAAATTTTAGTTTAAATCTCTAAATGCTTTATTTTTGTTTTACATGCCTTTATTATGAACTTAATTAGTTAGATTTTAGATTAGGTTCAAATGTGAAAATTATCCAAATAATCCATGAAATTCAATGGAGGTATCTCATGAATTAATTGCCATATCTTCTAAAATTTGAATTCCTAGTAATTACATGTGAAATTTTAGAAAACCTTAATTATTGACTAAGTTTGAGGATTTTTATCACCCAAATTGATGGTATTAGTTAAGGACTCTTGACTAGACAAAAACTCCACAATTGCTAGAAATTCATTCCCAACAATTGATTAAAGATGTCTTAGAAAATCTAGGTTATTGACTATGTTTGGCTAATCAATGCACAAACCACAAATTTGGTTTTGACTAAGTTGAATCGATGGTATTAATCTTTGATTCTCCATTGAACATATATCTAATTTCAATTGCTTGAGAATTATCGATTTTCAAAGTTAAATCTTCCGAATCAAACACACTTAAATGTTGTGTTTGATTTGAGTTATAAACCCCATTGAAAACCTTAGATGAAATTGAGTGATTGGATCACTTGAGCCCAATTCCCTTTTAATTGCTTCAAGTTTAATTTCATTTTGCTTTAATTTAATTGTCCAGTGTTAATTGTCTTTATTTTCATTGCAATAGTTTAGGAATTCAAAACAACCATAAAAAATCAAAAGATTTTCGGTCTATTTTATTTTCTTTATTTTATTTTAGATTCGACTCTCTTAATTGCAATTTGACCCCAATTAGGTTAGTGTGAGGTGAGTGCTAGAGCCTATATTGGGCAAGGTCCCTTAGGAGAGAACGATACCGGATTATTACCGGTTTATACTTCATCACGACTCCCGTACTCTTGCAGGGGTGCTAACTTCATTTGTAGAAATACCACATTTGGGGGCGAGTCAGTTTTCCTGTCACAAATACTAATAATCAACATGACAAAACACTAAAAAGAAAATATAAGGAGAAAAAATAATAATAATAATAAAAGATGACAACAGTAAACTACTACCTGCACACAAAAACAACAAAAGAAATAACAGTTAGTATGTTAGTAAAACATTAGTAAAGAGTTAGAGAGTTAGTAGTAAATAGAAAATATGGTAACCAACGTGATTGACTTCATCCAACAGTAGGCGAGTATGCTAACCAAAGAGGTTAACCACAAAAATAAAAAATAAATTAAAAATGCATAAATTAAAATAGTAACCCAAGGGGTTGACCACTAAAAGTAAAATGCTATAAAATAAAGAAATGGTAACCAAAATATGATTAACCACTTAAATAAAATAAAAACTAAATATTCACAAATATACAAGTTAAGGATGGAACAACGTAACAGGTTAGCATAAACCATCAATCAGTTGGTAAACACCTTTCAATTCTTTTGTCAAGTTAGGAAAACAATTAATTATCCTTGAATCTGCAAAGATATAATTTTTTATTTTCACATATTTTATTAAAGTCGTTCCCTAGCAATGCCAAAACCTTGCTTCGCCCAGAATATGACAATCTATTAAAAACACCCAAGTGCAAGTGTAGCGAAGCAGTAAATAAAAATTCGGTAAGACCGAAGTCGATCCATGGGGAACGTTTAACAGAACATGCAAAGTTAGGTAATAAAATTCACCTTAAATAGTACCGGTGAAAATTGAACAATTGCTGCAGAAAAGGTAACCAAAGAAAAATAATGTTTTTGGGAGATTGATAATTGTTGACTTGATTTTAGTCGAAACGAAATTTAACAAAATTGTCTTGGACCCAATTGATCCGATCACCCGATTCACCCAAAATTCCAACGGAGATTTTGTAACTCAAATCATTTAATTAAATCTAGAATAATACAATTAAAGTCATAGATTCATACCATCGATTTGTGTAATAATTATACTAAACTAAGATTTGTGCATAGAAATTACCAGATATAGTAAAAAGTCTATGTTTTCAAAAATATCTAGAATTTAATTAAAACTAATTCAATAATAATTCAATCTAAAATAATATAATTAAAGTCATAGATTCATACTATCGATTTATGCAATAACTATACCAAAATAAGATTTGTGCATAGAAATTACCAAACATAGTAAAAAAATCTACGTTTTTTGAAATATCTAGAATTTTATTATCAAGAATTGGAATATGGAAGATATACAATAAAAATCTAACTACCCCTGTTGAAATCCCAAGATTCTCGTATGATCTTCAAAATTGATTTCAAAAATAAAATTAGCTACTCATAATATTGAAAAGACGTGGTTTGAAAAATAATTTCATTACTAGAAATATAAAATACAAAAAAATACAAGATTAAAAATAAAAACAAACTAATCACTAAGGAAATTTTCTATACTAAACTAAAAAGTAAAAATTAAAACTTCTACTCCTTACACTCCGCTATTCTCTCTTCTTCCGACTCTCCTCGCTGATCTCTTTGGTCCTCTCCTCTCGTTTTATAGCCGATTGACGTCATATGCTCCTTCTTCTTTTTTCTTCTTTATTTTCTCTTTCCTTCTTCTCTTCTTTTTTTCTTCACCTTCTCTTCTTTTCTTCTTGTCTTTTTCTTCTTCTTCTCCTTCTCCTTCTTTTTATTCTTCTGTCACCTCCCCCACCTGCTCCTTTTATTTTTTTGTCACCTGTATAATCATACACCAATTATATATCTAATATATTATATTATAATATTTGTCACCTGCACAATCATGCACACTATTATATATATAATATTATATATATATATATATATATGACATAAATAATATATGTAACATCCGAATAGATGTCTATGTGCACGTTGGCTTTATTTTATTAGGTTTTAGCTTCCAATCTGCACAAGACACAAAATGTAAAAAAAAATCAAAATTACATTAAAATAATAAATAATATATAAATAAATAAGACACAATAGCTTTCAATTAGAGACTCCAATTGTTTAAATCAATGTTCAATTATTTTTGCGAAATTATACATTGAATCTCCTAAACTAATGCGGTTGTGGTGATAGGAGCTAACGGTGTTGGGGACTGCAGAATTTTTCACGACCTGACTGTAGTGTATACGTATACTATAAAAAATTCTGATTTGATTAACATAGCCTAATCTACGTTATTAGAATCATACCTTCGAGATCTTTCTGGTTTGATACTAAATAACAAGTATTAGCAGTAAGCACGAATCAACTGCTCGGACTTAACCTTCGAACTTCTGCTATATCCCTCATATATGCCTTGCTCTAGAGAGAGTCGGCTCACTACTGCTAGGGTTTCTCTTCCTCACAAAAACGTATATCTCTCAATTATGAGCAAAGTGTAACCTTAGCAGCTCTTAGCGTGCGTATATATAAAGACTAAAATAAGGACCATAGGATTAGTATAACTAGGGCTTCCTACGCAAATAAAGATTCCTAATCTAACCAGGATTAATTCTTATTTACGTAAATTATAATTTATACCACTAGTGAATTATAATTGCACTTCCTGTTATACTAGGAATTATATTTCGCGCTCCATATTATTAAATGCTTATTTATCTCTCCACGTTAAGATTACAGATACCCGTCTATTAAATTAAATTACTGACAATTAAATTTAATAAACTTATTTAATTCCTTGAGACCTTCCACTTAATTTATTTGATATGTCGGATTCATAATTTACCTCTAGGGTTTGACATAATCAAAACTTATAAGTTTCGTCAAGAGGGTATCATCAATCCCTATACGGGGACGTGGATTTTATTAATAATTAATATTCACCATACACGCAATGTTATTGTCCAACTTACTAAATTTATTGACCCATAAAGAATCTCAATCTCCTGCGAATCAAAACAATAAACACTACATGCACGTGTCTATTTATTATATTAAAATTAAGAGCATAAACACTCATAATAATCATGAGGTATTAATTGTTTTATATAGACAGTATGAAAACAATTACCTTAATACGGTCCTGTTCAATACACACAAAGTGTACTAGTGCAAGGAGTTAGAATTATACCATTCCCTATAGTCAAGACAGACTTATTAAAACCTTGTACTACAGTCTTATTGATAGTGTGTTCAGTTCCATTTAAAACTGTGAATGATAAGCTTATAGTTCATAAGCACCGATGATCTGATCTTCCGTATGTAAGCTGTACACTACGCACCAAATCATCTACTATGTAGAATAAGAGACACACATATATAATCATTAAATAAATAACGCAATGCAAATATTGCTCACACAGATTCTTATTAAAATGGAACAACTAATTTATTAATAAATATTAAAGTCATTACACAAAGCATGTCTTTTAGTATAAATTCCTAACAAATGGAGAGTAAGATCCTTTAACGTCAACCAAGATGTGATCTTTGGCGTAGTATGTGTGCGGTGACATGTGGGGTTTTAAGATAATCTTATTCATATTGAATAAATTGTTTGTTTTCGTATAGTGGTGATGAATGCATATGAGGTGTTAAAGGTATTCAGATATGAAGTGAAATCAGTATTTATATATATGAGAAGTTAAGTGGGGACATTGATGATTATATATATATGGAGGCATTGTATACCATTCATATTGTATGTCTTGCATTACACTGGAAAGAGTTAGCCACGGTGGGTTAACCAAGATTTAGTCACGGTGGACTAACCTAGGAGTGCGATGGTGGGCATTCCTTGATAACGCACCATCGATATATTGGGTCAACGTTATTTAAAATTGTGCATACATGTGGGTTTCATTGAATTGAGGCATCCATTATACATATATATGTATATATATTGATACATTCTAGATGCTTATTATCATTCTTTATGAATTTGTTTATCTACCGTGAGCACGTTGACTTTTAGCTCATGTCCACACATACCTTTTTAATAGGTGAGCAAAAGATGGAGTTTGGTTCACAGTAGTGCATATGCATAATACTAAAAATTTTGATCTGATTAGCATAACCTAATCTACATGATTAGAATCATACCTTCAAGATCTCTTTGGTTTGATCCCAAATAACAAGTAACATCAACAAGCACGAATCAACTGTTCAAACTCAACCTTCGGACTTCTGTTGTATCCTTCGTACATGCCTTACTCCAGAGAGAGTGAGCTCACCCTTGCTAGGGTTTCTCTTCCTCACAAAAAACGTATATCTCTTAATTATGAGTAAGCGTAACCCTACCTGCTCTTAGAGTGCGTATATATAGAGGCTACAGTACGGACTATAGGATTAGTATAACTAGAGCTTTTTACGCAAATAAGAATTCCTAATTTAATCATGATTAATCCTTATTTACGTAAATTATAATTTATATCACTAATGAATTGTAATTGCACTTTCTGTCATACTAGGAATTATATTTGGAGCTCCATATTATTAAATGCTTATTTATCTCTCCACGTTAAGATTACAGATACCCGTCTATTAAATTAAATTACTGATAATTAAATTTAATAAACTCATTTAATTTCTTGAGACCTTTCAATTAACTTATTTGATATGTTAAATTTATAATCTACTTATAGGGTTTGAAATAATCAAAACTTATAAGTTTCCTCAAGGGGGTATCATCAATTCTTATACCAGGACGTGAATTCCATCAATAATTAATATTCACCATATACATAATATTATTGTCCAACTCACTGAGTTTAATGACCCACAAAGAATCTCACTTTTCTGTAAATCAAAACAATAAACACTACATGCACGTGTCTATTTATTATATTAGAATTGAGAGCATAAGCACTCATAATAATCATGAGGTATTAATTATTTTATATAGTTAGTATAAAAATAATTACCTTAACACGGTTATGTTCAATGCACACAAAGTGTACTAGTACAAGGAGTTAGAACTGTTGGCCCAAGTAGGCAACCCAAGAGGGGGGGTGAATTGGGTTTTATAGAATTTTTAACAAGAGTTTCAACTAAAAAATCGTTTATGGATTTTAGTAACAAATAATCAAAGTATATGTATCAAGCAAATGAAGTGTACATTAGAACAAGTATTTGCAAGCATGCATAATGAGCAAGTAAGCAAAACATAGGCAGAAGAAATATGCACCAGATTTATAGAGGTTCGGCCAACCTTGCCTACGTCCTCTCTTCTTCGATCCTTTCGAAGGAATTCCACTATGCAATACACCTTACACAGCCGCTGGTTGTGCCACGAGTGCCCAGCTCACTCTTTACAAAAGCTTCTTCCCAAGCTTTCAAAACCCAAGAGATTTTGTCCAAGCTTCTCTTAAACTTACAAGTGTTTTTCCCAAGAACACTTAAACTTACAAGGTTACAAACCCACCCAAACAAGAATGAATGAAGATTATACAAAGAGTGACTCTCCTAGTGAGTATACAAATGAATACAACTCAATGGATAACTTTAAACACTCAGCAAAAATATGTAACAGTTAGGTGCAGGTGATTTTCAGCTTTGAAGCACTTGATATGAATGGTATGATTGCTCTTCTCTTCTTCTTTGAAGTTGTATGTATCTCATATATATAGGTATGGATCGATTCTAGCCGTTGGAGAAGTATGGGAGAAGATTTGGTTGTGTTTGTGCCCATACCGTCTGTCAGAAAACTAGCTGTTAGAGTCTAGGAGTCGACTCTTTTCACAATGAGTCGACTCTTTTTGCATTTCAGCAGATTTTTCAAGTTTCTGTCCAAATGAGTCGACTCTTTTGTCCCAGGAGTCGACTCTTTTCAGCAGTCTGCAGAATTGTTTGTTCTCTGTTGCAATGAGTCGACTCTTTTTGGCCAGGAGTCGACTCTTTTAAGCTTCCAGCAGAATTCCAAGGTTCTGTTCGAATGAGTCGACTCTTCTTGCTTGAGGGGTCGACTCTTTTTACCAAAATCCATATTTTTGCAACTTTTCTTCAATTTTCTTCAAAGCTTCCAATCTCTTCAAGGATCATCTAAATGGGCTTTTTAAAGCTTGCAAACACTTCTTCAAGATTAGATGACTCCAAGAACATCTTCAATCCATTCAAGGTGAGTTTTCTTCATTTTCATCACTTGTAGAGCTCTTCCATTATCATAGCTTCATCCATTGATTCAATTCTTCTTCAATATCTACAAGAGAGCTTCCATGACTGAGAATCTTCATTTCTTCAATCAACATGGCTTCTCCATGGACTTCAACAACTTAAGAAAGCTTTCCAAATCTTGTGATTCCTTCCATGTCTTCAAGACATCTTTACATCTATCAAGAAAGCTTTTATGTTTTTGAGTTGGTCTCTTCTTTTTCCATTCTTGCAAGATGTCTTCAAGTACTCAAAGTCTTCAATATTTTAAATTAAGACTTTGATCATTTTCATTCTTCTTCTTTGATATCCATCATCTTCATTCCCTTATAAAATCACCATTGTTGAATATGCTATTCTTTCATGCTTATCAATCTTCAATCTAGGATTTTCATCAACTTGAAATTTCTTTTTCTTCTTATAATATCACCTTTGTAGAATACATCACTTCATCATGCTTTTCATCATAAATCCTTTATTATGATAAGCTTCAAGTCAAGATCTAATTAATAATTCATCTGCACACTAAGTAGAATTATTAGATCATTTAACCATGTTTTGTTATCATCAAAATCAAGGCATTGACTCAACAAGAACTATACCGTTCCCCCTAGTCAAGACAGACTTATTAAAATCTTGTGCTATAGTCCTACTGATGGTGTGTCCAGCTCCATCTAAGACTATGAACGATAAGCTTATATTCCATAAGAACCGATAATTTGATCTTCCGTGTGTAAGCCGTACTCTACACACTAAATCATCTACTATATAGAATAAAAGACACACATGCATAATCATTAAATAGATAACGCAATGCAAACATTGCTCACACAGATTCTCATTAAAATGGAATAACTAATTTATTAATAAATACTAAAGCCATTACACAATGCATGTCTTTTAGTATAAATCCCTAGCATGGTTCACAGTAGTCTTAGTCCTTACCGTGGTGACATTAATGCCGGTGTCAATATGTCGAGTGTCGGGGCTTAGGAGAGCTCTATTGTCTTACTTTCGATTTTTTTGTTGTGTTTTATATGAGACGTTGGGTCTTAGTGTTATGTTTTGTATTAACATGGTACAATAGTAGATAATTTTGGAAGATTGTTAATTATTTTTCAGGTAGTAATGTATCTATAATTTATAGTTTTCTTTAATATATCTTAAAGAGTTTATTATATTTTTCTTATTGTATTATTTATTTATTATATTCCGCTGTATTCTTTTTTGGATATGTGTTAAAGCGTCGTTCGTAGGTACAGTGACCTGTGTGATCACGTCTCGCTTAATGTGACATAATTAATGTCTAATTGGGTTGGGGGTGTGACAACTTGGTATTAAAGCTGTGGTTTGTATTAGAACTATGTTTCATAGCCTGTTATATGCTAAAGTTATGGTGTGGAGTTGGTGTCTAGAGTGCAGTGAACTGTAGGGTGTTTTCAGTGTTGGTTAAGTCATTAAGGAATGTGTGAACTATATATATATATATAGTGTACTTATCTTGATTTGGTGATAAAAAGAATGGCACAAAGGGATTCACCTAGAGCAATAGAAGGAGAAGATTTAGCAACTTCAATCAGGGGTGTGGAGCAAGGAGAGCATGGATCACATGTCTAGAATCAACTTGATGCAACCGACCGACTTGCAAATCTGATGGCACAATAAATGGAAGCTTAGGTGGCAAGATTGGCGCCAAGGAGTACGACCTTACACAACCAATTCATGAAGCTGAATCCGCCATAATTTATAGGGGCAACTGATCCATTGATAGCTAAGGATTGGCTAAAAAAGCTAAAAACTATATTTGAAGTGATGGGGATCCCTGATGAATGAAAACTATCACTATCCACTTTTATGCTAAGAGGTGAGGCACGAAACTGGTGAAAAGGCACGAAATGAATTATAAATGCTCAACCTGGGGGAGTATCGATCACGTGGCAATGCTTTGTTGAAGTATTTAATGATCAACACTTTCCTCTCATTTATTGTGACCAGAAAGAGTAGGAATTTATTCCATTAAAGCAAGGTAAAATGTCAGTGGTAGAATATGAAGAGCAGTTCACGGCTTGTCTCGATTTGCACTTAACTTGGTGTGGACTGAAGGTGCCAAGTGTAAAAGATTTCAATAGGGATTAAAGTTGTCAATCTGGTCTCGGGTTTCTGCATTTGAAATCACTAGATATGGGGAATTGGTGAACAAATCCAAGATTGTGAAATTAGATGTGAAAGAGATGACAGGAAGACGAGAACAATTTAAAAAAGGGAGGTTTGATTCGGGAATTGGTACTTTACGACAGAGACCTTCAGAATCTGCTCCAACTGTGGAACAAAAGCGGGTACAATTCAATCCTGGATCTAGTGGTTCACGATTCAGTAATGCGAGAAGCATAGGAAGTTTTAGGGGCCGAGGAGCATCGAGACCACCAGTTAGGTCTACCAGTTTGAGACCTTTAGGGAGTAGCACCGGGAGAATCATTTACTATCGATGTGGGGCTGAGGGGCATATTGTCAGAGATTGTCTAGTGATATGGACCGACAAATGCTATCAGTGTGGACAATCCAATCACATAGTATGGAATTGTCTTCAGAATCTTGCGGTAGCATCATAAGTGGGTAATATGGATGGCGAAAGCAGGGAAACAACGGGGGTTGCTTAAAAGGGGCCGGCTACGACACCTGACCGCGCACTCAAGCACGTATCTATGCCATGACAATGAGAGATGTGCAGGCTACTACTAATATTGTGACAGGTATATGTGTTGTTAGATCCGGGTTCCACACATTCATTTATTTCTATTGTATTTAGTATGCATTTGGATAGACCATGTAGTTCATTGTCATAACCTTTACTTGTGTCTACACCGGTGGGAGATGTGATAGTAGTAAACATGGTATATAAAGATTATGTGGCGAAGATTGGGGGTAATGAGTTGACAGTTGACTTGATTGTGTTAGCTATTCATGACTTTGATTTGATATTGGGGATGGATTGATTATCTTCTTATCATACGCATATTGATTGCTTTTAGAAAAAAGTTGTTTGTAGAATGCTGAATGAAGCAGAATTTAGATTCTAAGGAGAAAGTGATGTAGTTTCAACTTATTTAATATCAGCTTTAAAACCAAAAAGGATGTGAAGGGTATCTTGCACATGTAGTTGACATTACCAAATCAAAACTGAAGTTATATGATATTCTTATGGTTCGAGACTTTTGGATGTCTTTCCAGATGAGCTTTCAGGGGTGGTACCAGACAGAGAGGTGGAGTTTTCTATTGAATTGTTACCAGAACAGCACCGATTTCAATTTCACTATATAGAATGGCACCATCTGAATTGCGAGAATTGAAACTTCAATTGCAAGACTTGCTTGATAAGGGATTCATTTAGCCAGGTGTATCGCTGTGGGGAGCACCAATTTTGTTTGTGAAGAAAAAAGATGGCACTATGAGATTGTGTATTGATTATCGACAATTGAATCAAGTTATTATAAAGAACATATATCCTTTGCCTCGGATTGATAATTTGTTTGATCAATTGTAAGGAGCTATGGTGTTTTCAAATATTTATTTGAGATCTGGATATCATCGATTAAAAGTAAAAGCAATGATGTACCAAAAATCGCATTCCGTACTCAGTATGGTCATTATGAACTCTTGGTGATACCTTTCAGAGTGACTAATGCACCTGTTATCTTCATGGATTTGATGAACCAGGTATTCTGACCTTTTCTTGATTCTTTTGTGATTATCTTTATTGATGATATATTGATATATTCTCGTAATCAAGAAGAGCATGAGAATCATTTGAGACTTGTATTGCAAACCTTGCAGAATAAGCAATTATATGCTAAGTTTAGCAAGTGTGAATTTTAACTAGATGCGGTAGTGTTTTTGGGGCATGTGATATTTACTCAGGGAATTAATGTTAATCCAAGAAAAATTTGAGGCTATTATGAACTGGTAACAATCGAAGAATGTTTTAGAAGTTAGAAATTTTCTAGGATTAGCAGGTTACTATCGGAGATTTAGACAAGGTTTTTCATCGATTGTCGTTCCTTTGATATGGTTGACTCGCAAGAATGTGGCATTCGAGTGGACAGTCAATTCTGAACGTAGTTTCAAGGAGTTGAAGACCAAGTTGACTTTAACACTGATATTAATAATTCCTTTCGGGAAGGGAGACTTTGCGGTGTATAACGATACTTTGCATCAAGGATTGGGGTGTGTTCTAATGCAGCAAGGAAGGGTGATCGCTTATGCATCGAGATAGTTGAAGACATATAAAATGAACTATCCTATTCATAATTTAGAGTTGGTAGTTGTGGTATTAGCATTGAAGATATGGAGGCATTATTTGTACGAGGAATCTTGTGAAATTTATACGGATCACCAAAGCTTGCAGTATCTATTCATTCAACGAGATTTAAATGCACGACAGAGAAGATGGATGGAACTAATCAAAGACTACGAATATGTGATTCATTACCATTCGGGAAGAGCTAATATAGTGGTTGATGCCTTGAGTCAGAAGTCTTTATGCAGACTGACTTGCATGCGACGTTATGGGCAGAATTGTATGCAAAAGTGACTTTCTTAGGAGTTGAGTTTGAATAAAAAGGTATGGGTGTTATGTTAGCTCAGTTTTGGGTAAGACCATTGTTACTTGATCGAATTCGGGAACTTCAAATGCAGGATGAGCAGTTGATGAGGATTAGGCAAGAAGTGACGGAGAAGGTGAGCATCGATTTCTCTATTTGTTTTTATGTTACTTTGATGTTGGGAAATCGCTTTTGTATACCTAATCATTTAGCTTTAAAAAATGAAATTCTAGAGGAGGCGTATCACTCACTATATGCTACGTATTCGGGGAGCACCAAGATGTACAGAGATCTTCGGGAGATATACTAGTAGCCAGGCATGAAGAAGGATATTGCTGAATTTGTGGCAAAATGCTTAACTTGCCAACAGGTAAAAGCTGAGCATCAAAGACCGGTGGGATTATTGCAACCTCTCTCGATACCCCAATAAAAATGGGAGCATATCACTATGAATTTTGTGGTAGGATTACGGAAAACTCCTAGTAGACATGATTTTGTATGGGTTATTATGGATAGATTGACCAAGTCAGCTTATTTTCTTCCAATAAAGGTTACTTATACGATGGATCAATATGCTAAGTTATATGTGAAGGAGATTGTCAGACTGCATGGAACACCAATATTTATAGTTTCGGACAGAGATCCCAGGTTTACTTTGAGATTTTGGTTGAGTCTTCAGCAAGCTATGAGTACAATATTGAAGTTTAGTACAACCTTTCATCCTTAGACAGACGGACAATCTTAAAGAACTATACAGACTTTGGAAGATATGCTGCGAGCTTGTATGCTTGATTTCAAAGGTAATTGGGGAGATTATATTGTTTTGATGGAATTTGCGTATAACAACAGTTATTAATCTAGCATTGGTATGGCACTGTTCGAAGCATTGTATAGTAGGAGATGTAAAACTCCGGTATGTTAGAGTGAAGTCGATGAAAGACAGTTGTTAGGCCCAGAGATGATCCAAGACACAATCGAGAAAATCAAGACAGTTCAAAAGTATTTGAAGGTGGCACAGAGCAGACAGAAAATTTATGCGGATAATCGATGACGTGAACTTGAATTTAAGGTGGGAGACCAAGTGTTTTTTAAAGTTTCTTCATGGAAAGGCATTTAAAGATTTAGAAGGAAAGGTAAATTGAATTCGAGATACATTGGGCCGTATACTATTGTGGAAAGAGTTGGTGTTGTGGCTTACAGGTTGGATTTACCTCCGAAAATGTCCAAGCTACATAATATTTTTCATGTATTTATTGTAAACACCCCATTTTTGCCCGCTCGGCACTCTTCGACTCAACGGGTCTAGTTTTCAAACACCACAGCACATGCAAGCTCAAGATGAGCCCTTCAAACTCCAATCCAACCATTTGGTCGCTTCTCGAGCCTACAAGGACTCGTTGGAGCCATAAGCACCATTATTCTAGGCAGCTTTCCGGATCGGGCGGTCCCGGAAACCAACGCCATCTAGGTAACTCCCCGGGATCGGGCGATCTCGGGGACCAACACCTCATCAAGTTCTAGACGGTTCACTTCTGACGCCTACTAGCCCGCCAATGTAGAATGTCCGTCATTTGGTAGTTCTCCAAGACCGGGCGTTCTCGGAAACCAACACCACCTTTATAGGTAGCTTTCTGAGACCGGGTGTTCTCAAGAACCAACATCACCCTACAGGTAGCTCTCTAAGACCAGGCCTTCTTAGGGACCAACACCGCACATGTAGTTTTCCAAGACCGGGCGGTCTCGGGAACCAACACCTAGGTCAACACCGGCGCCTGCTAGCCCAACTAGGTGAAAAATGACCAAACCTGCCCCTTGGGCCTCCAGGCACGTTTTGGGAAAGTTCAAAATCCCTCAAAACGATAAGTCCATCCTTCCAAAATGTTGTTAAACCATTAGGCATCCCTCGCACGCCATTTGGTCCAAATTCGGTCCTATTCCGGCCCACTCCAGTCAAAATGACCGTTTTGCTCCCGAGCGCCTCAGCGCGGCACAAACCCTGCAGAACGGTAAAAGACTCTCCTAAAACCATCCCTGAATAATCCTACACGCTTAACACAACACACCAAAACATTCCTGACCATTTCCAGCCAACCCTGGTCAAAATGACCGTTTTACCCCTAGAAGTCCAACTATGCCCCGAAACAGCATCGGCCTTGGGACTTCGAGTAGAGGGTTTTACCACACACCCTTGTTTAACCCGAGGAGGACCCTACGACATTAAGCTCACATGACTCGATAAAAGTTCCTTGGAGTGTCTCACAAACGCTAAGCCTAAATTGTCTTTTCTCCTGGTTCCCCGGTTATAATGCACCGTCAACTGACTTGAGAAATGCGTAAATCAGAGAATTCCTGAAAACTCGTTCATAGATATTTCCATCGATACGGCTCGATCGAGTAGATCGCTTCCTGAAGCCCTCTATCGTACGATGCGAAAACTACAACTTTCAGCAACCCCTGGAGCGTCTCGCAGACGCTCCGCTATGGTTGACTTTTTTCCCAATTCCTTGATCGGAATGCACCATCAAACAACGTGAGAAATGCGTAAATCTGGGAATTTCCAAAGGTATTTCCAGAGTACTTTCCATCGGTACGGTCCGATCGAAAGGATCGCTTCTCGAAGGCCCCCATCACACGAATCGAAAATAGCCACTTTCAAACACCCCCAGAGCGTATCACAGACGCTCCACAAAAGTGACCTTTTTGGCACACCTCCCAAGACAATATCCTACACTTCCAAACATAATTCAAACTTCTTGAAAACATGAAAGTTCACCGAAAGCCTTAGGAGGATATCCCGAGTGCGACCGATTCCCCCGAAACCTTCCCGATTAACTCAATTATCGAGGCAAAGTTTGGACGAACCTTTTTGGAGATGGAGCGTATGCTACATGCGCTCAAATTTTGACTAGATCGACCGATTTTCGATCAACGGTCGAGATTTAACCAGTACATAGGGTGCCACGTGTCATTCTGGCAATGGAACAGTACTTGCGCATGTAGCACATGCACCAGGCCTGTTCCAGATTGCCTATAAATAGAGGCCTCCCCCTTTGTATATTCCGGGTCCGAAATTGATGCGAAGCCTTGCTGAAATCATTCCAGAACCTCGAATTCTTACTTATATTCCATCCTTCCAACACTTAGGCTAGATTCTACCCCTCTCAAGCCCATACACTTTACCTACAAGGCCTTATACACCATTACACACTCCATTCCAGCCCCTCAAGCCTTCTTGAAGTCATTCAAGCTCCAATCAAGACATCCATTGAAGACTACAAGTGTGTAAAAGGTAAAAGGTGGTATCCTTTTTACATTTGTGTCTTCCCCCACTCTTCTTTTCTCCTTCCTAGCCTACTTAGGCTATTCTCTATTTTAATTCCCATCTATAACCCCCCATTCTTGCATGCTTGAGTCAAGAAGGCTCTTAGATCATGCCTAGAGGAAAGCAAGTAAGAGCCACCGTGTAGGGAGACCTTTCTCTAGCCTACTTTAAGATTGTATGGCCTATGAGCCCCTTGTTTATGTGGTGTAGTCTAAAAGCCTTGTATGTGATCATGACCATTTGCATATTATTATTTTGATCATATCTTATGTGCTTGACTTCATTTTATGCTTATTGTCATATTCCACAATGCTTACATTGCTATTAATTTTATGTCATTTCCAAGTTTCACATTTCTTTCAAAAATTATT
This sequence comes from Euryodendron excelsum, assembly GCA_033060915.1. Lineage (NCBI taxonomy): Eukaryota > Viridiplantae > Streptophyta > Magnoliopsida > Ericales > Pentaphylacaceae > Euryodendron > Euryodendron excelsum. Next base: position 33,881,944 of record CM065392.1, on the reverse strand, counting down.
CCAAGAGTTGGCCCCTTGAAGTTTAGGATGAGATTTTAGAATTATGCCTTAGAAGAGCCCCTACTAACCCCCTAACTCCCATTTTTGCATCATTGTATTTTAACTTGCACGATGGTTGCTTTCCATTTCTTTAATTTTCAAGGTTTCTATTCTTTCAAGCATAATGGCTGGAATGGTCCTATGGAACCCTCTTTTGAGTGGTCTCCCTTTTGTTTGGCCTTATGAACTATCTCTTGATGGAATGGCCCCCTTGAAAAGTGGTTTCCAAAAATCCTTCTCAAAAGATGATTTTCAAAAATGCATTCCCTCCATCTTTGCATCAAAAATGATTTTTTAAAAATTGCCATCATTATGTTGATTTTTGAAACCTCCACCCTTGTCAAGATAAAGGTTATAATGGCCATGAGGAAACCTTCCTTGGAATGGTTTCCAAACACCAACCATATAAACCATACTCTTGGCTAGAGTTAAAATTTTTATGGAAATGATCTTCAAAAAGATTGCCAACCAATGGTCCATGGCATAACATGTTTTGTTTTTCAAAACTCTTTCCAAGAGTGCTTCAAACTAACTTTCAAAATCATTTTACAATCTAAACCTAGGTTAACTTGACCCTAGTTGTCCAACCCTAGGTTAACTTAATCCTAGTTAACTAACCCTAGGTTAACTTGACCCTAGTTGAATAGTCCTAAATTAACTTAACCCTAAGTCATCCTAACCTTAGGTTAACCTTACCCTAGTTAGTTAACCCTAAGTCATCTTAACCTTAGGTTAACCTAACCCAAGTTAGTTAACCTTAGATTACCCCTAACCCTAGGCTAACCCAACCTAGATTAGTACACTTCAAGGTTCCAACTCTTGAATCCTTTTCTAAATGATCATTCAAATTTTCAAACTATTCTCATAACCTATTTTTCCAAAACCTCCTACTCTCATGATTCCAAAAAAAACCAACTCCATAATCTCTTCAAATGTTCTTACACTCCAAGGCATTTCTAAAAATGTTTTCAAAAGGTCACAAATCTAAGGTGTCCCTAGCCCTCTCATAGTTAGAGATTCCAAGGATAAGTGATAAATCAAGAACAACCTCTAAGGTTGTCCATATTAGGATTCCAAACCCCTAACCATTTCCAAAAACCACTCTCCAAAAATTAATTCATCAAAACATTCTAAAATCATACCTCCAAGGTCTTCAAAAAATGACTTCAAAAACACTTTCAAGTTTTCTTGAGACATGCCAAAGTATTTTTCCAAAACTCCCTTAAGTTGATCCAAAAATATTTTCAAGAAACACTCCACCATACAATTTCAAGTCAAAACCTTCAAGACCACAAAGGGTCTTCAATTTCCAAAGACTTCAAAGTGTCTTAAATTTTTCCAAAGACCTCAAAGTATCTTAAATTTTTCCAAAGACCTCAAAGTATCTTAAACTTTTTCAAAGACCCAGAGTGTCTTTAAACCTTCCAAAGGCCCTAAAGCGCCTATTTTCCATCGGGCTCTTGCCCGAACTATGATTGACTTGATTCTCACTAAATGAGATATGTAGGCAACCTAAAATAGTGTGATCATAACTTTTATTTCAACTCCAATCCCTCTTTCAAAAATTCCAATCAATTCAAAATTGCTATTCCAAACTCTTTCAAAACCCCCATTATTTTCAAACTTCTTCCAAAAACTTGCATCATGCATCATCCATTCGAAAAGTGATGACTAAACCCCGTTTTCAAAATTCTAAAGTGGATATTAAGTGGACAATGGTAACTGGTTATTCTAGTGAGTGAACAAATGGTGATTAGACATGTAGGTACCGAAAGGGCGGGGTAGGGTGATGAACTTAGGATATCTTCCCTACACGTAACCAACCCCCGAACCATAGATTTCTATTTTCAAGTGACCAAAATGGAGTTAGTTTCCAAAAGGGCTTAAATCTTTCCAAAAGTTGCCAAACAACATATTTTCTTAAAAACCCTCTCTTGAGGTTGTTTTAAAAAACTTTTTTCAAAAACCCTAAGTTTAGTCTTCTGATTAGCGCTTAGTTTTAGGTGCCCTAACTCACCTTAATCAAGTTAGGTGGTGACTCCAATTTTTCTAAAAAAAGCCCTTAGTCAAACTAATTTTATAACTTAGTCGCACTTGTCCTTCTAAGAGGACGAGTTCTAGTGACAGAGTTCCGTGTTTTTCGTATCCGAGCCGAAAGGACCTTGGACACCCAAAAACCGAGGCGCGACATCTATGTTATGGACGTATGTATCAGATTCGTCACATGTATTGGTTCAATAACCAGTTGAGTTAGCAGATGATTTCAGTTATGTTGGGGAGCCGGTTCTAATTCTAGATTGAAGGGATCAAGTACTTTGTAATAAGATAATTTCATTGGTAAAAGTACTTTGGAGGAGCCATACGGTGGAAGAAGCTATATGGGAGAATGAGGAGATAATGCAAAAACAATATTCATATCTATTTTCACGAGTTAAGAAAATTTTGGGACTAAATTCTTTAAGGAAGGGAGAGTTATGAGGCCCTAATATCATAATTTCAAAATTAGTTTAATTGCATATTAAAATTAGTTGAATTAGTTTACTTAATTTAATTTGCACCTATTGCATAGTTAATTATAAATTGTGTGTGCAACATGCGTCATTTCATTATTGGTAAGTTGGTTGGTGAGTCATTGGTGAGTTAGTAGTGACTGTGTGTATAGGATACTTAAGGGGATTCAAAGGGAGAATAAAGACAGGAGGAAACAAGGAGACAAAGGAAGAAAGAAAAGAAAGAAAAGAAAGATTAGTGGGGGTAAGTGGTCTAGCATCCTAGGAGAGAGGGGAATCCTAAAGACTGTTGGTGGGTTGGTCTCATTCATATGAAGGGGGAGAGATAGAGGTGAAGAAGAAGAAAAAGAGAGGAGAAAGGAGAAAAAAAAAAAAAAAAGAAAAAAAAAAAGAGTAGGAAGAAGAGAGGAGAAAGGAGATAGAGAAGAGGAGGAAGAAGAGATTAAAGGGGAATGCTTATGTCTTCATTCATAAGGTGAGATATCTCATATTTATATTTGTGTATGGTATATTCATGGTTTCTTGCATGTTTATGTGTATTACATGCCATATAAATGGGAGTAGGAGGTGAGATATTCCATGGTAAAATCTTAGAATTATCCATGGCCGCCATAACAGAGTTGTCTCCGTGAAAATGCTATTGTTTGGAGACATTTTAACCTAACTAAAAATCTTATTTGTAGCTGCATTATTGAAAACTTTAAATTAGAGTTGTAATGGTAATTTGGGCTTTTGTTTTACTCAAAAATATTATATTTTTGAATTATGGTGAATTTTTGAAGTGAGACTGTCTTTGCTGAATTCTGATGCCTAGATCTGTGACACCTAGGTTGACTGAACATTTGACCAAGTTAGAGTGGTCCAAAAATTGTAAAATTTTTACTGTATTTATTAGAAATGTGGATAAGAATAAATACCAAATTTTAGGTCATTTTGATATCGTTTACCTATGTTAAAAGCCTCTAAAAAATAGATTATTTGCAGCTATATTCTCATTTTTGCAGCACTGTTTTATTTTATAAAATACCAAATAAATACGTAGGCTTATTCAATAAATGTGAATTTTGGTAGGAATACTCTCTGGTATATTTGTTTTGTATTCTCCAAGTTTTGAAATTTTTTGATATAAGCTCACAAAGTTATGCCCAGATTATGAGGCCTGTGTTAGTTTTAGTAGATTAGAGAACTTAGTGAATTTTGATACTTCTAAGCTATTGTATTGCATTGGGAACTTAATTGAGGCTATCATATGGCATTTCTAATATATGATTTTAGTTCTATGGTTTGTTTGGGGTGTCTACATTATGTTCGATTTTTTTTGCAGAGTTATACATTGAGTTTCCTAAACTAACACGGTTGTGATGATAGGTGCTAATGGAGAGCAAGATCCTTCAACGTCAATCAAGAAGTGATCTTTGGCTTAGAATGTGTGCGATGATAGGTGGAGTTTTGGGATAATCTTATTCATATTGAATGAATTGTTTATTTTTTATATGTATGGTGGTAGTGAATGCAGATGATGTATTAAAGGTGTTCATATATGAGGTGAAATTGATATTTATACATATAAGAAGTTATGTAAAAACATTGATGATTATATATATATGGTGGCATTGCATACCATTTATATTGTATACCCTGCATTGTACTGGAGAGAGTTAACTACGATGAGTTAACCAAGGTTTAATCATGATAGACTAACCTAGGGGTGTCACGATGGGCATTCCTTGATAACGTGTCATCGATATATTGGGCCGACGTTATCTAAAATTGTGCGCATATGTGAGTGATACATTCATTGCATTGAGGCATCCACTATATATATATATATATATATTTATACATGGGTGTGCATTGTGGGTACTTATTATCATTCTTTATGAATTTGTTTATCTACTGTGAGCACATTGGCTTTTAGCTCACGCATATACAGACCTTTTTGACAGGTGACCAAAAGATAGAGTTTGGTTTATTGTAGTCTTGGTCCTTGCCGTAGTGACATTCATGCCAGTATTTGGATGTCAAGTCTCGGGGTTTGGGAGAGCTCTATTGTCTTACTTTCAGTTTCTTGATTGTGTTTTATATGAGACGTTGAATCTTAGTGTTATGTTTTGTATTAACATGGTACGATGATAAAGAATTTTGGAAGATTGTTAATTATTTTTTAGGTGGTAATGTATCTATAATTTATGGTTTTCTTTGATGTATCTTGGAGAGTTTATTATATTTTTCTCATTGTATTATTTATTTATTATATTCTGTTGCGTTGTTTTTCGAATATGTGTTAAGGTGTCGTTCGCAGGTACGGTAACCTGTGCGATCATGTCTCACCTAATGTGACATAATTAATGTCTAATTGAGTTGCGGGTGTGACATACACACCTTTAGCGACCACATGCTCATATTTGTTTTACGGGATGGATAAGGATAAGAAATTTTGTGCTTTAAATCTTGGGATTACAAATCTAGTATAGGGCAATTTTATAATTTTGGGTTTTGGCCTTCAATATCTAAATTTCCATATAACTTATCCCACCCTCCCTTTTAAATTATTCAATTCATTGTATACGGGGAAAAAGATCATAGTCTAATTGCTTATCTTTGACCTCTTTTTATGAAACAAACCCGGGTTAAAAGCAGGAACGAGATTATTAGTCCAATTCCACAATATTATTCTGCAAAACAAACACGGTCTATGTGTAGGGTTTAGCATTAAAACCACCGCTTATAAATAGATAAGATTACTATGCGACTTATTATTAATGGCTGTCTGCATTGCCTACCCCTAAACCTATACTAGCTGCAGCTAATAAATGCAATTTAGTTTTTATGCTTCCTATGTTTGGGAGATGGCAATGAGAGATGATGTGGGAGGATTTGTATAGTCCTTTAAAAATAAAAGATACCAGATTAATTTGGAAATGAATGAATGTCACATCCATTATAAATTTTTTTCAAGGATGTGATGGTCCATTTGATGATAAATTATATTAATCTTGGTCCAAAAAGTTTAATGATACATTATGAGTACTTACCCAATGTGTGTATTGAAATAAGAGGGTGTCTTGCTTTTTAGGTTGTTTTTGCATTTTCCTGATTAGTAACACATACATATAGTGTCCAAGTCATAATCATATATATATATATATATATATAAGTTATGTTCGCTCTTATATTTAGCTTCTTTTTTAAGTAGCGCTTAAGTGACACTATCTATGCTCTTATACTTTTAAAGTACCGTATCACAAAAGTAATGAAAATGCTTATTACTAATCCTATCAAGTTCTCTACAGCTACACAAGTCCTATTTTAAAAAGAATTATATGTAATAAATATCCTTATTATTTCTTTTATACTTATAGATATGTATGAGTTATTTATTTAGGGTTAGACGTATAAATGTATAGATATGTATTAAGTTCCCTAAGTAAATAAATCAAAACTCTCCAGCTAATTAAAACTGTAAGTGAAAACTAACAATAATTCAACATGATTAGAGGTCTACTGTATACATACAATATAAAAATCAAACCATCAAATCAATGAGTACTTGACACGTATGCTATTGTCATTGCTGAACATACAAACTATTCTAAAATAAAAGTAAATAAATAAATGGTCTACTAGAAATGTACCATAAATAGGAGTTGAAAATGCCTTATTCTTTCGTGCATTGCACAAGTTGATATTTAGTTAAAAGTTTGTGAAGATAAAAATTACTTTAATACAATTAATAAAAAAAAATACTCATTGCACGAGACCTATGCTGTTGTAGCGTTGGAAAGAGGCTACATATAGGTTACCTTGCCTAGCATGCGGAGAGTTTACTTTCACAGTGGCATTGGGCTTTCACTAGTACATTGTCACTATGGTGTTTAAAAGAGCTATTTTATTGGCCTTGTTCTTGGTTGGCTTCCATTTTTTGAAAAAAATGATTATGTAGAATATTATCTTTGAGAGAAAGATAATATATTTGAAGTATATTGCCTCTCTCTCTGTCTCTCTATCTACAAGAAAAAAAAAAAAAAAGAGAGAGAGATGAAGCAATAATGATTTTCTTTTTTTTTTTCTTTCTAATTTTTGTTAAAGTTTTATGTACAATAAACTATAACATTGAATACATAATGGTTCCAAATTATAAAACCCAAGATCTCTAATAAATCAAAAAACTAGTTGTCGGTATAAATATTAATCCTTTTATTTAAGTTGAATCCGTTAAGCTTAACTTAATATCTCTAGGGCATATTAATTAGGAATTCCTTTAAAAAAACAAGGGATAAACTTTGCTATCTTAAGTAAATTAAGCTAGTTAAAGTTCATTCACTTCATCTTTAATACTAATGAATTTTACGATAAACATTAAGCGTATTTTGCAACATGTAAACAATGCAACTTTTAAAAATGAGTTGGTGATATAACAAATAAATCAAACAATTTTCATTGACAACCCCAAGTAGGGGCCTAAAAGTCTCGACTCCATTGTTGCCTTTCTCATTTGGTCATGGTCCTCATGGAAATCAATAGTGATGACCAGACTTCTTCAACTCTTCTTAAAGAATTTGAAAATGTTTTAGTTTCATTAAATTAAAAGAAACAAAATAAAAATAAAAAGAGTCAAATTTTGAAAACAATGATGAGAAACAAAGAGTAGATAAATCAAGTTTTTGAGTTTTTTTGTGGCAACCACTCTTCATATATACAACAAATGCAAACACATTGCTCATTGAGTAAATATTGGTACAACGGGCCAATAAACTAGAGCACGTAACCATGCAAATCTTAATTATTAAGAATACGAGATTTAAAATATTAAAATTTTATCGTAAAATAAAATGTTAACCTAATGACTAGAATTTAACATAATTATATGGTTACGTATCATTAGCCTATTGTACTATATCAATATAATATCGTGGCACAACAGTTGTAGCTAATATTTTATCCTCTTTTATACTTTCTCTTATACTCGGGGTTAGTTGGGTTGACTTTAGCCCATATATTATTGGTTTGAAAGCCCAATACCAACTCATAATAACACCATGGGTCATGTGTTGAATTTAGACTATTTCCACACCCACATAAAAAAAAAAATGATCTTTACTTTTTTTTTTTCTTTTTTTAAATTACAGTGTGTCTCAGATCATGATATCAATAACCAAAGACACAGTGAAGGAGAAGGTATAAACCTAACAAACCTGGGCCAAACGGATCTAGTTAGTGGGCCCAATTAGCAAACCGAAACTTACTCAACCCAAGAGTCTTTTGCTTTTGGGCCTGCCTCAAAGGTTGTAGCAATTCATAGCCCACCGTTGATCTCAACCCAACAATCTCTCACCAGGGAAAGTGAGGGAGCCTCAATTAATTTCACCCAAGCACTAAAGACGGTCCAGTCTGAAGAACTATCTTTGAAATGCCCGATGGGGATTGATCCTTCAATGGATGAACCATCGGCTGAGAAATGAAAGCAATTAGACCAACTTTTTCAGCAATTTTTGCCAGAGATTTGGCAAAGAACATACAAAACCAAAGGAGTTTCAATGCTAGTAAATCACTGAAGCCAAAGAAGGCAACCATGAAACAGAGAGTCAAGAGACCTGTAAGGAGAGGCCAGCAGATTACTAATCAGTGCATGAATCTGGAAGAAGTTAATATCAAATGGGATCTTTCTATCACTACTATGGCTGAGGAGGCAGGCCTTACTATGTCCCCACCCTCTCCATGGTAGGATTGATATGGAACTGCCAAGGGTTGGCTCATAGCTCGACAGTTTGTCAGTTAAGAGCTTTAATAAATGACTCCAATCCGGATTGGTTGTTCTTATCAGAAACAAAGTTACTAACAAATAAAGTGGCAGCTTTACTCAGTAAGTTGCATTTTGCCAATTTCAAAGTTTGTCCTCTCAAAAGGAAAGTCAGGAGGTATATGTCTTGCATGGAAGTCTGGCATTGATATAGAAATTATGTATGCTGATTCAGCTATTATTTCTCCTTTGGTATTCTCTGATCCTCCAGAACAGTTATGGCTCCTCAACGGTATATATGCTCCTGCAAATCGTTATTTACAGAATAATTTATGGGAGTCCTTGGATTATATGTCCACTACTTATCAAGGCCTAGCTGTGTTCTTAGGAGATTTTAACAATGTCATATCCCAAGAGGAAAAATTAGGAGGCAGGTCCTATACTAAGTCCTATTCTGGTGGCTTTAGAGGTATCGTGGACGGCTTGGGTTTGGTGGATTTGGGATTTTTTGGCAATCCATTTACATGGAGTGATAATATAACGGGCTTGGCTAATATCAAAGAAAGGCTTAACAGAGGTTTAGCTAGTCCTGAATGGCGTAGTATGTTTCTTAGAGCTACCATTCGCCACTTGCCTGCTATGGAATCTGATCATGCCCGTTTGATTCTGGATACTAGAGGAGAATCATCTGGAGTAAAAAGACCTTTCGAGTTTGAAGCAATGTGGCTGAGAGATTCTTCCAGTTTTGGGGTTGTGCAATCGGCTTGGACAACGAGTATTCAGGGTTCTGGGGCTTTTAGATTCTGCAAAAAATTGAAATACACTAAGGAAGCCCTTAAATCATGGAACAAAGACCATTTTGGTAACTGTGTTGCAAAGATCAAAGTGATATCTAACCACATTGATCAAATCCAACAACAAACCCCTTCTGATCTTAACAAAAACATTAAATGGGCCTTAAAGGAGCAACTTACAAAGCATCTCCACAGGAAAGAAATTCTTTGGCCACAAAAGTCTACAAATCAATGGCTAAAGGATGGAGATGTTAACACTAAATTTTTTCATACATCCACCATCATTAGAAGAATGAGGAATTCAATTGATTCTCTTAAGCTAGAAGATGGATCTTGGCTGTCTAAGAGGGAGGATATTGGTAATTAGTTTATCAACTTTTACGAGGATCTTTTCTCTTTATCCCATCCTAACATTCCAGACTGGATTGAGGATTTCATTACCCCAGTTATCTTAGAGGAGGAAAAAGTTCTTTTAAGCAAAATCCCTTCAGTAGAGAACATTAGAACAATACTTTTTGCTATGCACCCTCTTAAAGCCCCAGGTTCTGATGGCATGTCAGAAATCTTCTTCAAATCCTACTGGCCTGGTGAGGATCTATGCAAGATGGTGATTTCTTTATTCCATAATGGATTTATGCTTAAGGAACTAAACCACACTTTCATCACTCTCATCTCAAAGTCTCAAAATGCTTGTAAGGTCTCCCAGTTTAGACCTATTAGTTTGTGTAACGTTGCCTACAAGATTATTTCAAAATCTTTGCAAATAAACTGAGATCTACTCTAGACAAAATTGTATCTCCTTACCAAACTGCCTTTGTCCCTAATATAAGTATTACAGAAAATACTCTCTTGTCTCAAGAAGTTGTTCACACTCTCAAAAGAAAGAAAGGTAGGGGTGCTTTAATGGCCATCAAAGTTGACATAGCCAAGGCCTATGATAGAGTTGAGTGGTGTTTTATTATCAAAATTCTAAAAAGCCTAGGGTTTCCAGATACTTTTATGCAATGAGTGTAACAATGTATCTCTACCCCTACTTTCTCCATCCTTTTTAACGGGGCCCCAATGGGTTGTTTCCAAGCTCAGGGGGGCTCAGAGAAAGGGATCCCCTATCCCCTTTTCTTTTCATGCTATACGATGCGTTTCTTTCTATAATTATGCTACATGCAGAACATAGAGGGTGGTTTCATGGCATCAATATTGCAAGAAACTGTTCTCCATTGACCCTCTTGATGTTTGCGGATGATTTGGTAATTTTCTGTAGAGCTAACTCCAAGGAAGCCAAAGTTATTCAAGGAGGCCTCTCACTATACGAGTTGTGGTCTAGATAAATGATTAACAAGGACAAATCAGCAATTTTCTACAGTAAGAATGCTCCCAGGGAGGTGATTTAAGTCGTCAAGCAAGTTTTAGGTCTCATGCAAGGTAAGAACAATGCTATTCACTTAGGTCTACCCCTATTTATAGGGAGATCTAAATGTAAGGCCTTCAGCCCTATTATAGAAAAGTTGGACAACAAGCTCAAAGGATGGCAAAACAAGGTCTTATCATATGTTGGGAGATGACCCTACTAAAATTAGCAACTTCTTTTCTTCCATTCTATGCGATGTCCTCTTTTAGGCTTCTTAACATTGTTTGTGATACCTTGGACAGAACAATATGTAGGTTTTGGTGGGGTTCTCCTCACGATAAGAAAGTTTGTCATCTTAAAGCATGAGATTATCTTTATCGGCCTAAGGAAATCGGGGGATTGGGTTTTAAAAAGTTTTTTTTTTTTTTTTTAATACAAACAGAGCTCTTTTGGCTAAGTTGGGATGACAGCTATTGCAAGGGGCTAATAGCCTGTGGACCTCTCTTTTACTTCAAAAATATTGTCGCTTGCAGCCTTTCCTTCAAGTTCAAGCAAAACCTTTAGACTCTTTTATTTGGAAAAGCATCTTGGGTTGTAGGAATTTAATTACGAAGGGTTCTTGTAGGAGAATTGGGAATGGTTCATCTATTGACATTTGGAAGGATCCTTGGGTTCCTAATCTTCCTAATTTCAAACCTATTGGTGTGCCTAACATCCCACAAAGGCATGCTTTAGTAAGTCAACTCATTGATTTTAACTCTAAAAGTTGAAATTTACCTTCTTTGCAAATGTATTTCAACAATTAATCTATTCAAGAAATCCAGAAAATCCCAATTCCTATTTTCTCTAAATCTGATGATTGGTGTTGGATCCCGAATACTTCTGTCAGTTTCTCATCCAAATCAACTTATCATTGTGATCTCAGTAACTATTTTATTCAAGCCTTTGTTTTGGGCCAGCCCTCGTGGAAGAAACTATGGAGTTTAAAGATCCATGAGTGTCTCAAAGTTATGTTATGAAGATTTTTCTCCAATACTATACAAACCAGAGTTTCTTTAGCCTCTAGGTTCCAGGTTGCTGAAGTGGTTTGTCTCGTATGCCAGGCTTCCCCTGAATCCTCAGTTCATCTTTGCTTCCTATGTCCCACAGCCAAAATGATTTGGGCAGATATTTGATATCTCAAAACTGAGCTCGTAAATGCTTTATCAGTTAAAGATTGGATTCTCATGTTTCTAAACCCTTAAACCCTTGGCTTAAATACCTCCTTTTATTCCTCCAACTACTTGGCAGCTTTTGCAGCTATCCTTATGGAGAGAATATGGAAATGGAGAAATTTGGTTGTTTTTTAATCAAAGGCCATAATCTCGGAGGTTATTAAATAAAAAATTCTGAGCCTGTGATTAGAACATAAAGCAGTTATAGATATCAGTTTTCAAAACTCCTTCCAGTCTTGTGTTGCCTCTCCGATGACTACAATTTGGTCTCCACCTCAACAAGGAATTATAAAGATTAATTTTAATGCTGCCTTTGTCAAAGGTAGGATGGCTATAGCAGCTATGGTTCGAAATCAATCAGCTGTTCTTAATTCCAAAGTTCTGTTGAGCCTTTGTTTTTTAGCACTCTCAGCAGAAGTTGCAGCAGCCAGGATGGCTATTACCTGGGCTTCTAATGAAGAATGGCAGAGAGTGATGTTTGAAGGTGACTCCATGCTGGTTGTTCAATTCTGTTTGGGGACTTAGCTAGATTCGCACTGGTCAATTAGTCCTATCACTGAAGATATCCGCTCTATATTATCTTTAAAGCTTGGATGGTCGATTGGGTATGCGTCGAAAGTAGCCATAAGGCTGCTCATGAACTAGCTTGGCTTGTCTTACAAGATTGGTTTCTCAGGATCTCTTTCTGCCAATAAGCTTTCAATGGCAGTAAGGGGGGTAGTTGAGGTTGAGATGAGCTAAGTAGTTGCTCTTTTGTTTTGTTTCCTTTCAATTTCTTCTTTTTTGGCTTTTTTTTTTTTTTTTTATCGTATCACTGTTTTATTCAGCAAAAAGAAAAAAACAAAAAAGGTCCGCCAATTATCAAGTATAAAGGTGCTACATTTTATAAAAACTAGTAATATATTCTCAATGAATGCCAGCGGATTTTTTTTTTAAAAAAGTGAAATAGATTCCCAATTAGAAAAAGAGAAATTGTTTTTTAGTTCCATTTTAAAATTATCCTAATCCTTTAACAACAATCCCATCAAAGAAAATGAAGAAGCCTTGAAGGGAATTTCATCATCGTGGTTGAACCCAAATGCTAAGTATTGTGATTGCTAGCATGCTTTACAACTTGTTTGGGGCTTGAGGAAGAGAAAGGGAGAGACAAGAAAAACAAGTGCAAAAGAAATTATCAAGAAAATGATTTGAATTCTCTTTTCCTTACCTCCCAAGCTAGAAACCAAAAAAGGAACAAAATTATTATTTTTTCTTTCTTTTCTCAAGTTCCAAACTTGGGGGAGGAAAGAGAAAGAGAAAAAGAAAAAAAAACTATTTTGATTTTGTAAAGGAAGTAAAAGAAAAATGGAAAAAAAATAAGAGAAGAAGGCAGAGTGATTTTTTTCCCCCTTACTTTTCTTTCCTTTTCTCTTCCATTTCGCTCCTCGGGGAATTTTTTTTTTTTTTTTTTAAATTTCCTCTATCTCTTCTCTCTCCTAATTCCAAACAGGCTGTTACTGTATAGACTGAATCAAAAAGGTTGGAGAAATTAAAGGGGAATGAGGACATCTGCATAACTGCTTGATCCTCCCAACACTGCCAGCATTTTGTCATGTAATCACAAACAACCGATTCCTTCTCCCCATTCACTCCCTCCAGTGGACTCGGAACCTAACACCACCTTCACTTTCACTTTCACTTTCACTTTCACTTTCCAGAAGAACCGCCATAACACATGGCATTCGTGAGGCTTGGTTCTAAATTTGAAGCATTTTATCGTGAAGGCCAAACCTGGTAAACACTAGTTTCTTTTCTATTTTCTTGCATGGAATTCAATTTTCCTTGATGACTCAATAGAATTGGTTTGGAGGCAACCAGTTGACATGGGTTATTGTTAATTCGGGAAGTCTGAAATGGGTATGTCATGTTTTTTATTTTGCATTTTGGAATCGGAATCTTTGGTGTTACAATACATGCATTTGGATTTGAAGGGTTTTGGTGTTTGTTATTTTAATTTCTTGGTGATGTTTGTGAATGTGTTTGTTAAAATGCTGGTGTGGATGTGAGCAAGCATGGGTTTGCCTTATGTCAAGGGCTCAACTCTATCTCCCCCACATGTAGAATTTAGCTTGCAAAGAAGTTTTCCTTTTGCTTAGACTACATTGTGTGAATACCCTTCGTTTTCTTGACATATCTGATAAGTTACATGTTGCAAGCTATATACCTGCATTTGTGTCAATAATATTTGATGGCCATGCTCTGCAACATGTAGAATTTTTTATCTCATGTCATCTGTTGGTTCATCAGTACCACAAGCTGGAATGATGCGGTGGTAATGGATGCTTAAACAACAATCCCGAGAAGGGTTGTCCATTAAAATGCTGCAACAAAACATGATCATATTCATTGCATTTAATAAATTAATTGACGCAACTTAGCAGGGCAGTCTGTAAGTCGGTACTTACCTTCTAAGCTAAATACAGGCAGTTAGATGTTTGTCATCAAAACTGGAGATGCAAACCATTATCCAATCTGCTTATTGGACTTTGTAAATTTTCTTAACATATAAAATCACTTGATACCGCGGAATATGTACATGGTTTAGTGAATGATTCGTTTTGTCACCATGAAGTATGTGTATGTAGAAATGCTTTACTGTATTTTGATGGAGCCTTTTTATGCTCTCTTTGCAGGCATTGCACAAGTGGGCTTCCAAGTGATGTCACTGTTGAAATCGGAGAGATGTCCTTTCATCTTCACAAGGTGCATTTTGTTTGGTTAAGTTTAACTTTTAATTTGTTGCATGAATGCAAACAAAAATTACTCACATGCATGCTTTCTACTACTTGAATGCTTGAAATTTTTAGTCAATTCAACCCAATGCACAGCGATGTTGATTTTTTTCAAAAAAAGTTTTATTTACTTCCCCACTTTGATATGCTTCAGTTTCCCTTGCTGTCAAGAAGTGGACTATTAGAAAAGCAAATTGGAGAATTTTCCGGTGATGATGGATCAATTTGTGTGTTGCAACTTCATGAAATAGCTGGTGGAGCTAAAGCATTTGAGTTCATCGCCAAATTTTGCTATGGCGTGAAAATGGAGCTCACTGCTTTGAATGTAGTTGGTCTTAGGTGTGCAGCTGAATACCTTCAAATGAATGAAGATTTTGGAGAGGGAAATCTCATTGGCCAAACAGAGCGTTTCCTTAATGAAGTCTTTGGCAATTGGGAAGACACAGTTAAGGCTCTCAATACCTGTGAAGAGGTTCTACCATTTGCAGAGGAACTTCACATTGTTTCCAGATGCATCAATTCCTTGGCAATGAAAGCTTGTGCGGATCCAAGCTTATTTAATTGGCCCGTGTCAGGCTCCAATAACATGCAATGCACAACAGGCACTGTCTTATGGAATGGAATATCTACTACAACCAAACCACAACCCATGGGTGATGATTGGTGGTATGAGGATGTGTCCTTTCTTTCTTTACCTCACTTCAAACGACTGATTCAAGCTGTTGAATTAGGAGGCATGGAGCCTGAAAGGATTGCTGGTTCCCTTGTGTTTTATGCCAAGAGGCATCTTCCCATGATGAATAGGCCATCAACCTTCAAGGACACAAACCAAATTAACCCCGGATCAACCATATCTGTCCCTTCTGAGGCAGATCACAGGGCTCTCCTTGAAGAGATTGTGGAATTACTTCCTAATCAGAAAGGGGTTACACAGTCTAAGTTCCTGCTTAGTATGCTTCGTGCTGCTATGATCTTACATGCAAGTCCCTCATGTAGAGAAAATTTAGAGAAAAGGGTCGGAGCTCAGTTAGACCAAGCTTCGTTGGACGATCTGATAATACCGAATATGGGCTACTCAGTGGAGACCCTCTATGATATAGACTGTTTTCAGAGGATTCTTGATCATTTCATGTCATTGGACCAGGCTACAGCTGCATCATCTTCTCCTTGCATAGTTGAAGAGGGGCAGTTGATGGAAGGGGCCCCTTCACTTACATCGATAACAATGGTGGCTAATCTGGTGGATGCATTTCTTGCTGACGTGGCCCCAGATGTTAATTTGAAGTTCCCAAAATTCCAGTCACTTGCTGCTGCCATCCCTGACTATGCCAGGCCACTTGCTGATGGCATTTACCGTGCGATTGATATATATTTGAAGGTAAAATAAATCCCAAATTGTTCTACAAAGTTTGTCAAAAAATTACTGTTGTCTTACAAAAGGAATGATGAAATTGAACAAATTTGGATGTTAAAGAAAAAAATGCTGAAAATTTGGGACGTTACCAACATACTAGAGACAAGAAGATTTGGTTCTTCCAGACAATCTAATCTACACGTATATGGATTTGTGTGTAAATGTGCAGTAAATAGATTGAGGTTGGATAAGTGAAACTGACAAATACTTTTCTATCGAGATAGAATATTTTATAGTGCATCAATATATTTATGGTATATACAACTTTAGAAGGAGCTTTTGCTTTAAACCATCACTACAATCCAGACTGGGACTTGTAACACGATGCAACCACATGGTCCTTAATTTATCTTCATGTTATTTGCAGTCAGAACATTCAATCTGTCTTGCTGAAGATCTTTTTCCTTGAAAAAAAGAAGAAGAAGAAACTGAAGCTGTTGATTACTAACTATCTTTGAATTATACGATGATTTTGTACATAACTTGGAAATATTTATCTCCTAGTTATGTTATGTGCCTGATAATTTTTTCAACAAATTATCTTGGTGAGATTATTATCCAATCGATGGAAAATAAAGAGGGATAATTTCATGAATATGCGTTATCCTCTTGCCCATGTGTAGATAGATAAATAAAAATAAGTTATTAGACTGTAGAATATGCTAGAAGGCAGTAGTATTATAGTATTGATGCAAGTTTCATAACTCAAAATTGTAATTTAGAAAGTTAGTCAGCTCTCAACACATACTCATAGACATGATCTAATGTTGACTCCATCATCTCTTGAAATTTGAAATATTACTGTATGTTCGGACATCTTTGCTTTCTTTGTAGTTAAAGAAAATTTAGACAACTGGTATATTTTCTTCAATAGCTCCAAGCTGAATGATGGATTTTTACCACCAAATGTTATGTGTAATCGAATGACATCATTCGATTTCAATCAGATATTCAAACACTCCTCGAGTGAACAGTTAACTGATGCATGTTTAATTAACCCATACATATATTGTCTGTTTGATTTTCCTTTTGTGTATAGTGGATACAGCATCTGTTCTCCTGGTAAATACTGTGTGGAGAGTAAATTACGGTAGACAGACAATGCTGTTATTCTTCTCGTCCATCTTGTTTTTTCCTTCCTTTGAAGCAGATAACTTGACAAATTTTGTTAATGTACTGTTATATGAATAGACAACAGAAATCTGTTTCCAGCATCACTGCTCAAATACTTCAAAAATCTTCTGTTAGATCATTGATTTGAAAATGCTAGGAAGATAGAAAATTTTAGTTATCAGTTCCTAAATTGTACAGATACGATATACTAGTACAGAAGGTATTTTTTTTACTTCATCCAATGAGAAAATCACATTGCAAATGTAGCTTTTGTTTATATCTTGTTTAAATACATAGGACAATTCTTGTTTATAACTTGGTTAAGACACTAGCGGAAGTGATGCCTAAGTCCATCCATGTTGAACACTTTTTTTGATAATTGCAAAAGAATCCACCTTTATTTAAAAAACATGTGCAGAATATAAATGAATCGTGCTTCTTACCAAGTATAAATTTTTTACTTTTTTCGTTTTATTATTAGCTAATGTTTCCAGGTTAAAGTAGAAGCTCGAACAAAGATATATCTTTATACTCGATGCTGACATTACAAAAGCACATATCTAGCTGTATTCCCATATAGATTCTGAAGAGCTACCATATCTGACAGTATGTTTGCCTCAAAAGCATCCATGTCCACCTATCGTAATTCTCCTGCATATGTCATATGGTCCTTGCATTATATCCTGAGATAGTTATTATTTGCACAAATATAGGCCACACTTGAGCTAACTCCTTATAAGTCAACTTTGGTAAGAACTGAAAAACAAGAAATAGATGGATGTGCAGAAGCTGAAATCAGAATGCATGACCAGTATGGCTAACCAATATTTGGAAACTCAGTTTTGGACTCCTCATTGATTGTAATCATGCTTGCTTGGTCATTTGTAAAGGTATGCCAGTTCACTTAAGTTCTTGCTTTGAGATAGAACTCATGCTTTAAAGGTATGTCTTGCTCTTTTTGCATAAGATATAATGAATATGAATTAAATTAAATAAATCTATAGCACTCTATATTACCACCTTGTCTCTGAATATTTATGTTCCAACAAATTCCGCAAAGTGGAGATATAATTTCAAGGTTCCTGCTCTCAATCTAAGGCCAAGGAATTGACATTTAAATTGATCTTACTATAACCACTCAACCTATACCGTATGCATTGGACTGGAATTTGTCTGTTTGATCAGGCTTGTATATCTGGGGACTGGGTCCAAGGTTTTGGCTGGCCTTTGCTTACCCTTCTTTTGCCAGTTAAGATCTCACACTTCACCTGTAAAAACAGCTTAACATGCAAAGAATTTCACCAAAAAAGCAGACTAGAAAAGGACAGTTCCAAAACTTTTGGACCTTGACTGTACTAAAATGTTTAGTAAGCTATGTTTATGGGTAGCATTGAACTCCTTTTATGACCAGTAAAGTTACGTACTTTTCAGTATGCTAACACATTTTATGACTTCAGGCACATCCTTGGCTCACAGATTCCGAGCGGGAGCAAATCTGCAGACTCATGAACTGCCAGAAGCTCTCACTAGAGGCTAGCACCCATGCAGCCCAGAATGAGAGGCTACCTCTCCGAGTAATTGTCCAAGTCCTATTCTTCGAACAGCTTCAGCTGCGTACATCAATTTCAGGTTGGTTCTTTGTCTCTGACAATCATGAGAACTCACACAATCCCAATGCGAATCTTGCACTCACTGCACAAGATAGAGATGTGGGCATTGACGACATGAGGGAACGTGTTTCTGAGCTTGAAAAGGAGTGCCAAACCATGAGACGGGAGATTCAGAAGCTCGTGAAGACAAAGAGAAGTTGGAACTTTTTTTGCAGACGAAAACCACCGCCTAATAGTTCGAAAGAATCAAAGATCTCTAGTTTGAAGGCTCCAACATCTGCATCTGTGAATTGATGGCAAAATCATGAAAGTTTTGAGTTGGGCAGCTAAATTTTGAAAGCTCAAGTAACACGACATCATCTCAGTATATTTAGTGTTTTTTAATTATTAAAGAATCCTTTTTTTTTTTTTTCTGTTTAATCCTACATTTTTATACATCTTTGTTCATTGACTAAACAATGGTCAGATAGCTTTAGTGTTCTTTAGATGGTAGTTTGAGATTCCAGTAATTTGTTATCCGTGAGTTTTGTTCTCAAGTTTATTTAATGCTAGGACTGATGATTTGATAAGTATTTTTGCGATCCATGAACCAACCATGATAAAGGATGGTTTTTCAAGATTTGGAGGAAGGAGATAAGGGTTTGGGTAGGATTCTTGCAATGTTCTAAAGCTTTTTGCCCAATATATCTGCTATGAGGTTAACCTTTCTTTAGCCTACTGTGTCGCAGAGTGACATAAGTATTGAGATAGGTAATATTATTCAACAGGTCCATAGAGCAGGAGGCATCAAAAAGTTAGCTCCTGTTTCCTGATGCTGGCATACTGTTCAGTAAATTTAAACTCCCTGCATGAGTCGGCTTTAATAGGGACATTATTCAGTTTTCTTTATGGCTATTGAGTTGTTGGTATTTTAGTCTTTTAGAATTGGGTTTAAGATGTTAAATGTAGTTGTTCACTTGTGCTTGCCTTGTATACATAGTATTTTATCTAACATCTAGGCTTTGCCTTCAAAATGACATATACAACAATTCATTGCTTGAAGAAGTCTGCCTCCACAACTGCATGTTATGAACAGCTGTGGCAAAGAAGAGCTCGTCATTAAGTGCAGCATTGACGATTCTCAAGAGGTACGTTTTACCAGACTCAACCTCCATAGGAAAAGTATCTGTTGTAGAAAAACATATGAACTTAAATATATAGGTGATGAAGATGATAAGCCTTGAAGAAGTCTATATTATTTTTTTATAAGCATCACTAGGGTTTTACATTTCTGGGAGCATGGAAAGAGTGGTCCTGGTTTTCCATTGATTGTATGAGCATCAGAGGGTTGTGGTGGCATCCCCAACTTATTAGCTTGGTTAACAATTGTTTCAACATCTTCATTCCACCATTCTCCTGCATGACAAATACATGTTACATAAATACAGGTTAGATATATACACATTACATGCATTATATGTATCGGCTTCAAGATTTTTCATTGTTAGATTTAGTAAAACTAACCTAAAATTATATTAGTTTTCTGGTAAGGCTGAGGGAATGGAAATGGAGTTCCTTCCTTCGGCGTGATAACAATGGTGCCATAAACTGTTCCTCTTAGCCCCAAGATGTGCATGCAACCTAACAGTGTAACTATGGCCAGGCTGGATAGGATACTGTATTATATATCTATATAATATATATATATGTTTGCTGGTCCATCTGCCCAGCCATTGCGATATTGCTTCAAGAGATGCCTACTTATGCAGATCACACACAAACACATTGTTATGTATGTTCGCATGCATGTAAAAGGCATTTATAGTGTTGTCTGCATGCATATGTATAATGTATATATCTCCATCTATGAAAACATACCCATGAAAACAGACAAGAAGAACAAGAAAAGGAGCTAATTTTTTTTCGCATACGCATGAAAGATCATGAAACTGGGGTGAAAAAAAAATCGAGGTAATTAGAAACATTGAACCTACAGAAAACGAAGAAGAAAGTGATGAAAGAGATACATCCTTGCAGCCATCTATAGCCCGTCGCCATTTTATCTTAGCACTGTTCTTGGATGGAATGAAATGGAATGGAATGGAATCAAATCATTTCATAGGGGTGGAATTAGCAGAGAAGGTTAAGTTGATGATTTAAGAAGAGCTGGCAGTGCAGTTTCCATGGACATTAGGTGAAGCAAGTGCAATTACTGTCCAAAGAGTTGAACAAAGCTTTGAAGCAACTGTTGTAAGAAGTTGAGGCCATGTAATGTTTGTTACCATTACGTCTATATATGTATATGTATATGTATATAGTATATACACATGTCCACGGCTGGCAATTGTGTTTAAAGCCCAGCGCAACCCAAAATATATATAAAATGATATTTTAATATATTCATGTATTTAGATTTTATATTATTTAACATTATTTTGAAGAAAAATATTTATTAAACTTTTTAAGTTAAATGGGCGGGTTTGAGAATTTAGATTCGATGGATGGCCAAATCCGATCCAGGCCCTTAGAAATTGTTAATGGTTTGTTTTTTTAAATTTACATTGACCAAGCAATCCTCTGGAGTGTGTTACGACTTAAAATAATAGTGACTATTATAAAAAGAAAACCTACCTAAGTGGAATTAAATAATTAAAATGAATAAAATGATATCTAATTAGTAATAAATAATAAGTGTACGAAACTCGTTTAAATTAGGACTCCTTATCACAATTATAGCATTTAAGGATTTTCTTTTTCAACTTAAATATATTAACATAATTCAATTTTATCTTTTTTACTTTTCTTTTTCTTTCACTTTTTGGGATTTTTGTGGTCAAATTCTTTCTGGAATTGATAGATATTATGATCAGCATAATATTCAATATAGTACATGGCCTGAGGATTGAATCAAAGGCCATCTCGGTTAATTTGGGCGGAACAATTCATCCGAGCCCCATCCTGATTTCAGAAAGTTTAATCATAAAGTAAACATGGAAATAACATCTCCACACAGGTTTTTTTTTTTCCCCCATTGTTACATGATTTCTGTGATTGAAATTTGTTAACAAGGCTAGTTGCAGAACAGGTTTATTTCAAAAAAATAATTAATTTGTGGCTGATATATTTTGAAATAGCAAGAACATTTGCTAGGGGCACCCATGAACCAGCAACCAGCCTGGCTCTGTTTTTTCAGCCCATAGGCTATGAGGCTCGGCTTGAAATTTAAGGCCCACAAAAATTTCATGCAAGGCCTCAAGTATGTAAAGACGAGCACAAAACAACTCAGCATGTCAAAAGTAGGTGTATTCTCTCTCTCTCTCTCACTTTTTGTCACCCATGGGCCAGCAAGCAGCCTGGCTCTGTTTTTTCAGCCCATAGGCTATGAGGCTGGGCTTGAAATTTAAGGCCCACAAAAATTTCATGCAAGGCCTCAAGTATGTAAAGACGAGCACAAAACAACTCAGCATGTCAAAAGTAGGTGTATTCTCTCTCTCTCTCTCTCTCTCTCTCACTTTTTGTCATGCTTTTTTTAAATTTTATTGTCTTGAAATGGGCATTTCGGGTGTTTTCTATAGAACCTACAATTCCAAAAGGGCTCGGAGGCTTCCACCATTGCAGTTATGGGAATGTCAAATATATGTAGTTTTACCCTCTTATACACAGAGAGAGAGAGAGGGAGTTTTCGTTTTGCGAAAACATGACATTTAGGTCACAATGGAGCAATCTTATCATTGAAAATAGACATAAATGAGGGTTAAGACCAAAAAATAGTCATGAAATTACAATTATGATTACGAGGCATGAATGATAAAAGGTACAAGTGTGACACCTAGAAATAATATGTGGGTTACAAAAGGACACAAAACCTTTTTTACTCAAGGTATTATAGTTGTTTCTAGCATTTCTTCAACTCCAAAAAAATTCACATGCTATGTTCCTAGAAGTGATTGATCATTTCTTCCATTGTTTCAAGTGTGTATTATGATTGAGACCATTTGGTGATGTTGATAACCTTCTTGTCTTGAAACCCTAGAGGATATTTCATAGTCAATCCTTAATTCTTGTCCTTTGACCCAATGTTCAATCTCTTTTCTTTCACCTACCATGTGTGCACATATGCGTATAGTTGTCTATATGTGCTTGTGTTTATATATTTACACATACGTAATTAACAGTTGTTTTAATGGGTATTTTGTTTTAGATTGAGAAAGACTTTAATCCAGTCATATTATTCTGTATAAAAATTTTTAGAGTCAAAATATCAATTTGCATAACATCTAATAAGCAGATGTTATGGTCTAGATACAAAATTGCAAGTTGGTTCCATGAAATGAGTGTTGGTTCCCTCTCCTTTCACCCTCCCCCATGTTTCAACATCATACAAAAGCACAATCATTTTATGGGTTCACTCATTCAGGTCCAAAACAGAACACACACAAACTGACCCTTCACCCACCAAAATGCTCTTTTGGTGGTTGTTCAAGCATTGCAGTGAAGCACATGGCAACCTTGAAATGAAACTGGCACCAAAATTACCTATCATATTGTCGTAAAAAATGGCCATGGCAAGTTGTCCTCTCCTCAGCCGACGAATTGATGCCATATCCCCTGCAACATTTGTTTCATTGTCCCAATTTGATGTTCCATCTTTCTTTCTCTACATGATAAAAAACAAGGCCCTTCTCCCTTCTCCATTCCTCCAATCCAATCGATCCACCTCGGCCCCCTTTGGCCACTGGTCGTAGGTTGGATGATGTTGTCTTTTGTCTCCTACCCCTCACACCTTAACACCAGACAAGTGCTTCTTGAAAAACCAGTTGATCATGTCTGTTACATGATTGGCCCCCCTTCCTCCTCGTAATCAATGACACTTGTCTGATTTTGATTCTTCTCCTCACCATGGGATTAAGCTTAGTTGACACAGGAAAACAGTGATATGGCTTCATAGAATTTTGCAAGACATGTGAGAAGCTATTCAGTGAAATTGGTAAAACTTGAAGACATTAAGAAAAGCCATTGAAAGAAGATAGTTCTCTTGATGATCTGATGATCTTGATGCCTGCAGCCTTTAGAACTGGAAGGTTATGTTCAGAATTGTGCATGCAAATATTGAGGAGATTTGGTTGTACTTATTTCAGATTAGTGCCAGTACAGCTTTTCCTGTATTCATACTATATATTCAGCTCATGTACATGTTGGTGCTCTTTATGAGTGCATGGGTGATTACCCACTGTGTGTGTATATATATATATTATGTATATTTGTGTGTGTGTGTGTGTGTGTGGGGTATAATCTATTAACCTAATTTTCCCCCTGAGCAGCCACTAGTAGCATCTGTTTTCGGCTATTTCAATTTATTATTTAAATCATTGGGGGTATGAACAGTGAGCAAGGAACAAAATTGTATTTGTTTCCATCAAATCAACGAAAAAGTTTATGTTTCTTATGAAACAGAAATAAAACATTAGTGGAATAATAAAATTTTAATATTTTTATCAAAACACACCGGAACATAGCAAAATACACTATAATAAATTTGAACCAATAAGTTGTGCAGACATGAATTTAAAATTTTGTATAGATGTTACTTTTATCTAATTTTTATTGAAAAAAATACAAAAAAAAAGTTTTTTCTATATTTGTATTTGTCACTTCTAAAACATTTCTGGAACGTTTTTGTTCCATGCTAATGGAACAACACACCAACATGAAATTTTGATCTTTGTGAGTGAGGACCCTAGAAGCTTATCTCTCCTACTCATAAAGGTGAAAATCCACCTCACAAAAAGTGTTGACCACAAACAACCTTCATATAAGTGTTTGCTTCTTTCAATTATTTTGTTTGGTTCAATACTCAATCTCTGATAAGTTGGTTGGCCCCTGCTCTTTTTGCATCAACATTTGCATGGGAGCTACAAGCAACACACACACACACACACACACAATCTCACTCTCTCTCTCTCTCTCTCTCTCTCTCTCTCTCTCTCTCTCTCTCTCTCTAAAACAATAGAAGCTAGTAAGCATATGTTCATTCCATCAGAAAGAAAAAACTGTAGGAAACAGAGCATAAGTACTTGGATAAGCTACAATTAGTAGGGAAATTTCATATGCATTTAGTACTTACAAGTAACAACATAAAAAAGGAAACCAAACTTCCAATTGAAGGGAATAGCTAGTGAAATTTGACATATATATCAAAGTCATTTGCAGGCAGTAATTTACAAAAAAGAATCCCTTCACATAAAAAATATCAATATTTCTTTTGAAGTTAGCTCCTTGTCACTGCAAGATCTCCATCTGCTACACTTCTCCATGAAGCAAAACCCATTTCACCTAGAGATATCATACTTCTGAGAGTAACCAAGCTGCTCCATCTCCCAGCTCAACTTCGAAGCAACTCTTTCATGGCGAGGAACATACTCCTGTAATGACAAAAAATAAAAATAAAAATAAAAATCAATCTGAAGAGAAAAAGGGAACAGGGCAGAGATAAACTTGCTAACTATGCATTTAAATGGTTCAGTTTTAACTTACAAATGTATTTAAATAATGTATTACTGCATACAATGAGATTTAACTCATTTGCTAGTAATGCCATTCGTCTGAAATATCTAGAAAAATTAGTTTCTGTATTCAAACGCAAGGAAAACCCTGTTCATGTAGTTCCAAAAGCGTAGGTGTGGAGACAAATACTTTCCGATAGATTACCTCCAGTTTCTTCACTAATTCCATTGCTGTTGGTGCAGATACAATGATGTGCCGTGCACTTGGATTTATGAAACCTTCTTCCACAGCTTTGTCAATAAATGACAGCAGCGAATTGTAATATCCATCAACATTCAACAACCCCACCTGCAAAAAATGAAAAACATTGGCTTGAAATTTAGTTAGAAAAGTAGAAGGACCGAAAAATAACACCAGAGATCACTAACAATGGAACAGAATCTCAAATTGCAGACATAGGTATTACCGGTTTATCATGTATGCCAAGTTGAGCCCATGTTATCACTTCGAGTAGCTCTTCGAGAGTCCCATAACCACCTACATGTGATATAACACGAGTCTTCTTAAGCCCGAGATTGCTAATAGTTTTTTTCATTTTATTATGAGTAAGAACTTAATTACAATCCTTTGTTAGAAGAGGAGGCATAATCTTCTGGCAACCTATTCAAGTCATAATGCCTCTCACACTACCATGCAACATAATTTTATAAATTGTTCAATTTTCCCCTCTTCATAGTTGGGGGACTGGTTGAGTTGCAGCCTATGACCAGTAAAATGGCTGGTTTGCCCCACAGGTCTTTTCCCCACCTTTATAAGTGTTTGAATTCAACAGGATGACAAAGTAGCAGAGTTGAACATGACTCCCAGTTGGGTGCAGGTGCTATTTGCCAAAAACTATCTGATCAAAGTGTGACTGTATCGCCCTTTGACTTCTTCTTTCTTAATATGGGAATGGAAGCAGTTTACTATTAGAGGCTATTACTACATTAAAGGAAAAATATCAAATAAAGGAATGAACAAACAGGAGTAGAGGATCAGAAGCTCTAATTTTCAGTGTAAGATGTTGATGGGTCAACAAAGTAGGGTTTGAAAGTAGGGTTTGATGGGTCAAACCCTACTTTGTTCAGGCTCAGAGGGTTGTGATCATTTAGGCTTCGACAGTTGCTTTCACAGCATTACCAATACCATAGATAGTATTGTTTTTGGACTGATACAATGCATCTTTTTCTGGTTGTGAAAAGGAGAAATTCAGGTAGATACATGCACTACAAAACAGATAATATCCATTGCTTGCTATAATGTGGGAAAAATCAAGAGAATCCCTTACTTCTCCCTAAAAAAGTCTATAAATAATGAATAATCTGCTTATTTATTCTCCAGCCCTCTCCCCTTATGTTGTTCTTCAACTTTAATACACTTTACCAGCAACTTAAAGAAGGATTACGAAATTGGTTATAGTAATACTACCCAGAATATTGAATCACACAGTAACACACATATTTCTTCTATCACAACTTGTATCAAACATGTAGACTGCAGTTTCTTAAGGAACAAGTCAAGGCATTCAAAACAAATCTGAGTATAATCAAGACATGAGTCCTTTGTAGTTTTGACTTAAAGAACTGCCAGCTCTTCCTTTTTTCTTTTTCTTCATTACTTTCTGAGTAGCAAAGAGTAGCAACTTGTAGGTACTCTAGAAAGAACCAAAACCAGAGAGATATGGTGAATCTTTCATACTAGAATTAGAAAAATAAGAGCACCTGAAGGTCTTTACCCTTGTTGATTTGCCTAAGAATTTTAGTGCAAAAAGTGAGAACTTTTGCAGGGGTTATATTAACCTGGTAAGGCAATAAAAGCATCAGAGTGCTTAGCCATCTCTGCTTTCCTTTGATGCATATCTGCAACTGCCTTCACTTCCCCTACTGTTTCACCGGTTAACTGCAAAAGAGGTGCCAAGACACAAAAACAAAAAAAAATGTTAAAAAATTGATGAGAGATATAAGAGAGAGGGAGAGGGAGAGAGAGAGACTGGAAATTTGCATAGATTGTTGTGCACTTGTGCAGTGAAGCAATGATGAGGCTTGCAGGAATGGTGCACTTAAATCCAAAATCCTTGAGTCAGCACTTCCACAGCCAATGGATTCACAGACATATTACCAGATGGATGAGTGAGTGGTACTACATATCTACAAATATATATATATATAGAATTTGAATCTTAGAGAAAGCCAAGAAGAAAAAAACACAAGAGGGAAATGCTCATAGCCATAGCTGAAACTGATCAAATAAAGATGTAACAGACAAGGTACAATTCAAAGGAACCATTTGAAACCCAAAAATATACAAAAAATGGTGAAATGCCAGATACCATAATGGTGCTATGGATAAGAGTTCATCATAAGACTATCCAGTATGGTTTAAAAAAAAAGGCCAAAAAAAGTAAAGGCCAATAGTATAAAGCAAACAAATAAATTAAAAATAAATAAAATCATAAGCAAGAAAAGTAAAAGAAAGTAGGTAGACAAAAAGAAAAGATTTGAAAAGAAAATATCAAAACAACTGAACCCAATCCATGGAAAAGAAACTACCCCAACCCCAAAAAGAAATGGGAGGACAGAGAATAAGAGATTAGTGTGGTTTTCATTAAGTTTGTTAATTAAATAAGAAAAGGTTTAAGACTTTTTGGGGGTAAGCAGACATACCTCTCGAGGCATGAGAGTCTTGGGAATCACTCTGCAGACAGAGAGAGAGAGACAATAACAAGACAAAATTAATTGAAATAGAGAAGAAAACCAATAACAACTACAGACCCAACTCATTGATCTTGCTGCTTAATGTTTTCTTTATTGCTATTCTTTAAATCGTTTGATATTTTTGAGGCCAAAGTTGAAGGATTTGGAAGAGAAGGAAGCTCACCCAATGACGTGCCGACCACCATCATGAACAGCTTGTGAAACCAAGCCCATGAGGCCTATGCTACCACCTCCATAGACCAGATCAATGTTCCTTGACACCTTCCAGATACCAAAGTCAAAATCAGCCCAAAAGAGTGTATGTGACAAACCCTTTGCAAGAAAATAGAGTTTCTTTTGAGGTGTGATTGGGGCTCCAACATGTATGTATATATATACCCATATATATATAAATATATATATATGATAAACCCATTTGAAATAACTAGACCCTAATGGTGCACATTCAACCAAAGAGAAAGGTAAATGTGGATTCCTCAGTACTCCAACAAATGCTACTTTTGCTTAGTACATATTCTTATCCATAGAAGGGAGGGGAATATGTACAAATGCAGAGAGAGAGAGAGAGACAGAGAGAGAGAGAGAGCTCTGTTTAGAAACAGAGCCGAAGACATTCATTAACATGCAAGGCTTTGCTTGAAAAACTTCCAAAGCTGCACGCTTGCATGACAATCTGAACCAGAAATAAAGAAAAATGTCCCATTTGAAGGCGTCAATCAAAGAAACTCTAAATGAGAAAAAGCCTATGAACCAACTTACAAACAGCTTTGCATGATTTCAAGCCAAACCCATCTCAAAGCTTAATAGAAAACATTGTAAGGAAACACATTTCTAACAAACCCAAACGAAGAAAGGTCTCAAACAATACCATAAAACTCACATAGAAACAAAGCATTAATGTCATGAAAGCCATACCAATTCCTTGCCAAGCTCAATAGCAGCATCTTGGTAGCTGCTCTTCTTGCCCTGGCTACTCCCACAGAAGACACAAATGCTCTTGAACTTGGATTGCTTCATTTCACTCTCTCTCTCCATTGTTCTCTCTTTCTCTCTCTATATTTGTCACTATCTTCTGTTGGGTTAGAAACGGCCTGGAAGAAGGAATAATCTGCTTCCCTCTTCTTCTGTATACACTTTTGCTAAATATCACCTACATATACCTATATATATTTATATTTATGTACTATGCATACACAGTACATATGCTAATCACCAAATTACAAGTAGTCCTCTTGCTTGACCGCTCCTTGGTCCGTCCTCACCATTGAGTGTATTTATAGACGTTATGGCACGTGAGGACCTTGGCACGCTTGTACAGTACTCACACTAGCACGTGCCAAGCTCAAAGACACGTATAACAACTTATTGTAAAGTTTTAATTTGATTATATTCATTGCCTGTGATTGGTGAGATATTGATTGGTTTTAAATTTACAAGTTAAGGGCTTTGAGTCCTCACATTTTGGTAAAAAGATTAAAACAAAAAAGGTAATTATGTATTGTTTAATTTGATAAGCTAAATTGCCAGCTTATTTAACTTTTTTTTATATCTTTACTAGATTTTTAACCTAAAATCTAATTTTCTATGTTTTAGGATTTTTTGAGTTTATGCTTTTGATTTTTTTATTAAAAAAAAACTCAATAAAAAGTTATAAGCTACTTAAATAAATTAGCTTATAAGTTATAAGCTAATTAACATAAACAAATTTAAGTAGTTTTTTCATTTGTAGTAGCTTTTAGTCGTTATTTTCAATGACAAACAAGTCAAGAAAAGCCTACAAAAAGTAAAAAAACTTAATTTCAATTGAAAAAACTAAATGAAAAAGCAAATGGAAAAAATTTATTCAAACTAACTAACGGAGTTAGTCTAGTTGGCCAGGACTCTTGGTTCCCCTTTGGGAGATCAATAGTTTAACTTTTGCCAAGTGGTAGAATTGGCCGTAAGGGATTAAACCCTTATGAATACTGCATGGATAACTTATTTTTTGACCAGATCAAAGAGGATATTAGTCAAAATACATGCAAGGTGATCCAAACGCCCCTCAATGCTTAAAAGGACAAAAAGAAATGATCATGGTATAGAATGTTTATATGATGTATAATGCAAAATGTTAATTATGTACAGATTGATCCTCCCCTAGCATCGTTTAGTAGCATACTAGTAAGACAATTTTTTCAACGCATGCTGTCTTAGTTCATACTTATTCATTGATATGCTTGCGAAATATGTTAAGGCCATGTTTGTTTAGTGAGATGGAATGAAGCGGAATAATTAATCCCGGGATAATCATTTTGGTAATACTAATTTTTAGAGGGTGATTTTGTTATTTGGTCTCCAAACCTATATTACCAAATTAAGTTATTCCACCTCTATCATTGGATTATACAATGCTGTATACAAGAGATAAAAGACCCCATCCAGATTACTTGTCCTGACTTTTTGGGTGGAAGCATGTGCAGGATAGCCATTGCAGATTAACTAATCCATTCTTGCCCCTTATCCCACAAAACAAACGGGCGTGAATTAAGTGTATCTAGCAAAAGTTAGTATACGACACCACTCTTTAGCACCAAAAAACATAAACCGTATGTTTTCTGACTTGTCCATAAGATTCATTGAGTTTTTCTTACCAAACCAATTAAGTTTCTTAACAAAATTGATGTAATAAAATTTCGTGACAGTGGATTATATTCATTCTGAACTCGGAGTGGTTTTTCAGGAAAACTTTCACTAAGTAAATTACTCAGCCTGTATGCTCTTGAATGAGTTCATCTTCTTAAAATGTAGATATGGAAGACCATATGGAAGAGAGTTCTTTTGATTCCTTTGTATTCTACATTTTTTTTCTAGGTAAGTTGCCGAAAATGTGGAAGAGACAAGACTTGAACAAGGCCAAATCCAGAACCAATCACTAACCAAAATCAAACTTTCTAGCAAGGCCACATGCCCAAGTAAGATCTCCAATCAAATGGACAGAGAAGGTCAATTCAACATGTATACAGGTATTGGGTTTCGTTCTTCACCTCTCTCTCTCTCTCTCTCTAAACCAGAAAAGGGTAAAAATCTCAGAGGGGTATTACTCAATTATACCCACATAGAGAGCACACAGAGACACTGTATGGGGATATATATATATATATATATATATGTATATATGGTTAAATTCAGAATTTCAGATGATGCCATAAACTAACGTGCAGTTTATATATATACATCATTGTATAAACATGTGGGTAATGGCCTATATCACCATGTACCCTCATCCACCCTCCTCCACAAGACAAACTTGTTGCAGCCATAGGAAACATTTTTATTTTTATTTCAGGTCCCATTCCCTTCCCCATATCCCCCGCACTTCATCTCACCAAGCATGCTGTCCCCAGAGCCCCATCCATCCCTACTAATTGCTTTGCCTCTTCTCAATATCCCTATCTCCCAAAACACCCATTTGTTAATTTCTCTTACTATAATTATGGGCTTCCTTCATTGCATTATTTTAATGGCTATTTTTAGTTGCCTAGCTTGCAGGAACTGAGCTCATGCTCTTAAACTAAGTGCATATTATATTGTTCAAACGTCTCCCAATCCCCAAGTTGGCCTTTCTAGCTCTTCTCTCTTCCCTTTTCACTTTTTTTCCCCTCTCTACATTAGGCCCACTGCCTAAGTTTTGAGATTATAAACTTATAATTACCACTTCCTAATTAATTGCTCGGAGAGTGAACGTGTACTTATAAATTATATATCTAACTTCTGCATGCTTGCATGCGCGTTGATCGCATATTTTTGCGTGTTTTTTAGCGGGAGCATAAATGTTAATGTTTATCGAGCGTGGGCGTTTGATCGCGGTGGCTTGTTTATGGATGATCATTAAACTTCTAACAAGGAATTAATGTAAGCAATGAAATGAAAAGAATCATCCTATAACAATGTACTAGAACGGGTATATAATCGGATTAATATCTAATTCTTTATGTAAAACAAATATATAAATATACAAAAAATAATGGGCAATTTCAATTACAATGTATGAGTATAGTTGTTAATCTCGCACCCTGGCCACTGCATCATTTTGTCATTGGAATAGGATGTATTGGTACCGAAATCTACCAGTATATCGTATCAGGTTTGTCGCTATAAATATTATATATATATGCGTATACTATAAATGTATAAAATAAAATCTTATTATAACAAATTATACATAAGTTATAAGTAGTTTAAAATGTCGTCAAAACATTAAATCATAAGTTTCAAGTATTTTAAAAGGACTTAAAATACATACTCATTGTCTATTACATTCTAACAAATGGTCTAAGCATTTTGATATAACAAATCATTACCAAAAGATCCTAGTCATTATTGTGTGTGTGTGTATATATATATTCTAAATATAGAAATCACTTTAATTAAAAATTTAAAAGTCACCAAAACAAAATTACTAATATAAAATACAATGATAAATTAAAAATGGGGTAAAAAACCAAATTGTCCAGTACGATCCGATACGAGCTGGTATGATTTAATACGGGCCGGTATGTCTGGTATAAATCGGTACAAGCCGATAAGTTAACAGGTGTGGTGTTTAAATCTTTTTGCACTGTATAAGTACTGGTACGAAGTGTACCGGCTGGTGTGGTGCGAGATTAACAACTATAGATATAGGTATGAGTAAGCACCAGCTAAATCAATATATATATGTATTGTTGTAACAAGTTCTGAAACCTTCATGCCCTGTCCCTGCAGGCTGCAGCAAGCAATATGTGGAGCTAAAACTAGAGGAGATGAATGCAACTGTCCTCATCTTTTCGTCCTACCAACACCCGACCTATCCTTCAATTCCCTTCATTTCCCGATACAATTTTTTTTTTCTTTTTCCTACTTCAATTCATTTCTATGTTTATTTTGGATTTTAGAATTGTGTAGGGAAATGAAATGAAAAAGAAATAAATTACTTATCCATATTTTTGTTAATGAATAACCAAACAAATAAACGAATTTTTTAAACAAATAACTATTCACTTTCTTCTCATTTTTCTAAACATAACCTTAATGTGTAGAATTTTCCATAATCCGTAATTCTATCTTATATATAAAACTGATCAAATGGCTAATTAACGGTATCTAGATGGTTGGGGGTGCCATTGGTGTAGGAACTGGCATGCAACCTCAAGATTTAGTAGGACCCACCAAACAACTTCTCATTTTTTGACTGTCCAAAATTCCAACATGGTTGGATCATGTTCTCTATAATATTTTTATCCAGAAGATCAGGGATAAAAAGAGGAGGAAAATGGAGAAGAAACCAGAAAGAAATAAGAAAGAAAATTTTAAATTGAGAAGCCCAGTCATGATAATCCAGTTGGAAAATTTCTGGTTTAAAGAGTAGCCAACCTCTGCTTTTTTGTTATTTGCCATGGATGAAATTGTCAAAAGTTCTGAAACAATGGTAACAATCCAACTTCATCCCAGAGTCTCTGCCAGCTTGTTCCTTGTTGCTATGGACTCAGCATCCATTGCAAAGCTATGTTGTGCTTGGGTGGTATATTGGCAATCTTGTAATTTGTGAAGACTAAAAAAAGTTGCGTACTAATTTGGAGAGAGAGAGAGAGAGAGGAAAAAAGAAAAAAGGGTTGCATACCAGCAACAAGAAGAAGAAGAAAAGGCATTTTCTTCTTTTTTGAGGCAGACAGAAAGCTCCCCACCATCCCAAGATTCCACTGAGGCAAACTAATTTTGAAGTTTATATTTTTACTGTTAAATTGCTCAAACTTTCGACCTTACAAAGTCTCTGTCAAACTCAAAATTGCTCCCAAAAAAAAAAAAAAAAAAAAGCTACTCCATTGTTTTTTTTTTTAGCTGAAGTGGCAGCTGACCATTGGTGGCTGCAATTATGCCCTTGGACAATACAAACTCATCATGAAAATTTCCCTCTTCTGAAAATGCACTATCATATATGCAGCAAGTTTGTGGTAAAGGCTGATCATCACAGTGACCCTATTGTCCATTAGGACCATTACCCTTTGGCCAGATGGTGAAAGTGGCCTTAGACACCCTTGGGTGACACTTGGCCCCAAAGGACAAAACTTCCTCCAATCACACTACAAGTTGCATGTAATATTGCCCCCCAGCAACAATGACATGACGTGTGTCGCATTACCCCCATTGTGCTGCTTCTTTCAGAATTTGGAACCTTTTTCATCCTTTATCTTTCCATTGGTCTCAGAAAGTTGGAACATTACAAGGTTTACTTGTCTCCCCAAAAATAGAGCAACAGTCCCATTCTAAAACAAGAGAATGTGTAATTTGGTCACTTTGGTCCTTTGCATTTTATTCCTGACCAACACACTGAAAAGTAGAAGGTATATATGGGATCAGTTTGGAACTTTTGTTTTTTTTTTCTTGCTCAACGGTTTCATATCAATTTGCGTGCACTCTGATTAATTCTCTCTTCGATTTGGTCAAAGAATAAATCTCTTGCTATAGTTGCCATTGTGACAAAATCAGAAAGACAATATTTTGTGCAACCGTTTTATTGAAACTTTGTGTCCACATTTGTTAGAACTTCTTAGGTGGTCTGTGCTTATACATGGCTTGCCTAAAAACACTCAATTAAAGAGGTAGTTTTTTTGTTTTTGGGCCCATTTTGGCTCAGCAATTAAAAGTATAGCTAAAGGCAATTGATGTGTCTTCATCATGATATGTACATGAAAGTAAGATATGAAGCACAAAAAGAACAAGGCTTTGTCCAATGCTGGGTAATTTTAGACACACAACCACAAGCGGGGCCGCCAAGTAGTCGGCAAGCCCTTATGCGAAGCTTGAGATCTCAATCTCAACTACTATTTATTTTTTACGTGGTTAGTCATCATTCATATAATGCACAAAGGTTACATAGTTCATATAAATGTACGGTGACAATGCACAAACTTGAAAAAGTTATTTGTCAAGGCCTAGACACCCTATAACAAAAAAACAAAAGTCTTGACACTCACTCTCCATAATCTTGCTTCATTTATAATTTTATGTTCCATTTGTAATGTTCAATTCATAACCAGCAATTATTATTCACACAGCATTTGTTAGGTACTCGAACGCTTAATGAAAATGCTTCTTTTGCAAGTTTTTTTTTCCATGCATCAATGCAAAATGTGGATAGTAAAATTGTTAGGAGGATCAAATTGTAGTAAAATGGAGCCGAAAACAATTTGTGACTAGCTTTGTCCTCTTCAAAACAACAATCTATGTGGGCAACAAAAAAAATTAAAGAAAAAAAGAAATGTTGTCAAAAGGACAACAAAACAAAAAAAATTAAAGAAAAAAAGAAATGTTGTCAAAAGGACAACAATCTATGTGGGCAACAAAAAAAATTAAAGAAAAAAAGAAATGTTGTCAAAAGGACAATCTTGAGGCAACCCTCCTCAATCTAGAGGTGGCAGTGGACCGAAGCGAAGCAGGGATTAACACCTCTATTCTAGCATCCATCTAAAAAATCCATCTTCGTTCTCGTCTCCATACGCGTACGGGTATTTTGTTGGACGTCCATCCTTGTCCTGTAGGTAAAAATCTTCGTTCACCCCCGTCTCCACACCTGTTCCCGCTTCGTACCCGCCAAGTCCAATAACACTAGAAAAAAAAACCCCAAACACAAATACAAAAATAAATAGAAGAGAAAAAAATACGGTTGGCAAAATTTAAATTTTATTATTTACAAGTGAGCCCATATTTTTTGTTTTAAAATTTATAGTTAAACCCCCTTTTTTTAGTCTTAATATTTATAATTGAGTCCTACGTAATTACTAATTACACTAATACCTAACGGGTATGGTGGGGCGGGGAGGGGGGGCGGGGCGGGGGAGAATCTAAGTCCATTCTTGCCTTCATACTTGTATTAGTTTAGTTTAACATTTCTATCCCCTTTTTAAATCCTTTATACCCTCTTCATACAGGACTGGTTCCGTCGGATATCTACTTTTTTCCGGTCAATTGTCATTCCTACCTCAATCCTTTATGCGTGTTTGGAACCGGTTGTATAAAGATAAAACGCTAAGCATGCATAGATAGAGTTAAAACACTTATCCAACCCCCAAATAGTCGGGAAAATCCTTAGTTGAGCTGAGTTGTATGTTTGCGAGCTAGAAATTCATAAATGAGAACGCTACACGAGAAAGCAAGAATTTTTATTTTTTGGGTAATTAGAGAAAGAGGGATTGGAGATTGAAGCCATGATAAAAAAATGTCCCAATTTGAAGCGTAATCCCACACGACGTACACACGTTTGACAAAATGTACAAATCACAACTCTTTCTTTGCTTAACACTACTGAAAACCAACGTTGAGTCACACTCTATCCTTCAAAAAAAATTAATAGTAACTTAGCTTTGGATCTACTATGCCGACCTTCGAAAAATAACCTGTTCTTGGCTGATCTTGTAGTGATCTTGTAGGGGCCCTGAAAACAATTGAGTTGATAATTTGGAGCTTCGTGAATCTTACTTCTATGGAACACCAAGGATTGAATTCATTGTGGAAATCTTTGTCATAATACATTAAATTTCCCTAAGTCACGCTTGTTTGTAAGGTTTTGGAGGAAGATTTTGGAATATAGAGCTGGTCCCTTTTTGTCCCCCTAGCACATAGGGGTCGGCTAATACTAGGCTTCTCTTTTCAATCTTTAGCCTTTCTCACATGTCGCACCACTTCTTATTCTGTCTGTAAACTTCGTAACTATTGTATTTAAGAAGGGTTAAATGTCTACAATATTATCTCCGTAGATGAAGAAACTAATTTCGTATTTTAAACCAGTTTACACAAACAAGGCCTTATAGATAGACAGATACAGAGGAATTTTGGAGGATGATGATGTGAAATTCAATGGATCATGAAGTCAATTTGGCAGGGAGTGCTTGGAGTTTATTGCAGGCAATGGATGCGCTCGTCTGTGGCAGGATGCCAGGAACAACAGTACAAAGTATATTTTGTGCTCTTTACGAAGCACCAAAAAAAAAAAAAAAAGTATATTTTTGTGCTCAAATTCCAATTCCATTTCTCACTTTAGTTTCATGGAGGTGGGCAAACTAATTAAGCTCCACTCTCCCAATCACAGTGAGAAAAGTGTACCAAGTGGGCCCTCTGAGACCAGCACCTTCGCTATTGTT